>OX393559.1:30726936-31326936 GCA_947650365.1 Chamaelirium japonicum
CCCCGACCTCCCCGGCGACCCCCGTCCACCCGGCGACCCTCCGGCAGCTGCCTGACCTCCCCGGCGACGGCGACCACCCCGGAGACCACGTCCACCCCGGCGACCTCCCCGTCCACCCCGGCGATCCTCCGGCAGCTCCCCGACCTGCCGCTGCTGCGATCGGCGCTGGGAGGTCGGGGAGCTGCCGGAGGGTCGCCGGGGTCGACGGGGGTCGACGGGGTGGACGCGGTCGCCGGGGTGGACGGGGGGGTGGACGGGGGTCGCCGGGGTGGACGGAGTCGCCGGGGAGGTGGGGGAGCTGCTGGAGATTCGCCGGGGTGGACGCGGTCGCCGGGGTGGACGGGGTCACCGGGGTGGACGTTGGTCGCCGGGGAGGTCGGGGGTCGGTGAAGGAGAGAACGGGAGGGGCAGCTGTTAACAGTTGTTAACAGCTGCTTTTACAATTTTTTTTTTTTTTAAATTTGAACTGTGTGATCAAATGCATCGGACGGCTGCTGCTGACAGCCCATTTGAGCAAATGGGTTGTCAACTCATATCCCGTATTATATATATATATATATATATATATATATATATATATATATATATATATATATATATATATATATATATATATATATATATATATATATATATATATATATATATATATATATATATATATATATATATATATAATGGACTAAATATGCCAAAGATTAGGATTATCTTCCCTTCTCCCTTAACTTTAAATTCAAATTCATCCCCTAATTTTATAAATTTTTTTTCCCTTCCTCTTTTCAAAATATGAATACATGGGCCTTGCACCGATGCACAGCAGCCCTTTGAAAAGAATTTTCTTTTTCAAATTTTGAATTTTGAATTCAGCACAACAGTTCTCATCCTCTCTTTCACGGAACTCAAAGACACGCAGGGACAAAAAAAGAAAAAATAAAAACAGAGAGATAGAGAGATCATGTCTCCCGTCAGTCTCGCCGCCCATCATCCCGTCAGCACCCCTGTCCAAAAAAATAACTCTTTAAAAACCCGCCAAATGTTTATTTGTTCACAAAATTATGTTATTTATATAATTAATATAATATTTAATAATTTAAAAATAACTCTAAAAATATTAGATATTAGTCTCTTTTCGAAGGCGCCAATGAGAGCTTTCCAACGGTACCAAATTTGTTAAAAACAAATTAATAATTTAATACGTATACTTAGTTTAAAATATTTATGTATAAATTTAACAAAGGATATAGATGTCATTATATTTTACATATATAGGCTTTGGAGGGCTATTTGATGGTGACTGGAGCATGGTCAGTTTGCAGGTGCCCGGCCAGTGGTCGGTTTGCAGGTGCAACGACCGATGTGCATGTGGCCAGGGCTAGCTGAAGGTGGCCGGGTGAGAGAAAGAGAGAGCTCTTTACATCAGTTTTTTTTTTTTTTTTTCTGCAGGGTTCTTTCATCGTCGGCGGGGTCGGGGTCGTTGCCTGCGAAGAGACAGAGGAGCACATCACCAGAGACTCGATCGTCGTCGGTGCAGGGGGAGGGATTGGGGTCGTTGCCGATGTAGGGGGCGGGGATCGGGGTCATCACTGAAGGGGTTGGGGTGTAGGTGGCGGGGTCGTCGCCGGTTTGCATGTGGCCAGGGCTAGCTGAGACACACACACACACAGAGAGAGAGAGAGAGAGAGAGAGAGAGAGAGAGAGAGAGAGAGAGAGAGAGAGAGAGAGAGAGAGAGAGAGATGGTGGCCGGTGTGAAGTTGGTCGGGGCTGGGCAACTGGCGGTCGTGTGTGTGTGTGTGTGTGTGTGAGAGAGAGAGAGAGAGAGAGAGAGGCCGGTGTGAAGTTGGTCGGGGGTTATGTGTGTGTGTGTGTGTGAGAGAGAGAGAGAGAGGGTGAAGGTAGAGGGTGGCCGGCCTAACCCGGTAGGGCTTGGAAATGGTGGGTTGGTGAGGTGAGGTTGACGATCGGAGTGACTGTTTAACGGTGATCGAGGTGGATCGAGCTGAATTGGAGCGATCGGCGTCGGTGTGCCGGTGAAGGGAAGGTCGCATCGATCGGAAATGGGGCACCGCACTCGTCGGGCGGAGTTCGACCAAGATCGGATCGGGGCGTCGAGAGACAAAGCACCGGAGATCATGCAGTATCTGGCGATCGGGCTCCGGGGCACCGACGATTTGCCACACGATCGCTGGCTTCGCTGTGGGGGAAAATCTTCGTGCCGACCCGAAGATTCTCGCAGCACCAGTCAATTGGAGTCGAAGTTGATGCTGAAGATCGTTGATCGATCTGTTGATTGAAGTTGGAGCTTCTTTGATATATAAACAGAAAAGCAATCAGAGAGAGATTTTGACACAAGAGAAGTGATCTCGGAGTTCAGCCGAAGCCTACGTCTCCGTGCTATAGGGAGCAACCCGAATTCACTAACACTTATGTTGAAGTGATCTCGACAGGCCGAGTATCACTGTAAACCCTGATCTCTCTGAAAGAAGATCAAAGGGAGATGGTTGATCTGAAATTGGTAATCTCAGAGCTCTGGTTTTTAGAATTCAGAGTTCGATTTCTGGAATTGATCCTTTTACATTCGAAGGCTCTGCTATTTATAGGCATTCTGGGTGGCGAATGGCGGTTTCTACTGCAGTATCTGGGGATCCTCCAGGTAAAGTTGCGAGCCCTGCGGTTGTCTTCGGGGGCCCACCAGGCAAGGCCGATGGGTCCCGTTGTAGTCCTCGTAGGTCCACCAGGCAGGGCCGGTGGGTCCCGCTGTAGTCCTCGTGGGCCCACCAGGCAGGGCTGGTGGGTCCCGTGGTAGTCCTCGTGGGCCCACCAGGCAGGGCTGATGGGTCCCGTGGTAGTCCTCGTGGGCCCACCAGGCAGGGCTGGTGGGTCCCGTGGTAGTCCTCGTGGGCCCACCAGGCAGGGCTGGTGGGTCCCGTGGTAGATTTATGCCAAAATTTGCACCCACAGTTACCCCCTCCAAGTTAGCTAGAGTGCATTCTAGCTGGCTTGGACTTTGGTGCAAAAAATAGCAACTTCCTGTTTAGAAAAACGGACACGAAGAAACTTGCCGCATGTTAGAGAGAAAAAAGTGACTTGATCGGTCAATTTAGACCGATCGGTCAAATTTTGACCGATCGGTCAAATTTTGACCGATCGGTCAAATTTTGACCGATCGGTCAAATTTTGACCGATCGGTCAAAATTCAACCGGTCAAGAATCGGGTGATCGGTCAAAAAACAGGGTTTTTTGACCGATCCAGTAGTATTTTTGACCGATCAGCTGAAATTTGGCCGATCGGTTAAATTTTGACCGATCGGTCACTTTTGACCGATCGGTCAAATTTTGACCGATCGGGCAAAATTCAACCGGTCAAGAATCGGGTGATCGGTCAAAAAACAGGGTTTTTTGACCGATCCAGTAGTATTTTTGACCGATCAGCTGAAATTTGGCCGATCGGTTAAATTTTGACCGATCGGTCACTTTTGACCGATCGGTCAAATTTTGACCGATCGGGCAAAATTCAACCGGTCAAGAATCGATTGATCGGTCAAAAAACTGGGTTTTTTGACCGATCCAGTAGAAATTTGACCGATCAGATAACTTTCGCCGATCGGACATGTTTGTTCGATCGGTGAAAAATATCCGGTCAAGGTTCGAGTGATCGGCAAAAAACCTTGGTTTTTTGCCAGATCCAGTAGAAATTTGACCGATCAGATAACTTTCGCCGATCGGACATGTTTGTCCGATCGGTGAAAAATATCCGGTCAAGGTTCGAGTGATTGGCAAAAAAACCTTGGTTTTTTGCCAGATCCAGTAGAAATTTGACCGATCAGATAACTTTCGCCGATCGGACATGTTTGTCCGATCGGTGAAAAATATCCGGTCAAGGTTCGAGTGATTGGCAAAAAACCTTGGTTTTTTGCCAGATCCAGTAGAAATTTGACCGATCAGATAACTTTCGCCGATCGGACATGTTTGTCCGATCGGTGAAAAAATATCCGGTCAAGGTTCAAGTGATTGGCAAAAAACCTTTGTTTTTTGCCAGATCCAGTAGAATTTTGACCGATCAGATAACTTTCGCCGATCGGACATGTTTGTCCGATCGGTGAAAAATATCCGGTCAACGTTCGAGTGATCGGCAAAAAACCTTGGTTTTTTGCCAGATCCAGTAGAAATTTGACCGATCAGATAACTTTCGCCGATCGGACATGTTTGTCCGATCGGTGAAAAAATATCCGGTCAAGGTTCGAGTGATTGGCAAAAAACCTTGATTTTTTGCCAGATCCAGTAGAAATTTGACCGATCAGATAACTTTCGCCGATCGGACATGTTTGTCCGATCGGTGAAAAAATATCCGGTCAAGGTTCGAGTGATCGACAAAAAACCTTGGTTTTTTGCCAGATCCAGTAGAAATTTGACCGATCAGATAACTTTCGCCGATCGGACATGTTTGTCCGATCGGTGAAAAAATATCCGGTCAAGGTTCAAGTGATTGGCAAAAAACCTTTGTTTTTTGCCAGATCCAGTAGAATTTTGACCGATCAGATAACTTTCGCCGATCGGACATGTTTGTCCGATCGGTGAAAAATATCCGGTCAAGGTTCGAGTGATCGGCAAAAAACCTTGGTTTTTTGCCAGATCCAGTAGAAATTTGACCGATCAGATAACTTTCGCCGATCGGACATGTTTGTCCGATCGGTGAAAAAATATCCGGTCAAGGTTCGAGTGATTGGCAAAAAACCTTGGTTTTTTGCCAGATCCAGTAGAAATTTGACCGATCAGATAACTTTCGCCGATCGGACATGTTTGTCCGATCGGTGAAAAAATATCCGGTCAAGTTTCGAGTGATCGACAAAAAACCTTGGTTTTTTGCCAGATCCAGTAGAAATTTGACCGATCAGATAACTTTCGCCGATCGGACATGTTTGTCCGATCGGTGAAAAAATATCCGGTCAAGGTTCGAGTGATTGGCAAAAAACCTTGGTTTTTTGCCAGATCCAGTAGAAATTTGACCGATCAGATAACTTTCGCCGATCGGACATGTTTGTCCGATCGGTGAAAAAATATCCGGTCAAGGTTCGAGTGATCGGCAAAAAACCTTGGTTTTTTGCCAGATCCAGTAGAAATTTGACCGATCAGATAACTTTCGCCGATCGGACATGTTTGTCCGATCGGTGAAGAAATATCCGGTCAAGGTGAAGTTCGAACCTGCCCTTCAGAGAAAGTTTGCTGCTTTGTTCTTCGATATTTTGGCAGAGTTTTGAACATTGATGGAGCTTGATTCTTCTTTGTTTTGAATCCTTGATTGGCTTGATGGTTGCTTTGAACCGGCGGTCCGGTTTACCTAGACCGGTGGCTTGATTAGACCGTTGGTTCATGCGGACCGGTAGGTCCGACGTTTCGCCTGGTCGCGACTGTTCGCCTGGTTTTGCGCTTGCTACGGATGGATGCCACGTGTACCTACAAAAACACGCGATTTGATATGGTGAAGACACGTGTCTTCTCGATCTGCGCACCTGTTTTACCCTGGGTACAAAAAGCTTTCACCGGCTGTCATTTTGCCTCACGCTTCCAAAATTTTTCGAAGTCCAGACTCTTGCTCTCTTGATTTCTGCTCTCTGTTCCCTGCGCTTGTCTGATCGGTGAAATGGCTTCCTCGGGCAGTTCGAAGAAGTCCGGTACAACTCCCTCGAAGAGAAAGGGGAAGGAGATTGTGGAGGTTCAATCTCCTCCGAGGGGCCGTGGCAAGGGAAAGGCGGCTCTCGTTGAACTCGGCCAGCTGGGTAAAAGGCACCAAGGTGTTGGGTTTGCCTCAGCGCCATCAAGGCCAGAGTTCATCCCGAAGGTGAAGTTTGTTCTGGGCCCTCTCATGCCCCTGACGGATGAGACGGAGTATATGTATAATGTAGGCGGTGAGTTCACAGACACGAAGAGGAAGAAGTGGCAAGCACTTCTCTCTTACTTTACTGAAGGGAAAGGAGCGCAGCCCTCGCTCCCCAGCATCCAGACGGCTTTCGGCATTGACAAGAAGACCGTCTTCACCAACTATGCCAGCAACGAGAAGGTCATGGGAACCATCGTGACCATCGGCCAGATGAACTGCGGTCTGCGTCTGCCATTGCCCCCCTTTGCTGCAAGACTTTTGAATACATCTGGCCTCTGCCCGGGACAAGTGACAGGGAATGCATGGCGAATCATTTACGCCTTCTGCAGAGTGGAGTCAGATTTTCAAGAGGACTTGAGGGCCTGCTACTCCAGTATCCCGGATGGGGAACCTGCCAGGATCGAACTTGGGTATTTCTTCTTCCATTATCGATGGAGTTACAGGAAGGACAGCCCGTTCTACAATCTGACCGGCGTGTCTCCGCTGCGACCGCTAACTGATACAGTTCCTTCGGACAAACTGTATACAGATTGGCCTATCTCCGTCTCCGGAGCGTGGACATCCATGTCTGTGCCCGACACCCCTCGAGACAGCGTGCATGAGGCGGTCAAGATGTACAGTGCTGGAGGCATTTATGCTTGGACCTCCGAGAGGGCAGGAGCAATCGACAATTTGTTCCTCGAGTTGACCTGTGGAACCAGGTCGTGGAAGCAGTTCTCCAACTGCCCAGTGAGATATGGCAAGGCCAATCTCCTCCACAGATCGAAGGACAGGTATGAGGACAACGAAGTCCTATACTCTGATTATGAAGAGGATCCCAGCTCGGGCAAGATCATCCGGAAGATTAGGGCCGAGAAGAAGATCTACACCGCGAGGCGCCGATTGCCCACTATGGATGAGAAGTTGGTTATCCAAAGAGGCCCCGCGAAGAAGAAGCGAAAAACGCTCATCAAGCCTAAGGAAGACGAAGAAGAAGAAAAGAAGAAGAGCGAAGAGGAAGAAGAGAGGAAGAAAAAGGAAGAAGAAGAGGAGACAGAGAATATCAGCCACGACGATAGTGGTAGTAATGAAGACGAGGAAGGAGACGATGAGGATGATCCGTCTTCCACTCCCTCTGATGGGGATGGTGAGAATGGGGGTGGTGAGGAAGAAATTCCTCCCACCCCCACTGTTGGTGCAATGGGGGAGGACTCGATCCCCATTCCCATTGACGAGGTAAAAGCCCGTCAGATGGAGGAAATTCTCGACACTGAAGGCGATGGAAAAAAGGTGATTCCCGCCTACAAATTCGAAGAGTTGAAGAAGCCATTGCGCTTTAAAATAAAGGTGTCGAAGAGTGGTGGGGTTGGAAGCAACCCCACCCCCATCTATCAAATTGCACCAGAAGTACTTCGCCTCGAAGGAGCAACAACAAGCGGGGGTGTGGAGGTTGAGCAACCCCCACCCCCATCTCGCTCTCTGCTGAACGAGGTGGAGGCCATGGTGGCGGGACTGATCGAACCCGGAGGGCATCATGAGGAAGAAAGAGTTTCACCTCCCCGCGATGTTCCCTCTCCTATCCATTTGGAGAGGGGAAGTCGCGTTGGTGATGGGGCTCCTCAACCTCAACCGGCCCCGGCTCCTACTCAGAAGAAAACCCCTAAGGATGGCTCTGAGCGCCGGAAGGGCAAGGAACCGAAGGTTGAAACCTCAGGTAATCGAACAACTTACTTTGAATACTTGTATCTGGAGCTCGAAAATATTCTAACACTTTGATTCCCTTTGACTGCAGGTGCGCCTGCTGGATTGTCCCCAACAATAAAGAACTTGGGTGATGTTGATATCAACCGCCCCACTGCTGCAATTAGGAAGCTTATCAACCTCCCGGGGGCTACTTTGGATGAAGCTTTCGATAGAATAAACCTGGTGGTAAGTGCATCTGTTTGATCGGTCATTTGAATCGTATCTTTCTTCAGAATAACTCAACTCTTTTGTTCTTTTGCAGAATTCAGCACTTATGAATGTTGCAACCAAACTCTCTTTGAGGGCGGGAGCAAAAGAAGCTGTGGCTGAAATAAATAAGTTGACCGCGGAGAGAGATGAGCTAAGAGATCTCCTGACTTCGAAGAAAGCTTCTCTCAAAACCAAGATTAAGGAACTTCGGGAGGGAAAGCTGGAGATCAAAGGGCTGAAGGATCGATGTGAGGCACAGAGTCACGAACTCGAATCTCTGAAGACTCGACTCTCAAAGGTTGAGGATGTGTCCTGTGGCCGTTCCATCGAGATCCAAGAGCTGAAGCAACAACTTGCTACTCAGCATGCTGCCTTCATTGCCAGAGAGGAGACTTCCAAGAAGGCATTGGAGCATGCATTGTCTGAGTGCAAGGTTTATAAGGAAACAGCGGAGAAAGCGGCTGAAGCACTACGGACTCATATAGCTAGCGTCCGATCTTCCAAAGCCTCGGTGGCGAGCAAAGCTCGTGCTGGATCTGAGGGAGAGAAGTCGCATGCGAAGAGTGTGGCAAAGCCTTGAGACTTTTCTCCTTCTTCTCTGTTGTACTTGTAAATTTTTGAAATGTAACAGCTCTTTGTATCTGACATATTTTGATGATAATAGAAAACATCTTTTTGGTATTCGAAACTTGCACCTCTTTTGAGTTGAATGTCTTTGAATGTTGAGTTCTGGAATGCTATCTGAAATGATTGAGTATTCGTACATTTGAATGTAAGTTGAATATGCATATACTTGAATGTAAGGGGTTGAATCGCAATTCAAACACCCAAACTTGTAACTTTGAAAATTGAATTTGAACTCGAATAACATTTGAATGTAAGGGGTCGAGTCGCAACTCAAACTCCCAAACCTGTTAGACGATATCGAATTGATTGAAATTGGATATTTGAATTTCGAAGGTCAGTTTAACATTTGCAAGTAAGGGGTCGAGTCGCAACTCTAACACCCAAACATGTTAAGACCTGGTAACTTGAAAATGGTCAGTTTTTAACATTTGCTAGTAAGGGGTTGGGTCGCAACCCTAACACCCGAACTTGTTAAAAGACCTGGTAATTTGAATGTGAATAGCTTGAAACTGCTTCAGAACTTGAATTGAAAATCAGAACACTTGTACATTTGAACACTTGAAAGAGAGCTTTATTCATCACAGAATTTACATTAAGGATAAAACAACTTGAGGTGTCTAGCATTCCATGCTCGAGGCAATCTATCTCCTTCTGGTGTGATCAATCTGTAAGAACCTTTGCCTCCAACTGACTCAATGATATATGGACCTTCCCAGTTGGGAGCAAGCTTTCCACTGCTGTGTTCTTTGGTATTGTAGAAAACTGCTCTGAGAACTAAACTACCCACTGAGAACTGTCTCTTGTGGACTTTCTCATCGTAGGCTCTCTTGATCTTCTGTTGGTACTTAGCCACACGAAGTGATGCTTGATCTCGTAATTCTTCGGAGAAATCTAGATCATTGATCCGAAGTTCTTCATTGACTCCTACTTCAACTGCTCTGGTCTTCAGAGTGCTTGATATATTTTCTGTTGGGAGTACTGCCTCTGATCCATATGTTAGGCGAAAAGGCGAGAAACCAGTTGATCTTCTCGGAGTTGTGCGATATCCCCAAAGAACTTCAGGTAGGACTTGTTCCCACAATCCTTTCTTATCATTGAGTTTCTTCTTGAGTATACCAAGAATAGCTCTGTTGGAGGCTTCTGCTTGGCCATTGCATTGAGGATATCTTGGAGTTGAATAGAATAGCTTGATACCATGGTTCAGACAGAACTCTCGAAACTTGTCTGAGTCAAATTGAGCTCCATTGTCAGCAACAAGAACTTGAGGTGTGCCAAACCTTGAGAAGATGTTGTGCCGAATGAATTTGATCACTTCGTCATCAGTCTCTCGGAAGAGGGGCACAGCTTCAACCCATTTGGTGAAGTAATCCGTGGCCAGGAGTAGGTACTTCTTCTTGCTGGGAGTTGGAGGGAAAGGTCCCAAGAAGTCTAACCCCCATTGATGGAATGGCCAGGGACTTGATAATTGATGAAGTTCATCTGCAGGGAGATGAATAGCTCGAGCGTGCCGCTGGCAAGGCTCGCACCTTTGAACGACTTGTTGAGCATCCCTTGCCATTGTTGGCCAGTAGTACCCTTGTAGCTTCGTCTTGGCTTCAAGAGATCTTCCTCCTGAATGATTTCCACAAGCTCCGGAGTGGATATCAATCAGGATTGCCTGTGCTTGTTCAGGACCAAGGCACTTGAGTAACATCCCGCTGTGAGATTTGAAATATAAATCTTCACCTTGTAAAGTGTAGCATGGGAGCTTCCTTTGAAGCCTTCGGGCTTGATTTGGATCTTCTGGTATTTTGCTATGTTTGAAGAAGTCAAGAATTGGTCGTCTCCAATCTTCAAGCTGATCTCCACCCCCAGATCCTGTTATAGTAGCAAGGATCTGTTGATCGGGGATGGTCTTGGGCACTTCTTGATAATCGATCTGTATTTGTCTCCCTCCGAGTGAGTCTCCAAGAACTGAGGCAGCATTGGCTAAGGCATCTGCTTCTCGGTTCTCTGTTCTGGGGATTTGAATGAATTCAGCGCTAGTAAAACGTTGTTGAAGACGTCGTACTAAGGCCAAGTAGAGTTGCATTCTTTCTTCTCGAGCTGTGTATTCTCCATTGATTTGCCTTATGATCAACTGGGAGTCGCTGTAGACATTGATTCGATCTACCCCCAGAGATTCCGCTATTTCGAGTCCGGAAATAAGTGCTTCATATTCAGCTTCGTTGTTTGTGGCATTAAACCCAAGGAGAGTGGCCTTCTGGAGATGATCGAGTTCGGGGGATATTAAGACTATCCCAGTTCCCGAACCGATTGAACTTGATGCTCCATCAGTATAAAGCTTCCATGGAGGAGTTGCAGCAATAACTTCAAGACTTGGATCAATTTTTGTTGTAGGATTGATCGGGGGATTATCCTCATCTTCTAAGCGCATGTCTACATCTTCCTCCCAAGTGATGGGGTCTTCAACTGGAAAGTCAGCTAGAAAATCAGCAATTGTTTGACCTTTGATAGAAGTGCGAGATTCGAATTGAATCCCCAGAGCACTCATTTCGATCACCCATTTGGTCATTCGACCAGCTCGACCAGCTTTGTCAATGATATCTTTGAGCGAATGTTCTGAAATGACAGTGATCTGGTGAGAGACGAAATATGGTTGGAGACGACGCGATGCAGTGAGCAAGGCCAGGATGACCTTCTCAGTTTTTGAGTAGCGAGTCTCAGCCGGAAGAAGAGTGTGGCTGATGTAGTAGACTGGATGTTCGATGCCTTCTCTTCTACTGACTAGGACCGCGCTGATTGCTTGATCGGTCACAGCAAGGTAGAGCCACAAGTCTTCTTTTGGAAGTGGAGCAGTCAGGATAGGAGCTTGCACCAGATATTTCTTGATGCTTTGAAATGCTTCTTCACAGGTTGGACTCCAGCCGGAGGTATCTGCCTTTCGTAGTTTGTCGAAGAGTGGCTTGCACTTGTCTGAGGACTTTGAGATGAATCGATTGAGTGCTGCTAACCTTCCAGTAAGACGTTGAACTTCTTTTCGATTTGTAGGTGAAGGCATATCGATGACGGCTCGAATTTGATCAGGATTGGCTTCAATACCTCTCCTGGTCACAAGATGACCCAGGAATTTGCCAGATTGAACTCCGAAGGCGCACTTGGCTGGATTGAGCTTCATTCGATACTTTCGGAGGACTTGGAAAGTTTCAGCCAGATCAGATAGATGTTTGCTCCGAACGGAACTCTTGGTGAGGAGATCATCGACATAGACTTCGACGTTGCGACCGATCTGATCTTCGAACATTTTGGTGACTAGCCTTTGATAGGTGGAACCAGCATTTTTGAGGCCGAATGGCATGACATTGTAGCAGTAGAGACCTCGGCTAGTCACAAAACATGTCTTCTCTTGATCGTCTGGATGAAGTGGAATTTGATTGTACCCAGAGTACCCATCCATGAAAGATAATAGCTCGTGGCCAGCAGTGGCATCGACGAGCCTATCAATCCTTGGCATGGGGAATGGGTCTTTGGGACAAGCCTTGTTGAGATTGGTAAAGTCGATGCAGACTCTAACCTTCCCATTCTTCTTCGGAACAGCCACTATGTTAGAGATCCATGTTGGATACTCTACTTCTCGGATGAATCCAGCTGCGAGTAACTTGGTAATTTCTTCTTGAACAGCAACTTGCAGCTCTGGTCGAATGGTGCGAGGCTTTTGCTTGACAGGCTTCACCTCTTCTTTGATTGCAAGTCGATGACAAGCATCCTCTGGATTGATACCAGGCATGTCTTCGAAACACCAGGCGAAGACGTCGATGTTGGACTTGAGGAAGGATACCATGTCTTGCGCTTCTGCGTCGCTAAGACCGGTACCAATAAATGTTTGTCGAGGGAGATCTCCACTGCCAATGTTGATCGGGACGATTTCTTCTATTGAAGGTGATGCTTCCCATTCGATTGGTGGAGGTTCGGTCAGCGGAATCTCCTTTGATTGCTATTTAGAAGAGGGACCAGCTTCGTCTCGTGGCCGCTTTGGAGGAGCAATGTTGATCTTTCGATCTGTCTTTGCCGCAGCAGCTTCACAAGACCTTCCAGCTTGCTGATCGCCTCGAATGCAGACGATGCCTTCTCCAGTTGCGAACTTGAGTAGTTGATGATAAGAAGAGGAGATGGCATTGATCTGGTGGAGGAAGGGTCGCCCAAGGATGGCGTTGTAGCTGGAGACTCCTTCGACGATTGCAAACCTCACCGAGACTCGAGTTTCTCGGCTAAGGTCTAGAGTGAATCTCGATTCGCCCACTGTGATGCTTTGTTCACCATTGAAGCCGGTGATCACAATCGGGACGACGTCGAGGCTTTGATATTTATGTCCCAGACGTTTGAAACAGTCTGAGAACATAATGTCGATGGAGCTTCCAGTGTCGATGAGGATTCGATTGACGGTGCTCCCGTCGATGATGAGTTTCAAGACCAGGGGGTCTCGATGTGGAGTGTGAACTCCTTGAAGATCGGTGTCGTTGAAGACTATGGATGGCCAAGACAGACCTTCAATGGGCTTCTCGATCCAGGTATCTTCTTTGTTTGCAGTAGATCGAACATGGAAGATGCGTCGAACCTGCCGATCGACTTCCTTCCCGGTCAAAGCCTGATTGTGCAAGGTTCCATGAATGCCAAAAACATTGGCATTCACAGAAATTGGTTGCCGGTTGGAAGAGATTTGATGTATCCAGCACACTTCTTTCCCCTTTGCAGAGGTTCGACGTTGATCGTGCCTGTTGTTGACGAATTCTTGAAGGTGGCCTTCTCGCAGTAAGTCTTCAAGATGGAACTTCAGCCGAAAACACCGATCGGTGGAGTGGCCGTGACTTCGATGGAATTCACAGTAGACTGTTTTGTCTGCTGTGAATTTGGAATTTGGTTGAAGAGGATTGGGCCTTCGAAGATACTCGTCGTGTTGAATACGGTCGAGTATCTGCTCGACTGGCATGTTCCACTCGGTGAAAGTGGTCTTCGTTGGAGATCGATGCCCATCTTTCTTTGGTCTCTTGTTGGCTGGAGGTGCTGCTGCTTCAGCGTTGTGAGCCTTTGCAGCATACTTAGGAGCTTCTCTTTCAGCAGGCCTTCTCTTGGTTTCTCGCCCTTTCCGAGCGACTTGATCGTCTTCCACCTCAATCTCCCTCTGTATTCGATCGAACATAGCTCCCAGAGAAGGAGGGGGATTGCGGATGAAGTCATTGTAGATGTGTAGATCGAAGCGGAGAGCGTTCTGGAAAGCCAACATGATGGCTTCATCATCCAGATGTCTTCCAGAGAGAGCAGCATGCTCGTTGCGAAACCTCCTCGTGAAGCTACGGAGAGTCTCATCTGCACCCATCCTTAGTCGATATAGAGAGTCGAGCTTCTTCTCGGGTTTCAGGTTAAGCTGGTAATGCTGCACAAAGAGGTTAGCCAAAACACCGAACTGGGTAATGGACCCAGCTCGGAGATTGTGATACCAGTCGAGTGAAGGCTCGTCGAGACTTCCCGCGAAGGTGCGGCAGAGCACGTTGTTTTCCTCTTCGTGTGGCGTTAGAGCTTGCTTGAAGGCAAGTATATGGAGGCTTGGATCTCCTCGGACGCAGTTGAATTTGGGGAGGGTAGGAGTTCTCCATCCTCTTGGAAATTCTGATTCGAAAAGGCTTCGATGTAGTGGCCCGGCAGAAGAGTAGCCATCCCTACGACCATGTCCTCGACCTAGAGGTGGGTCAAGAGGCAAGATCGCAAGGTCTTGCTCTGGCATTGAAATGTTTGCTGGTCGAAGTCGGTGTCGAAGGTCCGATCCAAGTCCACGTTGGAGTGGAATGGAAGGGGAGACTCCACTCTTTGAAGGAGCGCCTTTCATTTGGTGCTTCCTTGGCAGGTTGAGCTTCGATGGTGCTCTTTTGTCGCAGTTACGACCAGATGAAGATTGGGAGGACTCGTCTTCAAGACGATCCCAGACACTCTGCTTCCAAGGAGCAGCAGAGGGAGTTGGGTCGCGTCGAATCCTCTCGAGGGCATCAGTGCCCATTGACCTCCGTTGTTCGGAGTAAATTGAATGTCGAGGAGGATCAGCCCTCCCACTTGCGGAGGGGATCGGAATAGCAATTCCAGCTTCGGAAGCTGCCTTCTTCAGAGCATCCCTCTCAGCAGTGAGGGTGGCGTTCTGTTTCGCCAGTTGGAGTAATTGGAAATCTGTTGCAGAGACTTGGTAAGTTGATGGAGGATTTTCAGCAGGAGCAGGGACAGTCTGTCCAGTTGATTGATGAGGATGAGGGGCGATCGGTCGATCGACAGATCTTCCGCTTCCTGAGTGAACCCCCATCTCGGGGACAGCAAGAGGCTGCCCGAAGTTGAGCCTTTGACTCATTGAACGAGTCTCAGGACGAGGTTGATGTTGAGTGTTACTTCCTTCTGGTTGACCCTGATGTTTGGTTCTCGCCATTCAGAGTGCGAAGGGTGCAACGAGATTGCCGACGTCCGATCAGTTGTTTGATCAACCGAGGGGGCGAGGAAGTTTGGCTATTGATCTGGTATTCGAAGTAGAGAGAGAGAACACAGCTTCTTGCTCGGATCCCACAGACGGCGCCAAACTGTGGGGGAAAATCTTCGTGCCGACCCGAAGATTCTCGCAGCACCAGTCAATTGGAGTCGAAGTTGATGCTGAAGATCGTTGATCGATCTGTTGATTGAAGTTGGAGCTTCTTTGATATATAAACAGAAAAGCAATCAGAGAGAGATTTTGACACAAGAGAAGTGATCTCGGAGTTCAGCCGAAGCCTACGTCTCCGTGCTATAGGGAGCAACCCGAATTCACTAACACTTATGTTGAAGTGATCTCGACAGGCCGAGTATCACTGTAAACCCTGATCTCTCTGAAAGAAGATCAAAGGGAGATGGTTGATCTGAAATTGGTAATCTCAGAGCTCTGGTTTTTAGAATTCAGAGTTCGATTTCTGGAATTGATCCTTTTACATTCGAAGGCTCTGCTATTTATAGGCATTCTGGGTGGCGAATGGCGGTTTCTACTGCAGTATCTGGGGATCCTCCAGGTAAAGTTGCGAGCCCTGCGGTTGTCTTCGGGGGCCCACCAGGCAAGGCCGATGGGTCCCGTTGTAGTCCTCGTAGGTCCACCAGGCAGGGCCGGTGGGTCCCGCTGTAGTCCTCGTGGGCCCACCAGGCAGGGCTGGTGGGTCCCGTGGTAGTCCTCGTGGGCCCACCAGGCAGGGCTGATGGGTCCCGTGGTAGTCCTCGTGGGCCCACCAGGCAGGGCTGGTGGGTCCCGTGGTAGTCCTCGTGGGCCCACCAGGCAGGGCTGGTGGGTCCCGTGGTAGATTTATGCCAAAATTTGCACCCACATTCGCCACCCCTAGATCCCCCCCCCTCTCTCTCTCTCTCTCTCTCTCTCTCTCTCTCTCTCTCTCTCTCTCTCTCTGTTGGTGACTCATCCGGCTGTTGAATCACACCCACCCCCAACCGCTAGGGAAAGGGACACTGGATGCCTTGTCATTCTAATGGACCACGTGGCAGACCACGATTGATTCGTATGCAAGTGCATGCGGTAGCAAATATGCTCACTCCCCTTCTTCTTAAACGAGCCGAACCCAAGAGCTCCGCCGTGAATGAGGAGGATCCGGTGGCGTTATAGTCAGAGATCAAGCCAAAGGAGGTGGCTGTGGTGAGGGATTTTGGTCCGCCCATATAGAACATGGGTTGAATTTCGTATTTTGGTCAAAATCAACTCAAAACCTAAATTTTTTTAAGGGTTTGGATCTCATAGATGCGATCTATTTATTGAAGCAAAACCTCAATCCGAGTAAAATCGAGCATGGCAATGTAGGAATCACAAGGAAAGACAATCTATCGGTCTCTGGCGATGACAGCGGCTGGTTGGTGCCGGATGTAGGGCATGTTAGTCCCTTCTCTTTGTTTGGGATAAACAAAGACATAGGTTGGAGTGAGCTAACTGTTGTGTCTGACCATTAGATATATTCAAATCCAACCCACTATTGTTTCTAAACCCAGCCTGACTTTATTGTGGAATTTTTTTTAAAAAATGTAATACCAATTCATTAATTTCATTGTCTAATATAAAAGACTACATTGTAATCAAAATATTTATAACTGAGAATATTTGTTAGTTGTTTGTAATAAAATCTTCAAACCCCATTTTTGTCAGTTTTTTCACTATAATACATATATTTTTTATATTTTTTCAATCTTTGCGTGCTGATTTAGTTTCATAAAAGATCAAAATTTGATCAAAATCTTTACATTTGCTTACGGCCCAATCGTGGTGTGCAATGTCGCCGATGTCGGCAATAAAAAAGGAGAGCATTTTTGTCATTTAACCATCCGACGCCTCGCAAAATTATTATCATCGCTCATAAAAATTTTGTTGGCACTCTAAAAATATTATCACCACCTTCGAAATATTTTGCGTTGCCTCGAAATCTTTTGCTTGCCATCGATGCCTTCGAAAGAGGTCGTTCGAGTGCCGAAAGGCACAAGCATTACTAGTGTGTGTGTATATACTTTGCCATTGAGTTAGACACGCATCTCTAAAACCCTAGATAAAGGTTTTAGAATTTGTTGATTTTTTGTGAGGGTTATTACCTTGTCTTAGATAGCACATCAGCAAAAAAATCAACACATTCTAAAATCAATAGATAAATCAAATATTTTCTTCAATTTAATGGTTAAAATGAATAGTCGATAAAGTTTTTTAGATTTGATTCATCTAAAGGGTTTAGAATGTTCTATTTTTTATGGATGTGTTATCTAAGGGAAGATGACCATTCTTACAAAAAATCAATAAATTTTAAAACCTCTATCTAACGATTTGGGTGATGTGTGTCTAACTCTGTGGTAAAGTAGCATGTACCTTGATCCCGACCCCCCCTGTTGGAAATAATCCCATGGTAGAGGCTCGCAGCGGAAACGATTTGGCGGTCGAAAGACCGTTCATGGTGCACGTTACACGATTTAAACTTTCATTGAAACTAATCTACATATGTGTGCATGTGTATGCACGTGAATCGAACACCCTAACGGTAATCTAGCGTAATGATTATCTAGCATGCATGTAAATCATAACGGTAATCTAGCGTAATGATTATCTAGCATGCATGTAAATCATAACGGCAATCTAGCGTAATGATTATCTAGCATGCATGTAAATCTAGCGTAATGATTATCTAGCGTAATGAAGTTGCAAGCGGGAAAGTAGAGAGATTAGAGAGAGATCTAGGGAGATGAGAGAGGGAGGGGGTTCCATTTTTTGCAACTCCATGGACGGCCTCATAAGGCTCCCTATATAGGGCCGGCCTACCCCCTTGGATAATGATCCAAGGGGATAAGAACATCCCACAATTATCTCCCCAAAATCACCATTTTATCTCTCATTGTATTTATCCGTTTTCCCACTTTTAGGGCTTGTTTTGACCAATTCAAAACCCTATCCCTATCCCTATGGTCGGCCCTATTGATAAGGGATTCTCATCCGCACAATATAGGGCCGGCCCTAGCATGGTCTCTCACTGCTAGGGTCGGCCACAAGTGAGGTCCGGCAGAGTGAGTTTTTACCAAAAAGCCATGACGCCTCAATTTGACCATTTCTAGTGTGCGAGACCTAACGGCCACTACTTAAGTGATCTTTGCTACTTACCTTACTATTAACTAAGACCACCGGAGGGTGCCTCTAGCAAAGTCAACTAGTCAACTCGTAACATACCCCGGTGCATCGCACCTATATATGCAGCGACGTTCACTTATGGCTAGGGATTACTAACTGCGCCTCTGTACTAGTCTCGGGCTTACCCCTTAGTACTCGCATGTAGTTACGCATCTACCATGCTCTAGTGCCAAACACACACGGAGCGTAGACTTCTTTCTTCCTCTTACTACTTATGGTGTTCCGAGGAGATGGTTCAAGAACCGTACATAATGTTGATAAGGTGGAACCATCAGGGACCGGGGTTCATAGCTTCCAACTCAAGCTCGATCGACACACTACTCGAGTGTACCATCGATCCTCTGAGCTCGAGTTAATCTGCGTGGCCACCTAGAGTGCGACGCAGGCTGCACTCCAATTCACCCGGACTTATAATATTCTCCATCATACCCCTGCTCTCCGCTTAGTAGTGGTAAACTTGTTGTTTCTCCACTTGATACCATGATTCACTTCGAGCGGTGGAGACTACCGCCAGACTCGAATGATCATATGACTTGGTTCCTTCTAGGTTGACCTATACATCGTACCTCTGATTACCTTGCCGAGTAATCGAACCCGATCAACAGTCAAACTGATGACCACCAGGCCTGGGTTTGGTACAGTATAAGTCATACCAAGGAACGCACCTTCCTTCAGGGGTGTGGATGGCCTGCAGGAGTGACACGCTAATGCAACGCCAGCCGGGTAGCCCAGTATACCATGATTTTGGATCACTGCATACGGATCCTCACATATTGGTGCGCCAAAGCACCACGCAACTGGTTAGTCTATCAAACGTGGTTCCTCAGGGTTTAGAATCATTTTACCCTAAGTAGAAACCCGACTTAGTGTACCAGTGTCTGCTCACTGATCTGTACACCGTGTTAGTTCCGTTCAGCCACAGACACTATGCCTGGTGATGACCATGGTGAAGACTTCCCATGAACTATCATCGCCAACAGCTTATCATGATGAGACGACCAACCTGATCATAGCTGCGAACTGATTTAGATTATATGGGACCAATCTACTCAGTCTTCAACTCAGTGAACTACCATATAACCATGGCTCTCCGTTCTTAAAAGAACATGTAACTATGTTACGTACCTATATGCATCTCATATAATAGCTATCAATCTTTATTAGACCAAAACATAAAGTTTTACAAGCTTAGAACACATCAATCCTAACAATCTCCCACTTGGTCTAGCGAAACAAAACGGTTTTGACTCTCATCATGTCTACATGTCGCTCGAATGCCTTGATAGATATTGCCTTGGTGAAAGGATCAACAATATTATCTGTAGATGCAATCTGTGTCACCGCTACTCGCCCTTGCTTTTGAAACTGCCGAATCAAGTGGAATGTGTGCTCGATGTGCTTCCCCTTTTGATGATGTCTTGGCTCCTTTGCTTGTGCTACCGCTCCACTATTGTCGCAGTAAAGCACAATAGGTAACTGGGCCTCTGGTACGCACCCCAAATCCGTAAGGAATTTCTTGAGCCATACCGCCTCTTTGGCTGCCTCGCATGCTGCAACGTACTCAACCTCTGTGGTAGAGTCCGCGATGCATTTCTGCTTTACACTCTGCTAACTAACTGCTGCCCCTCCTAACATAAACACAAATCCTGATGTCGATTTTTTGGATTCCAAATCTGACATAAAGTCAGAATCTGTGTATCCAATCGGCATCAGTTCCTGTGCAGTATAAACCAACTCATAGTCCCTTGTTCTACGAAGGTACTTGAGTATATACTTCACAGCTGTCCAATGATCTGGACCCGGATTCGACTGAAACCGACCCATCATACCTACTGTAAAACAGATATCTGGCTTTGTACAATGCATAACATATATTAGACTACCTAATGCCGAAGCATAAGGTATCTTCTGCATATCTGCTCTCTCCTCAGGTGTCTTAGGACATTGATCCTTAGACAGTTTTACGCCATATTTAAATGGCACAAAACTCTTTTTGGAGTTTTGCATGTCAAACCTAGCCATAACCTTATCTATATACGCGGCCTGTGACAGCAAGAGAATCATGTTCTTGCGATCTCGTGTTACCTTGATCCCCAAAACATAACTCGCTTCACCTAGGTCTTTCATATCGAACTGTGTTGACAACCAGACCTTTACCGTTGACAATGTTCCAACATCATTCCCAATGAGCAGAATATCGTATACGTAAAGTATCAAATATACCATTGTAGTCTTATCACTCCTCTTGTATACACATGGTTCATCCTCGTTTTGAGTAAATCCAAATGACTGGATTGCCTGATCAAAACGAATGTTTCAACTTCTAGATGCTTGTTTTAGTCCATAAATGGACTTCTGCAACTTGCAAACTAGATGTTCCTGACCATCTGACTCAAAACCTGGTGGCTGCATCATATAAATGTCTTCTTCCAAATTCTCATTGAGGAATGCTATCTTGATATCCATTTGTCAGATCTCCCAGTTATAATGGGATGCAATGAATAGGAGGATCCAAATAGACTTTATCATAGCTACCGACGAAAAGGTTTCGTCAAAGTCGATTCCTTCTCTCTGGGTATAACCCTTGGCAACTAATCTAGCTTTATAAGTCTCAATAGTACCATCGGATCCTTTCTTCTTTTTATACACCCACTTACACCCAATAGATTTAATATTGGATGATGGTATAACAAGAGTCCAGACAGCGTTATGGGACATTGATGCAATTTCTGCCTCCATAGCTTTTTGCTAGTCAGAGCCGTCAGAAGCTCTCACTACCTCATCGTAGCTCAGTGGATCATCCTCCTGACCCTCTGGATCAACCAATAAGGTTTCTCCATAGTATCTGTCAGGAGCTCTGATGCTTCTCCCACTGCGACGAGGTGGTGGTAGTGTTACAGGATGATTAGTTTCAACAGTATCTTGTATATTAGTGTCTGTAATGTCAGCTCCCACTATGCTTTCGGATGCGCTCTCTGTTCTAGTACCCAGCAGTTCATCCAAAACTACCTTACTAGCAGTCTTGTGGTCTGTAATATAATCATGCTCTTGAAAAAAGACATTCATAGAAATGATTACCTTCTTTTCCTCAGATCATAAAATAGTCCTCCTTTGGTCTTCTTGGAATACCCTATAAATAGGCATATTCTGGATTTAGATTCCATCTTTTCCCTCTTATCCCTTCGCACATGTGCAGGGCATCCCCATATTCTGAAATGCTGTAGCATAGGCTTTCACTTTGACCACAGTTCTCTTGGGGTCTGAGGCACTGATTTAGACGGAACGTGATTCAGAATATAAACTACTGTTTTTAGGGCATACCCCCAAAAGGTCATTGGTAAACTGGCATAACTCATCATGCTGCGAACCATGTCCAACAAGGTTCGATTCCTTCTCTCGGAAACTCCATTCTGTTGTGGGGTACCTGGAGCAGTTAACTGGGATGTTATCCCATGCTCCACTAAATACTCAAGGAACTCGTTAGATAGGTACTCACCTTCTTGATCAGATCGAAGGGTTTTTATAAACTTACATGTCTGCTTTTCTACTTCAGCCCTGAACTCTTTGAACATGTCAAAGAATTCCGACTTTCGATGCATCAGGTAAATGTAACCATATCTTGAGTAATCATCAATAAAAGTGATAAAGTACTCATGGCCTCCTATCGCCTTGACGCTCATGGGTCCACATACATCTGAATGGATTAACTCCAATACCTCAGTAGCTCTTACTCCCTTACCTTTAAAGGTCCACTTGGTTATCTTGCCTTCCAAGCAGGATTCACAGGTGGGAAGGATCTCCGTAGGATCTGTTTTCAGAAGTCCGGCCTTCACCATCCTATGGATCCTATCTAAACCAATATGACCAAGACGTAAGTGCCACAATTGGGTTAAATTCTCCGAAGGTTTCTTACGCTTAGATGAATTAACATTAAATGCTGAAGTTAATATGTTATCTTTTTCAAATTTAGGACTGACAACATAGAGATGATTCTGAACCATTTCTCTTATTATAAAAGTTTCATTCAGCTTAAACGATACACTAGAAGCATCAAAATAAACTGAATAACCTTCATTAACTAAAGAAGAAACAGAAATCAAATTACGTCTCAAGGACGGTACATAAAAAACATCTCTAAGAGTCAAAGTCTTATTATTCGAAAAACTAAGATTAACATCTCCAATAGCTTCTGCAGCAGCCACGGCCTCAGTTCCTATGCTTAAGGTCACCTTTCCATCAAGCAACCTTCTGCTTTTCCGAAACCCTTGAAGAGAGTTACAGGCATGGTTAGTGGATCCCGAATCCACAATCCAACTAGCAAAAGAACTATTACTCGAAAGAAATGATTAAATAACTAGGAGTTGTAGATTACCTTCACCAGCATTCTGAGGCTTCTTGCAGTCCTTCTTCTAATGACCCTTCTGGCCACACCGGAAACAGTTCGTGCCCGGTTTCTTTGAATTGCCAGACCCAGAGGCCCCAGCAGAGTCCTGCACAGGCGCTGACTTAGGTTTCTTCTTATGTTTCTTGCCCTAAGGTTTACCAGACTTCTTGAAGGATCTGCGTTGCACGTGAAGTGCTTCGCCCTTTTGCTTGAAGCCATCCTCAGCTGCCTGGAGAGCTCCCAGAAGCTCTGCATTTGTCATAGCTAACTTGTTCAAATTAAAGTTGGTGACAAAGTCTTCAAATGCTCCAGACAGTGACGAGAGGAAGATGTCTGTCATCACCTCGCCTTCTAGCGCAATGTCCATGGTTGCTAGTTCGTTCTGGAACCCAAACATTTTCATCATATGTTCCCGAACTAGTGTCCCATTAGACATCTTAGTGCCGACGAGTTTCTTGATGGTAAGGTATCGCGTAACGCGATTGTGACCTTCAAACATTTCCTTCAGATACAACATCATGTCAGAAGCGTCGGGCATCTCCTCGACCTGCTTCTGCAGAGTTGTTTGCAAGGATGCTATTATATAGCATTTACATATTTCATTAGATTCCTTCCAGTCAGTGAAGGAATCGCTTCCGCGTGCCACGTCTGTCTTGAGAGCTCCGCTCGGAGCCTGTTGGAGATGCTCTTATGCGGCTTGGATTGAGAGGGGCTCTTTGTTAGTTATCAATGCTCTCAACATGGCAGGAGTCAATGAACAATGCTTGGTTCCAACCAACTTTAACCATTGACGTGTCAATGATAGGTCAAGACATCACCTTTTTTTTTGATATGGAACCCACACCAACGAACCATAATCTATTTGTTGGGACAGCAAGAGAGTTTTTGTATTTTGGGGGTTATTAGTCTAAGTCCCTTCTAACTAGCCTCGTATTACGATAATGCTTGTGTCTGTTGCATGTAGCATTAAGTCCCTCTCTCACTTTTTTTTTTTAAAAAAAAAATCCACTTTATCTCTCGATTATTTATTTATTTATTTTGTTAGAGTGATTTCACTGTAGCATATTTTACTGTAGCATAGTATCAATTTGGGTGGGAGTGAATTTACTGTAGCTACTAGGGGTGCACACGGTTCAGTTATGACCGGTTCCGGGATGAACTAAGAACCGAACCGGTCCCAACGGTTGCCAAATATTTGGACCCGGAATCGGACCGTAGGGATCATGGAACCGGACCGAACTGAAGCATATAAAACCGGTTGGGTTCGGTTTTCCGATTCCACTAGTTTTATGTGCATCCGTAGATATTAGAATAGGTCTATCAGTGGAGCATATAGAAATAAAAAATATATATATTTAAAAACCGAGGATACAGCAAGCAATCTCGAAGTCAGATACATGACACTATTGTAGAAATCTGTAGGGCCCATTACATAATGAACCTACCTGCATCCCCCATATTACCCGACCCATGAATGCATTATGCATATACATGAACTGGTTCGGTACTATAGTGAAAGAAGGGCATTTTTATAATTTATAAGGGGGGTGAAAAGTAAAAGCTGAAGGTTTAGTGGTTTGATGTAAACCGTGTCTTTTTGAAAGGGGTTGGAGCTCAAATTTATAAGGGTGGTACTAAAGCATATCCTAAAAAGGACTTTTGACTAAGTCTCCATTTATTTTCTTAGTAATTCATGGTGGACTATTGACCTATCCCCGGATGACACGTCTAACAAGTATTGTTCTTGTACAATTACAATAAAATAGAAGACGACTAAGTGTTAGGTCCCTGACAAGAGATGGGCTAAATGAAATAGATAAACAACAAAACGGTTTTGCACTAGGTCCCTTCCAAAAAAGATGCATTTAAAGTAAGTCTCTTCGTTGATTTTTCTTCCCTTTAAATGACAAAAAAACCCCTAATACTAAAATCACAAATGTTACTCTTCATTGCAGCAAAGATAAACAATATACAATTATTACTCTTTAGCTACAATAATTTTCAGATTGTTACTCTTGCAAAATTCTCAAAAAAAAAAAAAACAGATTTTTGCTACAATGATTTCACTGTAGCAAAACCAATTTAGTAAGATTTCCCAAAAAAAAATTGCTACAACGATTTATATCAAAAATCGGATTGCTCCTTCCTTGTACAACTACACATAGAGGTAAAATAGATATTTTTCAATTTTGTCCATCCTTATTGCTAAATACGATTTGTTAGAAGGACTTAACACCAATATGCTCAAAATAAATAGGGGATCTGGTATTTTTGGTTGAAGGGACTACCATTGGGTTAGTTCATCAGTTGGAGACCGTGAGAAATGATATTTAGCTATATTTTTTAAACATCATGACGCCACATCTATCAATGTCGTCTGTTGCACCCAACCCCGACCAGTAAATTGCACTCAGCCCCTACTAGCAAGTGAGTGATAAATTACACATAAACCCCCTGTACTTTGATCGATTATCACTTACTTCCCTTTATGTTTAAAACCCTGCAAATGCCCCTCTATAGTTTGAAAAGCACATCACTTGCACCCCCTTCAGAGGGGTTTTATGTGTATGGATTTTCAAACTATAAGAGGGTATTTGTAGGGTTTTGAACATAAGGAGGTGTAACTGAATCGACAAAACCAAAGGGGGTCTATGTGTAATTTACCAAAAAAAAAACCTAGTGATTCACGCGCACAAATTTAAATTTCCTTTGTTCTTATGTTGCTGACTTGTTGTATTGAATAAAATTCAACAACATTGTTTAAAAAGAACGTACCAGAAATATTATAAAATACAAATAGTTGAGTGACCCCATAACCGACCTACTAATTGTGGAGTACGTGTTGATCGAGATCCTCATGCGGTTCATAACGTGCGCACAATCACCTCAGAAGCTGCCGGTCATGACCAAGTGGGGTTTAAAAAATACCCATCGGCTCAAACCCGGTCCATAAGTCATGGGTCCGAACACACCATGGGCTGGGCTCAAGCTGCCACCTTGAGCCAGCAGCCCGACTCAAAAGAAAGCCCAAAAACTCAGCCCAAAAACCTAATCCAAATACTATATATATATATATATATATATATATATATATATATATATATATATATATATATATATATATATATATATATATATATATATATATATATAACATGGCACGGCGGTTTTGTGCTGACTAGGACAAAATAGAACCAAAAGCTGACTAGACAAAACAAACAAGCTGACTAGACTGAATATATCTAACCATTCGTTTAAAAATCAACGCACGATCTTTATTACCTCATCAACCAATTCCCTCCCTTGATTCTCTCTTTCTCTTTATCACCATGATCAATTGCTTCCTTATCAAGCCTTTTGGATAATTTTGGAAAGAAATAAAATTCAATGCATGGCCCTCTCTTTTCTTAAACTAAAAATTAGTTGTACTTCTCTGTCTCTCTTCCCTTAAGAAGCCTGGCACAGTCCACCAGCAACCATAGCCCAAGGCCAAGAAGAAGAGGTGTCAGCCTGGGAACTCAGGTATATTCTCCTTCGATCTCCTAAAATCTAATTTGGGTTTTCAGCCTTAAGAAGTTGACTAGGACAAGCTGATTGGACAAAAATAAACCGAATAGATCTAACCATTCGTTCAAAATCAACGCATGATTTCTATTTTCCCGGCAACCAACTCCTTATGGGTTTCAAATGTCTACCCATTTAAACTGCACTAAACTCCTAAAATCTCGGTCCATTTAAACTGCATTAAACCTGACCGTTCATCCCGTGATCATTATTCACATCAACGGCTATAAACCCGCATGCTGAAAGTTTGGCCGCCCTAAACCATCGGGTCGATCTCGAGGAATCCTGTCACGCCTCGAATTTTCAGTCCATGTGGCCACACTGGAGAAAATTCGAGGTGTGAGATTTTAGTGATTTTTTTTTTTTGAAGTGAAATAGTTTTAGATTTAAAAATATTTAATTTGAAGAGTCTCTCCTACTAGAGTTCGTTCCAAGACTTCGGGTCTGGTCCTACGATCGGGAGGCGCTTAAGCAACCCCAGACCCTAGAGAGGGATTCAGCTTTAGCATTAAAGACTCAAAACCATGTTGTCATTGAAGAGGTTCAAAGAGGTGAGAGAAAGAGAGAGAAGGGACTCGACTGAGTAGAGCGTCACTCTTAGGGGATGGAGTCCTGCTCCACATCCTCCTAATAGTAACACCCCAACAGGAGCACGTGCCAAGTCACGTAGGCAGCAATCTCACATCCACTAGTCTGGCCCGGAGGCCCCACACTCAGGTTTACTTGTTTATTATGTAAGAGGCAATCGGTATCAACTCCAATTCCATTTCATTTCCACTAATGGTATCAATTATAGGTACATCAACACTGACTCTCTCTTTTACATGAATCATATTTTACTACAGAAGGTTTCTACGTGATAGTACTATCGTCACCTCGAGTCCTCGATCTGCATGCTCCATGATCGCTCCAAGCCTTGACATGATACTGCTCCTATGCAATCAACATCCTCGAGCTCCAGCTACCGGAACCTAAGTTTTGGTAAAAGACATACACAAAACCCTGAGTCACTTAGAAGGGCTAAGTGACTCAGTGAGAGCCACTACTACTATGTGTTACTAATCACTGATTTGTCATATATCATCCAAAGATTCACTGCATACGAACCATCCAGATTTACTATCATTGAGTCATCCATAGTTTACTATATTCAATCACATCAAGATTTACTATACTCAATATACCAAGATCTATTGTACTCGAAACAAACTGACTAAGTTTACAATACTAACACATCTATCAAGGTTGGTTGTAATAACACGTCAACTGAGATCTACTATACTAACATGCTTATCAAGATTGTTTGTACGAACACGCCAACCAATGACTACCATACTAACGGGCTTACCAATGTTGGCTGTACTAACACGTCAACCAAGGTTTACCATACTAATATGCTTATCAAGGTTGGTTCTAATGACACGCCAACCAATGTCTACCATACTAACGGGCTTACCAATATTGGCCGTACTAACACGTCAACCAAGGTTTACCATACTAATATGCCTATCAAGGTTGGTTCTAATGACATGCCAACCGAGGCTACCATATCATCATGCTTACTCGGGGTTGGCTGTACTAATAAGCTAACGAAGATCTACTATATTATTGTTCTTGCCAAGGTTGGCTGTACTAACACGCCAACCAAGAATTAATAATAATAGATAACCTAGTCCATGCCACCAAGGTTCACTAAGGATAATTATTAGTAGTCAAACCTTGTCCAGGTTCACTTACAGTACTGAAACGTTTAGGGTAAAGGATAGCAGAAGCCATAAAAGAACACAAAGCGAGGGGCGCACCCTGCTCTCTTCGGGCACTACCCGGAAACCGAGACAGTGCACTAGACAACGGCACTTCTCGCCCAACAACCACGGGTCCGGCAGCGGCGTCACACAGACCAGCCCGCTCCCCAACGACTCATCGGACCCACTCCCCTGCGAAGTGCCTGCGCGAAAGCACTCGCCAAAACGGACTTTCTTATGTCCGTGCATAGCACGCCTCTCCGGCAAAACCACTAGCCATCCTTGAGTCACGTGCTCGGAACCCGCAGGTCCCAGTCCCTATGCCGCAGCACTGGACTTAACAGTGTCGTAGACACTCTGCTATGGCTCTGCAAATCCTTTATCCTAAAAGGGGTGGGATCCCGACTTCACACGTAGGTGCCAACATGCCACCTACGAAACACTAGGGCAACACATAGTCTGATAAAGCCTAAAAACCACATATTCTTTCCTAATTGGCACCTACAGTCCTTAACAGGATAGAGGTCCTGACTTAGTTCTAACATTGCCATGACTTAGTCTTGACATCATCCATATGTGATCCTTAACGTATCGAAGTTTGTATCCAATCTATCTTAACCCAAAGGTCTGTAAATCTATCGTGGTAAACCGCGTGAGTCCTTATATTTACGAATAATGTTAATAATATTAGGGTCTACGTGTTAGGGTCTATCAATGTTATACGGTAAGTTCAACCAATGCATGCGACGATATGACCACCATCCACGTACGATGTTGGGGAAATCACCCCCGTCCCGTACGCGATGGTCATATCGTATCCCGCATGCATGGATTGATCATTCCTCATAGCACCGGGCCTAACTAACCTACTACGAGCATAGTCTAATTAATCCTACAATTATCAAGACAACATTGTCATCATCCAATTAGCTTTCCAATTCTCATGGCATCATCATAATCCACTACTTGGTTCTCTAATTGTCTAGGCATCATCACAATCATTTACTTAGTTTCTCATTTATCATACGGTCAACTCTTCACTACTTACCTCATGATTAATATTCTGATAGTCATCATAATATCGATTATCTAATTAGTAACAATTTAATTCTCCTAAGGTACCCACATGATAGTGCATCACCCTCAGTGAGCAGGTGACGCATCCCCCCAACCAAACAAGGACAGGAGATACGCCTCCTAGCCACACGACAAGTGGTACAATAGTCACGCAAGGTGTCCCCTATGCTACCTAGACGATCTAACTATACCTAGATTATTCAGGTGACAGTGCATCACCTTCGATGAGCAGGTGACGCGCCCCCCCAACCAAACAAGGACAGGAGACATGTCTCCTACCCCTCGACAAGTGATATGATAGTCACACTAGTCCTGAACTCTAACTATCATAGGACTTCAACTCTCTGATCACTATAGGATTAATAACTATTACGTCTTCATTGGATCACGAGTCTTCTAAATACCATAGAATTTATCAACTATCTAACCTAGTATGGTACATTAATTTATTATTCTCATCTAACTAATCTAGCAAATCAATTTACCCTAATCCAATCATAACATTATCCAAACCCTAACTCGATGGTGGCAAGTCCCCTAACCTTAATATAATAATTACCACTCTAAACCCTAATTTAAAATAATATGATTCCAAATTCTATGTGACGTGGTTATAACCCCAATTCATTTAGTAATGATTTTGAACCCTAACTTAAGATTGCATGTGTCAAACCCAGTCTAAAGATTGCACGGTTAAATCCTTACTTATCATAGCACAAATTTGAAACCCTAATATATGGGTTATGATTTTGAATCTAAATATAACATAACATGAATCTCAAACCTTAATCTTCGTGGCATGAACAAAAATACCGACAACATAGCCTAAGTTCCACCCGTTTAACATAGCATAACTTCAATCCCGTCTATACCTAGTATGGATTTTAACCCCATTTATTATAGCAAGAATTTCAATCTTGCTCAACATAATATAATTTTCACCCCGGTTAACACAGCATGCATTCCTATAATTTAGCAATATGACATCAAGTGAATATTTACACTTACAAGTATGACATTCCAAATTTCAACTAAGCATGGCATCACAAGTTTCAATGTATACATGGCCCCAAACCTAATTCCACCCTAACCAACATAGCATGAAGCCCTAAATCATGACATCAATTAATCCAATCAAGCATGCATCACACCCTCAATTTCAACCTCAACCTAAACCCTAATTATGAGCTTGGCATCCTACCCTTAATCTACATATCATCACAACCCTAAAAAGAACATGTGATAAAATAACCCTAATCCGACATTGCACTACCCAACTCTAAACATGGCATTTCAACAACCCAAATCCGAGAATGGCATTCCCCAAGCCAGAATTCGAACATGGCATCCACCAGATTTTAGGATTTAACTTAGCATCACATAAAGCCTAATATGCATGGCTAACCAATACCTTATTAAATCAAGACACATCAGAACCTAGTTTAGTATGATACTCTCAAACCCTACAGCATAACATCATTTCCTCCCAAATCTACACTATATATTAGTCCCTACAAGTATAGAAGTATTTTTCCCAAATTCACATGGCATTTTAATCCCTATAATCATAGCATCATCCCCCCTATTGCACATGACATATAAATCCCTAACATCATAGCGTCATTTCTCCCAATTTAACATTTCATAAACCAAATCTAGAAATTTACGGTCTAGGTCCACACCCTAAACAATTGTAGCATTCAATCAATTCTCAAATCACATAAGCCAAATCAAGACCCTATATAATTATAGCATTTAATCAAATCTGAAATTTCATAGGCTAAATCACCCCAAAACAAATGTGGCCTTCAATCAAATCCGAGTTTACATAGGCCTCAAAATCAAGTAGTAGTAAAGGGCTTACCTTGAATTTGGAAGGATCTACCCGGAAATCTGGCTTCCCTTTCTTCCTCTCTTCTTCTTCTTCTCTATCTCCTTCTTTGTTAACCGAAATCACCATCCACCCCTTGCCCTTGTATCTTTGGCCGAAATGGGGTGGTGGAGTTGAAATAGAGGAGGAGATGGTGGAGGGTGGTGTTGTGGCCGGATTTGGAGGAAAGGTGAAGAGAGGAGGGGAGGGTGGTGATGGTGGTGTCCGGCCTCATCTCCTCTCCCTCTCTTCTCTTTGGTTGGTTCTACGGGAGAGGAGCTCAAAGTCCCCCTTTTAAATCATCTCACCCCCCCTAAAGTCAACCCTCTTTAAACCCACCCCTTATTTTATCCCTTCACTCTCCCTCCACTAGAGCCTTCTAGCACCCTATAGAACATCCTAGAGTTGGGCTTTTAGATGGGTTCTAGTTGGGCTTGAGTTGCGATTGGGCCTTGTTAGTCTTCATTTTAGGGCTTATAGCTTTTGATTAAGATTAACATAGGCCAAATCTAGGTTTAGTATTGGGTTTCAATTTAGTTTTAGGTTAGGGTCTTAGTTTAGGAATTTAGTATTAGGTCCTAATCTAGGGTTTAGACTTAGCTTTAATTAGGACTTGGGCTTAGTTTAGGGATTTTGTTTAGGTTTTGTTCGTGATTTAGTTTAGGCTTTAATCTAAGCTTTAGGTTTGGGAATTTAATTAGGGCTTATGTTTTGTATTCAAATTAAAATTTGAGACTTTAATCTAAGGCTTAATCCTAGGCCTTCATTTGGGCTTAGTCTTAGACTTAAGTTTAAGCTTAAGCTTAGGTTAGGTTGAAGCTTAGATTAGACTTAAGATTTAAGTCAGGCTTAAGCTTAGTATTAAGCTTAACTCAGGATACAAGTGGGCTCCCCTATCAAAAGTCCACAGGGTCTATAGGGAATCACCCTGTCCACATGTACAACTCTCAATTTCTAGTTCATTTTTCAATTGATGGGGAATTATGGTTCTTACAAATCCATTCGAATAGAGACAGTTGTGATTGATCGATTATAGAGGGAGGGGGAGTTGGTCGCGCAGAAGGCGCCCGCTTCATGCTAATCGGCACGGGCGAGGAAATGTAGTTGTCGTCGAAAGTGTTTTGTTGCCGAAGGCATTCAGGTGTGTTGCTGCCGAAGGCGGCCCGCTGCAGTACCGACAATTATATTGCCGCCGATGTGATTGATCAATTATAGAGGGAGGGGGAGTTGGTCACGCCGAAAGCACCCGCTTCGTGCCAATCGGCACGAGCGAGGAAATGGGTGTCCCTATGAATGCCGATGTTGTTGTCGAAAGTGTTTTGTTGTCAAAGACGTTCAGGTGGGTTGCCGCCGAAGGCGGCCCGCTACAGTGCCGACAGGCACGGGCATGCATTAGTATATATACAGAGTGTGTACATAGAACAATAAAAGAGGATAATTGTGGTCAAGGTAGGAGACTGATGACGGAACCCCAAGCAATCTATCCATTTAGAATTTGGATTTGAACTTAGTTTCTAGCACGTGTTTCAATTCTTTGCAATTGTCCTTTCAAATTCATTCGGTATGTGATCAAGGAAGAGTCTTCCTCTGTTTGTTTTAATCAAGATGATCAGACCTGTATTAATTTTATTTCTAGGTCTGGGGCACCATGAATAGAACCCCTTGGTTAAATACAAAAAAAAAATTCATTCACTTTACCAGACTGGCTTATTTTCAAGCGATTTACATTATCTGCATTGTCAATCCTCAAATTTCAATGTACTTCATATAATTGTCATTAACTAATTCCTTTTATATGTATGCATGGTCAATTTTTAAATTTTTATAAATTTTCAGTATTGTAGCGGTGTTAGATAGCTTCACACCCCAAAACCTGGGTCGTAAGGGGAGGTCCACAGAGGGTATATAAGCGGCCAATGGGTGCTCCCTTACCAATGTGGGACTAAACCAGTGGACTATGTCAACACCCCCCCCCCCTCCCCCGAGCATGTGTGGCAAGGCACAATCGGTACAGGTGCACCCGGAGCGGAAGCACGAGCAAGAGACAGGCCAGCTATGATACCATGTTAGATACCGTCACACCCCAAAACACGAGTAATAAGGGGATATACACAGAAGGTATATGAAGCGGCCAATAGATGCATCCCTTAGTGATGTGGGACTAAACCGGCGGACTATCTAAACATGATCAAATGACTAATCTAATCATTTTATTTCTTGCACACTAGAGAGTAAGCACAACTACAACATACTTTGGGACATCTTCCTCGACCCGAAGAACAATTGGCACACCACCATTCCACGGCCCACAAAGAAACAAACATTTTTTAAAATTCTTAGCTATTGCTCAATATTATTTATTAATATAAAAAGAATTTCATAAAAAGGCTCAATAATCTCTGAGCAGTAAGTATATAAAAAAGATAGAATATCAAATTTGCTTGCATAATTAAATATAAATAAATACAGATAACTTCTAAATTTGTGGAAACACATTTGGATATTCTCCTTATCCTATGGTCTCTAGTGGCGATGTTTATAGTGACGATGTTCATAGTAACGAATGCAAACCTTTGCTCAGAAAGTTTTAGGAGAGGGCAAATCGGATGGAATGTAGGTTTGCCATTTAAGATGTTATCGGGATTGATTGGTTCATTGTACAATTTTCCACCAATCTATATAATAAGGGACGGTGGTTTTGTGCTGACTAAGACAAAACGGAACCAAAAGATGATTAGACATAAAGGAACGCTGACTAGACTCTCTCTCTCTCTCTCTCTCTTCCCCACAATCTCTCTCTCTCTCTCTCTCTCTCTCTCTCTCTCTCTCTCTCTTCCCGACGATCTCTCTCCAAAAAGATTGTAGGGGATCTTCTAGGACATGATCAAGGGTGCCACATAAAGAAAGATCAGAGAGAAAGATAGAGGGAATCTTGATCATGATCAGGTTTTGTTGGGATTTAAGAGAGAGAGAGATAGAAAGGTTGAGATAAAATAGGAAAGAAAGTTTGGGTACAGCTTGGGTTTTAGAGAGAGAAGATGAAGTGGATGCATGCATGCATGGGTCGGTGAAATGGACGGCTGTGATCGGCTTTAGAGCTAGAGAGAGAAGAGAAAAAAAAATCAGAAATTAAAAAGGGGTAATCATGCATGGCTCGAACTTGATGGTGTTGGAGTTCAGGTTGGATGGCTTTAATTAAATTCAGGTAGAAAAGAGAGAGCTGAAGGAAAGGGAAAGAAGGCGAGAAAGAGAGGGCGTCTGCGAGCTTCTTGGAAATGGGGAGAGAGAGAGATAGAGAGAGAGAGAGAGAGAGAGAGAGAGAGAGAGAGAGAGAGAGAGAGGGATCGCATCATCGCACAAGGGGAGTCGGGCTCAGCTCGAACTAGAGAGAGAAAGGGAGAATCGGGAGAAAAATGGACGGCTGTGATTGGGTTCGATGCCAAGACTTTAGGGAGTTCAAGATGATCATAGGGCATGGGCAGTTGGGATGAAATAGGAAAGAGAGAGAATTAAGGAGAGAGGATCAAGATCAGATCAGAGAGAGAGAGAGAAAGAGAGAGAGAGAGAGAGAGAGAGAGAGAGAGAGTTGTGGTTTCGGTTGCAGCTGGACACGAGAGAAGATAGGAGATCGTGAGAGAGGAAGTCGGATGAGAGGGACTATTGCGATCAGGTCGTGCATGAATACATGGGTAGTTTTAGGAAAGAGAATAATGAGGGAAGAGTAAATAGGCTCGAAAATTAAATGAGAAAGAATTCGTTAGAAGAAAGGGAATGGTTGTGAATGTCATGCATATTACATTAATTTACATGGTTATTATGGAGAGAGATAAATGGTTACATGCATTCATGGCTTTAATGGCGATCAAATTGGAGTCTATGCATGTGTTAGTTGGTTCATGGACGGCTATGATGATTGATTTGGTTTGGGTGAATTGGGAAAAGAAATAGAGGGTAACGTGCAAAGGTTCTTGAGATGGGTAGGTGAGGTCCGCAAGGGAGTCGCGTGCGTTTGTGGTAGACTTGATGATGATGTCTTGCTGCAGTGCCGGCAGGTGTGTTGCAGCCGAAAGCGATCCATCTGTGTTTTGTCGTCGAAGGATGTCCGTCTGGAGTGCCGACAGGCACATGCATGCACTAGTTTTCTTTACAAGATAAATGACCCCATTTTCGTCAGAATTTTCCAATAGACATAGACTACCAACAAAGTACATTGACAATTACCCAAGCTGGAGGCCGGGGAAATGGATACCCAAGGAGGGCGGGAGGAAATGATTTTCGGGCTCTTTCCCACAGCTACTTTTTGTATACAGTTTGTCCCCCGGAAATGGATGTCAGGCTGATTTTCTGACCAATTTCGCGAACCAAACATGATAGCCCTCCCTCACGTTAGGTAATAGAGTCGGAGATGAATTCCCCCCATCAATTATGCGAACCAAGCATCCCCTTAGGCTGTGTCTGATTGATGAGAATATACAGGAAAGGAAAAGAAAATACAATTTTTCTATAAATATGGATGTTTGATTCACGAAAAACTATGATTGAAAACAGTTTTCCACAACTACCTTCTTCTCAATCAAAACTTTTCTTGCCAAAACCAAAAAAAAACACGGAAAAATAAAATCTTTCTTGCTGATGTACCTTTTCATTAAATTCTGTCTTTTTTTTTTTCTTCTCAACCAAACAATATCGGGAAAATCAATTTTTTTCCAATTCTTTTTTTATCCTTTGCTTTCTAGTGAATTCTTTTCCCACAAAATATTCCTGACAATCAAACAACAACATACTACGGCCAAACAGACGAAGAACTTGTGGCCTACGATCGAACCTACTGAGAGCTGGTCGAAATCAGGATACCAACCCAATCAGGTGAACTTTCAGGAGAAGCATACTAAGTAAACTTTCAAATCTATGCATGGTTCCATTTTTTAGGAACCTCGGTGTCTGTAGATTTTTTTTTTAGGGAGGATTAGCAAGAAGCCCATCTTAGAGATCCTTCTTGAGCAGCAATCCCGACCATCTTTTCATTTGAGCTGAAACCCCTGTAGACAAAAATGCCCCTCATATTCCTTTGAATTTATGCCTGCTGCCACTTATCTACAGCAGCCGCCACCGCCGGACCTAACCGAACCCGACCCCAGCCCTCATCGGACCTAACCGAACCCCCCCACCCCCAATGAAACCCCAGCCGTCGCCGAACCTAACCGAACCCCAGCAATCGCCGCCTCCGCCTACACGACCGCCGGCTGGACTTGAGAGAGGTGAAGGCAGAGGGTGGTCTCGGTATTAAAAAATAAGGGGAGGATTTTTTCCAATGTACGAAGTGGTTAGCTGGAATGAAATGTTTCGGTGGATTTATCCTAATGTGGGGTTGGTTAAAGGGGTCTTAGGCTGATTGCCCCTTTTTTTTAATCACTAGGGCTCGACAATGACTCAATTTAAGGAAATGAGTTCAATTGACTTTACTTTTGAGCACAACTCTAAGGCAAGACAAAAATTGTTTGACCAGGGTGTAAAACCGGTAGCATGATCGACCAATACTAACGTGCCACATGTTCAAATTTGATCCAACTTTGAAACATTGACGGCCGTGTGATCAAATTTGAGCACGTGGTGCGTTAGCATTGGTCCATCATGCTACCGGTTATACAAGCTGGTCCACAATTTTTTTCTCCTCTTCATCGAGCCATAAAATCTTTCGGGAAGCAAATTGATACTCAAAGTGACAAATATGAAGCTGTTGGATCTTCACATGAGGCAGGTATCCTTTAAAGTTGGATCAACGTTCACATGTCATTTGCGATTGAGGTCGCATCCCAGTGGCAAACCACCTGCCCACCCATCCGGCAAGTCATGTACTTATAATTGAATCTTGTGGGCTTCCTCCTATCTTTCTTTCATGCTTATCTCTCATCTTTGCGGCTAGGGGTGTGCAGGATCCAAACCAAACCAAACCAAACCGAACCGACTGATTTTGATCAATTTTGACACTCAATGGATCGGATTGGATTGAGTTTTTAAAAAACCGACATGATTGGATCCGTTGACGGATTTGTAAATCTAAAACCAATCTAAACCAAACCGAACCAACGTATGCATATACATATAGTATTTTATTAAGTATACCATATGCCCTCAAAAACCCTTGCTACCAATAACCTTTACAATGTTGTAGGATGACTCAAAATCAGTTAAAACCCTTATTTAGGCCTAACGATTTGACAACAATAATTAATTTTTAAGTTAAAACTAGGTCCTGATAGAAGTAGAAAAAAAAAATCAATAAAAATATGGGCCAAAGCCCAAACAACTATCCAAACTGACTTTAATTGGATTGGATTCCAACGACCAAGATTGGATCGATTTGGGTTTTGCCTAAATAGGTTGGTTTCGAACCGATGCACACCCCTATTTGCGGCGGTTTTATCTGTGCTCCGGTGTGGTAATATTACATGTTAATGTAAGATTCGAACCTTGGTCTCTCTTGCGCTCTAAGCACAAACGTTGGTGTACTGACCGTTAGGTACCTTCCAAAAAAAAATTCACGAGTCATTTTGAAAAAGAACCAATACCCTGCTGACAAATACAGTAAGACCAGCCAAAGAAACCCTACCTCTTTCAAAATTCTGATGAAGATCAATGACAATGCCTACTGGTTGAAACTATCAAGCCATCTTACGACGCCGGTTACTTTCAGCGTCAAACACCTGACTCCTGACACTGGCGATTCATCAGCAACGTGGCTTCCAACTTTGACGACGAGTACCTGGTAACCGACCGTCGATACCACAAAGTCTCAAAAACCCGTACCTGAAAGCTTTCGTAACACCTCCATTTGAATCCAAATCAATAGTAAATGATGTTCGTCCCTGCCAATTGGATGCGAGGCACAGCATTATTCAGAGATCACTGCAAATTGAACAAACTAAGGGGGCATACTCGTGGACATAATGTGGGCGTGTGGGGCATCGGCCAGCGCTCGGTGCGAGCTGATGCCCCCTACGTACGCATTATGTCCGCGAGTATGATCAAATACGATTTTCCTTATTTAGATATACATACTTTTGGTTTTGGGGGTCTGACAAACCTGGACCCACAGCAGCTGGCAGCATTCCCGAAATACCCGATGGCTCGGCCATGGAACTCCAAGCTCGAGCACAGATGCATCGGACCTCAAATCTTTGTGGTTGAGATTACAACCTGGAAGCCACTTCCAGAGTGACCAGCCAATCCCATCCATGCAGTCATTATAGGCTGCAACCAACTGGAACAATACTGAACCTCCAGAGGATCACCTCCATCACCTAGCTTGTAGCTAGTATCCACCCAGATGACAGATTCAACAAACGGCCGTTATCCATCATCAATCCAAATACTATAAAGATATCCAAGATAGGAACCAAGAACAAACACACAGATGGGACAACAGAGTAGCTGCAGAGCTCAAACAAGGAATCAAACATGTAGAACCAAGTTGAAAAAGATGACAAACTGTGATGACCTCTGTCTTCTCTTTCTTATCCCAGATTGGAACCCATCTCACATATGTCATGGCCACCCACCACCACCTCCTCCTCCTCCTCCTCCTCCTCTTCAACATCACCACCACACCCTCCAACGGAGGGACACCAACCGTTGTTTACCCCGTCGACTGCACCCAACCATCCCCCAACACCGTCTGCGACTCCTACCTCTACGTCGTCTCCGGCGGTCTCCCCCCTTCGGAGATAGCCACCCTCTACTCGGCCGACGCTTCACTGATCAAAACAATCACCGGCCCCTACGAGAGGCTCGACTTCCTCGTGCGCGTCCCGTGCGGGTGCAGGGCGGCCGCCAACGGAACGACCGCGTACTTCCACGACACTGAGTACACGGTGCAGACGGGCGACACGCCGGACGACATCACTGTCCGGGTCTTCAGCGGGCTAGCATGGAATGTGGGTGGTGGCGGGGAGGTTCTCTTGGCGGGGGATGCGATCCCCATACATCTACCATGCGGGTGTGCTTCAGAGGGCGCGAGGCGGGTGGTGGTGTCCTACGCGGTGGAGCGGGGGGACACGCTGTCGTCCATCGCTCAACTGCTGGATTCAGATGTGATCGAGATCGAGGGGATGAATGAGAAGATGACAGGGAGGCCAGAGTTTTTGGACGCCGGGTGGGTACTGTTTGTGCCCATGCGGGGCGTAGGGACCGTGCCTACTCCACCACCATCTACATCATCATCGCCGCATTCGGGAGGTAAGGAGTCACCAATTCTGCAGTTCAAAGGAATTCAAAGGCTTGTTAACCCAAAAAAAAAATGACCAATAGAGAACTATGCACACCAACTGGCCTTTTAGCTTTCAAAGATAGACCTTAGCCAAGGATTATGCAACAATTTAGAGCACCCATTAATGAAATTATCAGATATTCATGATCATAAGATTCATAACCTTCACCCTTGATACTTTCAGATATGAACCCCCCGATTAATGTGTGGAATATCATCGATATAATTGTGTACAATTTTTTCTTATAAAATAGGAATGAAGTTTTTCTAATGTGTAAATGAAACTAATCCCTTCATGGTTGAGCTCTATTTGAGTGACACACTAATTAATAATCATTTATCATATCCGAGCCTGAAAATTTTCTATTCTAGTAATTATTGGATGAGATCAGTTGGTTTGCAAGCCAAAAGGGCCAAAACTGTAAATTCCAACTCTATTGCTTGAAATACCCAAATTAAACTGAACCAATTTAAGAAGAGTAAGATGTTAATATTTCCCAATTTCTTAAACTTACTTAAATTGTCCATGAACAAATGATTTCCATGTCCTCCCCTGATTTCATGCCCAATTAAGCTTTTTAATTCGAATATTCACACACTCAACTCTATTCTTGATTTAATTCCTAATCATGTTACCACATCAAGCCTAATGTAATGACTTCATTCTAAGTAATAGAATCATATGGATATTGAGATTTGAACTTAAACATAAAAATTCAGAACTACATATTTCAAAGAAATGCAGTTAAAGAATTTTGCTTTTCATACTTGGTAAAAATAAAATAATCACTATATTAACCAAATTTTTTATATTAAGTTTAACTTTTAAAGATTATGGCACCGGATGGATAATATATATAATTAGCGGGTATTTGTCGAATTTATAAGAGATCGTTATGATAGATCCAATGATTTGAATGTTGATTTAGATGAGATTGAGTCGGGCTTCGAACCACCACTTTCACCTCATTAACACGTTTGGGATTGCATTATTAAACTTTATTGGATATATGTAACTTTCACAACGTTTGCCGTGTTCAAACCTTGGAGAGAAGATATGTAATTTTAGCCACCGCTTGTTTGTTGATCATTTCCCTCACTCTGCTTACTTGATTGATTCTTGTGGTCTTTAATAGAACACCACTAGTGTGCAACGTTTTAAAAAGCGCTAGGCGCTAGTCGGGCAATGGGGGGCCTTCCAGCACATAGACCGCCTAGGCGGTGCCTAAGCATTTTTGCTTTTTTTAATTATTTTAATATTATATATAATATTTTTTTTAACTTACTATAAATTCAAGATTATTCCAAATATTATTTTAAAGAGCATGTATCCTTTACATAACCATAAATTCCAGATTAACAAGAACAAAAGCAAGCATGATATTATCTCAGATAATATCATAATATCCATAATTTTAGTACATTCAAAATCATAAATTTATGATTATCAATAATAGAATAGCATCTATACACGTTCTAGTGCCTAGGACCGCCTAGGCGGCCGTTTAGCCCCGCCTAGAGGCCTGGGCCTCTTTTCTGCACTGCCTAGGACTAGGCTAGGCGGTGGGGGGCCTTCTAGCGCCTAGGCGCCGCCTATGCCACTTTTTAGAACACTGCTAGTGTGTGCAATGTGATACGTGGCGAGCCGCAATCTCATCCTGCAACAACCTCCTTTGAAAATTATTTCCCTAATTAGCAGTAGGGCCATAGAAAAACCTAGTGAACCTTTCGGTCTTAAAGACAATAACCAGTGAACATGAATCCACAGAGGAACTTAAAAGAAGCAAGGGATCCAACAGAGAGACTAGGTGATGAGTCTCTTATGTATCTAGTTGAGGACACCCCCATTAACGTTTAGGAGGCTATGAAATCACTCGAAGCAAGCCCATGAAAGAGAAGATCTATATGGAGCAGCCTGAGGGATTTCTGCTTTTTAGTGAAGTGGACAAAGTTTATAAACTTCTCAAGTAATACAAACTAAACCAAGCAATGAAGCAATGGCATACAATAATTTACCAATCAATGAGAAATAAAAGATCTATGCCAAATTTAATGGTAGCTAGGAGTAATCCTTTGTCTATATAGCATTCATATCTTCTAACATGGTCCTCATTAATGAGACAAAAGGGTTTCCTGCAACAGTTTGGCATGACAGATCGAAGCTAAGCTGATAAAGAATGAGAATGAGATGGGCATAATCCTAATTCAATCCCATTATGTGAGAAAGGTCCTTCGGTGGTTTGACTACATTGAAGACATACTTATGTCCTTGCCGATTCTACTGAACCTAATATAGTGTAAGATGTGTATATTGGTTAGGTACTTATGTTTTTATCACTTTATTTATGATTTATTTATTTATTTTTGGACTAATTAATTAGGGCAATTACTTGACTTGATGTGCAAGTCATGTGGCATTTAAGTCCCACATTGCTCCTTTATGTTTTTGTAGTGCGCCTGACCCAGAGCCCAGTTATTAAACTTAAACAATCAATGAATGAATGAAAATTGAAGCATTTGCAAAATGACGGTTGAGATGGCTCATTCCTCCCTTCTTGTTGGTGGATTCCAACAATCCTAGGTGGATTCCTAGGTCCTCTTCCCCCCTTTTCCTCCATCCCCTAGTCTGCTACGTTCTTTATCTCTCTCTCTCTCTCTCCACATCTCGGTGACGTTGTCCGATATCAATTTGGTATCAGAGTGAGTTCTTGATGAGTTCCATCCCATCGAGTGATTCGTCGGGCATCATCATCGTCATCGTCATCATCTCGTTGTATCGGTAGTCATCACGATGCGACCCAAGCCGATTGCCCCACGAGGTTCCCTATACTCAGCAACCCAACAAAACCCTCTTCTTGCATTCTTGTTGCGTGTGCTGCTGTTTTGAAGACAATGAAGAGAACCCAAAGGCCACTTTGTTGTTAATTGTTGTTGTTTGAAAACAATAAAAGAGAGAATGATCAAAGAAAAAAAAAAGGAGAGAAGAAAGAGGAGGGAAGGAAAGTACCTACAAGTCTTGTCGTCCCTTTGACCCTTTCTCCAGTATCCTCACCTGCAGAAACAAAAGAGAGTCAATACCAAAAACCTACAAAGAATCCCTAGACCCATAGTCATATTCAATTACTCTTCTACCCTTATTCTATTGACTTTAGATCTCCAATCTAAGGGCTTCAAACCACCCCTACAGTTTAGAAAAACTGTACAGATATTCACTTAAGTGGTTGAACCTGTGACGACCAAGATCCAAGAACCAATGGCCAAGACTCCTGAGACGGGGAAAGCCAAGATGGATGAGGTGTGGTGTCCAAGGCCACGAATTAGTCTCACATCGCCTGGAGAGGAGATTATGGACTATAAATATAATTTCCCCACCCTAATAGCTATGACATCATTGACATGTTTTAAAACTATGAGCCGCTGCGGATTCCATAAGAACTCCGTAGTTAAGTGTGCTTGGGTGAGGTAAATAATAGGATGGGTGAACTCCTGGGAAGTCCTCATGCAAGAACGGGAAAAGTGAACAATATCATGTTGGTGTTGGGCGGGATATTACAAAATGGTATCAAAGCCGGATCTCCTCGCGATGGAGGGGTCTAATATCACACGAGGATGTGTGGCTCTTAAAGGGAATGGATTGTGACAACCAAGATCCAAGAGCCAAGACTTCTGAGGTAGGAAAAACCAAAATGGATGAGGTAAGGTGGCGTGAGGTGTGGTAAGGTGAGGTGTCCAAGGCCACGAATTAGTCCCACGTCGCCTGGAGAGAAGATTCTGGGCTATATATATAATTTCTCCTCCCTGGCAGATATGACGTGTTTTAAAACCAGGAGCCATTGCGGATCCCATAAGAATTCCATAGTTAACGTGCTTTGGCGAGAGAAAAACTAGGATGAGTGACCTCCTGGGAAGTCCTCGTGCCAGAGTGGGCAAAGCGGACAATATCATGTCTGTGTGGGGCGAGATGTTATAGAACCCGATTTATTAATTCGGATCCAACCCGATAGCTTCAAAGACTCATAACTTATGACCCGCGCATCGGATCCGGGATCTAAATCCAAACTTGTATGATTTTTCGAACCCGATCCACTCGTGCATTCTATGTCTTGATCTGGTAGGTCCCAATATCCAAAATTATGACTACCCCTAGTTGCTAGGTATTATCATGATCGGACATTCCATATAACCCATACTTACTCGATTCATGCCCATAAACCCCTTTATTTCCTTCACACAACTGACACGGAAGTCTACAAATGATTTATCTGATAACTCCATGAACATACACTTGTTCTTTTTCGCTCTCCATCGTGTAGTTTGGAACTAGCCATTAATTCCTCGTTGAAAAACGAGCAACCTCTCTCGGACTACCGACGAAACCATTCACCAACTAAGTTTTGTGTAGGCACCTACGAACAGAGATCACAGAGGTCAAAACTCACTCTGTTCTCGACGGCATGATGATGAATTGGCATGGCGATACCTGCGGAATGAGGAACTTGTTAAGACACCTGAGCCAAATTGAGCTCTTCCACTTCTTTTCCAATTGGAAGTCTTTATCTCTTATGGAGTCTCCTGCTCCGACGACTCTACCCGCACCAGTGCCTTCAGTGCAGTCGCCACCACTAGAGGAGTCTGCATTCCCACCAGTGGAGCCTTTGCTTATTGTCACACTGGCAGCCAAGGTTGTTCCATCGATCGAGATTCCTGATTCGCACCCATCCCGCGACAAATCCCTGATCTCGAAAGAGAGTTCCCACTTCAAATCTCCACTTCTGGCGAAGCCTCCATCAATGATAGATTTTCCACTGCCACCTCCGATGGATCATTCGTCGTCGTTCCTAGCCCAACACAAACTGTCAACAGGTATTGACTTTAGTGTACTAACCCAACGACTGACTTCATCGAGCTAGACATTTCATCCACGACTCTGGTACTCTATCAGTTTCAACTACACTTGGGAATCTCCACCTTCAAGTTACTACTTCAACGAGCCCCGGGGATCGTCTTCATCAGCATGAGTCAACTTTTCTCTAACTCCTAGTCCCCGTTCAACGGCAACACATCTTTCGCGTGGGACCTGGGAGATGATTCTGGTGCAATACGATCCCATCTACTTTGTTTCCACCACCAACTCCTGATTCCAACAGATGATCATAGTGGAGATGACCCTGATATCGTATTTGCATACTTTCTTCTACCTAAACTCGAGGACGAGTTTTTTTTTCAGCCGAGTAGAATGATGCAGTGCAGATTTCCAGATGTGCATGACCCAACTCAGCCAGGGCCCACTATGTTTTTATCGATTTAGTTACGATTTATTTATTTTTGGAATAATTAATTAGGGTAATTACTTGACTTGGTGTGCAAGTCAAGTTATGTGGTGTTTGGTCTCATATTGCTCGTTTATGTATTTGTAGTGTGCCTGGTCTCTATACAAGGACCTAGAGCCCCAGTTATTAAACTATCAATAAATGAATGAAAATTGAAGTGTTTGCTAAATGACGGCGGTGATGGCTCGTTCCTCCCTTCTTGTTGGTGGATTCCAATTACTTTAGGTAGATTCCTAGGTCCTCTTCTCCCCCTTTTCCTCCATCCCTTAGTTTGTTAGGCCCTCTATCTGCCTCTGTCCCCATCTTGGTGACGTCCCGCATCAAAAGGCTTATGGGGCGGTAATCGAAGATGCCATGCGCTTCTTCCTTTTTCGCTAATAACACGATCCAGGATTAATGCTATGGATGTTGACTTTGTTCAAAAAAATCAGACAAAAATCTACACAAATCCTCCTCGATTAACCCCCAGTATTTTTGGAAGAACATGGGGAACCCATCAGGGCCCGGAGCCCCATCTGGGTTGAGGTCGAACACTGCTTTGCGAAATTAATTCATCATCGAGAAGGCATCATTTATCTTGGAGGAGCTTGCCCATTGACTAGAGGTTGAGTTTGTCGCAGTCCACTCTCAACCCCATCGGTGGTTCCTTCTGGAAGTGTTCTTTGAAGTGGCTCGCAACCCCCGGAGGATCGCATTGTGCCGATCAAGGTTAGTTTCGTTGATAGATATCGGTTTGATAGGGTTTTCGCGTTTGCACCCGTTCACGATCTTGTGGAAGTAGGAAGTGTTGTTGTCGCCTAATTGAACCCATCGTCCCTTGGATCTTCTCTTTCCACATAATGTCCTCTTTCACCAAGTTGAAGATGTGACGAGATTAGCTTGATCCACCGGTGTAAGAGGCTTGTCCTCTGCCCTAACTGTGAGCTTGTGAGGATGGTTATCCTCTCCAAAAAGGAGAATTTCTTCTTGAGGATTATTTTATTGGTCTTGTGCACTTTCGAGCCTAAAAGCCTCAAGGTTTCTGGAGCATTAACGGTACCACGGATTTAACATTGTCTTAAAATCAAGGAATAGGCTTCCAACAATCACAATAATATAGAATGGAAAGAATTTTTTCACTATGCGTTCTTTTTCCTATTTCACGCGATAATATTTTTTACCTTTAATTTCTTGATTTTAAATCAGCAAAGAACAGCATGGCCATCGTACTGGGAATATCAATATCGATAGCTTTCCTACTGATCGGAGGATTGCTTTTGTTCTTCCGGTGGAGAAATCAATCACATCAGCCCCAAGGAGAAGAATCTAAGACAAAAAAAGTGAAAAGCAAGAGCCAGAAAACCATCACTGACCTTGAGACTCAAGATCTTCCCTACAAGAAAACAGAAGGTAAGATAAAACTTCCAATCACCGTTCATATATAACTGAAATCATTGCAGTATTTTCTCTGGTCATCAGTAATGCCCCCATGTATAGTCAATACAAAACACAGAAGCACGAATTTTTAAAAGCTTTGTTATACAAATGTTTTTACTCAAACAATGGAGGTTAGTGAACAGATGTTCAGCCATTTGAGTCGGAGAGGCCCGTGACATTCAGTTTGGAGGATGTCAAGGGGGCGACGGCTAATTTTGATGAAGCAAGAATTATTGGAAAGGGAGGATTTGGGAGTGTATACTTTGGAATGTTAGGCAATCAGGTAACGTCGTTTGAATAAAGTATGCTCAACACTATCAAATTCACAATTTAATTAGTAGTCCTAGTCTGCAAACTACTTTCCATAATCTGTTGGTGCAGGAAGTCGCTATAAAAAAGATGAAGTCGTGCAAGTCGAGGGAGTTCTTTGCGGAGCTGAACGTGTTATGCAAAGTGCATCACATAAATGTGGTATGAATGTACGATATCGGCTCCATTTGTTGTTATCACTTGAGCTTAGCACCACTATCAACTACTGGATTGATTCTTCACCAATCGTTTGGAATGCGGTATTGATGAAACTTGCATTCAGGTCGAGCTAATCGGTTATGCAAGTGGTGATGACCATCTATACGTGGTTTACGAGTACGTTCGGAATGGTTCACTCAATGAGCATCTTCATGATCCATTACTGAAAGGTACCGTCAACTGAGCGATATTATCTCTGCAGTTAGGTTTTTTTCGCTTCCTCAATATAATCGAAAGAGTGGTGGGATTGTAAGAACCTTATGTTTAATGGTTAAACTCACTTCAAATGATCACTGTAGATTTCTAATCCTATATGGGCTGCAAGCAGGTCATCAGCCTCTCTCTTGGACTTCAAGAGCAAAGATTGCACTAGATGCAGCGAGAGGTATCGAGTACATTCATGATCACACAAAGGCCTGCTACGTACATCGCGATATAAAGACTAGTAACATACTGCTAGATGAAGGACTCAGAGCAAAGGTCAGCATTTTGAGAGGTCCATCCCCTTCATAGTATTTCGCATATACTTAAAACACTTCAAATCTAATCTTATTCCCATATACTAAGACACTAGAAATCTACTTTTGTATATCTTTTCCCATCTTAGGCATTCAATGAACTAATGCAAGATTTCATCCAGCTATGTCATTCTTTTGGAGTCGCATGATAAACAAAGTTAACTGATGGCAGGATATATCAAGAAGAATGAGTGTGGATTTAAAATGCAATAAAGTTTCTATTATTAGAGCTATATGGTCATGTGTTTCGATGCATCCTAAGCATTCAACATAATCAGGCCCTATATTTCTTTCTCACGGCCTCTCTCATTCTCATTCCCCGTGCATGGAGTCAAATACTACTTTGCAGTAGCAGTAACCACCACCAAACCTTATCCCAATGCATGGGGTAGGTAATAGATCACAATCAAGGCGGAGAGGGTAATCAGGGGCTCATGTTTCCATGTAATTCACCTAAGTAAGCATTGACTCATGCACCTTGGCTATCGTATTTGCATCCTACATGTCAAGCTAATTGTGCCCAAGCTCGATCTAGGGACTACTACAGCACCATGTAATTCTTACCAAATCTAGAAAGGATTCATGTCAATCTCTCGCTTTCAAGCATCTTATTCGGGCATTCTGCACTATTGAGATGATCTGAAGAGATGCATCGCCTACAACAGATTGGACTTCTTTCCGAAACCTGTAAGGATTTGACTATGAAGTCATAGCCTTAAAACTCAGATGCATATTTCTCCCTTAACCTATAGCCTCTTCAGTTTGAAAATCTGGTGCACATTGTTAGATGGTGACGGCTAGGGTTTGGAGAGAATGGAATGTCTCTTCATTGAGGGTCTAAGCCCAATATCTATGCACAACATTACACAATGAACCCGACCCGATTGTACATTAACACTCCCCCTTAAACTCATGGTGGATTATATACCAAGAGTTTGCTGATAAAATGCCGAAAGCAAGCAATGGTAAGAGTCTTCGTGAGGAAGTTAACAGTCTGCTCCGTCGAGTGAATGAATGGCAAGGAGATGGTGTGAGCGAGAAACTCCTGGCGAACACAGTGACAGTCAACCTCGATCCGTTTCATCCGCTCGTGAAAAACCGGGTTGCAAGCGATCTGAATAGCACTCCGGTTGTCACAAAAAAGAGGTGTGGGCTCGGATATCACGACTCTCAGGTCTAGTAGAAGGCGGCGAAACCAGACAATCTCTGCGGTGGTGGAAGGCATAGCCCTGTATTCGGCTTCGGTGCTGGAGCGAGCAACATACTCCTGTTTCTTACTGCGCCAATAAATGAGGGGGTCACCAAGGAACACACAGTAGCCTGTGGTAGAACGGCGAGTAGCAACATCTCCTACCCAGTCTGCATCGGAGTAGACGCGTAGCACTAGATGAGAGGTAGAAGGTAGAAGCAACGAACAAGTGGTGGTGCCCTGGAGAGAGCGGATGATCCGAAGTACCGCTGCATAGTGAACAGAGCGGGGAGCCTGAACAAACTGATTGACAATGCATACAGCATGGGCAATGTCTGATCTAGTCATAGTGAGATAGACTAGCATCCCAACCAACCTCTGGTATTTGGAGACGTCCCGGAGAGACTCATCATCTGTAGGGAGGAGCTTCAAGTTGAATTCAATGGGTGTGTAGCAGTGCGAGAGTCAGTGAGATCAGCTTCGGCATAAATATCAAAAATGTACTTCTGCTGAGAGATTAACAAACGGCAAGCCGAGCAGGCAATCTCAAGGCCAAGGAAGTAGCGAAGAGGTCCCAAATCCTTCATCTTGAAATAACTCTGGAGGTGATATTGAAGAGATGCTATGGTGGCACTATCGTTCCAGTGATGATCATATCATCCACATACAGAAGCAGAACATCAAGACATTGACTGAAAGAGCGGGTGAACAGGGCATAGTCAGAGTGTCGCTCTACAAACCCAGCAGCAAAAACTTCATTGTGAAATCGCTCAAACTAGGTTCAAGGGGCCTGTTTGAGCCCATAGATTGCCCGGCGCAGACGACAAACATGACCCGAAGGAGCAAAGACGCTCGATGGAGTAGCCATGTACACCTCCTCTGAGAGATCACCGTGAAAGAAAGCATTTGTCACGTCCATCTGATAGAGAGGCCACCCTTGAGCACTGCCATAGCTAAGAGGGTGCACACAGTGGTCATCCAAGCAACTGGAGCAAACTTCTCCTCGTAGTCAATCCCATACTTCTGGGAGAAACCATGAGCAACAAAACGAGCCTTGTGCCGCTCAATGGAGCTGTCAGATCGAGTTTTGACCTTGAAGATCCATTTGCAGCTGACAGCAGTGACAGGTACCACGCCTCATGGACAAGGAACCAGATCCTAAGTCTGAATCCGCTGAAAAGCCTCAAGCTCCTCTGTCATAGAATGCCGTCACTCTGGGTGCAAAATTGCCTCAAGGTACGACTGAGCCTCCTGGTGGATATAGAGAGCAATAAGAAAGGCCTGGTATGACGGAGAGTATGAGGTAACAACAGAGTATCCAGAGATGTCATAAGAGTCAGAGGTAAAAGCAAAGTAGCCAAATCTATCAGGAGAGTAGTCATATCTATCAGGAGAGTGATGTTCGCATATAAGTAGCACCGAACAAAGTCAGGATCCGCGACCGGAGATGAGCGAGCAGCAGCAGGCGAGGGAGTACCAGTGGAGGCAATCTCGGTGGGAGTAACTGTGGAGCGACAAACGTAAACACGCGTGACAGGTGGTGGTGGTTAAGGTGGGGGAGATGGAGGAGGTAGGGGGCATGGTAGGTGGGGTGGAGGAGGCGGTCGAGCTGAAAGAGGTGGGGGAGGTGGAGAAGGTATTGGGGGAGATGAAGGAGAGGGCCTAGTAGGGGAAGACGGAGAAAGTAATGGGATGGAAATGAGTGGTGGTGGTGGAGAAGGAGTTACAAGCAGTAGTGAAAGAACTTGCGATTAAGTGGAGAAAGAACGGAACATCCTCAACAAAGAAAATATGACGGGAGACACGAATCCGGTGAGCCAAGGGATCATAGCACCGATAACCTTTGTGCTCCCGACTGAGACCCAAGTGAACACACTTAACAGATATGGCAAAAAGTTTGTTATACTCATAAGGAGGTAGGAGAATGAAGTATGTACACCCAAAGGGACAAAAAAGAGTGTAGTCGGATGAACTGGAGTAGAGACGCTCGTACGGAGTAACACCAGAAAGAGCAGAGGACGGAATAATGTTGATAAATTGAACAGTCGTCATAACAGCTTCAGCCTAGTAGGGTGAGGAACAAAAGCAGATAGAAGTAAAGCTTGTGATGTATCGAGTACATGACGATGCTTGCATTCAGCGACTCCGTTCTGCTCATGGGTGTGGGGGCAAGACTGCTGGTGAAGACTGAAGAGTACTGTGAGATTGAAGGATCTCATGCATCTCAGAGGAGAGATACTCCTTAGAACAGTCAGACCGAAAGGTCTTGATATGCCGACCAAATTGGGTATGAAACATAGTGGTGAATATCCGATAAATATGGGGGATCTCAGACCAATGACCCATAAGATAAACCCAGGTACACCGAGAGTAGTCATCTATAAAGCAAACATAGTACATAAAACTAGAAAAAGAGGCAACAGGAGCAAGACCCCAAATATTAGAATGTACTAAATCAAAAAGGACGACAGATCGGGAAGAATAGTAAAGAATGAAAGGGCTATATACTTTGCCAATCTACAACCCATATAGACAAAGAGGGGGAAGGACACACAACCCAAAGCGCCCGAATGGAAAACGCTTTTGAGTTGATCACTAGACAAATGACCCAACCTTCTGTACCACAGGTAGGCATCAGAGGTAACTGACATAGCGAACGCAACAGAAGGAGAAACATAAAGATGGTTTAGCTGGTAAAGTCCTCCTGCTCTACGGCCCAGTTCAATCCTCTGACCCATCCGTGAATCCTACACAACACAAGTAGAAGAGATGAATGTAACAGTCAGTCCAAAGTCGCAAAGAGAGTTGATAGAAATCAGATTAATGTGAAGAAGTGGGGTATGATGGACAAGGGGTAAAGCCAAACGACCAGTGGAATCTGAGGTAGTAGTGATGGATGCACACCGCGGAATAGGTACGAGTCCCATCCGCAGTGCAAACCTCCAGGTTGATAGGAGCAGGAGTACAATTGGTAAGAACAGTAGAATCACAGGTGAGGTGAGTCAGGTGACAGGAAGCACCAGAATCGAAGATCTATGGGGTAGTAGTACCAGAGGTAGCAAACAAACCGTGAGCAGTTGAGGAGCCGGCAAATGAGAGGTATCAAAGAAGGAGCTCCTCGAGTCGCTGAAGACGGTCCGGCTCAGGAGAAGATGGTGTAGTGGTAGCGACAGGAGATGTCGGAGTTGCTGTAGCAGCAGCTGCAATACCACCAAACTGGCAGAAGAGGGGCTGACCACGTTCACGACCCCATCCCCCTTGACCTTCGCGTTGGTCGTCATGGCTCACGAGTAGCAGGAACCCAGCGTGAGTCCTGCTTGTTAGGTCCCCAACGGGGGTTGCGAGGAGGACGCGTGGAACATTCATGTTTCATGTGACCGAACTCCTTGCAGTAGTGACAGAAAATAGGCCCGTCAGGGGAGCTAACGGCCAGGGCGCTATCTGATCTTGGAGCGGGTAGAGGAGGATGAGTCTTCTGAGTCTGTAGGCGAGTGTCCTCGTCGACCAATGCTAGCAAGGCATCCTCTAGTCGAGATAATAACTCACAATGAAGGAACCTAGCAGCAATGAAAGCAAATTCCGACCAAAGCGTGGCTAGGAACTGGTGAAGGTGGTCCTCGTCGAGGTAGTGCTGGAAGTCCCTAGAGCACGGAAAAACATGTCGTTTGGGGATAAAAGGGTCCATCTTATACCAGTAGATACTCATCACGCTAAAGAAGTCCTGAATCGTACGCTCCCCCTGACGAGTGGAATGAGAATCACAAATCAGTTGATGCCGACGTGTACCACCGCGTAGGAGAAACCGGTCCCAGAGATACTCCCACGTTGCGTGTGCCATAGGAAAGCAACCGATGGGTACAAGGAGTGGACGATCAAAGAATCTAAGAGATAGGTCCGGATGGCCTGGTTATGGCGATGCCACGTAAGTGCGGCAGTGGCACCAGCAGCAACGGCGACGCACTGCTAGCAGCGGCGCTACTGATAACCGAGGAGTCAGATGAGGCATCCAGAGTTGGGTCCTCACTGATGATGTGACCTCAAAGATCACAACTAGAGAGGACGACCTCGACAGTGAGCGACCAGTCTGGCCAGTCACTCACTGATGTTAACTAAAAGAGGACCGCCTTTAGAGGCGAGGAGATCACGACGACAGATGGCACGATAGCAGACACCATGGAGGAGGATCGGGTGAGGGAGTATCGGGTAAAGGTGATCAGGTGAGAGGGGATAGGTTGAGGATATGAGGGTTAGGGGAGATTGGGAAGGGATCGGAGGAGAGGGAAGGGGATCGAGTAGTGAGAGGGGATCGGTTGAGGGTGAAGATTAGGGGGGATCGGGAAGGGATCAGAGGAGAGGGGAAGGGGATCGGGTAAGGGGAGGATCGGGTGAGGGGGGGGGGATTGGTTGAAAGAGAGGGTGAGGGGCTGGTCGGGTGAGGAGCCGGGTGAGGGGCCGAGAGAGGGAGGGGGATCGGTTGAGGGGCAAGAGGGGTTGCCAGTGAGGATGATCGGAGGAGGAGCCGGGTGAGGGGCTGTCGTCGTCGTCGTCACAACGGGAGAAACCCTAAACTCTGATACCATGTTAGATGGTGATAGCTAGGATTTGGAGAGAATGGAATGTCTCTTCATTGGGGGACTAAGCCCAATATATATGCAAAACATGAAAACCCGACCCATCTTTATATACATTAACACACATGAAAACCAATCCCTCATATCTCTCCTCTAGATAGATCAACGACCAACGATCAGACTCGAGGAATACTTTGATCTCCCCTTTATTCCAAAATCATCTCCTTCAATGTTCCCTTCCTTTATTTGAAATTCTGATTGCTACTCAAGGTTTGTGAATTCGGATTTGGGTTCAGTTCGACTGTTTCGGCCAAAAATATTAAAAAATATGAGGAAAGGACCTCACTTGTCCCGAATTGGCCGTTTCTAACCCAGATCTTATGATATGAATTATCGAATATCTACTACCTATATATACACCATTCAAACAAATATAACGATGATTATGAACCAAATTTGAAATAGACCCCATTTGGAAGCTTGATGTGGGTTCACGGGTTCAGATCGGCCAAAATCCGAACCGGTTCGGGCTCGGACGAACCCTCAAACCATAATTTACTAGTTTCGTTGAAAAGTTTGCACGTATTTAAGAGATCTCCTTTAGTATATGCCACATGTTTTGAATAACTTGTACTTTCATGATTTCAACTAGAAACTAAAAATTCATAGACAACCCATCTACTACCTTAAAGCTCCAAAGGCCCAAAACCAGATTTCAAATTCACCAAACATGTTTTCTTTTGATTTCAACTTGTAATTCTTGAAATTAACCCTTCTTGATTCTTAAACCTCATGATAGGAGACAACTACTAGACTCCTTTTTAGGAACTCCTACTCATGGTTTGAAATTTTGATCGAAATACCGAAATTTCGCCGAAATATTACGGTTTCGGCCGCGGGTGAAACGGAAGGGGATTCGAAACCTGGACCCATTCCAATTCCGGCGAAGTTTCAGGATTTCGATGGAAAATTCATTCATTTTGTCGAAATTTCGATCGAAACAGTGGGGGCCCACCGAAACAACGTGCTGCCTCTCCCCCCCCCCCCCCTACTACCCCATTTCGTTGTCCACTTCGCCAAAGTTTCGTTGTTTCGTTGATTCGTCGGATCTCGACCTCGGATTCGTTGGACCTCGCCTCCGGATGGCTGGTTTTCGCCGGATCTCATCCCGGATTTGCGAGATCTTGCCAGATATATAAGAAGAACAATAAAAGACTTAAATTTAAAATTTCAAAAAAAATCCAACAAAAAACCTTTTTTTGACCAGTTAGAAAATTTCCACCATTTCGATTAAAATTTCGGTTTTTGCCTAGACCGAAACCAGACATTAAACCGAAGTTTAAAACCATGATCCTACTCACTTCCGTAGTGTAATTTCAAATCAAACTCAGATATGATAAAATAACAAATTTCCTAAACTGCTCAAGATGCAATAAATCGTGGCTCTTGCCTAATCCTCTCATCCTGCATCAGACTCTCTTCACAGTACACCAACCGCTCATCCTGCACCGGCGACTACATCATGGTTATTGTTGTGTGTAAGCTTAGTTGTTTCTTCTTGCAGGTTGCAGATTTTGGTCTGGCAAAGCTCGTGGAACGCAGTAATGAGGAGGAATTCTTGGCTACTCGTTTAGTTGGAACTCCAGGTTACCTCCCACCAGAGTAAGCTCCAGCTACTATTTTATCTTTTTATCCCCCTTCTATCTAGTTATCTGTGGACAATGACATTCTATAGTCATTCACAGGTCAGTTCGTGAGCTGCAGATGACCACTAAGACTGATGTTTTTGCATTCGGAGTTGTTCTTGCAGAGCTGATAACGGGTTACCGTGCCCTAATTCACGATAACAAGAAGCCCAATAAGATGAGACCACTTATTTCAATCGTATGTTGCTCTTCCAATCTAATATTAATACGTTTCGAATTCAGTCACTTGAGCAAATCGGAAATGTCAGTCTATAATTGCATATTAATGTCAGATGAATGAAATTTTTCAAGAGAAAGATCCCGGAAGTGCATTGGAGGCCATCATCGATGGGAATCTCAAGGACAGCTACCCTGTGGAGGAAGTACACAAGGTTGGTCTTATACGAATCATACGATCAACATCTTTCCACACATGCTTATAGATCTTTGATTTGCTTGCTTCGATATTTGATTACTGAAGAAACCCCTGCTTGATCACCATTAATTTAGATGGCGGGGATCTCTGTGTGGTGCCTGAACGAGGATGCTGTGAATCGGCCAGAGATGAGGGAGATTACCATGAAACTGTCTCAGATTCTAATGAGCTCTATCGAGTGGGAAGCATCACTTGGAGGCAGCAGCGAAATATTCAGTGGCGTTTTCAATGGAAGATGACAAACCAAGCACAGATTTGAAGGGAGAACTGATGGAAGAAAAAAAAAATTGTAATCCTTCTTGTATTTCTACACTAAAGAGAGTCACGTATGAAATTTATTATGACACAAAATGCAGCAAGGTCTTATAGCAGCTGGTAAAGCACATAGCTGCACAGAAGGTGCAAATTACTATAAGTAAAGAACTTTTTGTGCTTCATCTGTTTTGCTCAGAGATGGATATCAGTATCTGTAACTGTACATTTTTTTTGAGCAAATATAGCAACTGTCTACGTTTTTAAATCAATCCTTCTAATCTAAAGAAATATACACACAAAACTGCAGATATATACCCTCATTTTGCTCAATAGTATGTTCATGTACGCACAGACAGTGAAAAAATACCGTGAAATCAAAATTTCACACAAGGATATATGCTGGTAAACATTAGACTTGTTATGCATGTGCAGAACTATGGTGGAAGGCAACATATGAAACACTGCTACAAATTTGACAAATGCAAACCTAAAACAATTAGGATTGTTGTTAAAGTACAAAACTACATTTAGTTTTGCATAAGAAAGGCACAGCATTACTCAATTCGCTTGGTGATGCTGCATGTGTGCACGGTTCCATATTGTTAGGAAACCGTTACACCTAAAAGCTTAAGCTGTTAGGGAATGGGCCAACAATGTATATCAGGCTTAAAACTCCCACCACGTGCGGCCCTCTCACTCACGTGGAGAATTGAACAATGGGCAATGCCGGAATAAACACTTGAAGGTAGCAAGATTTGAATCCAATGCCTCTCATAAACCAGCGCTCTAATACCATGTTAGTCATATGTATAGCCTAGTGCACACATCTTTACTTTGTACAGGAGCTTCACATGAGGAGACATATGTGCTCTATATATATATATTGGCTAATTGGCCCCAATGAGACAAATGTGCTCTATATATGTTAGTGATAGTGTATAGCATTGAGATACAGATACCCATAGATATCTGTATAGGATACCCCTTTTGTTCTTTTCTTGTATCTTTATATATTTGGCCCTTGGCCTAATGAGAAGGCTTAATCCATTCTCCCAAAACCTAGCCTCTCTCTCTCTCCCTCTCTCTCTCTCCATGCTAGGTCATCATCGTCACATGGTATCAGAGTCGGCGTGAGATCATCACCTCTACTGCTGCTGCTGCTGCTGCTACTGCTCCGTCCTCTCCTCGCACAGTTCCATCATCACCTCAGGGTTCCTTGGACGCTCTTGACACTACTCAGCTCCGACCTCCGGCTGGAATCCGAGTGGATCTGCACTCCTGAGATCAGTCACTTGGACTCCTTCCCTTAAGATCAGATCTGTCCCTTAAGATCAGATCTTGTTTCGTCGTGAGATCAGCTCCGACCTCCGACCTCCGAGTGAACCGCCATGGCCGACTCCTCCGCTGTCGATGCTCCTCCTCCCGTGCCACCACACTCCGAGAGCCTCCCGTTCGAGTATACTCGCGACTTCCTGCCGAGCTCGACGGATTTCCCTCTCACCTCCTCCGCCGACTGGAAAGCATGGGCAGCAACCGTTCAGACCACCCTTCTCGGACGTGGCCTTCTTGGACTACTCGACGGCACCACCACGGCACCGAGTCAGGCTTTCCCCGCTGCCCTTCAAGCGTGGCGCCTTTGTGATGCACGGGTCGCCGCCTATCTTGTCGCTTCGGTCGATCGGACGATGCGTGCTGACCTCGCCGCTCTTGGAGCATCTGCAGCCATATGACGCTCCTTAGTTGAGCGTTTCGTGGAGTCTAGCGGTGCCCGCGAGTATGCCCTCCTCTCCCAGGTCCAGTCCGAACAACAGGGTGATCGTACGATCCAGCAATTCCATGCGCAGATGCGTGGTTACTGGCGGGAGCTTCAGTCACTGATACCTCCCGTCCCTCCCGAGTGCCGTGCCGCTCACCAAGCCTTCTGGGAGCGCCGTCAGCTTTATCAGTTCCTGATGGCCCTTCGACCTTCCTCATACTCCCGATACTCATGGTACTCCGATACTCATGGTACTCCGCCTGCTACGCCCAGTCAGACGTCCCCGGTTGTGGATCCTCGCTCGCCGTCCCGCTATCCTCAACGCGAGCACCACCCACCTGATCGCTTCAGCTTTAGCTCTGGCCCACCCGACCGTTTTGGCTTTGCCACGGTCACCTCTTAGTCGCCTCAGTTTACAGCCTTTCTTGCAGCCCTTCACAGTTCACACAGACCAGGAGCCTCGATCGTACCGGGAGGCCGTCCAGTCCCCTTAGTGGAGGCAGGCCATGAGCGAGGAATTTCAGGCATTCGAGCAGACTCAGACTTGGGACATCGTCCCCCTTCCTGCTGGCATTGAGCCTGTCAGTTGCCGGTGGGTCTACAAGGTCAAGCGGCGACCTGATGGTTCCATCGAGCGACACAAGGCTCGGTTGGTGGCCCGTGGCTTCACTCAGGCATACGGAATAGACTACGAGGAGACTTTCGCACCCGTAGCTCAGATAACCTCCGTTCGTGCACTCCTGGCAGTTGCAGCAGTCCGCCGATGGCCTCTTCTCCAGATGGACGTGAAGAATGCCTTTCTCCATGGCGATCTTTCAGAGGTCGTCTACATGCAACCACCCCCTGGTTTGCATACTCCTCCCCAGCATGTCTGTCGCCTCCGTCGTGCCATCTACGGGCTCAAGCAAGCCTCTCGAGCTTGGTTTGAGTGTTTCCGACGAGCTGTCACCGAGATCGGCTACATTGAGAGCTCGCAAGACCACTCGCTTTTTGTGCGGTCATCTCCTCAAGGCAGGGCTATTCTCCTATTATATGTCGACGACATGATCATCACAGGTGATGACTCCGCTGCCATCACTTCCCTTCAGCAGCATCTTCGGCGCCGGTTTCAGATGAAGGAATTAGGTCCTCTTCGCTACTTCCTTGGGCTAGAGATTGCCCACAGTGAACGAGGAATTCTGCTATCCCAGCAGAAATATACGGCTGACATCCTTAGCCGAGCTGCCCTTTCCGATGATCGCTCTGCCGTCACCCCTCTCGAGCTTCACGTGAAGCTTCGTCCCACCGATGGTGAGCCCCTCTCAGATCCTACTCGGTACCGATAGATCGTTGGCCAGTTGGTTTACCTCTGCATCACCAGACCTGACATTGCTCACGCCGTTAGCATCATCAGCCAGTTTGTCGAAGCCCCTCGCTCTGCTCACTATGCTGCCCTTCTTCGGCTTCTTCGTTATCTTCGAGGCACCATCACCCGGTCGCTCCTCCTATCATCGACTTCACCTCTGGTCCTACGCGCCTACTCGGATGCCGACTGGGCTGGTGATCCGACCACTCGTCGATCGACTACCGGCTATTGCCTATTTCTTGGAGATTATCTCATCTCATGGCGCAGCAAAAAGCAGAGCATTGTCTCTCTCTCCAGCACTGAAGCAGAGTTTCGAGCCATGGCCTCCACTACCAAAGAGATCGTTCACTTGCGACGACTTCTCGGAGATCTAGGGGTTCAGATCTCTGAACCTACAGCCCTTCACTGTGACAATCGGAGTGCTATACAGATTGTCACCAACCCGGTCTTTCACGAGAGGACGAAGCACATCGAGCTCGATTGCTACTACTCTCGCTAGGGGACCATCTCTCTCCCATTTGTTTCCTCCGGAGAACAGATTGCCAACTTCTTCACGAAGTCACATCCTGATCCACGTTTCCAGTTTCTGCTTAGCAAACTCATGGTGCATGACCCACCTTGAGTTTGAGGGGGGCTGTTAGTGATAGTGTATAACATTTAGATACAGATACCCGTAGATACCTATATAGGATACCTCTTTTGTTCTTTTCTTGTATCTTTATATATTTGGCCCTTGGCCTAATGAGAAGGCTTAATCCATTCTCCCAAAACCTAGCCTCTCTCTCTCCCTCTCTCTCTCTCTCTCTCTCTCTCTCTCCATGCTAGGTCATCATCGTCACAATATATATATATATATATATATATATATATATATATATATATATATATATATATATATATATATATATATATATATATATTGGCCAATTGGCCCCAAGAACTCCTTGGGGCCAATTGGCCTGTTAGGAGAAGACGGCTAGGGTTTGGAGAGAATAGAATGCATCTCATTGAGGGACGGAAGCCCAATATATATGTACATGTATACACACACAACCCGACCTGACTGTACATATAACCTGACCCATCTCTATACATTAACACTCCCCCTCAAACTCACGGTGGATCATGGACCGAGAGTTTGCCGATAAAATACCGGAAGCAAGCAATCGTAAGGGGCTTCGTCAGAAAATCAGCAGTCTGCTCCGATGATGGAATGAATGGCAAGGAGATGGTGTGGTCGAGAAACTCCTGGCGAACATAGTGACAATCAACCTCAATATGTTTTGTCCGCTCGTGAAAGACCGGGTTGCTAGCAATCTGAATAGCACTCCGGGTGTCACAGGAGAGAGGCGTGGGCCCATATATCACAACTCCCAGGTCGAGTAGAAGGCGGCGAAGCCAGACAATCTCTGCGGTAGTGGAAGCCATAGCCCTGTATTCGGCTTCGGTGCTGGAGCGAGCAACAGACTCTTGTTTCTTGCTTCGCCAAGAAATGAGAGAATCACTAAGGAACACACAGTATCTGGTAGTAGAACAACGAGTGGCTACATCTCCTCCCCAATCTGCATCGGAGTAGGCACGCAGCACCAACGGAAAGGTGGAGGAAAAAAGTAGTGAGTGGGTGATAGTGCCTCGGAGGTAGCGGATAATCCGAAGGATTGCTGCATAGTGAACCGAACGAGGAGGCTGAACGAACTGACTGACAATGTCAACAGCATGGGCAATGTCTGGCCGGGTCATAGTGAGGTAGACGAGCATCCCAACCAGCCTCTGGTAGTGGGAGACATCCTGGAGTGGCTTACCATCTGTAGAAAGAAGCTTCAAATTGAGCTCCATGGGTGTGTCAGCAGTGCAAGAGTCAGTAAGAGCAGCATCAACAAAGGTGTCGGAGATGTACTTTTATTGGGAGACCAACAGACCACGAGCTGACCGGGCAATCTCGAGGCCCAAAAAGTAGCAAAGAGGGCCCAGATCTTTCATCTCAAACTGACTCTGGAGATGGCGCTGAAGGGACGCTATGGTGGCACTGTCATCCCCGATGATGATTATATCATCCACATAGAGAAGAACTGCAATACCCTGACTGGAGGAGCGAGTGAACAGGGCATAGTCAGAGTGGCGCTCAACAAACCCGGCGACCAGGACTACACTGCAGAACGCTCAAACCAGGCACGAGGGACCTGCTTGAGCCCATAGATGGCTCGGTGCAAACGACAGACGTGACCTGAAGGAGCAGGGACGCCCGGTGAAGGAGCCATGTATACCTTCTCTAAGAGATCACCGTGGAGAAATGCATTGGTCACATCCATCTGATGTAGAGGCCACCCTCGAGCAGCTGCCACAGCTAAGAGGGTGCGAACGGTAGTCATCCGAGCCACTGAAGCAAACGTCTCCTCGTAGTCAATCCCATACTCCTGGGAGATACCACGAGCAACAAGGCGCGCCTTATGCCGCTCAATGGACCCATCAGGTCGAGTCTTGATCTTGAAGATCCATTTGCAACTAACAGGAACCATGCCAGTGGGACAAGAAACCAAATCCCACGTCTGAGTCTGCTGAAAGGCCTCAAGTCCGACTGTCATAGCCTGTCGCCACTCTGGGTGTACAACTGCCTCACGATACGACTGGGGCTCCCGGTGGGTGTGAAGAGCTGTAAGAAAAGCCTAGTAGGATGGAGAATAGGAGGCAACAACAGATTGTCCATAAGTGTCAGGAGAAACATGAGTAAACACAGAGTAACCAAACCTGTCAGGGGAGTAGTCATATCTGTCAGGAGGGTGATGTTCGCGCGAATGGTAGCGCCGAACAGGACCAAGATCCGCGGCCGAAGAGGTGGGAGCAGTTGTAGACAAAGTAGTACCAGTGGAGATGGTCTCGGTGGGAGGAACTGTGAAGCGACGAACGTAGACACGCGTAGCAGGTAGTGGTGATGGAGGTGACGGGGGAGAGGGATGTGGCGGGGGAGGTGGTGGAGACGAGGGAGGTGGAGGTGGAGGTGGAGGTGGAAGTGGAGATGGAGGTGGTGGAAACAGGAGAGGCGAGGAAGGTAGAGGAGACTCAACCGGGAAGGTGGGCGTGGGAGCAGGATACGGAGGTAGGAAGGAGATGGTGAGAGGGGGTGACAGCATAAAAGAAGGCGTAGATGGTGAGGGAAGATCCCGGGACTCAGTGGAAAAATACGGAACATCCTATACAAAGGAGACGTGACAAGAGACACAGATCCGGCGAACCAAGGGATCGTAGCACCAATATCCCTTGTGCTCCCGACTGAGTCCTAAGTGAACACACCTAACAGACCTAGCAGAGAGTTTAGTGCGCTCATGGGGAGGGAGGAGGACGAAACACGTGCACCAAAAGGTACGAAGAAGAGAGTAGTCAGGAGATGTGGAGTAAAGCCGCTCGTACCGGGAAACACCAGAGAGGGAGGAGGACGGAGTGATGATGAGGTGAACAACGGTCAGGACAGCTTCAGCCCAGTAGGAATGTGGAACAGAAGCAGACAGAAGTAGAGCTCGTGCTGTCTCGAGGACATGGTGATGTTTGCGCTCGGCGACTCCGTTTTGTCCATAGGTGTGGGGACACGATTGTTGGTGAAGAGTGACATGAGTCTGAAGGATCTCACGCATCTCAGAGGAAAGATACTCCTGGGCACAATCAGACCGAAAAGTCTTAATACGCCGACCAAACTAGGTGTGAAGCATAGTAGTGAAGGTCCTGTAAATATAAGGAATCTCGGAGCGGCGACGCATGAGATAGACCCAGGTGCAGCGTGAGTAATCATCTATGAAGCTCACATAATACAAAAAACCAGTAAAAGAGACAACTAGAGCAAGACCCCACACGTCAGAGTGCACGAGATCAAAGGGGGAGCTGGAACGGGAAACACTAGTAGGAAAAGGAAGAGCAAGGTGCTTTGCTAATCGACACCCAGTGCAGACAGAGAGAGGGGAGAAGGACACCAGACCCAAAGCGCCAGAGCGAAAAACGCTTTGGAATCGATCACTGGATATGTGACCTAACCTTCTGTGCCACAAATCAGCATCAGAGGTAACAGACAGAGCTGACGGAGTGGAAGCGAGAACCTGAAGGTGATCCAACTGATAGAGTCCCCCTGCTCTACGACCCAGCCCAACTCTCTGACCCGTCCGCGGATCCTGCACAGAACAAGAAAAAGAAGTAAATGTAACGATCAGGCCCGAGTTACAAAGAGAACTAACAGATATTAAGTTAATATTTAAGCAGGGCGCAAGGTGAACACGAGGTAAGGTTAGGCAACCAGTGGGATCGGAGGCAGGGGTGATGGATCCACACTGCGAAATGGGTACACGAGTCCCGTCATCAGTGTGGATCCCCAGGTGGGTGGGAGCAGGGCTACAGTCCATGAGTACAGAAATATTGGAGGTAAAGTGGCAGGAGGCACCCGAGTCGAAAATCCATGGAGCAGTAGTACCCGGAGTAGCAGAGAGACTGTGAGCTGTCGAAGAGCTGGTGGAGGCGAGGTATCGAAAGAATAACTACTCAAAGCGCTGGAGGCGGTCGGAGTAAGACCGAGACTGAGCAGAATTACCCGGAGTGGTAGAGAGACTGTGATCTGTCGAAGAGCTGGTGGAGGCGAGGTATCGAAACAGTAACTCCTCAAAGCGCTGGAGGCGGTCGGAGTAAGACCGAGACGAAACAGGAGTGGTGGCAAGCGGTGCTGGAGTAGAGAGATCAGCAGCAGCAGCAGTCCCGCCATCATGGCAGAGGGGACCCTGACGACGTCCACAGTCGACTGACGTGGTGGAGGGACGTGGCCCGAGAATACCATCAAAACGAGAAGACGGAACGGACTCGATGATCAGCTACTGTGTGCAGGCAGTATGGGAGCCGAGCGATGCTGTAGGAAGCCATACCCCTGAAGTACGGGGGCGAGCCGGCACAAGCGAGGTCCCGGGCAGTCCAGTACAGAGGAGACGGACAGTTCGGTACAGAGGAGAAGGGGGGCAGTGGGGCTTCAGGGGGTGCAAGAGGGGGGGCGGTGGGGCTTCAGGGGGTGTAGGAGGGGGCTGCGGGTGCTTCAAGGGGTGGCGTGGGGGTCGGAGGGGCTGCAGGGGGGATTTTGTTGGAAGAGAAGGGGCGCGGGGTGCACAGGGGAGCAGGGGGTGAGCGCGGAGTGCAGGGGAGGCAAGAGGGGTTGCGTGGGGTGCAGGGGAGGGTGGAGGGGGGCCTGCGGGGTGCAGGGGAGGGTAGAGGGGAGTAGCGCGGGGTGCAGAGGAGGGGGAGTGGCCTGCGGGGTGCAGGGGAGGCAGGGGGTGGCGCGGGGTGCAGGGAAGGGTGGAGGAGGGGGGCCTACGAGATGCAGGGGGGTGGCGCGGGGTAGAAGGGGGCTTGTGGGGTCTGTTGGGCGAAGGGGAAGGGCTGGGGGTGTTATCGGACGGAGGGGAGGGGTCGGGGGGGGGGGGGGGGGGCTATCGGGCGGAGGGGAGGGGCCGGGGGGGGGGGGGGGCTATCGAACGGAGGGGAGGGGTTATTGGGCGGCGGGGAGGGGCCGGGGGAGTCTGTCGGGCAGAAGAGAGGGGTCGGGGGGCCTGTCGGGAGGAGGAGGGGGGCCGGGGGGGCTATCGGGCGGAGGGGAGGCCGGAGTTGGGCTGCCAGGTGGAGGGGGAGACCGGAGGTGGGCTGCCGAGTGTATGAGGAGACCAGAGGTAGCTGCCGTCGTCGTCGTCGTCGCGTGAGAAACCATAGAGCTCTGATACCATGTTAGGAGATGACGACTAGGGTTTGGAGAGAATAAAATGCATACATTAACATGGCCAATATATATATAGAGCACATATGTGTTCTCATGAGAAGCTCATGTACAAAAAGAAGATATGTGCACTAAACTATACATATGACTAACAGTCCCCTCAAAGTCACGGTGGATCAAACAACGAAAGTTTGTGATGTATGAGCATCCGGCATGCACATACCTCAAGGCTAGATCCACCTTGCACGTGTCTCGAAGCTTGATTTAAAACAATATATATATTATTTTCGGATTTAATCATTTCTAAAAATAGAATTTTCGGAATGAAATATTAATTTCAGAATAAAATAATTATTTTAGTCCAAAAATACTATTTTAATCCAAAAATAAGTTATTTTTGGATTTATTAATTATGGTGGTTTTAATTATGCATTTTAGGTAAGATTTGGATAGATCCAAGGTTTTTAAATTTGGGACGAGATCTTTTAGGGATCTTGGTTAGGTTTTCAGCACCATATTAGAAGGTGGACGTCACAATCAATTTTCCTTATAGTAAACCCCACCTTGAAGGGATAAGAATTGGATGATGATAAAAGAGAGAGAGAGAGAGAGAGATCATCACGGTGTGCAAGTAGATTTAGGTGACCCCGATCTGACCTGTAGATGTTCCCAATATGGACTGGACCCATACACGAAAAATATGGACCCTTGTGGATCAGGTACTGGTCATAAACATACCCAAACCTCCAACCATCTTGGATATAACAGATTGACAGGGGAAAATGGACTCGAAGCTATGAGATCGTCCTATATAAATAGTCAAAGATTTTGCTATGGTGCACTTACAAACAAACGAAAATTCGAAACATTTCGATCTAACCCCTCAAGTGAACATGTTGGTCCCTACCCGAATCAATTGCACCCTAGCTAATCCCAGAGGCCAAAGAACTGATGGGTACTTCAAGCAGAGTTGACCCACCACGTCACCTCCAACGTATCCCCTTGGTTGACCCACCACGTCACCTTCGACGCATCTCAAAGCATAATATGTGAAGATCATTTGATGGAGGCCAGGAACACCACAAAGAAGAAAGGGAAGATGCAGAACTTCGATTAGTCCCAATGGTAGTAGGATCCAATGTTATGCAGGAAAATTCTGAGCAAGTACCTAGTGGGGCCCAAAGCCCAGACGCTATTCATGTTTCATTTATGAACATATCACTAGGATTTCAAATGGTGCAGATAAATCAAATTCTCGTCTCATTAGCAAGAAAAGAAGCCTCATAACGGGAAAGTTAACTATCATGCCCCATTTCAGAACCACCATACTTTCCATAGTTTTATTTTAACTTCGCCTACAAGAAAATATTGACTAAACACGTCATCACATTCCTCGGGATTTTTTTTTTTTGCTAGATTCCTTGGTAAAATTAGGCTCAATACCGCACTAAGCCTAACCTTTCCCTCCATTTCTTGGAATTCCCCTACTGTACGACGTCTAGACCAGGGTTTGGAGTTTCAGCCGAAACCGATCCGTTTCGGATCGGTTTCGGAAACCCTCCAGCTTCGAGTTTCGAAACTCAGCACTCAATAAAAGCAGGCCTGGGTTCAGGATAAGGTGTATTTCAGCATGATAGCTTGACAGTCATATTTACATAATACCAGAAAAATCAAAATTCAAAAGAATCAAAATGCAATTTTCCAGTTCCTATACAAAATCAGACTTTACAACTTTTGGCTAAAGAAAAATTTGATAGGAAAAAAACCTCAAAGTATTTTGGACTGGAAAAAATCTCATAAATCTAGAAGTATAAGATCAACTTAAAAACCCAAAGTCCGGTAAAATATTTTGAATCTATAAAAAAAATTCTTTTACAAAAACTCTTTTTTCCTCCAGACTTTGCCAAAATTCAGAATCACGATTTTTCAACTTTTTGACAAAAAGTCGGGGTACAGCAAAAGTAACGCTCTTTTGAAAACAAAACTATTATGAAGTGGGTACCGATGTAATTATTTTTTATTTTGTAATTATTTTAAATTTAAAAAACGAAACAAACCACCGAAACTCCGAAACCAATCCTCGATGGGCGGACCGAAACCGAAACTATAAGCCTTGGTCTAGACCTTCGGAAGCACCAACCAATTTCGTTCACAACATATCAAATCCCCTCACAATTTGTTATGTGCATAGACAGTTATGGGGGGGGGGGGGTTTGGATTAATGGTCAGGTCCGTAACATTTGGTATCAAATCCAACACCACGCCTCGGGTTATAACCCCTAAAAGGGCTACCTAGAATAGGGCTACATGAAGCAGGTCGAGTGTCGGCCTCAGGGGAAAGGGGCTACTTGTCGTCATAGTGGAAGCTACCTAGAGTGAGAGCCACCAACGACATTGGTTGCGGAAGCACAGTGGCGTTATGTACCTTAACAGTTATTTGCTTGATTTCCATCGAAGCCCATAACTATTTAGGCAAATAACGCCACCATGCTTCCGTAGTCGGAGACCTTGGCGGCTCCGACCATAAGTAGCCTTCACTCTGGCAGCCGGTCGCCGTTTGCCCCTTTAGGAATGAGGACGGCTCTCACCCTGCTCTAGGTAGCCCTTTCCGGTTCGAACTCGAGGTGTGGCCATTTTGGTAGCTACGCATTGTTTGGAGCTTAGAAACTTACAGGCCAACTAAAGCTTGGCTTCGATTGAGAAAGGAAACCATGAGCCATGAAAAGAAACAGGTAACAGTTGATTGTAAACCCTAGAAAGAGAATCGGGGACTCACGTAGTCGGTGAAGACGCACCGACGGCTACCCCGTGTACGGTCTCGTCGCCGAGCTCTTCGATTCACAGCCGCCCTTCCTTGCTTTTAACGGGCTTCGATCAGACCACATGGAGGTGAAAGAGAACTGTGATAGGTTCCGGAACGAGAGAGAGAGAGAGAGAGACGGTGTACTTCGCAATGGGGAAATTCTATTTGAACCACCAAACCTTGCTTGGCAGCCGCTGACGGCAGAATCACAGCCGTCCGGTGGAGTGCGGCAGCCTCGAGATGGCAAGCACCCCCGGGGTCCCGACAGTTGAAATTTTACCGCCACCCCCACACTACTCTCTTCATAACCCCAACAAATTTTTTTTTTCCAAAAATACCCCTACTGGCTCCACCTCCTCGCTATTCTCCATTCCCATCCGCTCTAGCTGCCCGCTTTGGAACTCAACCTCCATGCTCATCAACCTGCTCCCTCCTCCTTTTCTTCCTTCTCTCCTCATCCTCCCTCCTTGTAGCCTGTCGTCATGGTGGCGGGGAGGAAGGGAATGGAGGGAGGAAGAGGAGGTGGGAGGAGGGAGCAGGTTGATGAGGATGGAGGAGGAGGAGGAGGAGGAGATCGACGACGACGGGTTGCTAGGGTGGATGGCAATGAAGAAAATGGTAGGAGGTGGTGGAGCCTGTGGGGGTATTTTTGGAAAAAAAAAATGGAGCTGGAAGAGGAAAGTGAGGTGGAGATAAAATTTCCAAAAAATATTCTCAACAAGGCTAAAATTTATCCCCTAAATATCCTCATCCCCAACCTCCTGTGAGTCTAGCCCTGACCTCATCCCCAACAAGTTCAACCCATGTCCCAACCCATCCCACCATCATCGTTGTCACCCTCCTTCTTCGTCTTCTTCTTCCTCTTTCTTTTATTTCTCATTGAAACCTTAACTCATCCCGTCGATGGTGCCAACATGCTGACGTTGTGGTTACAATATCGATTGGCACCCATCAATATTGTTGATCCTCCCTTTTTTTAAAATACCTCAGTATCCTTCGACTGGCTTCAACATTAGAATGTCAATTGGCACCTGCAAAAGTTGATAGTAGTAAAATATCGGTTGAAAGGCTACTGAGTGCGTAGAAGAACGGGACCAATAATGTCGTGCCAACCACCATTTATAAATTTCAATGCCTATTTATAGGCACCGACACCGATGTGATGGAATAGAGTTTCAATGGTAAAAAAGATGAGGGTGGGGAGGAGGCGGCTAGTATCGGCACTGGCGAGTGGTGGTTAGGTTGGCGGAAGATTAGGAAGGGGATATCTAGGGCGAAAGGATGGGTGCCAATCCAATCTCTCATAGGAAGGCTAAATGCTAATCAAAAGTTGGTGCCAAACTGACTTGGTGAGTTCAAATAGAATTTCCCTTGGCAATAGGAATAGGACTGCAGCCTTGCGAGGGTTGCAACTTGAATAGGTTGGGTCGGGTTAGAGATCAACCCAAGCTTAACCCAATTGGTATAACACTCAGCTTGCAATCCAAACTACCATAGTCTTCAAGCCATGCAACCTAGCCAAGCCCAACTAGAGAATAAATTTTCAAACTTGGATTAAGCTCGGGTCAAGCCAACTTGGTGGATCTAGTCAAGTTGGGTGGGTTCAAGTAATGCTTATTTTATCACTTATCAAAGGTTTCAATGTTAAATATAAAAATATTAGGAGAATCTTTAATCCTTACTAATAAGATGTCTCTTACCTCCGCCAAATGATGGTTTGTGATCCTTTTGGGTTAGGAATGTGATCTTGCACTCTAGGAACAAGATACGTGAGGCCATGTTATACTCAATTTGGGTTCGGATAGGGTCAGGATGTCGCAAGCCCAGTCCAATTGTTGCTTAGGTTGACTTTTTCCAATACGAACTTAGCTCGATCTTTAAATAAATGAGCCCAAACCCAACCCATAGTTGGGTTGGGCTCTGGTTGGATTCAACCATCCCATATTGCAGCCCTTAATTTGGCCAAATTGTACTTTTATGATAAGAATTTTCAGTCGGACTTTATTAGATAACTTTGTTTTTGTAGGCTCCAAATTCCTTTTTGCATGGGTCAGCTGGATCCGGACAAATAAAATGGATCATTGACCTCAGACGAAGCCTAATTCCTGAGTTAGGACTTTACAAACTTTAGGCAAAAATTGTTTATAGTTTAGATAGTTTAAGCTACATTTGGCTAAGCTTATTCGGACCGTCGACCACATATAACAATAGATAGGGCTCTGTTATTTTTTTTCTTTCCATTTTGTATTTATTTTTTTGCTAGACCGATCAGACAGTTAGAGCAAGGACTCAAAGAGATCTATGGATCGAAAACGGGGGAAGACAACATAGTCGTCATTTATCTATATAATAAGGAACGTCGGTTTTGTGCTGACTAGACAAAACAGAACTAAAAAGTTGACTGGACAAAAATGAACCAAATAGATCTAACCATTCGTTCAAAAATCAACGCCCAATCTCTATTTTCCTGTCAACCAACTCTCTCCCTTTGGTTTCAAATCCCAACTCATTTAAATTACACTAAACCCCTAAAATTTCGGTCCATTTAAACTGCACCAAACCTGACCGTTCATCCCGTAATCGTTGTTCGCATCAACGGCTATAAACCTGCTTGCTGAAATTTTAGCTGTCCCAAACTATCAGATCGATTTTCGAGGAATCCGTTCGAACAGATACAGTTGTGATTGATCGATTATAGGGGGAGGGGGAGTTGGTCGCACCAAAGGCGCCCGCTTCGTGCCAATCGGCACGGGCGAGGAAATGGGTGTCCCTGTGAATGCCGGTGTTGTCGTTGAAAGTGTTTTTGTTGCTGAAGGTGTTAATGTGTGTTGCCGTCGAAGGCGGCCCGCTGCAGTGTCGACAGGCACGAGCATGCACTAGTTAAATTAGATAATCTCGTTGACAGGACATCAACAGTCAGGATTTACACGCACAAATAAGGTATATCAACGTTGATGGAAAGTTCGCTCCACAGTGTCCCCTTTGTGTTTGGTTGAGCTAAAAACGGGAGTGAGATGCATATTTTTTAAAGGTGAAAAATTATTATGGCTTAAGAAGTTGAATTCGACAAGTCTCCAGCATGGTAAGATAGGGTTTCGATAAGGAGAGAGAAGGGGAGGAGGAGGAAAGAGAGAGGAGGAAGGATGCAGTGTCGACAGGGAGGACTGTGAGAGCAAAGGTGAACCCTTATATAGGGTACCCTAAAAATGATGCCGTTGGTAAAAATTAGAAACCGGACTGGGATTAAGCTGGTGGTCCTAGTAATTTTGTGGGTGCAAATAACAAAACCCCCAATGTTTCCCATCCCAGCTCCGGCAGATGATGGTACAGACAAATCCCAGGACTGGACCGTGATCCACCATTATTTACAAAAAAAAAAAAAAAACAGAAAAAGAGAATCGGCGGCGCTGGAACGGCTCATCTCGAAGTCTGAGAGATCTCAGAAATGGCGAGCGAGGCCGCGGAGGAGTGCAGACCCCTTTCCTCCTCCCTGACCCGGATCTGATCCCGAAACCCTAAAACATCCATGGCGGGCGCCGTCTCGGCGCTGTTCCTCCTCGACATCAAAGGCCGCGTCCTCGTGTGGCGGGACTTCCGCGGCGACGTCTCCGCCGTCCAGGCGGAGCGCTTCTTCACCAAGCTCATCGAGAAGGACGTAAGGCAGATCCCCCCACCCCCCCTGCATCTCGATCGCCGGGAATCTAATCCCCATGGTCCGGATGGGAATTTTTTCCTGCTGCTCTTCAGATCTGATTCCTTCTCGATCCGTGACAGGGCGATCCGCAATCACAAGCTCCGGTCGTGCACCACAATGGAGTGACCTACATGTTCATCCAGCACAGCAATGTCTTCCTGATGACCGCGTCGAGGCAGAACTGCAACGCCGCCAGTATTCTTCTGTTCCTCCACCGCGTCGTCGACGTGAGTCCCCCCGTGACCGAACCATCGAAGGAAAAATGAATCGCATGCTTGGTAGCCTGAGACAAGTCTCGTTCTCGCAGGTTTTCAAACACTATTTCGAAGAGCTGGAGGAGGAATCACTAAGAGATAATTTCGTTGTCGTGGTAAGAAGTCAGACCACCGATCCATCTCTGTTCTGCTGATCTTTGTTCAGTCATTCCAAATTTCAGATTTCCATACTTATTTGTAGAAATTTCCATACTGAATTGTGATACAATGTTTGCGATTGTGTGGGTGGCGCAGTATGAGTTGCTTGATGAAATGATGGACTTTGGTTACCCCCAATACACCGAAGCGAAGATTCTTAGCGAGTTCATCAAGACAGATGCATACAGGATGGAGGTCACGCAGAGGCCTCCGATGGCCGTGACGAATGCTGTGTCGTGGCGTAGCGAGGGGATACGGTACAAGAAAAACGAAGTAGGTTGTTTCCTGCCTGTTTTTCAGCGTGGCCTTTGGGCGCCATCCGCTGATGGTACCTTGTGAGCAAGCTCTTCTTCTTCTTTTTTTTCCTCAGGTGTTCTTGGATGTGGTAGAAAGTGTGAATATTCTTGTCAACAGCAATGGCCAGATTATCCGTTCGGATGTTGTAGGGGCATTAAAAATGAGGGCCTTCTTGAGGTTTGGCTCTTTTCTTCTCCTTATATATTTTTAAAAAGAATTTTCACCCCCATTTTTACTAGATTTTGAGCCCACTATCGCCAAAGTAATTGTCATCGTTGTCACTTGTCATCATCGTTATCACTGTGGTTGTTTTTTGGATTTTCAAAGGAGGGATGAGGAACTGACTTTGGAGTGGTCGGAAAGAAAGGTCCTTCACTTGGAAGAGCACTATATGTTTCTAGTGTTGGAGATCTTATTGTTTTTTAATTTTTGGTAAAATGTTAAAAAAAAGCAACACAATGAGTGGAGAAGGGAGGGCAGCTTTAATAATAAAGCTTGGCCTTCAAGAAAAGAAAGTTCACCTCGCAGTTGTAGTTAATAATGGCTTCAAAATGCCTCCATTATTTAGCCAAAAGGAAAAGAATGCGAGCCAGGTTGATGCATCTGGTACCAAGGAAATAGGACAAGAATCAGTTGGAGTTCGAATAAGATCGGATCTCAATTGACCCCATTGAAAGGCTTGTTTATTGCAATTTAGAGTTCGAAGGATCTTTTCCAAATTCTTTAGTTTTTAGTTTTTCTATTAATTTTGGAGAGTTTGTAGTGAGTTGTTGGGATTTGATGTCCAGCAAATCCAACAATTATGTTCAAAAGGGAATTTATTTTTCTCTGAGGCTTTTTTGGTTCGGATGCTCGGTGACCCATCCCGACCACATATCTCTTCATGATTAATCAAAATAAATAAGTTTTGGTTATCTCAACTAACGAGTGGGGCCCATCGAGAGAATTGAAAAAAAAAAAAAACATTCCTCTTCATTTTCCTTGTTCCTCATCCTTTGCGGCAATCAAATCCGGCGGCAGCATCCGAACACCCACTTGAAAAACACTTGTAGATGGCTAGATGAGTTTTGGGTGCCATCCTGGAGGCTCGCCATCTCGGGCACACAACACACTGGCACTGTGAAGAAGCGTTCGACCATCTTACTGATCACATGGGTGCCATGCCAGTTGTCGTCCATCAACGAGTGGTTGGTTTCATGGTAGAACACCAACGTGTCGATGATCTTGTTATTGTAGACGAACTCAGGGTAGTTGTAGGTTCAGTTCTATCTGGTCGTCACCGACGATATCTTGTTGTCATTGAAGGACAGGTGGATTGGGAGGATCCCCAAGTCCAACACCCCAATTATGATTCCCGCATTGAGCAAGGTTTTGGTCAAGTCGCCTCCCATTGACTCAATCCTAAGAACTCCAACATATAGATCGTCAGGAGCTTGTGCTGCTCGTCGAGCCGGGCGTACACCCATCCATGCCATTCATGGTCATCCCTTCCTCGACTGCTAGTCTTGCCTTGAATCCGCGGATTCGAGGTGGTGTTCGGCAAGGAGGACTGATTCTAGCTCTTCAAATCTTTATCGTCGAGGAGCTCGATGTCCTCTGGTTTGGCTACATCAATTATGTAGGTCCTGATCGTACTAGCACCACCTCCATGATCATTATTTATGGGTAGAAGCTATACTTCACTTATGCGAGAACTTGATGAAATAGTATACAAGAGAAGCAGAGGACAAGGTCATTGACTCCATTGGGATATGATTTCTAGTTATGTGAATGCTCTCTGCAGGGTTACCGTAGAGGAGGATCGAGAGAATGGAAGAGTAATGTTTACTTTAATTCTCTCGGTGGGGCCACTCATTGGTTGAGATAACCAAGGGTTATCTGGTTTGGTTAATCGTGAAGTGATGTGTGGTCGGGATGGACCGTTGAGCATTCGAAGCAAAAAAAATGCCCCGCAGCAAAAAAATTCCACTCAAAGACATTCAAAGAGTTAAAAACCAGGATGACGGAAGCCCTTGTCATGCATCTCTCTAATTTTTCTAAAGCTTCTGAAGTTTCTTGTGTTGCTTCTGGAATAGGGATAGGTTTTGTCCTTAATCAAAAAAAGTAGCCCGTGGCATACTTCAGCAAAAAGTTGAATGATGCCAAAAAGAGAGATTCCACCTATGACAAGGAGTTTACATATGCGTAAGCAAATAAGGCATTCATAATTCATAAATATTAATAATAGGCAACAAGAATAAAAACAAAATTCACATCCCAATTAGATTAATCAATAAGACTACAATATTACAAAACCCAATATGTTCAAAATTTATTGATTAGGATATTAAAATTCTATAAAATCCTAGTGAGAATTCATTAACTCATCAATACCATCAAATCCCAAATTTGTATCACATTCTGCTGTTATGTTTTTTTCATTTTCTGAATGATTCATTTTCACCAAAGTCGTCGATTAAATCACGACTTATTGAGAAAGTCATGGTAAAAATTGGCATTTTTGGTGATTTGAATAAGTCAGTGTTAAAAAACGGTAATTTTTTTTGCTTATGTTAAGTTCGAGTTTAAAACACAACTTTTTCAATAAGTTGAAATTTTTTTCTTACTATGGCCACGGCTGACCCCGCTTTACATAACTCGGCCTTCGCCCGTGTAGCCCAACCGCCGATTGACTCCATCCAATGCCGCCCGACCCTATCCAGTGCCGCTCCCGCTGCCCGCCGTTGCCTTGATATGCGGCCAGCCTCGCAGGTCAACTCGCAGTCGCCACAACCCCCTTCTTATTCTCTGTATTTCGGTGTGGAGTCCAAGGGGTCAAAACCGAGCACGGAATTCGAGTCGTGGAGCCGACCTTCTCAACCTTGTGCTTCAACGATCGTCACGCACGCCCTCACACCCTGCCATCCATAAATCTCTGTCAGATCTTTCCGAATCAAACCCAATAACCTTAGCAAATAATTGTTCAAACTTTATATGATTGCTGGCTTGATTTTAGTTTAAACATTCCTCATAATATAGCCATTATCCTGTTGCTTCCCTACTTGAAGCCTGAGACTTAACATTTGAAATCCTTTAATGCTTCAAATATTTTATGTTAATTGTGGTAATTAGTACCTAGTCTGCGGGATTCCGACACTCCCCTCGATCAGTTCATAATATTTTGTGTGCTCGGAGTTAGTGTAAGCAATTTCAGACCATTAATCATGCTAGTATTCCCACTTGAAGTATATTGAATCAACACTTGAACCATCTAAATTTGTATTTATGAATTATTAGATTGTTAAAGTTTGTTGATCTTCCTACGTGAGAGTCTTGCACGCATCTCCCTGCATCATACATCCTGGGTGGACTAATCATTGTCAATGGACACCGATTAACTTCCTTATTAGAAGTTTAGAACAAACTTGGCACCAACCCTGGTTGAAGCCCTGTGGTTAACTTGGTGACGTGACAAATAAGCATTGGTTTACTAAAAAAAATAACCCTATGAATGCGGAGTCCCTTTTTCTCTCCCTCCATCCACCACTCTGAACCTTCCTATGCCATTTTTGCTCCTTGAACAAAACTGAACCCATCATCGGCGCTCCCTTGAACATAAAGTCTCAAGAGGACCATTATTCCACTCAAACCAAACGTCTCTATCTCTACTCCATGTCCAATCTAAGAGCCAAGCGAGCTTGGCTCCTAGATTAGATATGGTGGTTGTTGTTGTGTGTATGTGTGTGTGTGTGTGTGTGTGTGTGAGAGAGAGAGAGAGAGAGAGAGAGAGAGAGAGAGCAATGAATCTCTTGGGGAGTTATAGTAGTGGGTTTGGTTTTGTTCAGTGTGCGTCGATGCCTGAGCACGGAGAGGTAGGGAGGGGGGAAATGATCAGCAGAGAGCAGGTAGTGGAGGAGAGAAGAGACGCTCTGCTCTCATATGTTATTTTTGTTAATCCAATGATCGTTTGCCAAGTCACCTGGTTGAAGCCTTAGGCTTCAACCAGAGTTGGTGCTAATTATTTTTTTTCTTATTAATTGTCTTGAATAATGTCCAATTTCTAGATGCATTAGACAATTGAAACACTGCCGAGCCCCCCCCCCCCCCCCCCCCCCCCCCCCTAGATAATACATACGTTAAGACAGTACACTGTACAAGTTGTTAGAGACAATCCGATGTTGTACAAAGCAATGGTCATTGGTCGCCAACTTATGGAGAAACATCATATTTTTAGACATCTTGTGATGCACATTGCTTAGATTTAATCTTAGAGATACTGATGATTATATATTTATTCTGGTGAAGGCTAGAAAAATCTTGGTTGATATAAAGCATGTTGGCGAGGAAATGCATCAAGGGTTATTTCCTTTGCTTCGTAGTTTCTTGATTTACATCAGGACTTTTTTACGCTCCAATGATTATCAAAACATCATGAGCTCAAAAGTTTTGTAGTTTCGGACTTCACCAATGGATCTTGGTCAAAAGAGCCCAAATGGAAACTGGTTGCTCGGATCTTCCTTTCTGCACCTTTTTGGTCCAATGTGGCAAGAGCATTGTGGCTTTTATCATCTTTAATCGCTAATTGTGATTAGTGGTGATGAAAATTCACCAATGGGTTAAGATTGTAGTGTGATGGATTGAATAAAACAAAAGATGAAAGATAACTATAAGTGTGTGTGTGTGTGTGTGTGTGTGTGTGTGTGTGAACAAGCGAATCTTGTTTGTGTGGTTGGTTTTTTTGATGTTTTGGAATGGATGGTCCTTGATAAGAATGAACATGACCGATTATGTATTCCGTTGGATTCTTACAAGAATGTGGAAAGATTGATGTTTTCCATAGACTCCCACAGATTTCAGTTGCAGTAACTTTCCTCGTACCACTGTTTGGTTAAATACAAAGGTACAAGTGCATAAAGTTAATGCAACCTATTGTATAATTGGTCGTAGGACTAATTATAGCAACGTTTTGGTATCTTGTAGCTCAAATCAATCTTTGTCAAATATCATTAAAAAGTGGCAAAGACAGTCGAAAGTTGTTCAAACATAGTGACAACATGGTCAAAATGGTCAAGTCTATGAAAGTTTACTTAAACATGCACAACGTCAATCAAATTGTCAAACATGGCTGAAACATGATTTGCAAATTCGGCAATACCTGAATCGTTCAAAACATTTGGGTTTGGGCATGACCGGCATGAGCCAAATCTACCCCAAAACCATATATCAGTTGTTTCAAGTCCGGTTTGGGCATTTTGGGTCATTTTCGGGTGTATTTTAGCTGAATCTGACTAAAACAGAACTGAAATGAACTCTAAATGGCCAAACTAGCCTGAAACAAAATTGAATCTATTTTCTGTCTTTTTTTTCTTCTATGAAATCATTTTCACAGCATTGAATATAGGTCATCTTTCCATGTATTTGCGTAGTCTCTAATGAGATTGGTTATTCTTGCTCTATTTTCCAATATATCAAATATCAATAAATTGCTTTCAGAAATTTCCGATTAGTTGTTTCTAATCTCCATTTGTTATGAGAATTTATCTTTTGTTTGTGATTGTTGTGTGACTCAAGTTTTAATTCCTCATTTAGTTGTTTCTATTCATCCCAGTATGCATGCAACTGACAAGTAGTGCAACAGCTAATAGAATCAATTGTTATTTTTTAAGATAGGATATATTAGTCTATCATTATATGTTAAGATAGATTGTGTTGTGTTGGTAGTGTGCATATAAGATTTTAAGTTTCGTAAGTGCAATTTAGTTATACAAATAAATATGAGATATGATACAAATAGACTGAAGTGTGTACTTAATCCCTCCCTATAGGACAAAGTTGATTTTTTTATCATTTAATTTTATTATTTTCTCCTTTAATTATATTCGAGATTTGTTTAATATTTTTTACCGAAACGGCCGAAACGTTTTCGTTTGGGTTCAGTCCAAATTCGAACCCAAATCCGAAATCTCAAGCCTTGGATTATAAGTCGATCAAAACATTGTCGCACTTGGTCAATACACGGTCAAAATGCCCAAACCTGGCCAAGCATTTTAGGAAAGGAGTCAAACTAGTCATTTGATGACCAACAATGGTCAAACATGATCGGTATGCTATAAAAATGGTCAAACTATTCAATATCAGTTAAACGGACCGAATATTTTAGACAATCGGCCAAGATTGGTCAAAGTTGGTTAATTGCTCAATTACATCACTCTTGTAATATATAACAAAATGATATCTCTACATACTGCATCTTTAGTGGCAGGCGACCAAGCGAATTAGTTGTAGCTGAAGCAAACCCAATCACATGATTCACATGTAGCTTCCGCAACACTGGGGCTGGAGTTGCAGGTACGCGAACAACTCCTAAGATGCACAAGACAAATCCCGAACCCCAAGGTTGGGTTTTGATTCAAGCATATTGGATGAAAGCCAACAATTTGTCTTTGTCAAACACTGGATTGGGTAGTACGAAAATGAGGAATTGTTTGTTTGGTCCCCTTTTATCATTCCAAAATAAATAAATAAAAGTTTTGAGCAGATGAACAAAATTTCAAGAACCAAATTGAGATTACATAGGCTTATTCGGGAAATTTGTTCATTCTGCTAAAGATTGGAACCTAAACTCCTTCCTTTTGGTCTTGTTTCATGTGGATTGTCTAAGACTCGGTATCTGAATTCTGGAAAAAGATAATGGCTTCTTTCCTTCATCTAGTTATTTTAGAAATTTAGTTTACTTGTTAAGGTTATATGAGTGTGCATGGAAAATTAGGTTAACTACATTTTTTTTCTTCGCAAAAATCTGCAGCACTCTACATCACATGCATGAATATTTTGGAATATAATAGGACTAATCATTGCATGGCCTATGCAGTGGAATGCCTGAGTGTAAGCTTGGGCTAAATGATAGGGTACTTTTGGAGGCTCAAGGCCGATCAACAAAGGGGAAAGCAATAGATCTGGATGATATCAAGTTTCATCAGTAATGTGGCTTTGTCTTCTTCCCACAGCTGTTCATTTGATATATTCCTGGGATTTGATCATTTATTAATCATAAACCGATATTTTTATTCATGTGAAGGTGTGTACGATTGGCTCGTTTTGAGAATGACAGGACCATATCCTTCATACCACCTGATGGGTCCTTTGATTTGATGACATACAGACTTAGCACTCAGGTACACCTCATGGTTTATGATTATGTACCAACTGATGCTTACCAAGGTTAGACTTTGCATATTGATTCCCTATACAATTTACTCGTACCATTTTTCAATGCTGGTTCATCAGGTAAAACCTCTAATCTGGGTAGAAGCTCAAGTTGAGAGGCACTCAAAAAGCCGTATAGAGATAATGGTGAAGGCAAGGAGCCAGTTTAAAGAAAGAAGGTACCCTTTTACTTTTGTCATAAAGAAGTTCAATCGTTTTTTATTTCTATTTAATTGGCTGCATCTCGTGGTTCACTTGATGTGAATTTGAAGATGTAACGTGCGTTTCGATGCAGCACCGCAACAAATGTAGAAATTGAGCTGCCTGTACCTTCAGATGCTACAAATCCTAACTTGCGGACTTCCATGGGTTCTGCTGCGTATGCACCAGAAAATGATGCATTAGTCTGGAAGATAAAATCGTTTCCTGGTGGCAAGGTATCAGATAAACTTTTTTTTTTCCCTTTCATATGGCAATACTGTTTCGTCTTTGCCTTTTACCCTCCTCGACTAGACTCTTACCTAGTCTAGCAGAATCTTGGACGGTTGCACCCTGATTGCATGAGCTTAAACTACGTAACCAACAAGGTAGGTCTTCCTACCCGCCAACTGGCCTTAGGTTTCTTGCCATATACCCCTCTCTTGCCAAAAAATGCCTTCGTCAGGTTTCCAGAAACCATTCTTAGAGAGGTTTGATGGCTGGTTGGAAAATTCTTGTCAATCTTCCCTAGAGTCAACCCCATCTTGATGGGATAAGACTTGGATGATGATGATGATGAAGGTTATTGGTTTCTTGTTTTTTCACAATCCACAGATTAGTGTGTACATATACTTTATGGTTCCGACATGTTTCTGAAACTTGGACATATAGGAGTATATGTTGAGGGCAGAATTAAGCCTCCCTAGTATTACTTCTGAAGAAGCGGTGCCTGAGAAAAAAGCTCCGATTCGTGTGAAGTTTGAGATTCCATATTTCACAGTTTCTGGTATACAGGTACTTAGATTGCATCACCTTCCAATTTGTTTAAATTTATCAAACATCAAAGAAAATGGATTTGCATCACCTTCCAATTTGTTTCTGGTATAGGCCCCCTAAATTCTATGCTAATTGCATAGTAATCCTTGAAAACATCATATTTACATATCGACCCCTCAGGCTAACTAATGTCTGTGATGATTTAACCCTTTCTTTACCTGAAGAGGGAAAGTTAGGCATGGAGAATCATGGAAAAAACCCTAAAAAAATCCCTCCAGTGTTCTCCATTTGCCGTAAATTTGTGGTTTTTGTGAGATTCTCTGGCCGTAATTTTCCCTCTTCAGATTAACTAAGGGTAATACGTTCCAGTAATAGTTAAACCGCAAATATACCTAGAATATTCCCCAAAAATAGACGTAAGTTACCCTGAGGGGTCGATCTGCACAGATTTTAGGGGTCGATATGTAAAGATGAAATTTTCAAGGGTTAATATGCAGCTAGCCTAGTTTAAAAGAAAAATTCTCATTGTTGTGTGTTTCCTGTTGACTCAACTACCAAATTTATTAGGTCCGGTACCTGAAGATCATCGAGAAGAGCGGATACCAGGCCCTTCCGTGGGTGAGATACATAACGATGGCTGGGGAGTACGAACTCAGACTCATATAAAAGCAGCCAACTCTTCCACTGCTGTTCTCCACTCAACAACATATTTTGAATGAGACTCATAAAGCCCACTCTTCAACTGCTGTTTTCCAGTCAACCAGCGGCATAAGTGGCTCAAGTTTCATTATATTCAGCTAATTTTTAAGGGGGGGAGGAGAGGACTCATGTATTTTTTTTTCCATCAGCAGTTTGTGTGCAGTATAAACTTTAGCAGAGCAACATGCCTTTTGTTTCTGATCATCTTATGTCACACAACAATCAGTTTGTAATGGTGAAGCATGTATCGTAAGAAGCTGCCGGTGATTTTTTTTTTTTTTGAAATCGAGAAGTCAGTTTGATGGCAGTCTATGTTCTCGAAATTGTGTGGGTGGAATGTCACTTGGTAATGTTGAAGCATGGAATTATTGGGAACTTTTGTTCACATTGATAAACAGCTGTGGTTTTGGACACCTTTAGAGCATTTTGACAGTATGTACCATCTCCTTTAGATCATGTATAATTCACTTTTCTTCCATTTTCCAGTATAATCCTTCCTATGGTTGTAACAACATAGATAATCAAATCCCATAACCATCTAGCTATGTCCCATATCTACTTGTGATCGGCTGTATGAATCATTTCTATTTAGGGTTATATATGTTGTCAATGAAAGTTTGTCCATGTCTTTTCTAACAGCTTCTATCAATGTTATTCTAGGTCTTCCTCTCCCCCTTGGATCTTCAACTAATTTGGGGCTCTTTTTATCGGGGCCAAAAAAAAAATTCAGCAGATTTTGTCTAACCGTGGGGCCCATTGCCCCAATATCCTATTAGCACGCTTTGAGTGCTAGGGGCCACTACCCTTATGTGCCGGGGCCTGCTACCCAATGTCTCTTGAATTTTCTCATCGGGTCTCTGCTCTATGTTGTACATGCCAAATCATCTTAATCTATTCTTCATGATCTTGTTCTCAATTAGTGCCAATCCAATATTTTATCTAATGCACTCATTCCTTACTCTATTCCTCCTAGTTTTTCCACACATCCAACTCAGCATCCTTTTCTCTGCCTTGATAATTAAATGCATAATTCAGAATAGTAAGACCTTGTACATATTTGAATTGGTTGATTTGTTTAGTACTAACAAAATATTGGTGTGATGCAAACTTGTTTGTGTGCCGACACAAAATAGACCAAAGATCAAAAACTCGCTATAGGAACAAGAAAAATGCTTTGATTTTTTTAAGAGCCCCTTTGACAAAAAAGCTCACCACTAAGACAAGAGAAAGGCATGCCACTTCAGAGCGGGAGGAAATATGCCATAGCAGTTATTCGAGCCCTTGACCAAGGGCTCGAATATGAATGGTTGATTTAATTTGTAGCAATGTCATGCCCAAACATGAAGGGTATATTGCTTATTTTGTTCTATTCCGATACCCCACAAGTGAAAAGGAATTTTTTAGTATTTTTTTTTAGAAACATTTGTGCATTCTTATTCTGGATTCGGACTCGTCCAGAGTTGGACCTTCCCCAAATTTTCCATGGTTGGCTCCCTCGGGCAACTTCGAAAGTTGAACCACATTCAACCCAACTATACACTCTATTCAGAAGTCAAAGTGATACAGACAGATAGTCTAGTCTGACCTCGTAGCTTTCGTAGCCCGAACCATTAGGTCCTTAGGGGTGTCTCCACACCTAATGCCCTAAAGCCATCTGGCTAAGGAGACATTGACCTGAAAACTCAATAAATGGGTTACATAGAAAGCTTAAGGGGGTTGGACATTGTACAGGCACATATTAAAAAAAAGGAGAAAAAATAATAAATATTTTGTATATTTAACATAAATATATGCTTGTATAGTTATGAACCTGGTTCGTTCACTATTTTTATAGAAAATCAAGGAATCATACGCATTGCCTAAAGCTACCGGTAAGATAGTAGCCTGATGTCGCACAGCTAGGACTTTCACAACACAGGTATGATCATGCATAAATAATCCGATTCGCAATTTGATTTTAGAATGAACGATGCATAAGGTTTGGAAATATTCTGTTTCGACATAATTTACTATGATTAAATCTGTTTCTCCGAACAAATATTGACCATGCATTTTTGTATGACACTGATATGCACATCTCTATACCCCTACACATCCTTAATGATGAATTTTTTTTGACTTCGATCTTACTTGAGAACGAGTAAGGTTTAAGTTTGGGATGTGATCGTCTCATAAATACTTGACATCCATGCCCCTAAATCTATGATTAACCACAATATATCTACATTAAATCATTCTAATTGAATGAATTGTCATGCTTAGCAAGTAAAAAGCCAAAAATGACAAAAAGAGGCACTTGGTGAAGCATAACAAGGAGTAAAACTAAGGGCAACCACGAGAAGAAGTGATCTCCTAAGGCAACCTCCACACGCAGAACCCCGCAGATAGAGAAATCCCGAGGCCTGATCTGTCGGCCGCGAGGCCCTATCGATCGACCGTTATCCTTCTCCGTAAACAGTGAAAACACCATGATCGATCGATCGACCATGGCCATCAAAGCACCGCGACATCCTAGAACGGACGGTCGAGATCACCTGCAGGATAATTACTAATCATCTACATTTTGAAGCCTATATATACACACCTCTATTAACGAACGCATCCGGTTTTTTGCTTCAGAAACTGCCATCATCAGGGGGAAGATCAAGAGAGAAGAAGAAGAGGAGCCTCCTAACATTATCGTAAAACGCGTAACTAAGTTAGCTGCTAACTATTACTAGTTCTGTGGGAATTGCCGAGTGGGTCGGGCTTCACTCCCGGAGGGATTAGTCCGAGCCTAAAGTGGGCCATTGCCCGAAAGGTTTCGGGACACCCGCCGATGTCAAAAAAAAAAAAAAAAAACTATTACTAGTTCTAACAAGCCAAAACTAATAACGACGACAGCTATTCAATTACCTCTAAGAATTGAAATACTAAGTTCAAGGTTGCCTTTGATCGCTCCCCTAGAAGCCTCTGGGTCTTGACCGACTAGCATGTAAGCACTTTCCTGAGCCTGATTGCTTTCTCTACCCTGACAGAGAAAATGCCTTTGCTGTTGTGACTAGGAAGGCCATTACTGCGGAGCTCTCTATGGAGGCCTCTAGTACTATACAGGTGGTGGCGGTAGAGCAAGCCTGTGGGGTGGAGCTAGTAGGAGTGACTGCCAACAAAGTTGTGGGCAGTTCCACTTCAGGTGCTCTAGTGAGCCACACTGAAAACAGTCACCCCGCTAGGGTCCAGTAAATGGAGGACCACGGAAGTACTGAGACTGGTGTGGCGAGGGTCGGCCCTCCGTAGACCTGAACCTCTTCTAAGTCAGTGGATCATTGTGACTGTTGCCACCCCGCTTCTCAAGGGTAGTGTGGGACTTCTTTGACTCCTGCTCCACAGCTAGGGACCAGTTGACAAACTCTTCATACGATTGCCCCAAGAAAGGGGTAATCTTGCCTCTGATCGTCGGATTCAAGCCATGCTCAAAGCGCAAGGCCTTTTTGTCACCGTGACATGGTACGAGACCCCTGATAGAGTGCCAGAAACTCTATCTCCATCCGGTTTTGCACGGTAACCAAAAAGAACTTCTTTCAAAAGAGTTTCTTCAACTCCTGCCATGTGATCTCTCCTCGATCTGCAGCTCTAGTGTGCTAGACTGTTTGCCACCAGAAGTCTGCCTCAGCCTTGAACTGTTATGAGGCGAAGGTGACTCTCCTATCGTCGGTGATACCCAATGCTTTCAATATCTTCTCAATCTGCTAGAACCATTGATCAACTTCTAAGGGCTAAGTTCCATTGGTATTATTCTTGGTGCTCTATCTTATGCCAGATTCTCTTTCTTGGTGATTTATGGTGATCTCTTGGTAATTTTCACAACTCAAGGTTCTCCCTGTTTTATCAGGATGGTGTGGTTCAAAAATTGCAGCCTTGTAAACTCTCATAGTAGTGAATTTTCAAATCGTTATTGTCAATATTTGGTGTGCTTGTGTGTGTGTGTGTGTGATCATCTTGATTGCCTTATTGGATTTTCTGTTGTGTGATCAACATACTTCGATCGTCGGCATCTTGGTGTTTGCTTCCGATCAGAGTAACCAGGGATTTTTACACAAGTTCGTACTAGTGCATTGCTGGAACGTGATCATGAACCGAATTCCAAGCTGATGGAAAGCTGAAATTGTTGTTTTTGGCACTCGACTGAACTGTCGGCACCCGTCGGCAAAATTTCCAACTTGCTGATTTTTCCTATAAGCTGCTTCATTCAAGCATTAATCAGTCTAGGGAATGACCATCTTCCTTCGCAAATGCAGTCCCTAACTTTCGCTCCATCAAAATTTTGGTCCCTCATGCTTTGTTCCCCCACAATTTCAGCTGAGTTCATCCCTTCGATCCAAGGATCAAACCAAAAATCAATCATGAAATTTAATATAATATTGGATATGTTCTTTTAGCTTTTTCCTTCCTCCTAAGATCTCATTCCATATTGGGGAGTAGTTGGACGACTTGAATAGTCTCCAAAAGCTGAAATTTTTGACATACCTTTCCATCATCCACTTTGACCATATGTTGTTGTCCTTGTTGATGATATTCCATCCCAACCTAAAATAGCTCTCCTTCAAGATGTCTTTTACTCTTTTGATCCCCAACCTTCTCTCTTCTTTCGGTTTGCACACCTTGCTCCACTTGGCATGGATGCTAGAGCTGTGCCAAAGAAACTTGCGTATCAATTGTTCCACTCAATCTTGTACAGAGGATCACGAAGGCGGACACCCAAAAATAAGAGAAGCTTTAAAGCATCGATTTTATGAGTTCCAGCCTTCCTCCAATGGACAAGTGTTTAGTCGCCCAACAATCAATGGTTTTGAAAACCTTGTCCACCAGCAGTCTCAACACCACCTTGTTCACCTTGGATGCAGATAGTGGATGTCCCAAGAATTTGATCGACAATTGACCCAAACTTATCCCAAAATCAGTAATTTCCGAAGAAAAGTGTGCACACGATCTAGAAAGGTAAATGAAGCTTCTTTTTTTGTATTAATTCTATAATCATGTGAACATGACATCAACGACCAAAATTCACATGCATAAACAAGGCACAATGGCCTTGAGTGAAAGTTTGGTCCTTGGTGTCGTATCGGCAGTCGAATAGGAAACCTCTACATGGGAGGCAAAAAGTACCATCAAGCCAAGATATGGGGGGACTTCCTATGAGGACATAACAGTGGAGAGTGGCGGCTCGATCTAATCGCATGGGAGATGATTACTCAAGACAAAAGAACATGGGGGTCTTCGGCTTCGGAGTTTTACCACCAAACAACTTTAGCTTGGAATTACAAATTTGTTGTTTCTATTAACCGATTCCCATGCCGGTGCGCGGTGGATCCGAGCGAAATACCAGATGGACTTGGCCTCGTTGCAACAATGGCAAGGGAGGGATGTGTGATGACCAAGATCCAATAGGCCAATAGCCAAGAGCCAAGACTCCTTAGGCTGTGATGCCAAGATGGATGAGGTGAGGTGAGGTGTACAAGGCCACGAGTTAGCCCCATATCGCCTGGAGAGAAAGAGATCCCGAGTTACTTATATAATTTCCCCTCCCAAACATAGAAGACGCGTTTTAAAACCGTGCGCCGCTACGAAATTCGTAAGAACTCCATAGTTAAGCGTGCTCGGGCGAGAGTAGTACTAGGATGGGTGACCACCCTGGGAAGTTCTCGTCCGGGCATGGGCAAAGTGGACAATATCTTGTGTGTTTGGGGATGATGTTATAAAATGGTATCAGAGCTGGTTCTCCTCGCAATGGGGGGGTCTAACCCTACATGAGGACGTGTAGCCCTAAAGATGGATGAGGTGAGGTGAGGTGTACAAGACCACGAGTTAGCCCCACATCGTCAGGAGAGAATGAGATCCTGAGCTACTTATATAATTTTCTCTTCCAAACATAGAAGACGTGTTTTAAAACCGTGCGCTGCTATGGAATTCGTAAAACTCCATAGTTAAGCATGCTCGGGCGAGAGTAGTACTAGGATGGGTGACTACCCTGGGAAGTTCTCGTCCGGGCACAAGCAAAGCAGATAATATCTTGTGTGTTTGGGGCGGATGTTACAGGATGCCTCTACTTGGTGGGAAAAAAAAACTTTGAGAAGGCTGCAACAGGTGACTTCTGTTCTGGTCGAATTACGAACATAAATATGTTTGATTGTTGGAAGAATACTTACGAGGGGTCCATGGTCTTGGCAATGGAGACATTGCTAAGTGCAAAGACAAAAATATTTGGAGGTTACGGACAAATTCATTTCCAAATCCTGTCCAATCGGCTACGGGTTATACTTCCATCTCTTATTTCAGCGGAGCAGCATGCGATTATCCTAGGTCGAAGGATCCACGACAATGTCTTGCTTGCTTAAGAAGTCTTGCACTCCTTGCATATTGCCCCTAAGTAGAAGGCGTTCGATAGGTCCCGGCTTTGGAGGTGATCTCCAAGATGGCCGCAAGTTATTTGAAATGGCATAAAACCATTTAAAATGACATAGAGCCATTATAAATGGCCACAAGTGATTTGAAATGGCATAAAGCCATTTTAAATGACATAGAACCATTTGAAATGGCCGCAACATAATACCATTTGAAATGACCACAATTTATTTGAAATGACATAAAACGATTTAAAATGACACAAAGCCATTTGAAATGACCGCAACCTATTTGAATTTAAACTAGCATAATGTCATTTGAAATGGCATAAAGTCATTTAAAATGACATAGAGCCATTTGAAATGGCCGCAACATAATATCATTTGAAATAGCCACAAGTTATTTAAAATGGTATAAAGCTATTTAAAATGACAAAGAGCCATTTGAAATAGCCGCAACATAATGCCATTTGAAATAGCTGCAAGTTATTTGAAATGACATAAATCGATTTAAAATGATACAGAGCCATTTGAAATGGTCGCAACATATTTGCATGACATAATGTCATTTGCAATGGCCACAAGTTATTTGAAATGACATAAAGCCATTTAAAATGACATAGAACCCATTAATTAGCATTTAAATTGGCATCGTTAATTAAACTGGCATCAAGTTTGAAATTGAGCAAAACTTAAAACTAGCAAATTCTCAAGAACTCTTGCACTCCTTGCATATTGCTCCTAAGTGGAATAGGGTGCAATTCCACTTTGGGCCGCTTCAAAAAGTCATTTTAAATGAAATAGAGACTGGCTGCAATATAATGCCATTTGAAATGGCCATAAATTATTTGAAATAACATAAACCAATTTAAAATGACAAAGAGCCATTGAAAAGACCGCCACATAAAGCCATTTAAAATGACATATATATAACCATTAGAAATGGCGGCAACATAATGCAATTTGAAATGGTCGTAAATTATTTAAAATAGTATAAAACCATTTAAAATGTTCGCAACATAATGCCATTTGAAATGACTGCAAGTTATTTGAGGCATAAAGCGATTAAAAATGACATATAAATTTGTTTGGTAACCTACTTGGGGCTCACGCAGCCCATGCCAGATTAATCATATTTTGGGCTGGAGCAATGAACCTATATGAAGTGGCTTATTTTGTACCAGAGAACCCCGTGTATGAACAATGATTATTTTACATCCCCACCTAGCTACTCTAGGTTGGGGGGGGGAGGTTATAGGTACTTTTTCATACTTTGTTTCTGGAGTACTTCACTTAATTTCGTCTGCAATCGTAGGCTTTGGCGGTCTATCATGTGCTTCTTGGACTGGAGACTCTTAAAGAATTCTTTCCATAATGCCATTTGAAATGGCCGTAAGTTATTTAAAAAGCCATTTGAAATGTCATTTCAAACTTGCTGCAATTTCAAATGGCATTATGTTTAATGCCATTTGAAATGGCTGGAATATAATGTCATTTGAAATGGCCGCAAGTTATTTGAAATGACATAAATCCATTTAAAATGATATAGAGCTATTTGAAAAGGACGCAACATAATATCATTTGAAATGGCCTCAAGTTATTGAAATGGCATAAAACGATTTAAAATGGCATAGAGATATTTGAAATGGCTGCAACATTATGCCATTTGAAATGGCCACAAGTTATTTGAAATGGCATAAAATGATTAAAAATGACAGAGCCCGTTAATTAGAATTTAAATTAAAACAAGCATATTAGCAATACAACAGGCATCTTGCTTGTTCAAGAAGTCTTGCACTACTTGCATATTGCTCCTAAGCAAAAGGCTGTTGAACGACTGACTTGGACACCAATGGACCAGCACCGACTTCTCTAACATTGATTCGAGTAATTCTGCTTTGGGCCGCAAGTTCACAAAGCCATTTAAAATGACATAGAGCTATTTGAAATGGGCGCAACATAATGCCATTTAAAATTGTCGCAAGTTATTTGAAATAGCATAAAGCCATTTACAATGACATAAAGCTATTCGAAATGGCCGCAATATAATATCATTTGAAATGGTCGCAAGTTATTTAAAATAGTATAAAGCCATTTAAAATGACACACAACCTGTTAACTAGCATTTGAATTGGCATCGTTAATTAAATTGGCATCAAGTTTGAAATAGCATATCAACAAAACTTAAAAACTAGCATATTCTCAAGAAATCTTGTACTCCTTGCACGGAATAAGGTTCAATTCCGCTTTCGGTCACTTCATAAAGCCATTTAAAATGACATGGGTCATTTGAAATGGCTGTAACATAAGGCCATTTGAAATAACCGCAAGTTATTTGAAATGGCATAAAGCCCTATAAAATGACATAGAGCCAAAGGCATAAAGTCATTTAAAATGACATAGAGCCATTTGAAATGGCAACAACATAATGCCATTTAAAATGGCCATAAGTTATTTGAAATGGCATAAAGCCATTTAAAATGACATAGAGCCATTTAAAATAATTGCAACATAATGCCATTAGAAATGGTCGCAAATTATTTGAAATGGCATAAAGCGATTTAAAATGACATTTTCAATGTTGCAACATATTTGCATTTAAACTGGCATAATACCATTTGAAATGGCCACAAGTTATTTGAAAAGCCATTTAAAATGACATAGAGCCATTTGAAATGGTCGCAACATAATGCCATTTGAAATGGCCGCAAGTTATTTGAAATGGCATAAAGCCAATTAAAATGACATAGAACCATTTGAAATGGCCGCAAGTTATTGAAATAACATAAGGCTATTTAAAATGATATAGAGCCATTTGAAATTGCCGCAACATAATGTCATTTGAAATGACCGCAAGTTACTTGAAATGGCATAAAGCGACTGCTGAACGACAGACTTGGACACCAACAGACTAGCAGCGACTTCTTTGATATTGATTCGAGCAATTCTGCTTTGGATCGCAAGTTCATAAAGTCATTTAAAATGGCATAGAGTAATTTGAAATGGCCGCAACATAATGCCATTTAAAATGGCCGCAAGTTATTTGAAATGATATAAAGCGATTTAAAATGACATAGAGCCATTTGAAACAGTCACAACATATTTGTATTTAAATTGGTATAATGGCATTTAAAATGGCTGCAAGTTATTTGAAATGGTATAAAACCATTTAAAATGACATAGAGTCATTTGAAATGGTCGCAACATATTGCTATTTGAAATGATCGTAAGTTATTTAAAATGGCATAAAGCAAAAATGACATAGAGCCATTTTGGAATAGCTGCAACATAATACCATTTGAAATGGCCGCATGTTATTTCAAATGAAAAAAATCGATTTAAAATGATATAGAACTATTTGAAATGATCGCAACATATTTGCATGGTGTAATGTCATTTGACATGGCCGCAAATTATTTGAGCATAAAGCGATTTAAAATAATATAGAGCCATTTGAAATGGTCGCAACATATTTGCATGGCATAATGCCATTTGAAATGACCGCAAGTTATTTAAAATGGCATAAAGCTATTTAAAATGACATAGAGCCCGTTAATTAGCATTTAAATTGGCATCGTTAATTAAACTGGCGGCAAGTTTGAAATGACATATTAGCAAAACTTAAAATTAGCATATTCTCAAGAAGTCTTGAACTCCTTGCATATTGCCCCTAAGCGGAATAGGGTGCAATTTCGCTTTGGGCCGCTATATAAAGCCATTTAAGAAGACATAGAGCCATTTGAAATGGCCATAACATAATGCCAATTAAAATGGCTGCAAGTTATTTGAAATGGCATAAAGCCATTTAAAATAACATAAAGGCATTTGAAATGGCCATGGCATAAAGCCATTTAAAATGACATAGAGCCATTTGAAATGGCCGCAATATAATGTCATTTGAAATGGCTACAAGTTATTTAAAATGACATAAAGCCATTTAATGAAATAGAGCCATTTAAAATGGTGCAACTTAATGCCATTTGAAATGGCCGCAAGTTATTTGAAACGACATAAAACGATTTAAAATAACATAGAGAAATGGCCGCAACATATTTGCATTTAAACTAGCATAATGCCATTTGTATTGGCCCCAAGTTATTTGAAAAGCCATTTAAATTGACTTAGAGTCATTTGAAATGGCTGCAACCTATTGTCATTTGAAATGGCCGTAAGTTATTTGAAATGGCATAAAGCCATTTAAAATAACATAAAGCCATTTACATAGATCCATTTAAAATGGATGCAACATAATGCCATTTGAAATGGCCGCAAGTTATTTAAAATGGTATAAAGCGATTTAAAATGACATAGAGAAATGACCGCAACATATTTGCATTTAAACTGGCATAATGCTATTTGAATTGGCCGCAAGTTATTTGAAAAGCCATTTAAATTGATATAGAGTCATTCGAAATGGCCGCAACATAATATCATTTGAAATGGCTTCAAGTTAATTGAAATGGCATAAAGCCTTTTAAAATGACATAGAGCCATTTGAAATGGCCGCAACATAATGCCTGAAATGGCCGCAACTTATTTGAAATGACATAAAACCATTTGAAATAGCCGCAACATAATATCATTTGAAATGGCCGCAAGTTATTTGAAATGGCATAAAGCCATTTAAAATGATATAGAGCAATTTGAAATGGCCGCAGTATAAAGCTATTTAAAATGACATAGAGCCATTTGAAATGGCCAAAATATACTGTCATTTGAAATGGCCACAAGTTATTTGAAATGGCATAAAGCCATTTAAAATGACATAGACTCATTTAAAATGGTCGCAACATAATGTCATTTGAAATGGTCGCAAGTTATTTGAAATGACATAAAGTGATTTAAAATGGCCGGCTTTTGAAGGTCGCAATATATTTTCCTTTAAATTGGCATAATGCCATTTGAAATGGTCGCAAGTTATTTTAAAAGCCATTTAAAATAACATAGAGTCATTTGAAATGGCCGTAATATAATGACATTTGAAATTGCTGCAAGTTATTTGAAATGACATAAAGCCATTTAAAATGATATAGGGCCATTTGAAATGACCGCAACATATTGCCATTTAAAATGACCGCAAGTTATTGAAATGGCATAAAGTCATTTAAAATGACATAGGGCCATTTGAAATGGCCGCAACATAATGCCATTTGAAATGGCTGCAAGTTATTTGAAATGGCATAAAGTAACTGTTGAGCGACTGACTTAGACACCAAAGAACTAGCACCGACTTCTCTGACATTGATTCGAGCAATTCTACTTTGGGCCGCAAGTCCATTAAGCCATTTAAAATGACTTAGAGTAATTTGAAATGGCCACAACATAATGACATTTGAAATGGCTACAAGTTATTTGAAATGGCATAAAGCCATTTAAAATAACATAGAGTCATTTAAAATGGCCACAACATAATGCCATTCGAAACGGTCGCAAATTATAAGCGATTTAAAATGATATAGAGCCATTTTAAATGGTCGCAATATATTTACATTTAAACTGGCATAATGCTATTTGAAATGGCCGCAAATTATTTGAAATGTCATAAAGCCATTTAAAATGACATAGAACCATTTTAAATGGCTGCAACATATTGCCATTTAAAATGGTCGCAAGTTATTTAAAATGACATAAAGCAAAAATGACATATAACCATTTCAAATGGCGGCAACATAATACCATTTGAAATGGCCGCAAGTCATTTAAAATGATATAAAACGATTTAAATATAGAGAACCATTTGAAATGGTCGTAATATATTTGCATGGCATAATGTCATTTGAAATGACCGTAAGTTATTTGAAATGATATAAACCGTCTTAAAATGATATAGAGCCATTTGAATGGTCGTGTCATGCCCCAGAAATCCGGAACCGATCCCTGGGGTGTGAATTGAGAAAAACCAAGGGATTTAGGGTTTGGTCAACTGTCTGTTCCAATTAGGATTTCTCACCAGGCTTCTACTCTCTCAAGAATATTTTAAGACTTACTTTTTTACGAAAATATTTTCATTTTGAAAGAAAATATGAAAATGCAGTATCATCGACAGGGAGATGATCACGCTCGACCCTCAACCGGGCTATCCTCTCAGCATGTGCGGCCTGCCAGTGCCCCACATGCTGACAGAAGTCCCTAAAAAGGGAGCACAAGACTCAAGCCTCTAACGACGAGCCGAGCAGCCTCGCTCGCTCTCTAGCACTCTGGCACTGGTTCACATGTCCTATCTAATGGGCTAGTCAATTTGGTCACTTTATGTTTTATATTTTATTGTTAAATTATATTATGAAGTATGCGTCGCCGGACTCGTGACTCCGCATGCAAGGCGGGGTCCACTCGACCACATGCGACGATGTCCGGCGTGACCCGCATGCAGCGTTATGGACACCTACCCTTAATTTCTATAACAGCATAGTTAATTATCTAAACAGCATGCACTGTCACCTGGAAAGTGTGCTCGGGCTGATGCTGCTAAGCGCCCTCTGCTCCGCCTCCGACTCGGTCCACGTGCTCACCAACTGCCAAACATACCAGTAGCCTATGGTCATTAAGTGCTACTTAAAATATTACCGGCTTAGGTCTGATTGGCCGGGCCAAAAATTTATGCATCATCGGACGCCGGTCTACTGGCACGCAAATCGATGCACCAAAGGTAGCGTCATCGAATATCGGTTTACTGGCACGCAAACCGATATGCCAAAGATAGCATCATCGGATGCCGATCTACTAGCATGCAAAACGATATGCCAAAGGTAGCGTCATCAATGCCGATCTACTGGCATGCAAATCGAGGTGCCAAAGATAGCGTCATCTTGATGGTTATGGGGGGAGATATCGGATGAAACAAAAAGATTTCAGCCATATCTCCCCCAACCGCCCCCCTTTGCCTATAAATAGAAGGGGTGGGGGAAGGCACAAAGGGTCCGAAGGCTGAAGACGAAAGAGCTCCGCAAGAGAAGCTCCAACGCTCTAAGACCGAAGGCTTCACGAGGTACGGCAAGCACGTCCTACGGGAATCCTTGGCCCTTCAAGTCCTCATCAACGTGAAGACCTTGCACTCGAAGATCACAGCTTCGACTCCTCGCACGAAGAAGAAAGCTTGGAGAAGAAGACCCGGAGTCGTCATCACCCTGACTGCTCCAACGATCTTCATCAGCTCCGAAGACGCCATAAGCAAAGGCCGGAGAAGAAGATCGAAGCCGACAACACCCGTCGTCTTCAACAAAGGCATCAACTCCTTGCACGAAGAAGAAAGCCGGGAGAAGAAGGCCTGAAGCCGGTGCTACCCCTGCCGTCTTCGTCAACAAAAGCCGACGCTACAACCGTCGTGCGGAGATCGGTGCTACCCCCACTGTCTTCATCAAGAAAAGCCGACGCTATAATCGTCGTACGGAGATCGGTGCTACACCCACCATCTCCACAAGAAACCTTCAACTTCGATCAAGCCAAATACGCCCGGAGAAGAAGCCAGCCGACGCCACAACCGTCGAGGAAGCCGGAAGAATAAAGAAGCCCTGAAAAAGTAGCCATCGCCGTTCGAGAAGAAGCTAAAGTCAAAGCCAACGCCAAAAGCCAAAGCAGACGCACCGGTAAAGCCCGCACCAAAGCAACGCACGTACCAAAGCCAAGCAACTACGTCGGTCACGAGCAAAGCACCGCACGTTCTAGCCGATACGACGCGAAGTCCGGAAGGACTAAAGCATCGCAAGTCTCTACCCGTCTACGTTCAAGCGCAAGCGCCAAAGCAAAGCAAAAGCCAGAGCCACGCCAAAGCTACGCCAAAGCCGAAAGCTAAAGCCAAAAACACAATCGACACCGCGAACCGACGATCAAGGACGCCAAGGTCGAGCAAGGATCGAGGAAGACACGAAAACCAAGGAACGAAGCCTAAAGCCTCCCTAGCCGAGAAAGCACGAAGCACGGACGGGACAAAAGCAACGGCGGAAACTCCTTAGCCTCTCAAGAAACCCTCACCCTATAAAGACCTCTGTCCTGGGCAACCCCTTCAGAGCTCTCGCACGAATACCACGTGGAGACGCGGATCAAAGGGACCCTCCAGAGGATCTCTCCCATAATCTCCTGATCAACACTCGCCGCACCCGGACTCGCCACACCCGAGCCCCCGGGTCCCGGCGCACTCTGTAATCTCGTGTGATCCGCAATAAAGACGACCCGTATCTTTTTCCGCGCTCACAGATTTCTAGCACGCCCGGTGGGACCTCCTCTCCTTTCATTCGTACGTTTGAAGGAGTTGCTTTAAGTTCGCCATGGCCGGAACGAACGATGATACGTTTGCTCCAACAAGCATCTCACCTATCGCCGAGTCTCCACTACTCCAACACGGTGATCCAGAAAACCCGAAGGATGTCATTCCCCCGGTAGTACGCGTCTACACTCGGCGTACTCAAACTCTTACGGACTTCTTCACGCCAGAAACTGCTACCGAAGATGCCCGCCAAAGCGCCAATGAGGCCTTGGTGCATGAAGAAACAAGCCTCGATCCTGGAATTCAAGTCCAAAAATTTAGGAAGGTCCAGCCCCAACCCAGAGCCCATTCGGGATCTCCAGCAGACTTTGCACCTCCTTTCCAGGGGGCAAACGTCTGTCACCAAGCAGAAGCAAGTCGGCGTAACTACGTCTCCGAGGAGGACGACGATGATGCAGGCATGCAACATCGAGACGTCCTGCGTCATCATCCTCCATCCACTCTTCAGCTCCAAGTCATGCAAATGGGTGAACACATGGCACAAATCACCCGACTAATGGAGGAAAAGGATCGTCACATCAACACTTTGCTTCAAAGGCTAGGTGCCAGGGATGCTGCGGTATTCAGTCAACCTCCTGCTTCTCCAGTAGCCGCTCCAGCTCCGTCTCCAACTCCCGCTCCTGCAGAAGTTGTTCCGGCAATGCTAGCAACTACTCCTGCACTTTCCTCGGCTCTCGTGCCAGTCTCGGTGGCCGTGCAACCTTCAGTGGCAGCAACGATGAATGCCCAGCAAATACAAGCACTGGTGGCTGACATGATGCGTTCCCACGGCGGCAGCCTACCTCTGATTACGACGGCATATTCAAAGCCTTACACCATAAGGATCCAACAGCTGCGCTTCCCTACCGGGTTCCAGCCACCAAAGTTCCAGCACTTCAACGGAAAGGGGAACCCAAGGCAACACATTGCTCACTTTGTCGAAACTTACAACAACGCCGGCACATACGGCGATGAGATGGTGAAGCAGTTTGTTCGCACACTCAAAGGTAATGCTTTTGACTGGTATGTTGATCTTCCTCCAGGATCCATTGACAGCTGGGATCAGATGGAGAGGGAATTCCTCAACCGCTTCTACAGCACTCGGCGCATCGTTAGCATGACCGAGCTTAATGCCGTCAAGCAAAGGAAGGACGAATCAGTAATCGACTACATCGATCGATGGAGGAATCTCGCCCTGAATTCACGAGACCGTTTGTCGGAGGACTCGGCTATCGAGATGTGTACCCAAGGCATGCACTGGGACTTACTCTACATCCTCAAGGGGATCAAGCCTCGGTCATTCGAAGAACTCGCAACTCAAGCTCACGACATGGAGCTCAGCTTAGCAAATCGCGGGGACTCAAAGGCCAAAGACTTTCTGAAGGTGGAAAAGAAAGACAAACCACCGGCACCCAAATCAAAGCAAGTTAACATCGCCGACATCGCCTCGGCCTCCAAGCCACTCAAAATCGGTGGTAAGTCGGATCAAGAAAAAGGAGTTGCCATTCCACCGCCTCCACCCCAAAGACAGTCAAGGATGACTCTTGAAGAGCTCGAAGCCAAAGAGTATCCCTTTCCAGACTCGGAAGTCTCTTCCATGTTCGATCAGCTGCTATAGGAGAAGATGATCGATCTTCCTCCTTCGAAAAGGCCCGAACAGATGCATCGTGTCAACGATCCACTCTTCTGCAAATACCATCGAGTGGTTAGCCATCCTATCGAGAAATGTTTTGTCTTAAAAGAAAAGATCATGACACTCGCAAAGCAAGGGAAAATTGAGATCGACGCCGGCGATGTTGCAACAGCAAATATGACGTCCATCACCTTCGGTTCGTTTCAACCAGTACTCGTTGCTGCACACCAGAGAAGGCCCAAGTTGCGCATCAATCGCCAGAGACCAATTGCGAAGTTGGCTCCACGACGGAAGGTCTCGAGGCGACAACGGTACGCTCCTAAGCTCGCTGAGGAATAAACGTCACTACACTGGGGGCAACCGTCGCCTACATCGGTATTTCGCTCGAACAAAGCCATGTCCCAACAAATTCTCCAAACAAGGTACGAGCAAGGAGACCCGGAGGTCGGTCTGTTAGGCCCTCAGGTAAATTCGACTACTACGTCCTCTACTCCAAACCTTCGCCTGTCTCAATAGAAGAAATCAAACCCACCGGCTGGGAGTCAGAAGGTGAGTCAGCAAGGTCCCCAGAGGAGTAGGTCTCCTCGACCCATGAAGAACCTACAGCTGCCACTCCAGACCTTCACCTTGGTGACGAAGAATCCACTGATGAAGATGCATGGGTCATGTTGCCTCGCAGACGAAGGCCATAGATGCCAAGAAGTCGCAAGCTAGATCGGGTAACAAGAAAGCTTCCGGAACGAAAAACATACAAAAAGAAAAGCAAAGCTCCAGGAAGGAAGACGTTCAAAGTACCGCCAGCAGATCCTGATGATCTCCTCCTGCAAAACCCTCCAGAATCGGTAACGTTGCAAGAGTTCTTCCCCGATTACTTTCTCCCAGCTGATCAGCAGCACGAAGCCTCATGTTGCATGGTTGAGATCCACATGGCGCCGGAAGAAGAAGATAGGATCAAGTCTTCTAAAGAAAGCAACACTGACAACGAGGAGGATAATTCCGACAAAGACAGTGCTGCCGCTTACGATGAGACAATCTTGCACTTGCCACTCATAGAAGCACTACACCTCCCAAAGAAAGCTCGCCTAGCAATGACCGAGGCTTTGACAGATCCAGACAGCTACAAAAGAAAGAAGAAAGACACCGAGAAGGACAAAACTATTATCTCATGCAACGCAGCAATAACTTTCTCGGACGAAGATCTGCAGCTCGGAGCACGACTGCACAATCGACCTGTCTATGTCTCGGGATACATCAACGAGAAGCCGATAAATCGAATCCTGTTGGACTGCGGCTCCGCCGTCAACATCATGCCTATCCAAACAATACGGCAGCTCGGCATCACCATCGACCAACTTTCACAAAGCCAGCTGGTCATTCAAGGGTTTAACCAAGGCGGACAGTCCACCATAGGAATCATTCGTCTAAAACTCTCCATCAGCCAGCTTGACACGATAGTTCTCTTCCACATCATTGACTGTCAAACATCATATCGCCTCTTGCTAGGAAGACCGTGGCTGCATGAAAACGGTGTCGTAGTGTCTACCTGGCACCAATGCCTCAAGTACTACGAGGAAGGTCTGGAGAAGTGCATTGTTGCAGACGACAGGCCATTCAATGAGGCTGAAGCGCACCTCGCTGATGCCAAGTTTTACCAAGCAAAGGACCTTGTTGCAGAAGTCCTTCCAGCTAAAACTCCTCGAACTCAGAAAGCTAAAAGGATAGAGCAGAATGAAGCTCTACCAACTCCAAATCTAGTGCCACCATCTAAGGCGATACACGAAGTCAAAGAAGTGCTAGCGCCAAGACGAAGGATGCGCATCAGCTCCATCCATGAAGCATACTCCATTACCTGTCCAAGCTACGACAGTCTTACGCCTCACGCCTCAGTGGCTTCGCAAAAATAAACCACCATCTTTTGCCTCGCCAAAAGGGATGGTCCAGCCGCTATCGGAAGCTAATGTCATCACTTTGCAAGAGATGACACTGCCACTACCCAGCCTGGGGCAAGCTTCAAGTCTGCCAAAATCTAGCGATTCCTTCAAATCCAGCCAACTCACATTCAAGCCAAAAGGAAGCTGGGGGCAAAATGCCGCCAGGCTGCTGTTCAAAGCTAGCTACAACGAAGACAGTGCCGCACATATGAGTACGCTCCTGCCAGCTCCAATACCACACGGGATGACTAAGACTCAAGCCCAATTACTCCAAGGCGGCGAGCAAATCCCACCAAATCGGCGAGGCATCAGCTCTCGTCAAACCCCGATGGTCATCAAGATAACAGGAGAGAAGACCTTCACTTCTAACTACATTGAGGTGAAGTTGGTAGAGGAAGCAGAAGAAGGATCGTCAGCCTCCAATGCACGCTCCACCAATGTCATTCATCCCGCTACAAAGGGCGCCAAAAGAAGGCGATATCGAGCTCGGCGTTGGACCATACCTCAGAAGCAAAAGAAGAGCATTAAAAACCAGGCGAGTCAAAATCCCCTATCAGTATTTAAAAGACTTGGGCCAATCAGACAAGTGAAGCGTCAAAGGTCAGTATTTGACCGTTTGGGAAAGTCACCTACTGAGGTGAGAAATAACGTTCCCACCCTCCCACCCATAACATTCTTCCAAACTGAAGATGTCAACGATATCATTCTGGTATCTGTTAATCATATAACAATTTCCGACGCTCCAATCGACGCATCTTCTACTTCGGACGACGAGTTGCCAGACGCCCCGCCGGTCCTCGAAGAAGGGGGGCAATCTACCGTTGACGATTTGAAGGAAATCAACTTGGGAACGCAGGAGGATCCTCGGCCCACATTTGTAAGTGCACTCCTGACTCCCGAAGAGGAGGCCGCATACATCAAGTTACTCCAAGAATACAGAGATGTCTTCGCATGGTCCTACAAGGAAATGCCCGGACTTGACCCCAAGATTGAAGTACACCAGCTTGCTGTCAGACATGGAGCTAGCGCCATCAAGCAAGGACAAAGACGCTACCGGCCAGAACTAGTACCGTAAATAGAAGGCAAAGTCAACAAGCTTATTGAAGCCGGCTTTATCCGAGAAGTTAAATATCTAACGTGGATCTCCAGCGTGGTCCCAGTCAAGAAGAAGAACGACCAGATCAGGGTATGCGTGGACTTCAGGAACTTAAACAATGCATGCCCCAAAGACGACTTCCCACTGCCAATCACAGAACTGATGGTGGATGCGACAACAGGCCATGAAGCACTAACCTTCATGGATGGATCCTCAGGCTACAACCAGATCCGGATGACACCCAAAGATGAAGAACTTACGACATTCCGCATGCCAAAAGGGATCTACTGCTACAAAGTCATGCCTTTCGGCTTGAAAAATGCAGGAGCTAATTACCAACGAGCCATGCAAAAAATGTTCGACGATATCCTTCATCAGAATGTGGAATGCTATGTCGACGACCTTATGGTAAAATCAAGACAAAAGTCAGCACATCTTCAAGACCTTGAGCTGATCTTCAAACGACTTCGGAGATATCAGCTCCGCATGAACCTGCTTAAATACGTATTTGGAGTCTCCTCGGGTAAGTTTCTCGGCTTTGTCGTACGGCATCGAGGCATCGAGATAGATTAATCCAAAATAGATGTTATCCTCAATATGCCAATCCCAAAAACAGTAAGAGACCTCAGAGGTCTCCAGGGCCATCTGGCATATATCAGGAGATTTATCGCCAACTTAGCTGGAAAATGTAGGCCCTTCAGTCGCCTCATGAAGAAAGAAGCACCATTCAAGTGGGATGAAGCTTGTCAGGAAGCCCTCCAGAACATCAGGAATTACTTACTCAAGCCTCCAGTTCTGACAGCACCAGTTCAAGGAAAACCATTGGTCCTTTACATCAGCGCCCAGGAGCAGTCCTTGGGGGCACTCCTGGCTCAAGACAACGAGCTAGGAAAGGAAACAACATGTTACTATTTGAGTCGCACTCTCATCGGCGCGGAGCTAAACTACTCCCCGATTGAGAAGGTCTGTCTGGCGCTCATCTTCGCTACAAAGAAGCTGCGACACTACATGTTAGCTCACGCCATCAGGCTTATCTCAAAAGCCGACCCGCTCAAATACATTATGTTGAGGCCAGTGCTCTCCGGAAGTTTGGCCAAGTGGGCTTTACTCCTCCTCGAGTTCGATATCACCTTCGTCCCTCGTAAAGCGGTCAAAGGTCAAGCTCTCGCGGACTTCCTGGCAGAATACCCCCTTCCAGCAGAATGGGAACTATCGAAAGATCTCCCAGACGAAGAAGTATTCTGCATCGACATCGCCCCTTCTTGGAAAATGTTCTTCGATGGCGCGGCAAGACAAGACGTGGCAGGAGCAAAGGTTATCTTCGTCACACCAAACGATGAAGTACTCCCCTTCTCATTTCTACTATTAGAACCATGCTCCAACAATAGGGCGGAATATCAAGCCTTGATTATTGGCCTCGAACTCGCCAATGATATGAAACTTCAAGGGCTCGAAATTTTTGGCGACTCTCAACTCGTCATTCAGCAAATATTGGGAGCATACGAAGTCAACAAAGAAGATCTCGTGCCGTTGCATCTGCAAGCTTTGAAACTCCTTGGTACGCTAAAAAATGCTTCAATCCAGTATGTTCCCAGAAACCTTAATCAGCAGGCTGATGCGCTTGCAAATTTGGCGGCTACACTCCTGTTCCCAGAAAGAAACCAACTCATCATCCCTATCTGTAAGAGGGTGGTGATCACCGAGGAGGACCTCCCTATGGGAATCCCGGACCAAGTCAATGCAGTACACGTTCTCGTGACCGACGAGCTAGATTGGAGACAACCATTCATAGACTTTCTTGTCCACGGGAAGCTCCCTGAAGATCCAAAGCGTAAGGTCGACATTCGCCGGCGGTCTCTGAAATTCTTCCACTTCAACAACGAGTTGTACCGTCGAAGCTACGATGGTGCGATCCTGAGGTGTCTTGCAAAAGAAAAAGCGGAAACAGCACTAGAAGAAGTCCATGCCGAGATCTGTGGCTCACATCAGTCCGGTCCAAAGCTGCACTTCCGCATCAGGCGGATGGGGTACTACTGGCCTACTATGATCAAGGACTCCCTCGAGTTTGCAAAAAGATGCCACACTTGCCAGCTGTATGGTGACTACATCCGTCATTCTCCGGAACCTTTGCATCCAACCATCGCATCATGGCCCTTCGATGGATGGGGACTCGATATTATCGGTCCGCTACCCAAGTCATCCAAGCAGCATCTTTACATCCTGGCGGCAACAGATTACTTCTCCAAGTGGGCTGAGGCAGTGCCATTGCGAGAAGTTACCAGGCACTCTGTCATCAATTTCATCCAGAACGACATCATCTTCCGGTACGACATTCCTCGCTATATCGTTACGGACAACGGAAAGCAATTCAAGAATACCGCTGTCAGCCAGTTTTGCACCAGATTCGATATCAAGCAAAGGTGCTCAACCATGTACAACGCCTCGGCTAACGGTCTAGCTGAAGCTTTCAACAAAACACTCTGCAAACTTTTGGAGAAAGTCGTCTCAAAATCAAAGAAAGACTGGCATGAACGCATGGGCGAAGCGCTATAGGCATATCGCACCTCTTTTCGCACGCCAACGCAGGCGACTCCGTACTCACTGGTATACGGAGAAGAAGCTGTCCTCCCACTTGAACTCCAGATCCCGTCACTCAGGATAGCCGTCCAGGAAGGCCTCGTCAACGGCAACAATGCCCAACTTCACCTAGCAGAATTGGAAGCACTGGATGAAAGGCGCCTCGAAGCCCAGCAACGCCTGGAATGCTACCAGGCTAGGTTGACCCGAGCCTTCAACAAAAGAATTCGCCCTCGATCCTTCCAAAAAGGAGAATTGGTGCTCGCAGTCAAACGCCCCATCATCCTTTCGCATCGAGGAGGAAAGAAGTTCGACGCCAAGTGGGATAGACCGCACGCTATCAAAGAGGTCTACTCCAACGGCGCGTATCTTCTCACCACGCCAGAAGGGCTTACACTCGGCCCTATCAATGGCAAGTACCTCAAAAGGTACTATGCCTAAAAGCAGGGCTACACTCCTTGCAAAAAAAAAAAAAAGGAACTACGTGTGACTTGATCCCTCTCAGTAGGGTACGTAGGCAGCCTGTAAAGGTTCAGTCCAAACAAAAAAAAACACAACCAAACTCTGCCATTCCAGAAGACAAGTCCAGAAAATAAATGCATGATATTAAGTTATCATCAAACGAGGGAAAGCAAAACTACGAGTCTGTCCAGCAGAAATGACAAGAAAGAAAAGGAAATGCGACACTGCTAGTAAAGCAAGTTAAATTCTTTAAGACGTTGGAGCAGCTCGCCGCCAGTAACCTCCATGCGCTGCAGCTCCGAAGACCGAGAAGCTATCCGCTCCCGATGCGTCGCCAGCTCAATACGTTGCTTTGTGAGATCTGCTCCAGAAGGCTTCTCGATCGTCTCAGCTTTCTCGAAAGATGCGTGAGCAGCCTCTAGCTTCTTCCGCGCCCGAACAAGGCTCGCAGTGGCAAGTGCATGCTGCTCCTCCAGTCGACGCTCCTCGTCCTCGGCCTTTGCTAGTATCAGGGGAAGGTCATCTTCCATCGAAGCCCATTTCAAGCGATAAGCTTCACTGTCTGCCAAGAAAGCACGCATCTGTGCCTCAAACAAAGAGCCATCTACCTGGAAGGTCGCCAGGTTCTCGCAAAACTCAGGCCCCTCGAGGACCCACCAGCTGCTCAAAGTGTCAAAACCCTCCTCCTGGAAGGGTGCGAGCGTCGCCTGGATATACTTCCGATAGCTCTCCAAAAGAAGCACAGAAAAAAGGCCTCGCGAACTGCACTTTCGCTTGTCAGCCCCTGAGTGCACAGGCAAGGTGGGCTCCGGCCCTGAAGACTCAAATACAGGAACCGCCTCCTGAACCATCGCCGTGATAACAGTCAGCGGTACCACCGGAGCCGAAGGAGAAGCTACAGGCAAACCTTCTGACGGAACGACTGCGGGAGTAATTTCTGTCGGGATGCCGGGCCTAACCAGAGGAGTCTATTCTCTCCCCACACTGGAGACCTCACTCTCCTCCCCAAAGCCCAACTGCTCCATGTCAATATCGTCCAGGTTGACAGCACTGCCGGCAAAATCTACCCCGCACGCCCCCAAAAGCTCCAAGTTATCCCAAGGTACATCCAACCCGCCATTCTCAATCAATGTCGCTCTGATGAGAGAGCATTCATGCCCAACCCCCTTGGGGGCAGACTCGTAATCCAATCCAGCAGAACCTGCCAAAATGAGAACTAAACAACTCAGCCGACGAAAAAAAGAGTACAAGCAAAAGAAATTCATGAGCAACTAGAAGCAAGAGATACCTGTGGCGTCCGATGAAGCTACCCCAGAGAGAGGGATTACCTTATCGGCAAAAAGCCATGGCTCTCCCTTTCGAGCTGGCTCTGCCTCATTATTGTCATCTAAAGCGGCCTCACACAAGAGATCCAACTTCCTTCTCGTGGGAGAAGCACGTCCACTCCAAGAAGTCTGAGTCTCAGGAAGACTCTGAACCTTGGTAGACGGAGCCATCTCGACTTCTTGCACAGAAAGAGAAGCCCGGGAAGTACTCTCTCGATGGCCACAAGATCCCCCCGATCGCCGCTCCTCGGACCAAAGACGGCGATCCTCTGACCCCGCTAACGAGTCAAAAGAAAAGTCAGCCCGCTCGCTGCTAGCAAGGACGTCTAGTGGAAGACTAGCCAGGAAGGGAAGCACTGACTCGTTGACCCAGCAGCGATACTCAGGAGTTGCGACATCCTTTCCGCCCGACTTGATCCTCGGTGAGAAAATACACCCAGTAAATCGATCATAAAGTGCTCCCCAGAGGCGGTACGCTTCCTGCGGAGTGTAACGTGACTGCAAGCGCAAAGGAGTCCCAAGCAACTCCTGGCGAAAACCCTGCTGTCGAGCAAACCGATGGGGAGAGTACCGTGCCACCTCCACTGCATCCCCACGACGCCAAACGAGATACCCGGGCCTACAACTCACCATACTCCAGTACAAGTGCTCGGGCATCTCCACCCCATCACACACCAAGGATCTTGTAGAAGGTGCAAGTGCATTCTCCGATACAAATTCGAAGTCAGAAGGGCCCATACGTCTCAAACACTCTCGGGCACTGGGCTTCGGACGCTCCCATGCGTAATAAGCATTCATCACACCTCCCACACAAGGAAGAAAGGGCACCGAGGTCGAAGGTCCATGCGCTGCAAAGATCCCCTTCGGAAAGTGAAGCCCAATCCAACCATAGAGGTAATGTAGGGGGCAAAAGGAACTGGCCCTGCCTACTTCCCCTCTTGTATTATCCGCACTCGATAAACTCCAGTATGTTCCACTAAGCCCTTGGTACAACGAGCAGAGGATCGTCGGCGCTAGGTTAAGAAACTCTCCATTCACCATCCGAGCAGCTGCAAGAAAGGTCCCAGGGCGTATCACATCCCCGTCCCAGGGCAGAGCAAAGCGGTAAAGAAAAAGTACAAACCCCGCTGACCAGTAAGCAGCACGCCAGGCATCGCTGCATTCCTCAAGTCCCAAAACTTCCCAGGGACGTTGCGCCCCGGCCATGGAGCACCATTTTTTCTTCAGAGATTCAATCGGTCGCCAGAAAGTGCCAGGCGTCGGTTTCTTTGATGATGCATATCTCCACATCGGGTGACTCGAAGGGGGGGGGCGTGGCGATATTCTCCTCGAAACTAGAATTCCACCCAAGCTGAGTGGAGTACTCGATCTGACTGTTCACGGGCCACTATAATAGCATATGCCTTAAAAAGCAAAAGGCAGAAGCTAGGAGACTCGTCTGGGTCCGTCAAGACCTCCAAAGAAGGAACCTCCTCCTGATAGTAGCTTCGAACTTCTGGACATCCAGAGACGACATGCACGTCACGAAGGGTGATCCCAATTTCACCAGCTCCGGTCAAAAAAGTGTTGGTCTCAGGGCACCACTGCTCACACAGAGCCCGGTACATACCGTCCGATCGGATGTACTCCCAACAAACCGGCTCCACAAACCTAGCCAAATGCTCCATCCCTGGCTCTGCCTCCAACGCGCCAGACAACTCACGCATCCAGTCACGGAAACCTCCCAGATATGTGACATCTCCACGCGGATGAATCTCTACACCCCACCGTGTATGACGGGAGCATATCTTCAAAGCAACAACGGGGACCGGAACCGATTTCTCACCAGTATGGTGGAACGGCAACCTCAATCTTGGCCGGACAACTTGCCGGGAAGATCCTTCGTCAGTGAGGATACGCTCGCCAAGTTTCAACACGCGATAAGAGCCGTCGGCCACGCCATCCTCACAAACTCGCTCGTGCGTCGAAAGCTGAAGTACTGACAGTCTGGCCTCCTGTCTCGAAGCACGGTGGTTGAAGACTTGCGCAAAAGGGAAACAAAGATGCGTACTCCCGTGGGAGACCGCATCGACGATCCAGCCAGAACTCAAAAAACTCTCGTAACGACGAGACCTGAAAAAGAAAGAAGACAAAGCCCAAGTCAGATAGCAAGAAAAGTACAAGAACACAGGAAAACGCATCACCAAAAAAAAAAAAAAAAGAGGGGTTGCTGGCCCCCATCAGTAAATGAAGGAAACAAGAGGGGGATCTAAGCAAAAGGCTGCTGGCCCCATATGCCAAAAGAGGAAACATAGGGGGCCACGGCTAAAAAGCCACAGCCCCCCACGTGCCAAAAGAAAGAAAAGGAGGGGGCCACAGCAAAAATCGCAGCCCCCCCCCCTCTCCTACAAAAACCCGCAGCCCAAAGGGGCTACAGGCTGGGTCCGTGACGGCCACCGCGCCGACCACCAGGCCGCCGCGCCCGCCGCTCCCCGTGCGCTTGACCACTGCGTGCGCCCGTCGCACCCCGCGCGCGCGCGCCTCCGGCCTGCAGCCCCGGCCACGCACCGCCTCCAGCCCGCAGCCCCGGCCGCGCCCCGCGCTCCGGCCTCCGGCCCACTCCCGGCCCGCGCCCCGCCTCCGGCCTGCAGCCCCGGTCGCGCACCGCCTCCAGCCCGCAGCCCCGGCCGTGCCCCGCGCTCCGGCCTCCAGCCCACGCCCGGCCTGCGCCCCGCCTCCGGCCCGCACCCCGCCTCCGACCCACGCCCCGCGCTCCGGCCTCCAGCCCACAGCCCCGGCCGCGCCCCTCGCTCCGGCCTCCGGCCCACGCCCGGCCCGCGCCCTCCTGCCGCGCCAGCCACCGCTGCCCGGCCACCGCAGCCCAGCACTCCGCTGTCGTGCCATGCGAACCAGAAGAAGAAGAAGAAGGAGGAGGAGGAGGATCACCTCGCCTGCGACCCTCCGCCCTCCACGGTCCGGCGGTCTCCTCTCCTTCTCGAGCTCCAGGGCGTGACCATCTTCATCCTCCGCGTCATCGTCGCAAAGCAAGAAACCCTAACCAGAGCTTTCGTCTCCAAGCCGCCGGGAATCGTCAATAATGAATAGAAATGAAAAACGGGGGTCCTTATAAAGACCTAATCCCACACGAATACGCGACTCAAGTCCAAGCGCTACGCGTTTCCCGCGGGCACACTCAAACTTGAGGGGGCATTTGTGGACATTGAAATTAGCCCACGGGTCAAACCCGATTTGCACACGTAAAATAGGCCCGCACCCAACGGCCTTCGGGTCGAACCCGACTCGCACACATAAACGTGGCCCACACACAATGGCCCACATGCGCAACTTGGCCCGCACACAACGGCCGGCATGCAACTCGGCCCACACACAACGGCCCACATGCGCAACTTGGCCCATACACAACGGCCCTCATGCGAAATTGGGCCCGCACACGAACGGCCCGCATGCGAACTCGGCCCGCATGCAAACCCAATTCGCGCGCCGCGGCCCAACTCAAAGCAAACGGGTCCACCTGACCCGTAACTCGAGCACAAAAAAGGGGCCCACTGGCCCCCCCTTTCTTGAAAACCGTGCCCCCCTCCCCATGGGGAGGTGGGGCCGGCCATAAAGGAAAAAGAAAAAAAAAAGAAGAAAAAGAAAAAGGAAAGAAAAGAAAAGAAAAGAAAAGAAAAAAAATCAAAACCGCCTCGATGCGGGGGGAGGTGGCGTGGACGTCTACGCAGCCGTAGATCCGCGACGATCCCTCGATCCAACGGACAAGATGACGTTGTGTCGCCATCCGATCCAAAAGTGCAAAAAATAACAACTCAATCTTCGAAGATCGAGTCATATCTAGCCCGTAACCACCCCAACTAAAAAGGAAGGGATCGAGTTTGTTTCCTCGGATAAAGGAACAATATCTTGATGGTTATGGGGGGAGATATCGGATGAAACAAAAAGATTTCAGTCATATCTCCCCCAACCGCCCCCATTTGCCTATAAATAGAAGGGGTGGGGGAAGGCACAAAGGGTCCGAAGGCTGAAGACGAAAGAGCTCCACAAGAGAAGCTCCAACGCTCGAAGACCGAAGTCTTCACGAGGCACGGCAAGCACGTCCTACGGGAATCCTTGGCCCTTCAAGTCCTCATCAACGTGAAGACCTTGCACTCGAAGATCATAGCTTCGACTACTCGCACGAAGAAGAAAGCTTGGAGAAGAAGACCCGGAGTCGTCATCACTCCGACTGCTCCAACGATCTTCATCAGCTCTGAAGACGCCATAAGCAAAGGCCGGAGAAGAAAATCGAAGCCGACAACACCCGTCGTCTTTAACAAAGGCATCAACTCCTTGCACGAAAAAAAAAGCCGGGAGAAGAAGGCCTGAAGCCGGTGCTACCCCTGCCGTCTTCGTCAACAAAAGCCGACGCTACAACCGTCGTGCGGAGATCGGTGCTACCCCCGCCGTCTTCATCAAGAAAAGCCGACGCTACAACCGTCGCACGGAGATCGGTGCTACACCCACCATCTCCACAAGAAACCTTCAACTCCGATCAAGCCAAATACGCCCGGAGAAGAAGCCAGCCGATGCCACAACCGTCGAGGAAGCCGGAAGAATAAAGAAGCCCTGAAAAAGTAGCCATCGCCGTTCGAGAAGAAGATCGAGTCAAAGCTAAAGTCAAAGCCAACGCCAGAAGCCAAAGCAGACGCACCGGTAAAGCCCGCGCCAAAGCAACGCACGTGCCAAAGCCAAGCAACTACGCCGGTCACGAGCAAAGCACCGCACGTTCTAGCCGATACGACGCGAAGTCCGGAAGAACTAAAGCATCGCAAGTCTCTACCCGTCTACGTTCAAGTGCAAGAGCCAAAGCAAAGCAAAAGCCAGAGCCACGCCAAAGCCGAAAGCTAAAGCCAAAGCTGACGCCAAAAACACGATTGATGCCGCGAACCGACGATCAAGGACACCGAGGTCGAGCAAGGATCGAGGAAGACACGAAGACCAAGGAACGAAGCCTAAAGCCTCCCTAGTCGAGAAAACGCGAAGCACGGACGGGACAAAAGCAACGGCGGAAACTCCTTAGCCTCTCAAGAAACCCTCACCCTGTAAAGACCTCTGTCCTGGGCAACCCCTTTAGAGCTCTCGCACGAATACCACGTGGAGACGCAGATCAAAAGGACCCTCCAGAGGATCTCTCCCACAATCTCCTGATCAACACTCGCCGCACCCGGACTCGCCACACCCGAGCCCCCGGGTCCCGGCGCACTCTATAAACTTGTGTGATCCGCAATAAAGACGACCCGTATCTTTTTCCATGCTCACACGCGCCGTAGTGAAATGGGAGATGAAAATAAGAACCAGAGGCAAGTTCGGCATGACTGACGCCCCATCGGCCACTACTCACCTCCATCGCCGCTGGCCACCACCCCACTGCCCCATCGGCCATCGCGGGTGGTGACCGACGGGGCGGCGGCGGGGGGCAGCCAGTGGTCAGTGGGGTGCTGGTTGATGATGACAGCAGCAGGTGGTGGCCGACAGGGTGGCGTCGTCGGTGGGAAGTGCCCGCCGGTGGTCGACGGCGATGGACGGGCGATTACGACCGATGGTGGGTTTCAATCGATCGTGGTACTAGCATCCCTCTAGGATTAATCCCATAGCCCAATCGTGGTCATCGAAATAGGATGCACCATGTGTCTCTTCCTAAAACATCAACGATCAAAAGAGGAGACATATCATAAATGAAGCAAAGTCAAATTCCTTTGAAATTGGGAGTGAAGCCCGTTATAAGCCTTGGGGGTACTGTAGTCCAAAACAAAAAAATAGCCAGAAAAGTAATGCAAAAAACAACTGGTTCTATTTCCAGTAATACGACAGAGTTGGGGGCCATTATGGGAAAAACCTCAATAAGTATACATCTGCATAATAGAAAGAGTAAGGCAAGGCCACTTGACAAATTCTAATTTCTAATTCAGGAAACCAAGATAATGGAAAGAAGCATTTAGTATAACCAACTATCTAGTAATATATTTGGGATCAATACTATTTGAGCATATTATTGCCAACTATCTAGTAACATATTTGGGCATAGGTATCAGGTATGAGCATGCAAAGGCAGGCGTGATTCTTCGATCCAACATCGAAGATGGGCCGCCATGGATTGTGAAAGACCTAGAAATACAATCTCTATCCTTTGATTACCATATGAACATAGTTGGATCGATGTTTCTTGATGTGTATAACATAAACCTAATGGGTTCATTTTTTAGGTTGAAGGCATCAACCATCATCCTCCTCAAAACTATCAAAAATTCAATGTAGTCTTGGACTGCACTGTACCTGCATTTGAGATACAGAACATGATTCATATCTGCGGAAAAAAAAAATCAAAAAGCATATTTATAAGAACTTAAGTATAAATTTTGTTGAAGAAATCGACCCAATGCTTACATCTTCTAAGATTAAGGAGATAACCAAACTAATCTCTGCATCATCTTTGAGATCAACATGGAAACTGAATTTGTTTAAGTTGACAGATATAGAGAACTGAAAGGTATATGAATTAAGCGGTTTATCATACTAAGTTATATTTAACAAACTCTTTGCTATTGCTTCCAACTTCTTTTCCTCCAACTCGTCAATCAATCCAATGAAAACATTAAATATAGCCAGGGATAAGTGCAAGCCAAGTGATGGCCCATTATAATTAACCAAGATTTGTAGGAAGCATGGACATCAAGCTGTAGTCGTGCCCGGGGCCTCCTCGGATTAGTGAGCAAACAATATAGACAATTCCAACAGCACATAGTTGTATGCTTCAATATAAAATCAACCCAATATGTATGTCTAAGAGAAAAACATAGCTTAACTGGTTATTCCTCAATCACTGAACAAGTAAAAAATTACCTTGGCAACTTTATATTAAGGGGTTGAAAGCGAAAGCAGCCCTTAGTAGAAGAATTCTATAGACATAAGAGGGGAAAATGAAACCCATTACCATGCATATCATTTATCACCCACCAACTGGCTCAATTTAAAAAATATATAAGATAATATCTATATTCCAATGTGAGAGAAAGCTGACAGTTTATTTTTAAAAGCAAAATAGAAATATAAACCAAATACTTCGACCTGACACAAAAAAAAAGTCAAATGTTTATGATCGATTTTATATTACTTATTACGAATTAAGAATTTTTTGATCTAACCATTGCCTCTGCTTGTGAATAGGTATTGTAAAAAAAAAATATGGCATTCATCTTATCACTACTGAAAAACTCCATGCACTCCATTGCTTCATCTTCAGTTAGGCTTTTCACTTTCAAGATCTCCTCCCAGACGCGATTGATGTCAGGGACTGGGCATAAGTTATCAATAGCCTGAGTCATTTATTAAATCCTCTAGTCCAACATATTATACTCATCATTTCTATTTTTACTCTTCCTCTTCCGCTTAGTAGAAGTGAGATTGAGACTGAAACAGTAGAAGACGATGATCCAGGTGCATATGACGGTGCAGATACAAGCGAAGGCGAAGCTGCAAAGAAAGGGAATAGTTCAAGATCTTCATCAACAATGTCATCAATATTATAACCAAATTGAGTATCCTCATCTTCTAGGTTGCATTATGGGCTTTGATGCTCTAAATCAATCAAAATGGCGTCATTCCCTGTTACATCACGAGAACAGGTTGCCTGATCATTCCCAACGATTTGTGATATTTTGTCAAAATTGATTATTGTATTATGCGTAAATTGTGCAGCAATGGAATGACTATACAAAAAAAAAAGTTAGTCTCATAAAAAAGTAAAAAATATTTTGAATTTTAAAATTTAAAATATTTACCATCAAATATTCAGTCCATGTGATGTCATCAGCCTCTATCATCTTTTTGGCATCATTTCATTCAAACCCGCTTTAATTGGTCAAAGTAAACTAAGCTCTGCAGGTTTTTGACATATTCTTTAAATTGTTCTTTGTCATTTGAATATCTATTTTTCTCTCCCATGACTTTTACAATAGCTTGACATGCGTGAGACTTTCAACCATTATCAGTCTTCTCTTTCTTTTCATACTCCACCATAAATGCATTTATGCATATACGGTCCATCTTAGAGGTCCAAACAATATAAATTTTCTTTTCTTTAGACTGACTTATCTTAAAATAATTACTTTATTAGAATAAAAGTATAAATATCATATGCATATGAAGAAAATATAATTATTGAATATTTAAATATTAAACAAGAGTAGAATATTGACATCAATAAAAGTAGAACATCGACATAAATATAGGCATAATATGGTCCATGATTCAAATATTGAATTACAATCAATGCTCATGACCGTAGTCCAACCACATATCGGCAACAATATGGTCCTCTTATTGTCCCACGTAATATTTTTCTCAAGTAATATAATATCCTCGAACGTCCCCCCACCCTTAGGAGGAGAGTCATCGATCATCTATAATAATGTCGACCTCCTCTTTCAATAAATCAGTGAGATCTACAGTTAATATAAAGTTATACAGTGCACAACAAGCTAGTACAATCCTAGCTCCCTTGTACGTCAATATCGAACAAAAGTTATGTCCTCAGTATGGCCCATCGTTTTTTCAACATACCAAAAGCACATTCAATAATATTACGAATTGACGGGTGCTCATAGTTATACAACTCATGTGCTGTTTCAGGATTATAGCTATGACGACGCTCTGATCTATGATATCATATTTGTCGGTATGGTACTAAAATGTCAGGATAATGATCATAATCGGCATCAACTAAATAATATTTTTATGTATATTTAGATTAATATTATTAAAAAGAATTAATGTTATTTTCTAATAGTACCTTAGTAGGCACCTATAAACATATATTAAAACCATATACAGTACATCAGTTATTACCTGAAGGTACAACCAACCTAGTGGGCACATCTCTTATATCATATAAGTTCTCATTCCATTCATAGACTAAATAAAAAATTGTGGGCTTCATTACTTTAAAATTAAACCATGACAAGGGAAGAATCAAAGCAATAACTAAGGATGTGGCAGCACCTACATAATTATTTGGCATAAGTTATGAGGAAAAAACATGGCATAAATCATAATCTCATTTATATTAGCAAGAAATAAATATGTAGGGTTGAATATGTTTGGCTGTTAAAGGTAGTCTCGCTAGAGTGTCAAAGGGGGGTGTTGTTGCTGAAGGTGGTCGTTCGAGTGCCGACAGGGCTTTTGGAACATGGGTTCGCACATAAAAACATTATTTTTAATTGTTGCACTTGTTAGAAACATTATTTATTTCTTTTCTTCTGAAACATTATTATTTTTAATTGTTGCACTTGTTAGAAACAACATAAACATTATTTATTTCTTTTCTTCTGAATTTTGTATGATATGAATGATGTGTTCATCTTCGTTAGACCCAACATAAACATGAACATAAACATAAGTTAGACCCAGCATAAACACAAATTTTAATTTTTCTTCTAAATTTTGTATGATATATATTTGAATGATGCTTTTATCTTCATTAAACCCAACATAAACATCACAGAAAACCTTGAATCTGGATCAACGAAAGGCCAAGATAGAAAAGCATGGCATCCATCAATTTCTAAATTTAAAAGCTATGCATCAATCCAAAGATTGTTCCATCCGAAACCCCAAATCATGAAGGTTAGAGAGTATCTTAGATTCTTGAAAATCCGGCGAGGTTCTTCACTTCAAAACGATGGCCGGAGGGGACGAATCCATTGTCGGAATGATAGCCAGAGGCAAGGAAGGCTGTAGATGGCATCGAGCAAAAATCGCCCTTGTCTGCCAAGCTTTCCATGATGATGAGAGAAAGCTCTTTTCTACCGGTTTATCTAGGATAGAAATCAGTCCACCCAGAAAATCCTCTTTCCAAGATATCCTCCTTAAAAGAACAAGAGAAATTCAGACGAAAACCCTATTTTTGTTCATTAGTAGGTTTATGCCCGATGTTGCATCGCAAAAGAACAGACCCTAAATAGAAATTATCAAAAAGATAAAATTTAGTAATTGACAAAGGGGTATGGTGTCACCATTGAAAGCTACCTGGGACGATTTCGATAGAAAAAAAAAAAAAAAACTTCAGGGGGGTTAAGTTAAGATAAAGTTAGTACAATCCTCCCTTGTACATCAATATCGAAAAAAAAAGTTATGTCCTTAGTATGACCCATTGTTTTTTCAACATACCAAAAGCACATTCAATAATATTACGAACTGACGGGTGCTTGTAGTTATACAACTCCTGTGTTGTTGTAAGATTGTAGCTATGACGACACTCTGATCTATGATACAATATTTGTTGGTATGGTACTAAAAAGCCAGGATAATGATTATAACCAACATCAACTAGATAATATTTTTTTGTATATTTAGATTAAAATAATATTATTAAAAAAATTAATATTATTTTCTAACAGTACCTTAGTGGGCACATCTCTTATATCATATATTAAAACCATATAGAGTAAATCAGTTATTACCTGAAGGTATAACTAGCTTAGTGGGCACATCTCTTATATCATATGAGATCTCATTCCATTCGTAAACTAAATAGAAATCGCGGGCTTCATTACTTTAAAATTAAATCATGACAAAGGAAGAATCAAAGCAATAACTAAGGATGTGGCAGCACCTACATAATTATTTGGCATAAGTTATGAGGAAAAAATATGGCATAAATCAGAATCTCATTTATATTAGCAAGAAAGAAATATGTAGGCTCTAATGTGTTTGGCTGTCGAAGGCAGTCTCACTAGAGTGCCAAAGGGGGGTGCTGTTACCGAAGGCGGCCGTTCAAGTGCCGATAAGGCTTTTGGAACATGGGTTCGCACATAAAAACATTATTTTTAATTGCTTCACTAGTTAGAAACAACATAAACATTATTTATTTCTTTTCTTCTGAATTTTGTATGATATGAATGATATGTTCATCTTCGTTAGACCCAACATAAACATAAGTTAGACCCAGCATAAACACGAATTATATTTTTTCTTCTAAATTTTGTATGATATATATTTGAATGATGCTTTTATCTTCATTAAACCCAACATAAATATCACATAAAACCTTGAATCTAGATCAACGAAAAGCCAAGATGGAAAAATATGGCATCCATCAATTTCTATATTTAAAAGCTATGCATCAATCCAAAGATTGTTCCATCCGAAACTCCAAATCATGAGGGTTAGAGAGTACCTTTGATTCTTGAAAATCCAGCGAGGTCCTTCACTTCAAAACGATGGCTGGAGGGGACAAATTTGTTGTCGGAATGATAGCCAGAGGCAAGGAAGGTTGTAGATGGCGTCGGGCAAAAATCACCCTTGCCAGCCAAGCTTTCCACGATGATGAGAGAAAGTTCTTTTCTGTCGATTTATCTGGGATAGAAATTAGTCCACCCAGAAAATCCTCTTTCCAAGATATCCTCCTCAAAAGAACGAGAGAAATTCGAACGAAAACCCTATTTTCGTTCATTTATAGATTTCCGCTCGATGTTTCATCGCAAAAGAACATACCCTAAATAGAAATTATCAAAAAGATGAAATTTAGTAGTCGACAAAGGGGTACGGTGCCACCATCGTAAGATATAAGGGACTGTTTCGAAAGAAAACAAATTTTAGGGGGGTTAAGTGATTTTAGAATAAACATCAGGGGCTAAGTGTAATTTACTCAATTATTTACATAAATAACATTTAACCCATTCTCTCTCTCTCGCTCGCTGCTATGTATCGAGAACCCATACGGTTGCTGCTAAAACCCGCCACCTCCCTTCCAACCCCCGTTCCCTCCTTCCTCTTCTCAACCGTCGCCGCCGCCTCCGCCTCCGCCTCCGCCTCCGCCTCCGCCTCCGCCTCTTCACTCCAGAACCTCCAAAATCCCCCTCGTCCAGCACCGATATCCACCCCTCTCGCATCTCTCCTCCCCCTCTCACTGAATCCCCACAACACCGCCGTCGACTTCATCTGCTCCAGGCTCAGGCACCACCAACCCACCGCCCCCCTCACCACCGACAGAGAATCCCACCTCCTCCCCTACCTCGGCACCGACGAGGTCTCCCGGATCCTCCTCAGATCCCAGTCCCTCCCCCTCCCCTCCCTCCACTTCTTCCACTGGGCCAAGACCCATCTCGCTCTCCATCCCACCCCCAACAACTACTCCATCCTCGCCCACACCCTCACCTGCTCCAAAAGATTCTCCCACGCCCTCCAAACCCTCTCTGAGCTGGTCCGCGCCCACCCACATCACGACATCTTCGGCGCCCTCGTCTCTTCGGCCGACGGCTGCAATTGGGACCCGGCCGTGCTCGGCATGCTCGTCAAGGTCTACGTCGGCGCCGGAATGATCGACGACGGCCTCGACACCTGCCGGAGGACGACCCGGCTCGGCTTTGCTCCTGACGCCAACGCCATCAACACCCTCCTGAATGCTCTGGTGGATTCGAACCGCCTCGCCGAATGCTGGGACGTTTACCAGGACATGAGGAGGGCCGGCGCCCCCCCGAACTCGTACACCTTCAACATACTGATCCGCGCGCTGTGTCGGGGCGAGGACGCGAGCCGGGCCAAGGAGTTCTTGGAGGAGATGGAGCTGGAGGGATTCGATCCCGATGTCGTCACCTACAACACTCTGATCGACGGGTATTGCAGGAGGGGGAGGGTGCATGATGCCTTGAGCCTGTATCGGATCATGTACCGGAGGGGAGTCGAGCCCGATGTGGTCTCCTACACGGTTCTGATGAAGGGCCTGTGCCGACAAGGGAAGGTGGGGGACGCACATGAGCTGTTCGATAGAATGCTCCACAGAGGTCTGAGCCCGGATGTTTTTTCGTTCAATGCTCTGATATCGGGGTACTGCAAGGAGGGTAAGATGAGCAAGTCGAGGGCGCTGCTGGAAGAGATGATGCAGCGGGGTTTGATGCCAGATAGCTTCACTTGTCGTGCTCTGATAGAGGGATACATAAAGTGTGGGAGGCTGCTCCCTTGTTTGAATTTGACCGTTCACCTCCGGACGCTTGGAGTCATGATTTCCTTCGATATGTGTAAGTACCTTATCAGTGCTCTGTGCATGGAGATGAGGCCGAGTGCTGCGAGGAGTCTGCAGAAATGGATGTTCCGTGATGGGTACGAGCCCAATATAGAGATCTACAACTTGCTTATCGATTCCTTCTGCAAATGCGATGGTACGACAGAAGCATTGGATTTGAAGGATGAGATGGTTGGCAAAGGTGTTAGACCCGATCTGGATACCTATCGGATTCTCATACGCTGCGTCTGTAGATTAGGTCGAAGTTTGGAGGGGGAGCTCTTGATGTCGGAGATGGTTGGGTCTGGTTTGGTGCCTGATTCCGGTATTTGCGCTGACCTTGTTAATGGATTCTGTAAGGAAAGAGATCTTAACAAAGCCGAGTCACTTCTGAACTACTTCACTGAGAAATTTCAGATCTATGACAACAGAACTTACAATTCATTGATCAGGGTATATTGTGATGAAGAGAATATGGCCAAATCATTTGAGTTACATGATAGGATGATGAGATTGGGTTTAATCCCAAATAGTGAGACATGCAAATTTTTGATATATGGATTGTCGAAAGGAAGTTTGTAGCTAGCTTACTCTTCTAGGATTTCATTCTGATCTGTCATTTCGCGCGACAAACGGCTATGCACGTAAAAATTTCTGGATGTTGGAAATTAAACAGATCATGGAGTGCGGTGAAGAGCTTGTGCCCTAACGCTGATGAACAGATTGGATCTATTTTCAATTAAAGTGAGCGGATCATGTTTCTTCATCAATTCAGTGGTCAGGTAGCCAAGCTTTTCTATATCATCGATTGGTCATCTATTCCTTTGTGACACTTTCCTGACATCTTTATCCTTGCTTCTCGCTAACGTAATCTATACATTGGCATACTATTCTCTGAGTGTTTTGTGTACGAGATCAACCCCGATCTTCGACCGAGATCGTCGTCATGGATAAAGAACGTACCTCCGTGAGAAGATAAGAGAGATCATTCGCAATAATTGGAGAAGATCTTCCACACGCTATCGTCTCCCGCGGATTCGATGGGTCCTTGAATCCCCCTGGATTCACGACGGCGACTCTAATGACGTGCGTATAAGAACTCCACCCCCTGCACATCTATTTATAATTGATGTGCCCAACCGGTAGACGCAATCCATCAGGTCGTCCATCCGTTATTGGGTGTAGACGAGAATGAGGCCAGATTCACCACCAACCCGTCAGGCCTCCAAGTTGAGTCGCCTGATCTGACCAAAGCCACGACGACCCACTTGGTCCATCTAGTTCAATAACTCACTCGTAAAGGACCATCAAAAACCAACATTTTGTTATAATTATCCTCCCTATTTTATATGTACAGAAATTTTTAGAACGATGTAGAGTAAGTGTTTCTTCTACATGTTCTTTTGCATACATGTTAGATGAACTCGATTCCTCTTATGTAATTTTTTCTAATTTTTGCAGTGGAGCCAACAGAAGAAACATGAAGTGCAAATTGTTACCAAAATTATTTATCCAAATATGTGCATTTCATCCTTAATTTGTCTCTACTCTAACATCCACAACTAGAAGCTCCCACCGATAAATTTGGCCGTAGAAATAAAAAAAAAATGGCATCTATAAGGGGTCCACAATTCTCCCTTGTTGAGGAGAATGCGGTGGCTCGGTGCTAGGGTGGTTAGGGCTTCGGTGGCTTCGATGGCGGCTCCGGCAGTGATGAGGAGGGAGGAGGGGGGAGGAGCGGAAGTGGTGCTGTCTTCTACGGCATCGTCTCTGGTGATGTGGATGGAGAGGAAGGAAGGTGGTGGGGGTATAAGGTGGAATCGAATTTTGGGAGGAAAAGGGATATGCGAAGTAGTTTGGGGTATGAATAAAATTTCCCTTTTGAAATAACCTAATGTTCAAGGTTTATTAGGCAAAAATTCTTACAAAAATCAATTAGTAATTTAGAAATTTTATTCTATTACAAGTTTTGATGATATCAGCTAGATAAGATTGGTGTTGGAAAAACGTCGAAGCAACTTGGCAGGACATGGGTTAAGAAACCTACAAAGTCAATTGGCAGGTAGGGAGATCTACCTTATTGGCTATATAATTATAAACCGTCAATCAGAGAGCAACCATCCAAGGTTCTTTTGGTCTAGGAAAGACACTAAAAGAGTGTAGAAGGCAAGATTTGATATGGTAAGTACATTAATCTCTATAGCACAAATTAGACGCCAAAGAGTTTAAGTATCCCGTTATCAAACTGTTTCACTGAGTAATAATTTTTTTTACGATCATAGTGAAAAGAGAGAGTTGTTTACAAAAAAAAAAAAAAATAGAGCAAGGGTTTAATTTTCTCAAGAAAGTATCTCAATACTTGAAAACAAAGCTTTTATAAATTGTATATATGTCAATATGAGTACCCTGGCATTAACCTAGATTTTCTATTTATACTTATCATATTATTAAAAAAGTAAAACTTATGAATTTAAAATAGATTATTGATTTCTTTTTTCATGTTCTACAAGAAGAAAAATGAACATATGAAAGAAGTCATCGGCCAAAATTTACTACTTATATACTTGCTTTTATTTGTTATTTTTTTTTAAAAAAAACTATCGCATGTTAGAAAAGATTATATTTAAGGTAAGGTGGTCGTCCTCTAAAAAATCAGCACATTCTAAATGTTCTAGTGTCACTAATTCACCATATGTCATAGGGTAGTCCCTACGGCACTGTCTTAGGAACGCACCCCCTCCTTTTACTCTTCCACCTCGCCACCACCCACCTCTCCGCCCTCCTTCCTGCTTTGTTGCCTCCTCCTTCCTCCACCTCATTTTCCTCCTCTTCTCCATTAGAACAATAACTCATCTCGAAAGTGGCTAGTGGATATTGGCATCTTTAGAAATCGGAATATATCAAAGGTTTTGACTAAAAAGAAAAGGAAGAATAAGAGGTGGTGGTGGTGGTGGAGGTGAGCGCTGATGGACGACGAAAGCCAAGAGTTGAAGATTTGGTGAAAGTTAGGGACGCAGGTATTTTGGAGTTATTTAGAGTGATAACTGGGCTGGGTGCCAAATAGTATTGTCAACGCAGGCCCCTTGACGTGACAATCATCAAATGTCTATATTATTCCACTATCAAGACTAGATAAGCTATCCAATGCTTTTAAAAAATAAAATAATAAACTATCAGATATTTCGGAGGATGTTTATTTTTCATCTTAAAAAATACAATTTTCGTTAAACATATCTAAATTTTTTAAAAATATTTTTTTAAAAGTATACTTATCGAGCTGTACAAAACTAGATACACGGTGACTATTAAATTCTGAGAAAAAAAAATCAGATACGTAACTAACCTATGATTAGGTGACATTTACCAAATTATGCGGCATTGACTGACATCTATAAATAACCCAAATATATCACTTTTCAAAAACAAACTGTCACGTTAACTGTTAACTGACCAAATATCATTTTTCAAAACTAAACATCACGTAAACCGATAGTAATAAATCAAGACACTTTATTGGTGGTTCGTATCCGATAAAGTGTTTCTTGATTTTACAACTATTAGTTTTTCGTGACATTTTGATTTTAAAAATAATATTTAGTCAGTTTAGGTGTGTGGGAGTTAGCCCCACACATATGGGCCTACTGATGGGGTCTATAAAATGGGGTCTTGCAGGTCTGACTATCATTACTCATCAAAATAGATGCATTTGACGACACATCGCTGCTATCCATATAATCATTAAAAAAAAAAAAGCAAAGCACATAATATTATAAACACCGTCAATTACATACAAGTAGGTTCGTGAAGACCTGTATGCACTTTAATCAAACAGCACAATTCAAACCGGGGCCTTCAGTGTAACAATCCAAACATCCTGAAGAAAAAAAAAAACAAAAGGTTCACAGGCCAGTGTAGCAGTATTTGTACACTCCATGAGACGTGGGATCAGAGAGATTCGCCGTCATCTGCCGCTCACCGTCCAAACCACCCTCTTTGTGGCTGGATCTCCCCGTCGTTCATAAGCTTATCCAGCACCACATTCAGATCCACCGACTGCCCGTTCTCCGTCAGCTTCCGCACGGCCTCCCTCACCTGATCCCTGGAGAACCCCATGGTCGCGACCTGGTTCACCACGTCGTCGACCGGTAGTCTATCGCCTGTGGCCCCTCCAGAACTTGATCCTGCCGACGGTGCTGCTTGAGGCAGTATCTGCGCGGTTGGGAGGCGGCCGTAGCTGCTTCCGGCTGATGAGTTCGCAGATGAGGAGAAGGGAGATTGTTTCATCGAGCCGCTGTAGCGCGACGGCGATCCATTGTATGGGTACAGTTCAGAGAAACTAGGTCCCGATGGTGGGCCATACCCACCGGGTAAGGATAACTGCCCTGAGACTGGCCTGTTTGCTGGGGCTTCAAACGTAGCGGGGTGGGAACCGTAATACTGCTGGGGAGGAGGGGGGCCACTAGGAGGCTGAGTTAAAGGGGACGGTTGGCGGTTGGCTGGATTGTAGGTCTGAGGCGGCTGCATATACGGCGTTGATTCTTCGGGCTGATGGGGCAGTGGAGATTGAAACTGCGGAGAAGGATTTACAGGTGGCTGCATTGACTGTGAGTACTGTGGCACCTGCGGAGGTGGTTGGTACTGTTGCGCCGGTGGCAGCTGCTGAGCTGGAATTTGGTATTGTTGATGTACAGTGTCGATCGGCTGACCTGGAGGGGGTAAGTAGGATTCTCGGGGTAATGATGGGAAAGGGATCTGGGCCTGAGGCAACTGAGAAGGAAATTGAACAGATGGGTTATGCTGCGATGGGGGTGGTGGAGCATTTAGAGCAGGGAGAGAAGGAAGCGGAGGTGGTGGTGGTTGAGGTGGTGGAGCAAGTGGGGCTTGAGGCGATTGATGGGCAGGTTGCTGTGGTGCCGACTGCTGCAGAGAGCCTACAGGTCCAGTGCTTGAGGTGTGAGATGGCGGGTGGTCTCCCTTGGAAGCTTGCAGCTTTGCGAGTTGCAGCTGAGCCTCTGCAATCTCTTGCTTATCGCGCAGAACCTGCATACCAGCATGCACCTGCATGGGATCACATAACATGTGCAATCTTTAGAGCTCCAAACTATATCTCGTAAAAACAAAAAAAAATAAAAGGGAAAACTAAGCATGACCATGAATGAAAATGAAGCTTACTGTACTCCAGTACCATCTCATAATAACCAACTGAAACTATGCAGCTTACTATACTATGAATCCCAACCAACAATTGAAAGTGACAATTCATTTCCTCAAAATTGACTAGGTGATCAAGAGAGTGGTAATTTCTTTGAGGGCCAATAACTTGATATATAACTTCAAGTTACTGCATGCCGATGTTGTACAGGGATCAGTGAATGGGTCCCGGTAGCAAGAATGGTGCAAGAAATCAAGCATTTGTGAAGATGATTGCTTCCCCATTATGATAGGCGAGGTCTTGATGTGAATGTTGGTCGAAAATGTGCCGTTTGTTACCTGCTCTTTCAACTAACTGTAGTTAATATTCATACCTCAAAGGACAGTTTGGGACTCATTTTAATCTTTAAGAAGCTTCAGGTGCAGTCAAAAAGTACCAAAAACTCGGGATGGTAGTTATTTTACCTGATTTTTGGAAAAGATGAATCATAGCTTCTGCAGCAACTAGTTTGAATATTTTGGGAACCCTTACCGAGCAAAATTTCTACTTCGAGTAAAATCTTTGGCTCACACTTCTCCACCCATCTTTTACCTAATTTTATCTATTTCTAATTCCATTTTTTAGCAACCAAACATTTCCTCCTAAGAAAATTTTAAACAATAAAAGTACAAATTGTACACCGCCAAAGTAAAAAACCCTCTAATTGCGGGACCTCTGAGGGAATAATCCTTATCCAAATTAATGAAAAGAACGTAGAATATGGAATCGAAAAAAAAAGGTTTGTCCCAATATGACCCTTAACTCCTAGATTTGCTCAAGTTGTGGTCGTAGTTGCTCTTAACATTACTTTCTGACCACTTATATTTTTCAGACAAAATACCCTCAACATAGCACACCTTTTGTCGGAGGTCGTCAAGAGTATGTTTCTCGATGCAAGATCTTTGCGTCGAACTTGCGATGGCCTTATTGCTTCGCCGAAGAAACAGTACCAATGCAACTGTTGTTGCTTTTGGCAAAGTAACAAGGCCAACACAAGGTTGAAACAAAATCCTTGTGACGTTGTTGTGTTGGCCTTGTGTGGGTTTGTGTTGACCTTGTGTTGGCTTGCGAAGGTCGCCGGAACTTTGCTTCCATTATTGCTTTGTTGGTAGTCACCGGAAACCCCACCACTTGTGTTCCTCTTTGTCGAAGAACCCTTGTCGAAGGTTGCTGGGTGTTTGCTTTCTTTATTGCTTTGCCGAAATTTCACAGGAATTTGATTTCTCCAATATTTCGCTAAAGATCCGACCACTATCTTTTCTCTTTACTGTAAAACCCTCGCCAAAGGTGTCCGAGAGTTTCCTTTCTCCATTTCTTTATCAGAGGTCATCGTGAGTTTCCTAATAATTTCCTATCTCCCTTCCTTCGTCGGAGGTTGCCGGAAATCCTACCATTTACTTTCCTCCTTGCTGTGGAACCCTCACCGAAGGCCATCGAGAGGTTGCCATTAGTTCACTTTCTCATTACTTAGTCAGACTCAGAGGTCACCCAAATATGAAAAACAAGTCAAATGCAAGGTACTTAGCGTTGGAGACTTAGTAGGTTTCACCAAGGAAGAAGTAACATGATGTGTTAACGGTATTTTTGGCCCTACACACAAAGGAAAAATTGCAGTGACCTCCTCTGAGGTTTTATTTCATTGGCAGAAACCTCCCCTTGACGACCAAATTTGCATGGTGTCATCAAAAAACCCAAGAATACCTATTTTACCCTTACTTAAAAAATTAAAAAAATCTTTAAAAAATCTGAAAAGTACTTTCGCCGCCCTCCGTCTCAAATTCATGTTGCACTTTTCAAATTTATTGTTGGACTTTTTCATGAATTTATTTTTAAAATTATCTCATAGGGGTAAAATGGGCATTTTTGGATTTTTTGATGGCATCATGCAAATCTAGTCGAGGGGAGGTTTCCGCCAATAAAATGAAACCTCAGGGGAGGTCGGTGCAATATTTCAAAAGTGAGGAGGTGTCCCTGCAATTATGCCAAACCTCATGGGAGGTCACTGCAATTTTCCCAAAAACATATTATGAATGTGCAATGGTTTTGCACGTGAAGCTCATAAAAGTAATGCAAAAAAAAAACTAGAGCCAATTTGAGTAATATGTGGCACTCGGGGTCATTTTGGGAAAAACCTCAAAAAGATAAGTATATCTCTAGTCATGAAGAAGAAAACATGCAAGGGGACTAAATAGTACTTTTGACTGGAGGGTCAAAATGGTCAAATTAGCCCCTGATCTACATTACTTTCCCTCACTACGCCTTTCAATTTTACTGTCATGAAGACAAAAATGTGATGTTAAATCGTCACAGCACAAATCGATTACTTTTCTATTTACAATAATCTTTTTTATTAATTTTTAAATTATCATATTTTCCTTTTTTTCTTTCAAAAGCTTATGTTGAAACGGCCAAAGTCCTGGGCTAAACCTAAAAATGAATTTGAAATCTCCTGCCTTGGAGGAGGGGGGGAGAGAGAGAGAAAGAAAAAGGAATAATAAAATAATTATTATTAGTACGATAATATGGGATATATCGGTGACTAAATTATGTAAATGCATTAGGCCAACAGTAACAATAATAATAGCCCCATACATGTCAAAAGCCACTATAAATATACCGCTACACCATCACGTCACTACATCCAAAAATTTCAGTTAGTTAGAATCAGCCTTCCTTTCCCTGCAATCCGACCCTAGAACATGTGTGGACTGATAACAAATCTAAATTTTCCTCGTCTACCAAATAACAACTCGGTAGCGCTCTTCCAATTCATCCAATTTGTTTAATCTTAATAAAATTTCCTTAAAGTGTAATCGTATGCCAAAAAATAACTCACAGTACCTCCCACTTCATCCGACATGTTTAATTTTTCAAAAAATATTGAGATTTTTCACTCAATTACAATTTATCCATCGATTTTGACTAGTGCCTCGTTTCCAGTTGTACTATCCTTATAAGTTGCATTCCATAAATTCCACTCCAGTATGATTTGTTTTGAAACCCTCATCATCCCAACTATCCTTCACAATTCAACCTTCACATTGATTACACCCATTTTGACCAAATTGAAAGCCGTGAAAAAAAATCTCGTTGGGTAGGGGTGTGCAGGATCCAAACCAAACCAAACCGACCGATTTTGATCGGTTTCGGCACTCAATGGATCGGATTGGATCATGATTTTTTTAAAACGATATGATTGGATTGATTATCGGATTTGTACATTTAAAACCGACCTAAACCGAACCGAACCGAACTTTGTAGTTTTTAATATTTTATGGATATAAATATTGTGGTAATGGATATAATGGTAGTTATAATTTGAGTCGTATTTCTTTTCTAGTCATTGCAATGAAATCATGTATTGTTATTGATAATTTGGTTAGTAATGTAGTCTTATTTTATAAATTTTGAAATAATTATTTTAAAGTTGAAACTAGGTCCAAATAAAAACAAAGAAAAGCCTAGTAACTAGTAAGCATATGGGTCAAAGCCCAAATTGACCATCCAATCCAATCCAAGCCGACTTTTTAATTGGATTGGATTCCAATCTCAAATCGGTTTGGATTGAATTGAAAATTCTCAAAACTGAGCTAGGTTGGATCGGTTTGGGTTCTGCCTAAATAGGTCGGTTTTGAACCGATGCACACCCCTATCGTTGGGAAGGCGGCGGAAAAAATCGACAAAGTCGGAAAAGATAGGAAAAAATAAATATAAATATATGTTCATTTTTTTATGTAGATGTTCCAACAATAAAAAAAAGGTAAAGTCAAGATTACATCGCAAAAAGATGACTATTTAACAAATTGATGAATTTTTCAAAAATCAAGATTAAAACACATAAAAAACATTTATTGCATAAGTTGTGTTTTAATTGTGACTTGTACAGATAGTTTGAGATTTTGGGAACAGAGATTACACCATCTACGAATAGCATATGCCACCGATAACAATTGTTCACCTGAAAGTCTATATATTAATGGTATATCAAAATCCTGAACCATTTCCCCATAGCACTGTTTAAAAACTCGCCCGAAAAGAAATGTTTCTTCCAAAAGTTTTGGAATTTTTTCACATCAAAATTCAAAAATGAAATTAGATGTTGGAATGCTTATGCAGCCGTTTCGGCCAATTGTAGATGAGATTATTACATACTTACATTGTTAGGTACTTTGTTTTATTACAACTTCAATCAAATATATCAATTCCAAAATATTTATCTTTTTTACATCATGAAAGCCCGGATGAGAAAGGTTGAAAGTCAGTCGTTAAAAACCAACTCAAACTATGAAATGAGTCCTAACTTCATGAAAGCACTACTATAGGTCAATTTAGTGTCTATTAAGTAGTGTTTTAAAAAACCCGCTCGGGGCTCGCCACAGGGAGACACGCACCCAAAACGCCCTGGGGCGAGCAATCTGGGACAAGACTCCATCTGAGTTTACGCCTAACTAGCTATGCGCACGCCTCAAGTGTGAAGCGCCAAGGGCGCTTCTTTTGCGCCACAGCAGTTTGTCCTCTAATTTTAAATCTCAACTATTATTTATGTATATGTAAAGATAGAGGTGAAGGCAAGCAAGTGATCTTGACGTCTATCGAGGAAGATGTTGAGGAAATGGGGTGATCACGATGGAAGCTTCCTTGTCATGTATTAAGAAGAATGAGTAGATGTGATCGTGTGATGTATTTCTTTGATGAAGACTTTTTTTAAACTGTAACTTCCATGAATTTGGGTTGTATAGATACTGGATACGAGATACTTTGGAATTTGGTCAAACCATAGATGTATCATGAAAGACAATGGCATGGTTGTTTCAAATTTTCTTTTATCGTAAAGCCTAGTACTTATGTGTGTGTGTGTGAATTTACTGTATTAGTCATTAAGTCACTATTTTTTCACTACTTGTGAGAAGTAATATATTTTTAAAATTAAAATTCAAAAATTCGTGGGGCTTACGCTTTATGTCTTCACCTCTGAAAACATTGATATTAGGTGCTTAAAATGAGAGAACTATCACATAATTTATGGTGGATGTCGATGGTGCGTCTTATTTTGTTTTCTTCTCCATCACCCTTTCCCATAATTTTCGGAATCTATTTTGATTTTTCTTATCTAGAGTTAAAAGTTACTAATATACTTTCAGTTCCTTTCAGCTAAAACTTGTTGGAAATGAAATGTCAAAATATTTCGCCCTAAACTTGGGTATCTTGGGTTTAAACTCGGAAAAAAAAATTCAAAACCAAGCTGCTAAAAGTAAAAACCCGCCTTTAAACATAAGCTAGAAGTAAGTGAAATACAGGTGTTTTGGCATCAACTTCCACATTGTTTCCTCCACTTTGTCTAAATTAGCCTTTCAAAATAGAATGAAATGTAAGCACCTCCAATATACTACCAATAGGCCCAATACTTAAACTCTCACCACCCCCCACCCCACTCACCCCCCCAACCCAACCCAACCCACACACACACACACCCACCCACCCCCACACCCCAATAGGCCCAATACTTAAACTCTCACCCACCCCCCCCCCCCCCCCCCCCCCCCCCACACACACACACACACCCACACCCACCCACCCCCACACCCACCCACCCACACACACACACACACATCTGTTTGTGTTCGAATAAATTGCAAGAAATATCTACTTACACCACCAGTATTAATCATGAAGATTTTCATACAGCATACAGCTACGCATTGCAAGCGAAGATGCAGCACAGGGAGATTTTGTTTACAATATTGAACACACACACACCTGTTTGTGTTCGAATAAATTGCAAGAAATATTGTGAGCTCTATATCTACTTGCACCGGTATTAATCATGAAGATTTTCATATACCTAAGCATTGCAAGCGAAGATGCAGCACAGGGAGATTCTGTTGACAATATTGAAACGTGGTCATGAAACACATAGAGCATTCAATCCCTTAAACAAAAACACCTTTTACTTGCTACTTTGCTTTTAATTCAAGAAACAATGGAGGAAAGCAGAAAAAGCTGGATATCGATGACTATTATATATTTGCATATAGAATTCCTTATCCAGTTGAATGATGTTATATGCTGGTTCATGAAGCCTAGAAATTGATAGAACACCCAGCTGCCATTTGAAGAATGTTTATAACAAAAGATTTGCTGAATAACATGCAATTTGGAACATGTAATATGTCGAAAATTACGCACCTCTCTTAGAATATTCTCTAGTTGTCCCAGCTTCCCATCTATAGAGCCCTTATTATTCCCGATTGAAATCTTCAATTCATCTACAGAGCTTTCAAGGTGGTGAGTTCTACTCTCCAGCTGCGACAGCCTTGAACTTACACCTTCTAGAGCATGTAGCAGATTATCAGCATGTTTCTTCACCGTACGATCAATCTCTGCCATTAGAGTCCCATTGTATGGATTGTTCTCTCTCTCATGACCAACTTTTGCCAATTCATGGGGTTCCAATATACCAGAAAACTGCATTGATAACAATTAAAAAGGATGGTATGGAAATAAAAAAGAAAAACAAGAGTAAATTCTCAATGGCATGTGCACCATACCCCAATAGTTTACCAATACATGCTAATAAAATATAGCTCGGAGGAAAACCAGCACTCAAGACTTATTCACAAGATTCAACTAAAGGTGTGTACGTACACGAACATAATATGATTTTGAAGTTTCATTACAAATTGAATATTTCTACACAAGTATAGGTGTATCTGTTTTGTATGCAAATTTGACAAAATTTCTCAGTGTCTATTTACTACAAGGCAAAAAACTTTTCATGTAGAATGAAAAGGTTTTCTGAGAAAAATCAAGTTTTCAACTGTTTAATACCACGGAAAAGGAAAGCCCTTATTTTCTACTTTTGATCATGAAGAGGCAGGGAAAATGTCCAAAAGAAGTGTTCGGAAACCATTTTACTTTTCAGAGGTTTCGGGTGCATAGCTACAATTTTTCAGAGGTTTTGTGTGTGGCTTTTTTCTGTGGGTCTTTTCCTTTTCCTAGGCATTTCCTCTTAACAAAACACATGGAAACGTGAGTTTTATGAGGAATGATTTCAGGTTGTTCTCCCTGAACCTAACCAACCCCTAAATACAAATTTCCAAATTCACAGTTTTACATCCCATCTTGAAAATCTCCTCTTTAGATTCAGGATTGAGCATCAAGAGCGTGGCTGAAAATCTCAATGTTAAATCTACAAAATTTAATAATTAAAATGGATCGATATTCAAAGGCTATTGCATAGGACTTAGCTGTGTTCTTCACTAAAGAGAAAAGGCTGAAATCACTAGCATATGTTGTCTTGGATACAATAATAGGCATACATGGGATGAAAGGAACCAACCAATTTTCCATGGTGGAAGTTGTCAGTAGCTTGGTAGAATGAAAAGGATAATATCAGTGATTAGTATAAGAATGACTCCTTCGACATTTCATAAGGTCAAAAAGAAATATACTAGAGAAATTTTGAAGAGCAGGGATACTCTCCTAATCCCAAGGAGGTAGGGCGTGTGGTGAAATTTCTCTTCCATCATGTACCTACTTTTGGTATATAAATAATATTCTTACTATTGTCCAAAGATTTCAAACATTTATAGTTCAGGAAAATGAAGAAGGAAAAAAACATGACTTTTGAAGTAAAAGACCTCCGAACTCAGTGCAAGGTTCATGATTAATAGTCTCATTATGTTAAAAGGAATCCATTCACATTAATTTTCTGTAAAAGCCTAGGATGATGTCTTGTGCATAACCACATATAGACAAGCTATAGAAAATCTTAAGCATTACCTTTGCTTTCATTTAGTATTGGGAGAGTAGGGATTAACATGCTGCCATGTTATGACTGATAGCAGTGCAGTGTTGCTTTGAATTTGCTGTCATTGGGCTACATCAAAAATTATGTGTCAACGTGTCCATGAGTATAAGAGCATTGTAATCCATATCCAAATGGAATTCTGTATTATAAATTTAGTTTGCCCACATATCATGTTTTTTATAAGTATATATTAATAGTTTTGGTTACTCTATTTGATTTCAACGCATACTACCTTAAAGATGCGTGGCAGCTCAATAAGTCATTAATGTTTCCATTCCAGACTTCAATAATTTAACTCCAGGCTCCAGAGGCCTAGTGCCTAGTTGCCCAGACATTACGATATGTCATTACGAACAATTCCTTGTTGTCCTCAACCAGTAGCCCCAACTAATGTAGCATTCCTCTTTTTATTAGTTCCTTAATTGGGATAAAATCATTGTTTTCACTTTGTTTGGTACATGCATAAACCAAAACCATGAACAGATGAACCCAATCTTGATCCATGACCATATAGATTAAAAACGTTTTACAAAGAAGAATTCAGAAATCAGGGGAAAAAAATTACAAACAAAATTGATTAGTTTAGACAAAAGCTCATGTGATCATGAGAGATTTTATTCATTTCCTTCAGGTCCTCAGCATAGCCAAGTCGGTTTCAGTTCTACGATCTAAATTCAAGGGTTAGGTCCAAACATGCATAAAATCTTGCACATATATAAAACCAGGTATAAGATGGAAAAGGTGACCAAAAGATGATGAAAAAAGTAATTAATTTAAACCGATAGATAGAACCAAAGAAAACGAACAAATTCAATTGTTAAATTGAAGGTAAGCGAGGAATTGATTGATGAGAAATTGAAAGATCAAGAAATTGACTAATGTAAACCTATCTTATTTATAAGTCAGGCACACAGATTTAATATACATGATGCAATATTAATAGGCACCCATATATAACATACATGGATAAAATAATGATAGTTTTTTAAAAGAGTGCCTTTGAACGAAGAGAAACTTTCGAGATGACGAAATTGCTAAAGCAGCCTTCCACTTCAATAAAGATGGAGAATCAAAAACCCCTACAAGAGGATATCATTAGGCGGTCGAATCATAAAATGGGATTGTCTCTATAATTATCTTTTCCCATGGGAGGTCTTAGGGCATGAGCATCCGTGAGTTTCAAACCATGAGCATACCTGATGGTCAACACAAAATTATGAATGTAGAAGTGACGCATAACAGAGTTGGGTGTCCATTTGTCCCATAATCATAAGATTCCCTGTGAAAGGCAAATATCGCCTTCTTTCATGATGCCTCGTGAGTGCAGTGGACACGGTAAAAACTTATGATTTTGTGAAATGGCACCTCCTTTAAGTTGGGATGACAGGTTCCATTGTCTGAATGTGATAATCGGTATGGGATTGCAAAATATGGGTCGGCTTTTTTTCCAGGGAATGGGGGATCAACGAGATCATTAAATAGTTTTAGGAGCTTCAATATGGTAATCTTTTCCTTAATCATACTTTCGGAAAGGTTTAAGTTATGGATATTGCATAAATTTAGCATATTTCTGACTTCGGGGAGTCAACATCTTCACACCGCCTACACTTCATGATTTGTTAATTTTAAACTTCTGCGGCGATCCACTAGGGATTTCAATGTCAGTGGTATCTTACTATTTGTTAAAGATTAATTGCCAAACTATGATTCAGTACATCACAGTCCAATGCTCTATTATGAAGCAGGGTTGGGGAATGAGCCACGACACTGTGACGCATCAGGAGGGAACATCCTTTGCATACATCAAAGCTTCCTATTCAGACCGTTGAGATTCGGAAAAGATATGGTAGGTTCCACCAGAGTGGTGTAATCAGGAGGCTCAACACAAGGAAAGGGAAATATCATTCTTAGATGGTGTGATCCATCTTTCCATTTCATTACCCTTCATATAGTCAAGTATTGCCTTTTTCCGGTGACTGCAGTCTATAGTCCCCCTTTCTTTGTTTTTATTTGTGTATTAGTGTTTCGGTTCTAATGTGATTTAGATAGGCAACTCATTTATAGTTGGAGAATCTAGAGACTGGGCGGTTGAAGTGATGGTTATATGTGAGATGAGGGTTCAGGAGTTGCATCTTACAAATAGGTCATGCAGTTTTTTTCTTCTTCAGGATTGAGAGAGGATAATTTTACGCATAAGTTTTGGCATGCAAAGGTAGTGTTATGATTCTCATACACTGGGTAGGTGATTAAACGACTAGTTTACGATTTCACAATTTTGAAAAAAGAGGAGCGAGAAAAAGACAGAATGGGAAGAAGAAAAAAGAAGAAAGGTTCTAGAGGCCACCACAATAGAGTAATCAAGTTCATACAACAACACAATATCATCATTTAATGCATTACACCACTCAATTTACACCATACATAGGTTAGGTTTGACTTGGCAAATCATAATGTATAACACCACTCAATCAATAATTCATCATCACCATAATGTATCACATCAGTCAGTTCACTTATGGTCTTGCTGGTGTGGAGAAGCTTTTGATAAGATACCAAATGGAGTTTTGTTGGTGGGCTTTGAAGAAGGGTGACACTGAAAATACGGTTGAGTTTCATTCTAGTTACCCCTTTCAACAAGTGACCCAACCCATACTTTAAACAGTAAACCAGGTTCCTACTAAAATTGAACAAAAGTAACTTATTTGAGCAACACTAGCAGATTTCTAGATTAGGGACCCATAATAAGTATAACACACGTTGTCTGCTCATGAAACAGTCTGCCAATAATGAACAATTCTAATTTACCATGTTTATAATGACAAGTTATGTATGCTAGAAATCTTCAACACATTTAAAGTTGTTGAAATAACAAATTCCAATAATGGTACCAAGTTAGAAATCAATTTTAATACTTTCTTTCAGTATATCAAATAAGAAGCTTTTTGTCATGAAAAATATCACCTTTTTGGATTTTGGGACTTTTGTAGTTTACTGTCAATTTTGGACTTTCAATCAATATGTTTCAATTTCATTTCACAATTGATATTTATTCTTCAATCCACTTTCTGTCTCATAGAACAAAAAATTCACCCTTTGTGGTTCATAAGTCTAAACTATGCAGACACCATGGTAATCACTAAAATAGAAACTTGCCGGAGCATACATAGGGCACTTAAAGTGCCTAAAAATTGAGTTCAATTAAGTTAAATGGAGACCTGTTAGGAGTCAAGTTGGTTCTAAATCAATTTCTAGGGGTTGTTTTAACCTTTAAGTCCATCAATATAGTTTCTAGGGGTCTTTTTAACCTTTTAAGGATTTTTTTGGATTTTTTCTGAATATGTCCAGCATTGTAGAATTTAGCCTTTTGGGTAACTAAATCAGGAAATAAGATCAGCTAGCCCATTTGGCATTAATGTGGTTCTAAATTGACATTAAAAACTAAAATTAAAGAAGACAAAAATAAATATTTATTGGGATTATATCCAACTTCATATATGATTTAAAAAGCCAAATAAGGCAAAGAAATAGATGCCACACTCACTAGCTCACAGGAAAGAGTTACGAATTCTCTCTCCCTGCAGGCCGCACCCGCAGGAGAGAGGTCTATTGTGACTCTTCTCCCATGGGGAGAGAGCCACCTTTTTCTTTTAGTGCGTTTTTCAGTCCCCAAAGGACTAGCCATTATTTCGAAATATGGGATTTTAAAAGTCATCTATGTGATGAGTCCTCTCACGTTCTCATTGTACCCCTAATACAGGGCGGACTATGCCGCTATATATGAGAGGGAATACACGTGAAGACTATCTCTCTCCTATTTCTGCTATTTTCTTTTCTTATTTGACAAAAGCCAGCACATAGTATATTAAAAAAAACGCATAGAAATTACAAAACAAAATAGAAACAAACTTAATCGACTAGTAGTCTTATTTTTTCTTCAATTGTCCCTAGTTTTTTGTTTTTGAGTCCTAGAGACATTAGGATTAGTCGTGAGCTAGTCTATAAAAGGATGAGGCCTCACCCATTTTAATTAATTCATTATTCAATAAAAGTTTTAAAATTAATATAGCTGAATTATGTTTTAGAAGAGCCAGATTGGCCTTCTACCTTGTTATTTACCTCTCTTCTCTGTAATGCAGGGAAACTTTACGTTTCTACATTAATTGGGGCTTTTCATTCATTGATTTGGTATCAAAACAAGGTTATCCCCTCACTCTAACGAGAATGGGTTTTGCTCGAAGGTATGACTACGAGTCCAGGACGGATGTTGAAGGTTGACATTATGAGTCACATGGATCGAGCCCAACAAAAGGAGATTACGGAGTTGCGGAATTAGATCGACAGCTCGTGCAGAAAATTGAAATATTTGACCTCCGGTTTCAGGTTGATTACCTCTAATGAGAGATCCGGAACTGCGAAACCTATGGCATGAGGAAGGAAAGACTATTGAATCCATTGTTCTTCGCAAACATAAACCAATAAATTTGCTGGAAGAGAATTTCGAAAAGATGAGATGCAGTCTTCTCCGTAGAAAACACCCTAAGGGAATGTCCAATTATCAATAATAGTTCACATTTCCTCTTCGCAAGCCTAAACCAATAAAGCTCCAAAGATGATTAGAAGAGGAATTCGAGGAAAAACCCATGAGGAGCAAATGGAAAATCCCATGGAGGAACCCGAAGGTGTGCCAATGGAAAAGGTTGGAGTTGAATAGGAAATTCGTGGGAGATACCGAGGAGGAGCCAAAAATAAAAGTTACAGATTGTATGTGTCATAAGAGACGCCCCATGACATGATTAGTACTAAGAGGCAAAAGAGTTTCCAAAGTGTGTCTTGTACCAATCTAGTTCACCAATATAATAGATAGACTTACACCGTGAATACCATCTTTTGCAATGTCATAAGTGGTAAAGGAACAATTCCACGGAAGATGATTCCATGTGTGGTAATAATGTTGCCTATTGATGTGAATGATGGGGTTTTTGAAAGAGCAACAATAATGATTAAGAGTGCAACTTGGTCCGGGTCAAACTGAAAACCGAACTAGTCAGTTCTCTTTTTAGTGAGAAACACGTATAATATATTTAAAAAAAAAATTAATACTATAATTTTATATATGGACTATACTAGTTGCTATTAGCTCTTATCTTTATGGGTCAGTAAAATAAATTTATGAAAAAACTACTACAACCAAACCAAACTTCTCATGGTTTGGTTTGGTTTCAAAAGACCAATGGGTTGGGGTTGACTTGGTTCTGGTTTAGAAAAACTGAAATTGATCCTATATTAGATTAGTTTTGGTTTGAGGCTAAACCGAACCGAGTTGCACCCCTAATAATGATTGCACTACCCGGTCTTTAATGGTAACAAATATATATATATATATATATATATATATATATATATATATATATATATATATATTAAGTTAGTTAGTTAGATATTGAACTAAATTTATAGTTGGTCCAACGTATACGGAGATTCAATCGAATAATAGAAGCATATGATTATGAATTCGATATAAACAACATATACTATATATATTAACACAAACACACACACACACCAAAAAAAAAAAAGCAAACAACATATACAACTAATAACACAGGCTATGATGTCTCTAATCAGGGTTCAATTCTATGGGAAAAATGTATGTGTATGAATTTTTAAAGGAGCAATTGGTCTCTTCAAGTTGTATTACATATCGTGTCAATTCTAATTCTAAAAGAAGAGATTGAAGATAAATACAAGAATTAATTGGGCGATCGTACTTAAAAATCAATTTAAAAGGACAAATAAGGCAAGGGAATAGAGCGTCAGACTCCCCTTGCGAGAAAAATGTCAAGGACTCTCTCTCTCTCTCTCTCTCTCTCTCTCTCTCTCTCTCTCTCTCTCTCTCTCTCTCTCTCTCTCTCTCTCTCTCTCTCTCTCTCTCTCTCTCTCTCTCTCTCTGCATTATTTTAGCCCATAAAGGACCATTGTTATTTATAAATATGGGATTTAAAACCCATTCACGTGCGGTATCATCTCATGTGCTTCATTATACACCTAAAATGGAGCCGGTTGTGTTGCTATATATGAGAAAAGAAAAAAAGAAAATGTACGTATCTCTCTCGTTCTCTCCTATCCCTGCCTTTTCTTCTTTCCTTATTTTGATAGAAACTAGCACGCAATGTATTCTGAAAAGTGAAAACAGCATAGAAAGTACAGAGAAAAAGTCCTAGATGGGTGAGGATTAGTCCTGAGTTGGTCTATTTAAGGATGGAGCATCCACCCATTGTAATCAGTTCATTTTCCGATAAAAATTGTTCATTCGGATTGCTGAATTGTGCTTCAGGGGATCCCAATTGGCCTTCTACCTCTCTTTTTTCTTCCCTCTCTTCTCTGTTTCAGACGGCGCATTGATTGACCCACGCTTCATCATAGAACATTTAAAACAGATTATCTACGTTGGTGCTAAACCTATGTTTTGCACGTTTGGAATGGGGAATGGCATTCATCAAATCAATCGACACATATAAGATCAAAATCCAATCCATCTGCAATGTTGTTAGACGATCCTGAATTAACAGACCCATATCATCGCATCAGTTCAGGCCTCATGAATTCCTCATGAGTCATGACATAACAAAAACGAAAAAAAAAACAACAAATTCCCAAGTATTTCTCCCAGAGTCTGTCCATCAACAGAAACGCATCAGAAATAACCCTAACATGGAAATAAAATCTCACAAATTGCAGCAACACAGCACCATGACTGTTGCTCCAGAACCAACACGGCATCACCACCAGAAACTAAAACAGCAGCACACGACAACATACCCTGAGATTGGAGGCGGCCATCTTGGAATCGGCCGATCCCCGGGGCTGCCGTGCCACATCGAGGGCGGAGTTCATGGAGGGCGACGATCCGACGTTTCTGATGGGCTGGAAGTCGTAGCTGGGCAGGATGTCCTCCTTCGGCATGACGGCGCCGTTGTTCGGGTCGAAGAAGTCGCCGCCCTGCGATCCAGAAAGCTCCATGATCTGCTTGTCCATGAACTGCGATGAGTTCATCGAGATCCAACCAAGGCTTTGGGGATCTTTCGGGAGGAGAGAGAGAGAGAGAGAGGATTACTTCTCGATAGGCTCGATGACGTTTTTATCGTTCGGTACACGGTTCGCTCCCTTCCGTATGTAATTCTTTAGTCAGATTGATGAGATGAGCACTCGAGATAGACCGTCTAGCACCGCCAACTTTAACAAATAAAGAAATACCGGACGCGTCCCCAAGGATCCCCCCCTCTCTCTCTCTCTCTCTCTCTCTCTCTCTCTCTCTCTCTCTCTCTCTCTCTCTCTCTCCCCCTTCTCATTCCTATATATGTGTCCATCTCTTTTGACCGACATGGTTGTCGCTTGCTCTCACAGATATGGTGTTGAGTAACCACAGTCAAGTTTGGGAGCGGCCGACACGTCTGCAGGAGTGAGGAGGAAGAGTAGATCAATCAGCAGATGGTTCCCCCGGACCGGACGGCTTCCCTTTCCTCTTCTACCAGAGGTATTGATCAATCATTGAGGCTGATGTTTGCCGCTTCATGCTGGATTTCTTTGCAGGAGCGGTGAATCTGAAAAGCATCAACTTCTCCTGGATTGTTCTCATTCCCAAGAAGGAGGGTGCTGACTCAATTCGAGACTACAGGCCCATTAGTCTGTCGAATTACCTCTACAAAGCGATTACAAAGACACTTTCTACTCAGCTGTCTGGTGTCATCTCGGACTTGGTTAACCACTCGCAATATGCTTTCATCAAAGAAAAAAATATCATGGACAGCATGCATGACCACAACGTAGGAGGTACTCTTTCACCTTTGGGAATCCAATTCGGAGGTTGTCCTCCTTAAGCTGGATTTCGAGAAGGCCTTTTGACAAGGTGGATTGACGATTCTTGATGCTTACCCTGGGGCATAAAGGGTTTCCGAGCCAATGGATGAACTGGATTTGGGCCTACTTATCTTCCTCGAAGCTGACTTACCTCATCAATAATGTCAGAGGGAATACCTTCTCTATGAGAAGGGGTGTCAAGCAGGGTTGCCCCCCTCTCGCCCTTTATCTTCAATCATCGTCATTGATATCTTCAGCGCCCTTATCCGTCGGACGGACTCTCAAGTATTTCTTTCGGGGGTCTCGGGTTCCTCTTGGACTGTCTCAAACCTTCACGTCGCAGATGACATGCTTCTTTTCTATGCAGTGGATCCCGACAGAGATCGTCATCTTGAAGGTTCTTCTATCCAGTTTCCAGCTATCTTCAGGATTGAAGATCAACTTTTTCAAGTCCACTCTCTACTTTATTGGACCTAACTCTCATCTGAGAACTTATCTGTCTAGGCTGCCCGGTTGTCAACAAATGTCTCTTCCTCTCAAATACATGGGCCTTCCAATCTCTGACAGACGGCTACCTAAGGAAGCTTGGATAAATCTCATTTAGAGCATGGATCAACGCGTCTCGGGTTGGAAGGGAAACGTCTCTCCTTTGGTGGAAGACTCACCCTTATCAACTCGATTCTCTACACCATCCCTTCGTACTCTCTATCATTTTTCTCCTTACCATCTTGGGTCATCCAGAGGATTGACATGCTATGATGGACCTTCTTGAGGCGGGGTGCTAATGGCTATTCAGGTTCTTACTCACTTATGAATTGGGGCACCGCCTATAAATCCAAGCTACAGGGGGCCTTGGTATTGTCAACCTTCGGGGTTTTAACCATGCTATGTTGGGCAAGTGGTGGTGGAGGTGTTGTAGCTCGTGTGTCCTTAGCGTGGATTTTCTGTATTAACATTAATAAAGATGACTTTGGTTATTGCTTTAATTAGAATACTACTCTGGTGTATGATAATACTCATATAATAAAAGGACCCTAGGGAACACAGTAGGCCACTGAGGCGCATGGAGGATCCATGCTTGGGAGACCCAGTGGACCAGTTTTGTGTAGACCTAGAACTAGTTCACAGCTTTGGTGATGCTGGTCGCTTCACCGAGAATAAGCTGTTGGCAGGTAGAGGATGTGGTAAAATCTCCACCACGGGAACGTGGGATTCCCATTCACCTGACCAAGCACGATGATCGTGTTGAACAGGAACCAAGACGGTGCACAGTTCAGTGATTCAGACACTGGTGCAGAAACCGTCTTACTACTATAGATAATCTGTCCTTAACCCTGAGGGACCATGTTCACTGGGCCAACCAGTTGTGTAGTGCTTTGATGTGCCAACGTGTGCGGACCTTCCATAGTCCAATACCACGGTACGTTGGGTTACCCGGCTGGCACTTGAGTGACATGTAATCCCTATAGGTTATCCGACGTCCAGTGTTGGATGGGTGCGTTTTGATAAGTCAATCTGTCCACACAGTTAACCCAGGCCTGGTGGTTGTCAGTATGACTGACGATATTCCGGATGCTAGGCATAGCACCGGAAGGTGTGTGGTGTTATAGATGACAAGTCATCAAACCCTAGTCAGATGATCGATCGGGATCTGACGGTGCTCCCCACCGCCCGAGTCGTATCATGGCACCAGTAATAGGAGGGATAAGGATTATCGGAGTATAGTAGAGAACAGGGTTACGAGGGAGTAACATAAATTTAGGATCACTAGAGTTCAACTCGCGTCGCACTCTGGGTGGCTACGCAGGTTAATCGGATTAGGGTTGATTAACGGAACTTTCGGTATGTCACCGAAACAGTTAATCAGGGATCCGGTTGGAGCTAGAGATCCCAAACCTTGAAGGTTCCACCTTGTCGTTGCGTATAGGAATTGTTCCCTGACCTAGTTGGATACGTTGGATGTGAAGTAGCGCGATGGAGCGCAAGCCCGGAGCCAAAGAACCTAATTCACATGTGTTACGGGTCATAGGGGTATTTTGGTAAATACTGAAATATGGCTCAGAACATATTGAATATGGATCTTAAATTGAGCAGAATAATTCCAGGAGCTCACAGGCGCTGACGGAACTCGATTCCGAGTAGCGCACCTCACTCAGTCTCACTTTCAGTTTTTCGCTTTTCGTGAAGGGCGTTTTCGTCCGGACTTCACGATAGACACCCGGAAGACCTAAATCCGACCCCCCCTCATCCCTATCCACCTAGGGGCCGGCCCTAGGCTCCTTGGAGCCATGGGAGACCGGCCCTATAAAGGAAATAGGGAGGGGAGGGCCGGCCCTAATGCTTCTACTCCCTCCCCTCCAAAAATCCGACCCCTAGTCCTCCTCCTTTGTGGTTTCGGCCAAGGAAAAGAGAGGAAGAATAAGGGAGAAGGAAGAGGAAGGAAGGAGAAGGAAGAAAGGAGAAAGAGGAGGAGAAAATCTCACGGTTCGCCATCGTCCTCGCAACGGATTCCTCCGTCGGCTCGTAATCCCTACACTCAGAGATGGGATTTCGAGGATTCTTCAATTCGCAAAGGACAAGGTGCTATCCGAAAGTTTTCCTTGCGATTCAAGTGCGGTTCTTCATCGTTCCGTAATCTCCGGATCATAGATCCATAAGGTATGATGAATCTAAACATCTAAGTAGATGCATACATGTCTTCCGTAGATCGTAGTATGCCTCTAGGGTGTCCGCTCATATGCTAAGATCGTAGATTTGCATGTAGATTGTTTTGTATCATGAATTGTAATGAAACATACATCGTATGATCTTCGGATCTTTCTTTTGCTTCCGCTGCGACTCTGATTAGCGGAACCCAATTCCAACAATTGGTATCAGAGCACGCTTTGGTGTATGTTTCATGCATGAATTCGTGAAAACATCATGTGAATATATGATGACATATGTTTTCGTCGGGGTTCGGCGTAGATCATGCATATGGATTGTGCTTTGTATCGTTTTTTTTTGCAGGTGCCGCGCTGAATAGTAATCTATGATTGCATGCATCCGGGGGTCGGACCCCAGATTTAATTTTGCATTGATTATTATTGTGGATTGTAAGGCTCTAGATGGGCGAGGGTGGGGGTTGACCATCCTCGGTTCCTTGGCCATGTTTCTAGGATTGTCTTCTTTTCTTTCTAGCGAAATTATACACGAACGAGCACTTGCTCGGAGCGTGTTAGTTTTTCGGTCACAGGAAGAAGGAGATGATGCTACATCCACGGTTCGGGCAAGCGATACCATGGCGTGCAAAGACCCGGCGAAAGCGTGCATGTTGGCGATGAAAGGGATCATCGTCAGAGATCGTGCAGAACGGAAGAGCGGGATATCTTGGCTGTGCTATTCAGGTTAAAGGGTCGGACCCTGGACTTGATTCAGTTTGGATGTTCTTCTGTTATTTCTCTTTATTCAGTATTTAGAGAACCCCGATGATAATGTGATTATCATTCTTGCTTGTGAGTTTGTCTCTAGATCAGGTTTAGGGTTAGTACTAAGCTTATGGATTCATCGGTGTCTCTAAATGCTTCTAACAAGTGCAAATCCAGTGGCTAGCTAAAATGAAAGATGATAACCGCCCTCATGGTAGTTTAGGTAGCCAAGTATTGTGCACCGAGATAGACGCAGTGTTAGATTTGTTTAGTGATAATTAACTAATGTCTCCATAAGAAGTATGATAACCCTAGTAGGATGCCCTTTCCCCACGTGGTCCTAGTGACCAAGTTAGGTTAGGATTTCATTGTGTGATACCCGTTTCTAGATGACGTTTGATGGTAGTATGAACTTATCACGATTTGGTTATGCCACCATTAGGTTGAGGTCCGACGGAGGTTGTCGGATGTCCCTATTTGGCCAGCATCGAAACCTGTAATGAGATGAGGTCTACTATAACATCAGGCATCAAATTGTGAACGAGGCGTCATCGTAGTGGGAGTCCTTTCCACGTTGACCTTAGACTAGGCTCCAGATCTTAGGATTATGGACAAACTAGTGAAGTATCGGGATTCTTGGAATCTATGTAATGTGATCCTTGCAAGAAAGGCAAAAGCTGAGTATTCAACGTAGGGACTATGATATTTTCCAAGGATACTAATGCTTTGCGGGAGGGTTTGTAATCCTAGTGGGAGCACGGTAGACCAGGGTCTATGTCTAGGAGGTCGTGACCATTCCAGATATGCCTAAAACCTCATAAAGAAGGGATGTGTAAGAGGTTCCCTCCAAAGGGGAGCCCCTGGCCTCCACAATCAACCGGCTAAGGGTCTGGGTGGGAGGTACGCAGTTCGATATTCCCACCGGGTGAGAGCTGTGTTTCCTTCCATGCTGGTTCGCCTAGTGGTTTTCTTCGGGACATGGAGGATGCCGGTGGCAGTGGGTGATTCCCCCTGCCGACACCACCTAGATTTGTGGGAAGCATCCGAAAGCTTGTGTGAAGCCATTGTTGCTGCGCATGCAGGTCACATAAAGCTGGCCAAAAGGAGACTGGGAGGTCTTCAGTTTACCGTGGGTAATTCTGATGAAGACTGGGTCGTAAAAACCCCGTTGGCAGAAGCGGTTGCAGCTCTCACCGAGATGTTGTCTCCAATTCAGGGTCGATAGTCTCAGTGCTCAAGCCCAAGGAATTTAGATTCCTGGATGTCTCCACTTGAGGTGGTGAAGACATAGCGGCTGGAGTAGACATTATCTATTTCTAAATTCCATGAAATAGATTGTAGTAGACCCTAACTATTGCTTTAAACCATTGTTTACAGAAATCATGACCAAGCTCGACCCCCTTGCCTCCATACTTAATGATAACAAACTTACGGGACCAAACTACGAGGACTGGAAGCGTAACCTAATGCTCGTCCTAAGGGTTAGCAAACACATAATTGCCCTAAGTACCCCTCAACCGGCCATGCCGGGACCAAGTGCAACTGAGGCCCAGTTAAAGGAATGGAAAGACTGGCTAGATGCTGATGAGATGTGCAAGTGCTACATTGTGGCATCCTTGCAGACCGTCCTTCATAAGCAAGTCGAAGACATGGCCTTTGCTTCAGACATGATGCTCTACATGAAGGAAATATTCGAGGGTTGTAGTCGGGTAACTCGTTACCTGACCATCAAGAAATTGGTGTCCACGAAAATGACAGAGGGGACTTTAGTTCGGGATCATATGCTAAAATTGTTTGGCTATGTGAACGAGGTTGGTTCCTTCGATGTCATCTTGGATGCAGAGATCCAGACCGATATTTTCCTCGCGTCTCTGTCATGAGCGTTTGAGGGCTTCGTTACCAACTTCAACCTTAACCGGTTGGAGATGTCTAACGCAAAGCTCCTATCGGTGCTCCAGGCGGCAGAGGATGGGATGAAGGCAGGAGCCCAATCCCTAAACGTGGAGCGGAATTCTTCTCTGAAAGCCAATGGCAAGTTTCAGAAAAGAAAGTCTAAGAAGCTCGTAAAGATGGGCCAGGTGCAGTTGTAGGTTCCCAAGCAGAATGGTCCGGCGAAGCCCAAAGGAAAATATTTCCGATGCGGCAAGAAGGGGCACTGGAAGGGCGACTGCCGCGCGGCTCCCAAGAAGGCTGAGACAGGTATATCTCAAATCCATATAGTGGAATCCCTTGTAGCATCCAGTTGTTCTCCAGTTTTATGGATTGTGGATTCTGGTTCCACTAACCATGCTTGCAATAATTTACAGGGGTTCAAGGAGATAAGAAAACTGGGTGCTGGGGAGATAATCCTAAGCATGGGAACTGAGGCCGTGGCAGAGGCTGAAGTAGTTGGAGATGTCATCTTGCAGTTCCTTAATAGAAAAAGTTTATTACTTAGAGACATACTTTATGTACCGTCCTTGAGACGTAATTTAATTTTTGTTTCTTTATTGAATAATGAAAGTTTTTCAGTTTTATTTGATGCTTCTGGTGTGTCAATTAAATTGAATGGTTCCTTTGTTTGTAAGGGAAAGATACAGAATGGTCTCTATGTAATTAACTCCAATCATAAGCAGGATAACATAACTAAAGCTTGTGTGATTAATTCATCTAAAAGGAAAAAATCTCTCAAATAATCCAACACTCCTTTGGCATCTAAGGCTTGGACACATAGCCTCAGACAGGATTCACAGGTTGGTTAAGGTAGGACTCTTAAGTCCAAATATTTCAGAAAGCCTACCGATGTGTGAGTCTTGCCTGGAAGGCAAGATGACTAAAAGGTCTTTCCGAGCCAAAGGTAGCAGATCTAAGGAGGTATTGGAGTTGGTACACACTGATGTATGTGGGCCCATAAGTGTCCGTGCTATAGGAGGCTTCGAGTATTTCATCACCTTCACGGATGATCACTCGAGGTTTGGATACATATATCTAATGCGGCGGAAGTCTGAATCCTTTGATAAGTTCAAGGAGTTCAGAGCTGAAGCAGAAAAGCAGACGGGTAAAAGTATCAAGTCTCTTCGATCAGATCGAGGAGGCGAATACCTATCTGATGAATTTATAGGGTACCTGCGTGAGCATGGGATCGTATCCCAGTTGACTGCACCAGGGACACCACAACAGAACGGTGTATCTGAGAGGAGAAACCGAACTTTGTTAGACATGGTTCGAACTATGATGAGTTATGCAACATTGCCACCTAGTTTTTAGGGATATGCCCTAGAGACGACAGCATATACTTTGAACTTTGTTCCATCAAAGTCAGTACCCCTAACTCCTTGGGAGCTGTGGTTGAAGCGAAAACCAAGCCTACAGCACTTTAGGATTTGGGGTTGTCCAGCACATGTGCGGAAGGACAAGCGAGATAAGATGGAGTCAAAAACTAAGGTATGTCTGTTCGTTGGGTATCCAAAAGGGACAAAGGGTGGTTTATTTTATGATCCTGAGGATAGAAAGGTTGTCGTCTCGACGAACGCTGTATTCCTGGAGCAGAATTATTTAATAGACCATAAGCCCACCAGTAAAGTAGTTCTTAAAGAATTGCTTGGTACTGATGGGAGTACGCAAACAGAAAACGTAGTGAGAGCCGATACCACTAAGATTAACGGTACTATAGAATCGACTCCTATGGAACCACCGCAGGTTCGTCGCAGTGGGAGGACCACAAGTGCTCCTGATAGATACATTGGAGAAGCCTTTATGGTTGATCCAGAGTTTCAGGAGAATGATCCTCTGAACTATGACGAAGCGATGGTATCCACTGACCATGCAGCATGGCAGGAAGCCATGGAGGTAGAACTGACATCGATGTTCCAAAATTCGGTCTGGACACTTGTAACACCACCTCACAACATTAAACCTGTTGGGTGTAAGTGGGTGTACAAAAGGAAAAAAGGTCCGAATGGTACCGTTGAGACTTACAAAGCTATACTAGCCACTAAGGGTTATACCCAGCGAGAAGAGATCGACTATGACGAAAACCTTTTCGCCAGTGGCTATGCTTAAGTCTATCCGAATCCTCTTGTTCATTGCAGCCCATTATGATTGGAAGATCTGGCAAATGGACGTCAAGACCGTATTCCTCAACGGGGATTTGGAAGAAGACATCTACATGTCTCAGCCTCCAGGCTTTATCGCAAAAGGTCAGGAAGGTCTGGTGTGCAAGTTGCAAAGGTCCATTTATGGACTGAAGCAAGCATCCAGAAGTTGGAACATGCGTTTTGATCAGGCTATCCAGTCTTATGGATTTGAACAGAACGTGGATGAACCATGTGTTTATAAAAGGAGCGATAAGACTGCAGTACTTTTTCTAGTGCTTTACGTGGATAATATCCTGCTCATCGGAAACGATGTTGGAACGTTGTCTACAGTGAAGGTGTGGTTATCCTCTCAATTTGACATGAAAGACCTGGGTGAAGCGAGTTATGTTCTGGGGATCAAGGTAACTCGAGATCGCCAGAACAAGATTCTCTCGCTGTCACAGTCAGTCTACATAGATACTATCTTGGTCAGATTCAGTATGCACAACTCCAAGAAGGGACTGGTTCCATTCAGACATGGAATGAAGTTGTCCAAGGATCAGGGTCCTAAGACTCCTGAGGAGAGGGCAGAGATGCAGAAGATACCTTATACTTCGGCAGTAGGGAGTTTGATGTATGCCATGCAGTGCACGAGACCAGATATATGCTATGCAGTAGGCATGATGGGCATGTATCAATCAAATCCGGGTCCAGGGCACTGGACTGCTGTGAAAAGTATACTCAAGTATCTCTGTAGGATGAGAGATTATGAGTTAGTTTACTCTTCACAGGAACTGATGCCGATTGGATATACGGAATCTGACTTTGCGTCAGATCCGGAATCCAGGAGATCGACGTCAGGGTTTGTGTTATCATTAGGAGGAGGAGCTGTCAGTTGGAGGAGCGTGAAGCAGGGATGCATCGTGGATTCGACGACAGAGGCTGAGTACGTTGCGACGTGCGAAGCAGCTAAGGAGGCGGTGTGGCTCAAGAAGTTCCTCACGGACTTAGGATGCGTACCGGGAGCTCAAGATCCTATTGTCCTTTACTGCGACAATAGTGGAGCGGTAGCACAATCCAAGGAGCCAAGATATCACCAGAAGAGCAAGCATATCAAGCAGAAATACTACATAATCCGGGACTTGCAGAAGCGAGGGAAGGTAGCAGTGACTCAAGTGGCATCTGCAGATAACATGGCGGACCCTTTCACAAAGGCGTTACCGACCAAGGCTTTTGAGAAGCACGTGGATGCCATGGGAGTTAAAACTGTTGTTCCCCGCTAGGCCAAGTGGGAGATTGTTGTAGCTCGTGTGTCCTTAGCGTGGATTTTCTGTATTAACATTAATAAAGATGACTTTGGTTATTGCTTTAATTAGAATACTACTCTGGTGTATGATAATACTCATATAATAAAAGGACCCTAGGGAACACAGTAGGCCACTGAGGCGCATGGAGGATCCATGCTTGGGAGACCCAGTGGACCAGTTCTGTGTAGACCTAGAACTAGTTCACAGCTTTGGTGATGCTGGTCGCTTCACCGAGAATAAGTTGTTGGCAGGTAGAGGATGTGGTGAAGTCTCCATCACGGGAACGTGGGATTCCCATTCACCTGACCAAACACGATGATCGTGTTGAACAGGAACCAAGACGATGCACAGTTCAGTGATTCAGACACTGGTGCAGAAACCGTCTTACTACTATAGATAATCTATCCTTAACCCTGAGGGACCATGTTCACTGGGCCAACCAGTTGTGTGGTGCTTTGATGTGCCAACGTATGTGGACCTTCCATAGTCCAATACCACGGTACGTTGGGTTACCCGGCTGGCGCTTGAGTGATATGTAATCCCTACAGGTTATCCGACGTCCAGTGTTGGATGGGTGCATTTTGATGAGTCAATCTGTCCACACAGTTAACCCAGGCCTGGTGGTTGTCAGTATGACTGACGATGTTCCAGATGCTAGGCATAGCACTGGAAGGTGTATGGTGTTATAGATGACAAGTCATCAAACCCTAGTCAGATGATCGATCGGGATCTGACGGTGATCCCCACCGCCCGAGTCGTATCATAGCACCAGTAATAGAAGGGATAAGGATTATCGGAGTATAGTAGAGAACAGGGTTACGAGGGAGTAACATAAGTTTAGGATCACTAGAGTTCAACTCGCGTCGCACTCTGGGTAGCTACGCGGGTTAATCGGATTAGGGCTGATTAACGGAACTTTCGGTGTGTCACCGGAACAGTTAATTAGGGATCCGATTGGAGCTAGAGATCCCGAACCCTGAAGGTTCCACCCTGTCGTTGCGTATAGGAATTGTTCCCCGACCTAGTTGGATACGTTGGATGCGAAGTAGCGCGATGGAGCGCAAGCCCGGAGCCAAAGAACCTAATTCACATGTGTTACGGGCCATAGGGGTATTTTGGTAAATATTGAAATATAGCTCAGAACATATTGAATATGGATCTTAGATTGAGCGGAATAATTCCAGGAGCTCACAGGCGCTGACGGAACTCGATTCCGAGTAGCGCACCTCACTCAGTCTCACTTTCAGTTTTCCGCTTTTCGTGAAGGGCGTTTTTGTCCGGACTTCACGATAGACACCCGGAAGACCTAAATCCGACCCCCCCTCATCCCTATCCACCTAGGGGCTGGCCCTAGGCTCCTTGGAGCCATGGGAGACCGGCCCTATAAAGGAAATAGGGAGGGGAGGGCCGGCCCTAATGCTTCTACTCCCTCCCCTCCAAAAATCCGACCCCTAGTCCTCCTCCTTTGTGGTTTCGGCCAAGGAAAAGAGAGGAAGAATAAGGGAGAAGGAAGATGAAGGAAGAAGAAGGAAGAAAGGAGAAAGAGGAGGAGAAAATCTTGCGGCTCGCCATCGTCTTTGCAACGGATTCCTCCGTCGGCTCGTAATCCCTGCACTCAGAGACGGGATTTCGAGGATTCTTCAATTCGCAAAGGACAAGGTGCTATCCGACAGTTTACCTTGCGATTCAAGTGTGGTTCTTCATCGTTCCGTAATCTCCGGATCATAGATCCATAAGGTATGATGAATCTAAACATCTAAGTAGATGCATGCATGTCTTCCGTAGATCGTAGTATGCCTCTAGGGTGTCCGCACATATGCTAAGATCGTAGATTTGCATGTAGATTGTTTTGTATCATGAATTGTAATGAAACATACACCGTATGATCTTCGGATCTTTCTTTTGCTTCCGCTGCGACTCTGATTAGCAGAACCCAATTCCAACAGGAGGATCCTACAGTCGACTGATGATTCCTGGAGTGAGGTCATTAGATGCAGATACTTCCTGCGATTCTCTCCTATGCACGTCATATCCCTGATCTCGAGAACAGTTTTCCAGTCCTGAAAAGGCATCTCTCGGATTTCCCACTTGTACCAGTGCGAGAACAAGCTATTGCCGGGGAATGGATCGCACGTTAGATTATGGGAGGACATCTGGATTAGGGAGCTCTTGCTCCACACCCTGTTCCATCAACTTTTCGACCTGGTACCCAATAGGATAGCTTTGGTAAGATCCCAAGCGCTGATCAGGGGTTCTTTTCCTACTTGGCGGTCTAGATTCTCCGGCTCCTTTCCGACAGAACTGATTCCTCAACTGGGTGAGTTACTTGATCTCCTTCAGCAAGTCTCTCTTACAAAAGCGCCGAATGCGGCGGTGTGGCAATGGACCTCGAGTGTCCTCTTCTTGGTGAACTACTTCTACTGGTTCATCAACTTTGGAGGTGTCATTTTCCCCCTAGCTAAACAGATTTGGAGAACTAAATATCCTCTCAAGATTATGATCTTTGTGCAGCTTGCTACGAAGGACAGGATCTTCATGAAGGTGAACCTTCTTAAAAGAAATCAATTTGTGATCTCCAATGTCAAGTGCACACTTTGCGGCCTAGCCGAGGAGACCACTAATCACTTGCTAGTGAGATGTAACTTCTCTAGAGAGATCTGGAAGCTCTTCCGCTCAAAGGTTAGGTTAGATCCCATCCGATCTCTATGAATTCCCTTTGGGGACCGTGGAGGAAACGACAAATCAAGCCAACGATTCAGGGAGATTGGGACCTGGTTGCAGTTGCGATATGCTAGGGGATTTGGCTGGAACGGAATAGGAGGACCTTCCAGAACAAAGACCTCCCAATCGATCGGGTGACTGACTCAATTAAGGCTCTGATCCACCTAAGGGCGACGCACCTGGTTCCTATTTCGAAGGTCTTTCTTCTTCACCCGATCTCTTGATGTAATTGGTTCTCACCCCCCTCCCCTTTCCCTGTACATTCAACCTTTTTCTAATAAACTGGTTGAGGTCTAGGCCGACACCCCCCCCCCCCTTTCATTCACTGAGAGGGATTTCTCAAAAAAGAAAGAGGAGGAAGAGTAGAAGGGACAGGGGGGGAGGAAGAAGAAGCAGGGAAGGAGGCCAGGAGGCAGCGGTGAGGTGCATGGGATAGGCGGGGGCAATCAGAGTGGGGTAAATGAGGAAAGGGAGGAGAAGGAAGAAGGAGAAGAGGACAAGAACGTGGAGGAGGCAATGGTGGGCATATCAGGAAGGGGGAGACAACGCGGCAAACCCTTCTATGGTGTGCATTATCAAAATGGGGGTAATATCAAAAAGGGCACAACGATGCCGTCAATGGGTTCCTTTGATCCCGGCTAGATGGGATGGAGGTCGAGGCCGAAGAGGGAAGCAGGCCGGAGAGAAACCCCCGCAAAAATTACTGCGAAAGGAAGTGTGGGGGGGCTTGGATCAGCGCCTTTTATAAGAGGGTAAGAGTGGGACTTCACATGTATACCCTTTTACGGTCTTGCCCTTGTTCGATTTGGTATATACTTTCAATAGGTTAACCCGGATAGTAGTTTTTTCTATAAAAAATAAAAATCGGATTGGGACTAGGGGTGGCAATGGTGCGATTTAAAACCGAAAAACGTGGTAAACTGCATCGCATGGTGCGGTTTTGGCTTGCCAAAATATAAAACCGTCGCGGTGCGGTGTGGTTTCGGTTTCCGATTTCGGTGTAGCGGTGCGGTTTTGGTTTTGATCAAAACTATATAAAATCGCACCGTTTAGGTCATTATAATGATAAACCGCGGTGCACCGTACCACGTCGCACCATATGATGTGGTTTTGGTTTTACATAATGGTAAACCGTCACAGTACGGTGCAGTGGGGTCTCGGTATGCCGGTTTGGTGGTGTGGTGCGGTTTCGGTTTTGCCCGCACCGTTGCCATCCCTAGTTGGGACATATGACCACTCCACTGTCACTTGTGCATGATATTGCGGGTGTTAGTAATTTTGTGGGTGCAAGTAGCAACAACTTTTAAAAACCTCCCATCTAAAATCGGATCCGAACCAACCCAAGATTTCGGTGAACTTTTTCAATTGACGATCTGGATAAGGTGCAAGGATACGAACTCTATCCATTCCCTTTTGGGAACCTTAACACCCATACCCGATACCACATTTCCTGCCACATATGTTGTAGTTATCTATATAACATGGCACGTCGGTTTTGTGCTGACTAGACAAAACGGAAGCTGACTAGGACAAGCTGACTGGACAAAAATAAACCAAAAAGATCTAACCATTCGTTCTCTCAATCCCTCCTCGTCTCTCTCTCTTCCCCTGATTTCTATCTCTCTCCCCCCATCTCTCTCTCTCCCCGTCTCTCTCTCTCTCTCCGTCTTCGTCGCGGGAGGAGGCAGGATCGATGAGAAGGCGGAGGGGGCCACGGGGGGCGAGGACAGCGACGAGGTCGTACGCGGTGACGGCGAGGAGGAGGGTCTAGGTGGTCCACTCGGAGAGGAGGGTGAACTAGGCGACAATGATGTTGGTCAGGGGGCGGGGGGGTGTTGGTTGCAAGGGGGGGTGTTGGTCGCGCCGAAGGTGCCCGCTTCGTGCCATTTGGCACGGGCATGCACTAGTAGTTAATATGGGTCAAATTATAAACTAAGTGGTGTTGTTAGGGGTGGCAATGGGTCGTGTCGGGTCGGGTTCGTGTCGTGTCTAGTTTCGGGTCGTGTCCAAAATACCTAGATCCGAACCCGACCCGTTTAACTAATTGTGTCTAGATCCTAAACTCGTATCTGACCCGCTAATAAACGGGTAGGCCCGATAAGACCCGGTAAGACCCGTTTACCACCTGGGTCTATTCAGTTGACCCGATCCGACCCAATCCGACTCGACTTGACCTGACCTGAAAGACCCGCTGGTATTATATATTACAGTATCTGATTGCGGGTAGACCCGACCCGACCCGACCCGTTGAATACTAAATGGGTCTACCGTGTCCAGACCCTAAACCAGGACCCAACCCGTTTATTAAACGGGTCTATCGTGTCGATCCGTTTACGACCCGAACCCGTTTAGCCCTGACCCAGACCCGCTAACTCCATGTCAATTGCCAGCCCTAGGTGTTGTTGATATGTTGTAGTGCAAACTTTTGTACAATATGGTGTTTTATTGTTTCATGGGGACAATTCCCTATATTCCTTTGCATTATAAAAGGAGGCGTCAATTATCTTAAAGAAAGGGAACTAAGTCCCTGCTTTCTAACAAGAAAGCACATCTTCTCATCCTGATGAAGAATTTCTCCCAACATATGTTAGCATTATACTATTAGATTTGGTCTAATGACTATGGTGACGTCATGGAGAATCAACAGATATTCTGTTACGAGGTTGTTATAAGAGTAATCGCCGTAACCACCGGATCAAGAAACAACAGCTCATTTACAATTGTAGACAACTAATTTACAGTTGTCATGTCATGTCAGCATGACAGTTACTATTCCACACCTGCCTAGGGAATAAATAGGAGACGCCCCATGTTGCCCTGGTACTCGCTCATGTTCATCGAATTTTTTGTTTCCAAAGCGTGCGATAAAGAGTGAATTACCGTGCTGACTCGAGCGTCGGAGGAAGGATCCAGAATCCATCAGCCCGATTTCTCTTTCTTGTTTGTGTCTTGTTCAGGAAGATCAATGGACAGTTGATCCGAGATCTCGCCCGCACTTGGGTGTTTGATATTTTCTATAACAAATCAATCCAATGTGCACTCAAGGGTTTTTTTTTGCAAGTGCAGGCTAGGTGAATTGGTAAAGTACTGGGGGACTGGTACTCGAGGCCTGGTATGGATTTCCGCTTGAATGGAGTTAATAACCGATATGGGGACTGCCGTAACCCTCCCTCAAAAGAGGCACTATAAGGGATTTTTTTTTTTGTTGTTGGTATTTTGTCCTTTACATGTCATAATCTTTTTCCATAGCGCCCCCTCCTGTCTCTCGGTATCTCTCCTTTCTAAATCCTCAACGTTGTAGGGGTCCGAACCTTAACGCTCCCTCAGATGAGACGATGAGGTGGTTCTCAAAACAATAAATAGATAAAGAGATGTTATTCAGTCCGAAGGTTTTTCCAATTCCGCTCGATACGATTGACGTGCCAGCATACAACTAGTGGTGTTAAAGAATTAAATATCATTAGTGAAATTCAACCACCAGTAGTATGCTGCCACATCAGTTGTACTGAGCAGAAAATCTTGGGACTGAATGGTATTTCTCATAAATAAATCCTCTCTCTCTCTCATCTTTGGCAGTAATTATTAGGATTAACTTCAAAATAGGGACAATGCTTTTAGTTTTAGGGTGACTTTTTATCCTGCCCCTAATTGTCTTCATTGTGCATGAAGATTATACCTTGCGGTCCAATGGGTGCTCAGGTGCTGGCTATCCGTTCTCCACGAAATCATAGCAGCTGTCTTCCTATTAGGCGACCGTTTGGCACCCTTTTGCTTTTGAAATTGCAGACCTCCTCCTCGTCAACGAGTGTAACTTCACTTCGTCCCTCAACTACTCAGACCAAAGACCAGCCCTCAACTTTCCCAACCCAATCCCATCGACATGGAAGAAAAGCAGGAGTTCGACTCCTCTCCACTGATGATCGCCTCCCCTGTCGATTTGGGAAGCAACAAATGACGGTTTAAAAATCAATGGCCACAATCTATAGCCATGGGATGAACCCAAAGGGTGGGTGGTGGCATGTGGTAGCCGATGTGGCAGTGGCAGGTATCCGTTGGTTGGTGGAAGTGGAGGCGGCCGCCGCCACCGATAGCAGGCAGAGACGGTGGCCGACGGCGACAGGTGGTGGTGGCATCCCCTTGGGTTCATCCCTTGGCCATAGGCCATAGATCATGATTGTTGATTTTCAGAACGCCACTCATCACTCCCCAAATAGTCAGCAATCAATAAGGGAGACAGATCATCAGTGGAGAGAAGTCGAACATGAAAAGTTGGGACTTCATGTTGGAATTGGGTTCCGCTAATCAGAGTCGCAGCGGAAGCAAAAAGGAAAGATCCGAAGATCATACGGTGTATGTTTCATTACAATTCGTGATACAAAACAATCTACATGCAAATCTATGATCTTAGCATATGTGCGGACACCCTAGAGGCATACTACAATCTACGGAAGACATGCATGCATCTACTTAGATGTTTAGATTCATCATACCTTATGGATCTATGATCCGAAGATTACAGAACGATGAAGAACCGCACTTGAATCGCAAGGAAAACTGTCGGATAGCACCTTGTCCTTTACGAATTGAAGAAATCCTCGAAATCCCGTCTCTGAGTGCAAGGATTTCGAGCCGACGGAAGAATCCGTTGCGAAGACGATGGCGAGCCTCGAGATTTTCTCCTCCTCTTTCTCCTTTCTTCCTTCTCCTTCCTTCCTCTTCCTTCTCCCTTCTTCTTCCTCTCTTTTCCTTGGCCGAAACCACAAAGGAGGAGGACTAGGGGTCGGATTTTTGGAGGGGAGGGAGTAGAACCATTGGGCTGGCCCCTCCCCTCTCTATTCCCTTTATAGGGCCGGTCTCCCATGGCTCCAAGGAGCCTAGGGCCGGCCCTTAGGTGGATAGGGATGAGGGGGGATCGGATTTAGGTCTTCCGGGTGTCTATCGTGAAGTCCGGACGAAAACGCTCTTCACGAAAAGCTAAAAATTGAAAGTGAGACTGAGTGAGGTGCGCTACTCGGAATCGAGTTCCGTCAGCGCCTGTGAGCTCCTGGAATTATTCCGCTCAATCTAAGATCTATATTCAATATGTTCTGAGCCATATTTCAGTATTTATCAAAATACCCCTACGGCCCGTAACACATGTGAATTAGGTTCTTTGGCTCCGGGCTTGCGCTACATCGCGCTACTTCACATCCAACGTATCCAACTAGGTCGGGGAACAATTCCTATACGCAACGACATGGTGGAACCTTCAGGGTTCGGGATCTCTAGCTCCAACCGGATCCTTGATTAACTGTTCCGGTGACACACCGAAAGTTCCGTTAATCAGCCCTAATCCGATTAACCCGCGTAGCCACCCAGAGTGCGACACGAGTTGAACTCTAGTGATCCTAAACTTATGTTACTCCCTCGTAACCCTGTTCTCTACTATACTCCGATAATCCTCAGTCCCTCCTAAAACTGGTGCCATGATACGACTCGGGAGGTGGGGAGCACCGTCAGATCCCGATCGATCATCTGACTAGGGTTTGATGACTTGTCATCTATAACACCACACACCTTCCGGTGCTATGCCTAGCATCCGGAACATCGTCAGTCATACTGACAACCACAAGACCTGGGTTAACTGTGTGGACAGATTGACTCATCAAACCTCACCCATCCAACACTGGACGTCGGATAACCTGTAGGGATTACATGTCACTCAAGCGCCAACCGGGTAACCCAACGTACCATAGTATTGGACTATGGAAGGTCCGCACACGTTGGCACATCAAAGCACCACACAACTGGTTGGCCCAGTGAGCATGGTCCCTCAGGGTTAAGGACAGATTATCTATAGTAGTAAGACGGTTTCTGCACCAGTGTCTGAATCACTGAACTGTGCATCGTCTTGGTTCCTGTTCAACACGATCATCGTGCTTGGTCAGGTGAATGGGAATCCCACGTTCCCGTGGTGGAGACTTCACCACATCCTCTACCTGCCAACAACTTGTTCTCAGTGAAGCGACCGGCATTACCTAAGCTGTGAACTAGTTCTAGGTCTACACAGAACTGGTCCACTGGGTCTCCCAAGCATGGATCCTCCATGCGCCTCAGTGGCCTACTGTGTTCCCTAGGGTCCTTTTATTATATGAGCATTATCATATACCAGAGTAGTATTCTAATTAAAGCAATAACCAAAGTCATCTTTATTAATGTTAATACAGAAAATCCACGCTAAGGACACACGAGCTACAACACTTCATACGGGATATCTACTATAATTTTGTCAAGGGGCTCATCAATCTCAAACAACCCAACCAATGGGCTCATGTGTTGCTTGTTGCACGATGCGGTTCGATCTACCTGGACACTGTGTAAAAAACTTGTTCAATGCTCTTAGGTGCACAGAACTTGTTATTTGCCCTTCAATTTTTTCCTTTTTGCAGGACCAGCCTAGCAGTCACAGGATTGGGAGCTCGAGCAAAGTCTCAAAGAGATCCAGAGATCAAAACAAGGGAGGCAGCAACTGCTATTTATTAATAGGGAAATGTGCCTACGATCTATGGCAACAAATCGGTATAGTATGGACGGACAAAGAGAGAGTATAGGGGTAGATCCTTCCGTTTGAAAAATATCCATTGTATCCCTACACAACTGTACAGTGAAATCACACAAATAGTAACAACTTAGAAATAAAAAGTAACATTGCTACAGTGTTTTCACTGTAGTAATTTTTTTAAAAAAAGCTATAATTATTTCACTGTACTCTTTATTACCAAATGTTACTCATTTTACAAAGAGTAACATTTGCTACGATAAAATAACTGTAGCTATTTTATTAAAAAAAAAAGATTTTTTTAAAAATATTGCTAAAGTGATTTCATTGTAGCAAGTATTATATTTTATTACCGAAATGTTAGAAAAATATTTCGGTAATAAAAGTAACATTTGCTGCGGTGATTTCACTGTAGCAAAAATATGAAAATTTTAAAACAAAATTTCTCTTAAAAAAAATTACTACTGATTTCACTGTTGAAAAAAATAAAATTTCGGTAATAAAGAGTAGCAATTGCTACATTGCAAATTGGTAACATTTGTGGTTTTAGTATTAGGGACAATTTTGTCATTTAAAGGTAGAAAAATGTCAACAGAGGAACGTTATCTAAAACCATCTTTTTCGAGAGTACCTGGTGCAAAACATCTTGTTGCAAGTCATTTACACAAAACCGATATCTTAACAGTGACCTTACACTAAATCCCCCTTAATTAATTCTGTAATCCCATGAGCATGACATCGACGGCTAGGATTCGCACGCACAAACAAGACACAACAGCCTTGAGGGAATGTTCGTTCCACAGTGTCCACACGGGGGGGTTCTAACTGGGAACCTCTCCAACATGGGAGAGGGGAAGTCCCACCAGGCCAAGAGCCCATTGGTACTTCTGTCGCAATTGGAGTTACTAAACCCATTGCAGATTTGTTATGTATTCTTTCAGCAACAATTATTTGGCCTAGTCTTTTGTGGATCAATGCATCTGTTTTGCGCCAAAGCTTCTGGGCTGCATTCTCATCATTCGCCAGACTTGAGCACGAACTCTCGTTGCAGTCGGAAAAATATTTTCCGGTGACTCCAGCTACTTGTGGGCTTAGAGCGACATAGCATGTCGTCGATGATCCCTGAAAACAAAATTTTATATTAATTACAAAAAGGTCTACATTTTCTGTAAATAAAATTTTGGAATTTTTGCATGAATACCCCTAACAAAGTTAAATATTGCAGAAAACCCCTATAGTTTTATAAAGAAAAAACTCTTCTAGCTAATTTTTTGACCATTTTACCCTTTAGTTTGTTCACATGAACACCGGTGAAAGCCGAGGGTAATAGAATCATAAAGTTGACCAAAGTTTTTTTTTTGCAAAAAATCGAGATATATGAAGGGTGCAGCTAATTCTTCGTAAAGACAACTGACCTGCGATACCGATTTAAGCAGTCTTGATGAAAGGAAAAACACAAAATCTGTGACATGATTTGCACTGTTTAAATTGTTGAATCAAAATTATAAATAATTTCTCAAAAAGGAAGACAACATTTACTAAGTAATTCGTACCTGTGATCAAGCCCTTATGATCCCTGATTATTCCAGTTTTCACAACTCCCGGATGAACTGCATTGATGATTACCTTCGCTTTTCTCGCCTGCAACATTCATTCAAGTTCTATTATACCAAAAACACTCCCCCCCCTCCTTTTTCTTCAGTACTTACTTTCAGCTGCCTTGCTTTGTGTTTGGCATGGAGTATGTTAGCCAACTTTGACTGTGCATAAGCAGACGTTCCGTTATAACTGCATGATTCAAACAATTTGATGGCGAGAAAGTGTTGTGATTAATTGTTTTATATTTGTTCTAAGAGCATCAAGTTTCCAAAGTGATGATTGAAATGAGAAGGGATTAACATAATTGAAGCACCATTTGGGATTGAGCATGTTAGAGAACCGGAATCCTTCTCTCTTAGCCCAGCTATGAATGACGGAGGACACATTGATTATACGCCCCTCGATTCCTGTCTGGGCTGCTGTCTCGACCAATTTATCCAGCAAAATTTCTGTTAGTAAATGATGACCTGCAAATCAAATGAATAACGATACTTGCTTCATCAATCCTATGTTCCTAATCATCTGAATTCTTCCCTTAGTATCAAGGGGAAATAAGTTAACTCTTTCGATGCGAAAACAAATAAGACATGACTTTTTTTTTTCACGGTTAGCTTATTGTGCAGTGAAGATTGAAATTTGGAGCTAGAGTTTCACTAAAATAATTTTTTTTTTTTAAACTAGGACATTACATGCATGGAAGTGGAAGCTCATGTTTTCACATGTATAAGGGAGAAAAAGGGGTGTATTGCAAAGAAAACCTAGCACATTCTACCTAAGTCTACACAAGAATTGTTAGGAAACCAATCCACCCAAACGCTTCAGGGCCTGTTTGGATATGCTCCAGATCCGGGATTCTAGAATTCTGGGAGCTCAGAATCCCTAAAAAAGGCGGAGACCTGTTTGGCTACAACGGGATTCCAAAAAGCATTTCTTCAGACTCAGAGAGCCCAAAGTGTGCTCCTAGGAGCCATTTTTCCGGGGCCCAAAATCAAGGCTCCGGGCTCCATAGCCCTTTTTTGGGATTCTGGGCTCCATTTAAGAATCCCAAAATCAGAATCCTATCCCAACAGGGCTTAAGCTGTTAGGGAAAGGGCCAACAATGGATATCAAGCTAACAAGAATAAGGACCGAGGTGTAGGAGATCCTGTCAAATTGTAGAGAGAACTCGAATGAGAGATGGAAATATTTGTAAACATCTCAAAGCACGCTTCAAATTATTTGGAAAGATCTCATGATCATTTCCTTCACCGCGAAGAGTTCTTCATGTAAATCCGATGCACTCTTTCTTACATTTTCATCGATATTATTTTTATTTGTTTACTCAAACGCCGAGAAGAGATGACTGAGCCTCCCCATTCCATGGGGAAATTGTCATAATGAAGAAATGATTTAGTTGAAGGAAATTCATTACTAGGTTGAATAGTCGAGCAGGAGATTACCCAAGTAATTGGTAGCAAAAGTCATCTCAAATTTGTCTTCTGTCAGCTCGAATTTCCGACAGAACTTCCCAGCATTGTTTCTGCTCATAAAATTTGATTAAAGTATGCATGTATAATGTTTTGAAACTAAATTGAATATCAGAAAAAACTTTTGTTGGTTTTTATACACACATGAGGATGTTGAGTGGCAATTCAAGGGAGAGGAACTGCGAGCAGAAACTGCGGATGGAAGCAAAGGAGCTCAGGTCAATCTCCATCACAATGATCTTAGCACCTGGGCTCTCCCTCTGTATTCTCTCCCTCACCTCACCGGCTCTCTTCACATCCCTCGCCGGGATCACCAGCCTCACTCCTCTCTTTGCCAGCACTCTTGCCGTCTCAGCTCCGATGCCTGAAGTAGCCCCTATAACACAAAGCACACCCCTTGATCAATGTGTTCACCATCAAGTGATTTGCAATTCATAGTCACCACATTATGACTGCATTTTTCTGATGACCAATTCTTTTTTTTTTCAGGAAAACCTTGGATTAGATGCCTTCTATCAGGTTTCGATTAGTGTCAACAGTGAATTGAAAACAAAAAGGAACAGGAGAAAGGAAATGATGCTCATGTTTTGCATTATAAAGCTACCTTTGAATTCAATAGACACGTGAGACCATTAGAAAATGGAAACCTTGATGAAAAAATTCATATATTCTATTAGTGGGCTTAGTATTTTAATCTTCAAATTATTCATTAAGACAAGAAATACTTGAAATTAACAGAACACATGCACTCATGTTTAACATGAACAAGAGAGAGAGAAGAGAGAGATACCAGTGATTATGGCCGTAAAGTGGGAAGGGATGGGGCAGGAGAAATCCTGTGTGACTTGCTCCCCATTGGAGTTTGATCCAAACCCACTTGGGCCTGGCAAACCTATCAGATACCTCAGTGTATCTCTCATGAAGTGAAAGTTTGGCAACATATGGGGTGGGGGGGATGATCAAGCAAACTCATCCACCCCATGATGTTAATTCATAGTTGAACAAACACTGACAAGCTTCCATCCTTGTATGTTCTGCCAACTAAAATGACAGGGGAGGGTTGCAACTTGCATGTAAAGGGTATATAGCATGAAAGCTTTTCCATACGTGTGAAGCCCATATTTTTTCTTATGATGGGTGTTGTCGGGCTGATTGAATGAGGCGGGAGGCAGTGAGGGGGACTAGTCGACGACTTGGTCTGCATGTTTCAAAGGCAGAGGGGGCCCAACGGTCACCTAATTGGATGGCAGAGGCTATGATTTCCAGCCTAACGGATAGATGGGCAGCACTCCTGGGATCGCATGCTGATCCTCGTGCCTCACGTATAGGCGGCACCCCTCGGATTACTTTGTTATCTTCATGCACTACAAAAAGTGAAAGGGGGGGAGGAAAAGGGCTTCCAAAAGGCAAAGAGCATTCTCTGCTTGCCCCCCACCCCATGAAAGATTCTAACCCAGAAATTATTCAGCGAACCCATTGGGCGTTGGGACTGACCTGTGAATCGTGCTCATCCCTTCGATGCTCGCATGGGGAACCCACAGAGTTGGGACAGTGTGCGATCCACCTCCGAAACACAGTCCCAATTGTGATAATCAAGGAGTCCACGAGAAGAGAGAGAGAGAGAGAGAGAGAGAGAGAGAGAGAGAGAGAGAGACCTCTGTGGAGTAGGCTCCACTTAAGTTACATCTGCTCTCCTGGTTGTTCTTTTCTCTCCTTTCTGGCTTTTCGTCGAACACCCGGAGTGGATGCTGTTGTCGTGCTTCTACAGAAACCAACCCGCCGGAACCCTTCATCGCCTACCGGAGCAGCTGCCTTCCGTCGACCGCTACTGCCCCCCTATCGGAACTCAGTATCCTTGACTCCTGAGTCCCTGACCTCCACTCAGACTCAGAGCCTTCGTCTCCTTAGTGCCTATCTCTCTTGAGGATCGATAGCTTTCGACCCATCACGTAGCTGGTCGTGTCTCCGTGTCTGCTCCACGGTTGGTATAAGCTGGTCGGTGCGAGTCAAGAACTTGACACACAAATAGACGTCATACAGACGATGACTTCGACTGCCATCGTAGTAGATCCAATCCGGGCTTTTCTTCATCGGACAGCTCCACCTCATCCACCGTATGCTGCCGTCGCACCTTACCCCAAAATTACTTCACATACTCCGTTTCCCCTCATAAACCCGTTTCTCATTTCTCTAGGTTATTATGGGTTGATCGAGGGCTGCTGCTTGACCCTACCTCCGTCTCGAGGGAATCTCAAAAAAAATTCTTATCTCATACCCCTTTTATAAGGGACTAACCCCTAAAACTAAAAACCCAGAATATCCCCACCAGCCTCCTTCCTCCCCTTCCACAACGTTGGGATTCATCGAGGTGGGAGAGAGAGAGTGTCGAGGGCTTGGAGCCGCCTCCTCTTCCCCTCCTACCCAATCACCATCGGAACCGGGGTAGCTGACACCCTGCTTTTCGTTTAGTTCATGTGTCAGTGGGGGGGGGGGGGGGGGGAGAGGGAGATGCTCGCCAGAGACGGTGAGTGGAGAGTTCACTGGTGACAGAGAGGGTGAGGTGGGCTAGAGGTGCTGGGGTGAGGTGGCTGAAGGCGATGGGGTATGAAGAGAAGATGAGATAAAGTAGCCAGAGGTGGTGGGGTATGTGGGGGCCTTTCTTCTTTTGAGGAGGTGGAGGGGAATCCAAAGGGGAAGCAAGGTACGTTCAGTAATTTTAGGGTATAAATAAAATCTCTTTATTTTTTTTACAAAATTTTTTAAAAAATGGAACATTAAATATTAATATTTTAATACACGGGATAAAAGTTTTGAAATAGGAAAAAACGGTGTTTTACGCCATTTGAGATGGCGTAAAAATGAAGCGGTGATTTTAAATGCCGAAAGTGCCGTATGGCCTAAAGAATTTAGGCCATGTCATATGGCGTAAAGCCTTTATTAAAGAATTTAAGGCCTTAAATTCTTTAACACCTTCATCGTTAAAGAATTCAAAGGAGTAAATTCTTTAACACAACATTTGAATGGTTATTTAAGGCCATTTAATGATTTACGTCATTTGAGATGGCGTAAATTCTTTACGCCATTTTTCAGATGGCGTAAAATAAGGGCACTTTCGGCATTTAAAATCACCACATCATTTTTACGTCTTACGCCATTTGAGATGGCGCACTATTCCGTTTTTTTCTATTTCGAAACTTTTGTTCCGTTTATTAAAATATTAATATTTTTTGTTTCGTTTCTTAATTTTTTTAAGGGATCAAGTAGTCAATGCATCACTCATTAGTGCGCTAGGGCACGAGTAGTCACTACATCGCTTGTTAGAGCAATAGCACAAGATAGACGAAGGATCAAAACTTGCCATCACGAGGAGATAAATGTCCCAATTTTCAATAACCCCACAATTTAAAGGCTAACTACTAAGCCAGGAGGAAGGTTCACACTACAGAGCGGGAGTAAATATATCATCGCATTTATTCGAACCCCCGACCAAGGCCACATATTATATTAATTTGTCTTACCAACTAAGCTATGAGTTTTTTTTTTCTGCTGGACCTTCCAAACAATCAGAAGACGCGGCACTAGAGCAAGGGCTCAAAGAGGTCCGAAGATTGAAATGAGGGGGACAACATCTACTTTTAGTAATTCCATATATAATCCAGTGAACATGACATCAACGATTAGGATTCACATGTGTAAACAAGGCACAACAACCTTGATGAAAAGGTCACACCACGATGTCCATATCGAGAGTCGAACCGGGAACCTCTCCAACAGAGGAGAGAGGAAGTACCACCAGACAAGAGCCTGTTGGTAACTAACCTATGAGTTGGAGACCACCTGGTAATGTAGCACAAGATAGATTAGGGCTCAAAACATTACAATACCCCTATAATATTGACACACATGAGCATGAATAAAATCCGCCTCAAAGACGGGAGATAAGGCCAACACAAAGACGGAGGGAAAGCCCATGGGTATATGGGGGAGATTTCGGCCATCATATGGTCACCCTCCAACAGTCGAGTGAAGGGTAGAGCCTTGAGATGTGGCGCGTTGTAGAGCACTGAACTATCACACAACACTATAGAGTAGAGAGAGAGAGAGAGAGAGAGAGAGAGAGAGAGAGAGAGAGGAAGGGTTGACACAGGAGGTGGTGACGGAGTTCGGCCGAAGCCTATGTCTCAATGCGGTAAGACGCAACCTTTGAATTCACTATCTCTGAAGAAGTAGAGCTACGCTCGACATGCTAAGAAGTATGCGTGGGCCTCAGGCAGGGCTACGGGCCCCACTGTTGTCTCCGTGGGTCCCAAGCAGGGCTGCGGGCCCCACGATAATCTTTGTGGGCCCCGGACCGGGCTGCGGGTCCCATTATCGTCTCCGTGGGCACCGGGCAGGGCTACGGGTCCCGCAGTCACCCCAGTGGACCCCAAGCAGGGTTGCGGTCCCACTGTCGTCTCCATGGACCCCAAGTAGGGTTGCGGGTCCCAAGGTCGTCTCCGTGGGCCCCACGCAAGACTGCGGGTCCCATTGTTGTCTCCGTGGGCCTCGGGCAGGGCTGTGAATCCCACCGTTGAGCGTTAGCTAAATTTTGCACCCACAAGATAGAACACCACACCAAACCGAATGGGGGCAAAAGAAAAGCCCAAGGAATACAACACCACAACGTGCCTATGGGGGGGAAGTACCTTGCCACTAGGATGCGAGCACAATTTTAATTAGGGATGCAACTTGGGTCGGGTAAAACCGAGAACCGACCCAACCCGATCTAAACAGGTCAGATTGGTTTAGGTATTTTGACTAAACGAGTTGGTTCGGTTCTAAGTTTTGTGGACCCGACTAAATATGGGTTGGTTCCAGATTGGAGCTTGGATAGACCCGACCCTACCTGAGAATCAAACTCAGCTCATATATTTTATGCCACATATATATGTCACAGGATGGACTTTTGGGCTACATGGCACTAGCATCAGAGTAAACATTAGTTGTTTGCTATCGTTGAACCCACTACCAAGAGAATTTAACGGGTGGTTAAAGCCTAAAACCCAACGCGAACCTCCGGCGTTGATGAAAGTTTTGCATGTCTCTTCTAATATCTGGTTAGAGCGTTGATGAAAGTTTATGGATCCTTCTTCACCATTCATATCTGGTTAGGGCTATATATATTGTTGATGAAAGTTTTTCATGTCTCTTCTAATATCTTCCATTAATACTATTCTAGGTGTGGCCCTTATCCTTATCCCTAGGCCTTGCACAACAATATGAGGTCAGCTTCTTATCGGGTCTACTTCTTTTCTACTTTGTGCATGACCAAATCATCTTAATATGTTCTCCATTAACTTGTCCTAAATTGGTCCCACTCCAATATTTCCTTTAATACATCCATTCCACACTCTACCCCTTTTTGTTTTTCCAAAAATCCACCTCAATATTCTGAATTGAACCATATAACATTTATGACTCTTATTGTTGTCTTGTAAAATCTTACTGGATATATCACTATTTATCTCTCTATTTCAGTGTGATAGACCCAATATATCGAAAACAATCACATTATTCTATTTTTTTGCCACTAATTGTTAAATTGAGTTCATTATCATTATCATTTTTATTAAAATTGCACTCCATATATTCTATTTTAATTCTATTTATTTTTTAAGTTATCTTCCAAAATCTTCCTCCACATTTTTGATTTAGCATTTAATCACATCATTGTCTTATCGACTAACACTATATCATCTACAAATATTAGAGATCTGACACTTGTCCCTAATTATGACGCTTGAATCTTGAAGAAGCACCACAAGTTTTGTACGACCATGAAGGCCAGGTGAATTTAGTAACCACGATGGGGGGCGGGTCCTTGGCTCACAAAGTCCTTCCCGCATGGATACTTCTGGCCATGCATACAGAAAGACGTCGCCACCTATGTCAAGCACGACTATGCTAGCTGGCACACGACTCTGATCCACCAGTCACTCAAGTACAGTGGCGGACCCAGGAATTACAAAATTTAGAATTTTGGAGGGGCCATGGAGTCCAAAAACCTTCAGGTCCTTAGGGTTTTCTGTTCGAGCACCGTCTACCACATAATATGATATCATGCATGGGTGTACCTTTAACACATAGGGGCTTCCCATGTTATCTACAACTTACTAGGAAATATTGCCCACCTATACTTCAAATTATTAGGATCTCATCCGACTTGGCCTAACATACCCTGTTTCTTGCATCAGTAAATGGTAGCACCAAGTCCGATCTAGACAATCTTTACTGTATAAAAAAGAAGTAGGCCTTATAGCACTAACCAAACAATATCCATGGCTACCCCTATCTTGAGTTTGAAATATATTATATGATAAAATTACGAACAGCATGTTACTTAGAGTAATCTTTAGATTTTCATCGGCAAAAGAAACATGAATCACATGAAACATGCCCCTCGATCTCCTTCCACAACAACTCTCTCTCTCTCTCTCTCTCTCTCTCTCTCTCTCTCTCTCTCTCTCTCTCTCTCTCTCTCTCCATTCCCTATTCACACATGTGAATCACATGTGATTCCGCCCTAATAAGGGTACAAACTAAAATTGTGCAACTATCTTGAACTCAAATTAAGTTTACTGAAGGCAGCCCTCAACTTTAAAGAAAACGACCAATATTCCCCTAGCGCGAACCTCACATTTTGATAACGGCAAACACATACCCACCGCCATCGGTCCCATGCAGGCCATTATAGACCGAGTGGATTCATAGTCATTTTAGTTGGAGGAATCATAGTACATGCATTGTGGCGACATTCGGCCACTGTTGATCACTCGACCTCTAATGGCTGAAGTATATGTAGATGCACTCCACCTCTAATGACCAAATGTACAATAAAGGAACTAAGCCTCCAAGGGCCGAGTCACTAATTTTCAGATAGAGAAGGAAGAAAGGGCGGTGGAGAAAGAATGATGGAGAGGAAGAGAGATGGAAGAAGAAGGGAAGGAGGAGGAAGGAAATCTACCACTTTAGACGGGCAACGACCTGCATGAGATTGTTGTCGGCTAGCCAATAGTATGCATGCTTTTGACAAAGGCGGAGGTGGGTAGCGTCTTACACAGGCACTGACAAATAAGGGAGGACCTTTTTATATAGATTCTAAAACATTTCATATGTTGCTTGTCTTGCAACATATGCAACGGAGCACATCAACACGTAGATGTTAGAGTGCATACACCGCCCAGCTGCCTAGTGCAACATATGCAATGGAAGTAGTGCAACATATACAATGGAGCACCACAACATATGGATGTTAGCGAGTAAACATATGTTAGTTGTGATGTATGCACAACCCAAACGATCATCACAGCTATACAAATTAAATCCAACGGCCCACAATGAGCCAACATATGGTATATGTGATGCATATGTCGTCCAAACAATGCATCACACAATCCAAATTGAATTGGACGGTCCACAGTGCTCGGATCGTACCAACATGATTGCGCTAGAGAGAGGGGGCCTCTTTCTCTCCCTCCCTCCTCTCTCTCTCTCTCTCTCTCTCTCTCTCTCTCTCTCTCTCTCTCTCTATATATATATATATATATATATATATATATATATATATATATATATATATAGGGTCAGGATCGGATGACCCATCAAAATTTCGACCCATTAATAACCCAGCACCCTTTGAGGCACCTAGAGGTTTTAGAATGGGCTGATTTTTTGTAGACATGTTGTCTATGATATGTTGATCATCCTCACAAAAAATCAGCCCATTCTAAAACCTCTAGGTGCATCAAAGGGTGGTCTTCAAATCAACGGTTAAAATTGATAATAAAAAATCATTGATTTGAATTGCGCATTTGATGCACCTAGAGGTTTTAGAATAGGCTGATTTTTTGTGAGGATGATCAACATACCATAGACAACATCCCTACAAAAAATCAGCCCATTCTATAACCTCTAAGTGCCTCAAAGGGTGCTGGGTTATTAATGGGTCAAAATTTGCTGGGTCATCCGATCCTGACCCATATATATATATATATAAAGAGAGAGAGAGAGACAGAGAGAAGTGCTAGAATGCGACATGCGGTGCGTGCGGCATCGCACCGCAACCGTCTGATGCACTGCTGCATGCATCGCATGCACGCAGCGCGTGCATCAGACGGTTGTGGTGTGATGTCGCACGCACCGCATGCCGCATTCTAGCATACCCCTATATATATATATATATATATATATATATATATATATATATATATATATATATATATATATATATATATATATATATATATATATATATATATATATATATATATATATAGAGAGAGAGAGAGAGAGAGAGAGAGAGAGAGAGAAAATGGGAAATGAGCTGCCAGCCTATTTCGAAAAAATGGACAGCCACCCATTTGATGCCCTTAGGAGTCTTAGAATGTGCTGATTTTTTGTGAGCATAAGTATCTTATCTTGGATAGAACACCCACAAAAAATCAGCACATTCTAAAACTCCTAGGGGCATCAAATATTTGAAGTTTTATCGAGCGTTCGTTGTCACCGTTAATATGAAATATTACATTTGATGCCCCTAAAAATTTCATAATTTGCTGATTTTTTGTGGGTGTTCTATCTAAGATAAGATGCTTATGCTCACAAAAAAGAGCACATTCTAAGACTCCTAGGGGCATCAAATGGGTGGATGCCCATTTCGTCGAAATAGGCCGCCAGCCTATACCCCGTATCCTATACATACATACATATATATATATATATATATATATATATATATATATATATATATATATATATATATATATATATATATATATATATATATATATATATATATATATAACAAGAGACGGCGGTCTACATGCTGACTAGACAAAACGGAACAACTTGCTGACTAGACAAAAATGAACGGATAGATTTGATCATCATCTCTTGATCTAACCATAGAATGGGGCTCATCCTTTCATTTCTTTACAAGGGAAGTCCCTCAATTAATACAGAATTAATTGGCTCACATAGAAGGCAACCCAATCATCCCAAATTCCTCACAAAAATCACTCTCAAATCTCAATTAATATAAGAATCTTTAGAGTAAATTACACTTTGCCCCCTGAAGTTTAACTTAAAAACACTAAACCCCCTTATAGCTATAAAACAACATTTTGCCCCCTTCACTTCAGTTTCGATCAGATAAAAATCACCCGAAATCCCTCAAAAAAATCACTCTCAAATCTCAATTAATATAAGAATCTTTAGAGTAAATTACACTTTGCCCCCCTGAAGTTTAACTTAAAAACACTAAACCTCCTTATAGCTATAAAACAACATTTTGCCCCCTTCAATCCAGTTTCGATCAGATAAAAATCACCAAACAAGGAAATTATGTAGTTGACAAAAGGGTGTATTGTGCTAACATTTCAAACTTTAGGGAGCGATTTGGAACAAAATAAACTACATGGGAGTTAAGTGTTTTTTAGCAAAACTACAAGGGGCAAAGTGTAATTTATCCTAATCTTTGGGAAATTTTATTCATACGCAAATTATATGTAACTAGCCCCCGTCTCCCTATCGTTTCTCAATAACTTACTCAGCGACCTTTTGATACCAACATTGCCCTTTTCTTTTGTACCCCAAACCTCAAAGCCCTAACTTAGCATCTTTTGTACCCCCAACCCAACCCAACCCAACCCAACCCAAGGTCTGTTTGAACTTCCTTAGCCCTAGCCTAATCCGTCGGGTTGGCCAGGTTGATCAGGTTGTGCGGGATGGGTTGATCGGCTTCAATATGGTAGAGGAGAAATAATTAGGGTTGGCCTCGGGTTGGGTTCAGGTTAGCCCGCCCAAATTTGGGTTGGACTCAGGTTGGGTTCCGGTTGGCCCGCCCAAGTTGCAGCCCTACGTCTGCCTTCAAGTAGGGGTGGCAATAGGTCGGGTCGGGTTGGGTTGAGACATAGTTATAAGAGCAAAACACCCAACCGAACCCGACCCGTTTAATAAACGGGTCAACAACTTAAACCCAAACCCGACCCGATCCGTTTAACCCGTTTACTAAACGGGTCGGGTCGTGTCGGGTTAGGTTGGCTCGGGTTGGCTCAACAGAACCCATGTAAACCTACCGGGTTGGGTCAAGACAAGTCGGATTGGGCCGGATTTGATCGGATTGGGTCGGGTTGGCTCGGGTCGGGTTGGGTTGACACGACTCATTTGGTAAACTGGTCAAGTCACGTCAATCGGGCTATAAGTACAAACCCGAACCTGACCCATTAAATAAACGGGTCGATCGGGTTGACCCTTATATGACCTGAACCCGTTTAGGCCAAATCTAAACCCGCTAACTTCGGGTTTAGAATTTTCGCCTTAGGCCTCAGTTTGTATTGAGACGGCCCTCTCTCTCTCTCTCTCTCTCCCCCCACGGTCTCTCTCTATTTCTCTCTCTCTCTCTCTCTCTCTCTCTCTCTCTCTCTCTCTCTCTCTCTCTCTCTCTCTCTCTCTCGCTCTCTCTCTCTCTCCCCCCCCCGGGGTAGCGGAGTTGGGGGTTGGTTGGTTAGTCGCACCGAAGGCTCCCGCTTCGTGCCAATCGGCACGGGCATGCCGAAGGCGGTAAGGTGTGTTGTCGTCGCATACGACGGTGGGGGTGGTGATGCCCGGAAGGTGTGTTGCCGCCGAAGGCAGCCCGCTGTAGTGCCGACAGGCACGGGCATGCACTAGTATATATATATATATATATATAGAGAGAGAGAGAGAGAGAGAGCCGATCCAGTGAGAAACTCCTTATTTCCGAAACCTTGTGCGAAACCCCTCTAGAGGTTTCAGAATTTGATGAAACTTGGTAGGCATACTACCTATGCCATGTTGATCATCCTCACAAATTTTCATCAAATTCTAAAACTTCTAGGGGCATCAAATTTGATAATCAAGTTAACGATTTTTTTGAACGGTCGGTAAATTTTCTAACATTTGATGCCCCTAGAGGTTTTAGAATTTGATGAAATTTTGTGAGGATGATCAACATAGCATAGGTAGTATGCTTACCAAGTTTCATCAAATTTTGAAACCTCTAGGGGGATTTCGCACAAGGTTTCACAAATAATAAGTTTCTCACTGGATCGGCCCTATATATATATATATATATATATATATATATATATATATATATATATATATATATATATATATATATATATATAAGTGCTAGAATGCGGCATGCGGTGCGTGCGGCATCGCACCACAGGCGTCTAATGCACTGCTGCGTGCATCGCATGCACGCAGCGCGTGCATCAGATGGCTGGGGTGCGATGCCGTACGCACCGCATGCCGCATTCTAGCATACCACTATATATATATATATATATATATATATATATATATATATATATATATATATATATATATATATATATATATATATATATATATATATATATATATATATATAGAGAGAGAGAGAGAGAGAGAGAGAGGACGGATCACCTGCGGGACGTCCCGCAGCGGTATCCTGCGGGACAAAATGTGAGCTGTCCGATTGCGATCGGTGTTAACGCGTGGATTCTGTGCGGTGGGCCGGGGGGTTGTACGGGTCGTCCGATCAAACGATCGGAATTCACCCAAACCACCGACCATCGCTGTTACTGTGGCGGGCACAGTAACAGCATTTCGGTGGAGGGGTTGAATCCCGATCGTCCGATCGTCGTGAATCGAACGGTAAAAATCCTTTCCGCCCCGGTTAAAAGTTATAGCCGTTCGATCGAATGATCGAACGGATGAGATCCATGTGTAAACAAATGAATAGGACAAAAAATCATTATTATTTTTTGTCCTGTTCATTTGTTTACACATGGATCTCATCCATTAGATCATTTGATCGAACGGCTATAAAAATTAACCGGGGTGGAAAGGATTTTTACCGTTCGATTCACGACGATCGGACGACCGAGATTCACCCAAACCACCGAAATGCTGTTACTGTGCCCGCCACAGTAACAGCGATGGTCGGTGGTTTGGGTGAATTCCGATCGTTTGATCAGATGATCGGACGGCCCGTACAACCCCCCGGCCCACCGCACAAAATCCACGCGTTAACACCGATGGCAATCGGACGGCTCACATTTTGTCCCGCAGGTGATCCGTCCTCTCTCTCTCTCTCTCTCTCTCTCTCTATATATATATATATATATATATATATATATATATATATATATATATATATATATATATATATATATATATATATATATATATATATATATATATATATATATATATATATATATATAGGGGCATGCTATGTTGCAGCATGCGGTACGTGCGGCACCACACCGCAGCCGTCTGATGCACGAGCTGAGTGCATCACATGCACGCAGCGGTGCATCAGACGGCATGCGGTAGGTGCCGCACTTACCGCATGTCGCATTATAGCATTTCTCTCTCTCTCTCTCTATCTCTCTCTATATATATATATATATATATATATATATATATATATATATATATATATATATATATATATATATATATATAGAGAGAGAGAGAGAGAGAGAGAGAGAGGATACGGGTTATAGGCTGGCGGCCTATTTCGACGAAATGGGTAGCCGCCCATTTGACACCTTTAGGAGTCTGAGAATGTGCTGAATTTTTGTGATCACATACACCTTACCTTAGATAGCACACCCACAAAAAATCAACACATTCTAAAACTTTTAGGGGCATTAAATGTTACATTTCAGATTAACGGTTTCAATGAACGTTCGATAAATCTTTTAACATTTGAAGCCCCTAGGAGTCTTAGAATGTGCTGATTTTTTGTGGGTGTTCTATCTACGATAAGGTGCTTATGCTCACAAAAAATCAGCACATTCTAAAACTCCTAAGGGCCTCAAATAGGTGGCTGCCCATTTTGTCAAATTGGGCTGGCAGCTCATTTCCCGTTTCCTCTCTCTCTCTCTCTCTCTCTCTCTCTATATATATATATATATATATATATATACGTGTTAGGCTGCGGCGTGCGATGCGTGCGGCGTCGTACCACAGCCATCTGATGCACTGCTGTGGTGCGTGCGATGCACGCAGCAGTGCATCAGATGGTTGCGGTGCGACGCAGCACGCACGGCACGCCGCATTTTATCATTCCTCTCTCTCTCTCTCTCTCTCTCTCTATATATATATATATATATATATATATATATATATATATATAATAAGGGACGACAGTTGTGGGGGGGACAAATGAACTGAGACAAAGGAGCGGCTCAGATTTATCTAGAGGAGGGGGATAAATCACAGTCGTCCGTTTCAGCCATAGCTAAATGAATCCTACTCGATCACAGTCGTCCATTTTCTAGCCCCAGCCAACGAATCCCACAAACTATCTCTCTTAAATGCACCTCTAAAAATCCCACCGTCTTCTTTGGAACCCACACTCTCAGTCTCAGCTCCCCCACCCCTTTTCTCTCTCTCTCTTGGAAGACCAAACCCACGCCCCGCCCCCCTTTGGAACCCACGTCCTCAGCCCCACCCGCCTACCCATTCTCTCCCCTCTCCCCTCTCCCCTCCCTCCCTCTCTCCCGAGAGACCAAACACATGCTCGCCACCCTCCCTCCCTCCATCCCTCTCTCTCTCTCACGACCTCAGCCCCACCCGCCCTCTCTCTCTCTCTCTCTCACGCCCTCAGCCCCACCCGCCCACTCTCTCCGACGCCGGCCATGATCGTCCTCCCCAGATCCGGCCCTAGATCGGACCCGCGGCAGCCTCGCAGCCTTCTCTCCGCAGCCAATAGTCAGATCTGCAGATCCGGACCTAGATCGGACCCGCGGTAGCCTCGCAGCCTCCTCTCTGCAGCCAATAGCCAGATCGACAGCCTCGACGCCGGCCATGATCGTCCTCCCCAGATCCGGCCCTAGATCGGAGCACCTACTCATGGAGATCTCTGTTCTCCGTGAGTGCTCTCACTCCGACGGACCTCCGGCACCACTGCCACCACCACCCCATGCCTACCGGCGTCCCCCAGGCAGCCCTATCGGTGAATCCCTCCCTCCCTCTCTCTCTCATAGTTTTTCTTTTTTTCTGATTGCAGGTTGCCGTCGCCGGCGAGGTCACGATCTGGAGGAGGCGAAGTGGCAGCCGTGCCCTGCGACGAGATCCGCAGGCAGCGAGGAGGAGGCAAAGTGGCGGTTGTGCCATTCGACGCCTTCGATGGCAGCGTGGTGGCATCCTGTCTCTCTCTCTCTGGGACGTACCGGATCCAGCCGTGCAAGGATGGCACGGCCTGCCGCCGGCGCGTGTGCTTCTCTGCCGCATCCCTCCCCTATCTCATCTCCGGCTTCGGGGGGACGAAATTGAGAGGTATCGATCCTCTCTCTCTTATAGTTTTTTTTTTTTTTCTGACTGCATGTTGCCATCGCCGGCGGGGTCACGATCTAGAGGAGGCAAAGCCGCAGCCGTTCCCTGTGACGAGATCGGCAGGCAGCTAGGAGGAGGTGATGCGGCGGCCGTGCCCTGCGACGCCGTCGATGGCAGCACAGTGGCATCCCTTCTCAATCTCTCACTCTCTCTCTCTCTGATAGGTACCGGACCCAGCACGGTGGCATCCCATCTCAATCTCACTTTATCTCTCTCTCTGATAGGTACCGGACCCAGCCGTTCAAGTACGGCACGACCTGCCGCCGGCGCGTGTGCTTCTTCACAGCAGCACCACCAGAGCCCGAGGGGGCAGCAGTGCCGGAGTCATACGACGGGTCGCCGATCCGCCGCCACGCCCTGGATGCATACTTCCTGAAGGGTCTATTCGCCGCCACTCCGACGGCGTGCATCTTTTCGATGGGCGGGTCAACAAGGTAAAGTCCATGCCCCCTAGCCCTACTCTAACCCACTTCTCTCTTGGTGTGTGTGTGTGTGTCGACCTACCATGATTGCAGCCGCCAACTGCAATACCCGACGCTGTTAGGTCGCCCGATCAACAGGGGTTTGGGTGACCCTACCCATACTCATACCCATTCGGGTTGGCATACTTCATACCAGATCCATACACATTAGGGTTTCGGGTTTTGGTTTGTGGCCGGTGGGGTCGGGTTTTAGTTTAGGTTCGGGTTTCGGTTTTGAAAAAAAAAAATCAAGGTATCACAATAATGTTAGGCTGCTTGATCATCGGCAACCTTCCATCCGCCACCACCAATGAAAGCCCTGACCCCAACAGTCTCTCTCTGCGATGCCAATGTGGGTGAATAGCTCCTCTGAAGTTTAGCTCAAAGAACACTTAACCCCCATGTAGTTTGTTTTGTTCGAATTCGCTTCCTTAAGTTTCAAATGTTAGCACAATATTCGTTTTTTCTATCTATAGGGGGTCTAGCTCAATACCCCTTGAGGTTTAACTCAAAAAGACACTTTACCCCATTAAGTTTAGCTGAAAAAAAAAATATAAATTACACTTTAGCACCTGAAGGTTAGCTTAGAAACACTTTACCTCCCTAAAGTTTTAAATGATACAGAAAGTTTTAAGAAACGGAACAAAAATTATTAATAATTTAATAAACGGAACAAAAGTGAATTTATTGTGGACAAGTTAAGTGACTTTGAAGTTCAATCTAATGATCGAAGATGTTTGGGAAATCATGTGATTAACAATTTGAAACTTTGTTCTTAGAGGATCATGCATGTTCGTGTTTAAGTAGTTGGTTTTTGCTAATATGTTTTATTTGTAAATGTAAAGAATGAAGTGATTATATTTCATGCTATAACTTATCATTTCTAGGATTATGTTCTTACCAATGGTATTAATTATTGGGTCGTTCCTTCCGATGCTACCTTTAAGTGGTTTGATAATATTTTCAATTACCTATCAGTACCGAACTACTGCGGCCACCTTTAGCAACAAATCAAATTCATGGACGATGCCCACATCGATGTTGGTGCTGAAAAAAAGATTTAGCTCAATACCCCTTGAAGTTCAACTCAAAAAGACACTTTACCCCATTAAGTTTAGCTGAAAAAAAAATGTAAATTACACTTTAGCACCTGAAGGTTAGCTTAGAAACACTTTACCTCCCTAAAGTTTTAAATGATACAGAAATTTTTGAGAAACAGAACAAAAATTATTAATAATTTAATAAACGGAACAAAAGGTGTATAATTGGAAAAAAAAGGAATATTACGCCATCTCAAATGGCGTAAAGTATTTATGCCATTTGAGATGACGTAAAACTGAATGGGCAAATTAAAATGCCGAAACTGCATTTTCTTTACGTCATTTCATATGGCGTAAATTCCCTATAAATAGTTTACGCCATTTCAAATGACGTAAAGTCCTAATACGTTTTAGGATTTAGGGTTAGGGTTTAGGGTTTTAGGGTTAGGGTTAGGGTTTAGGGTTTTAGGGGTTAGGGTTTAGGGTTTAGGGGTTAGGGTTTAGGGGTTAGGGTATAGCTCCCCTCCCCCCCTCCGAGCCAATCTCTATATACATATATATACATGCTATAGAGATCACGAAATTTCTATAAAATGTATATGAGTGGGATTCAGTTCGGGGAGGTGGCGGTGGACCCCGAGGTTGGGCGGGGAGCACGACCAGGCGGCGACGATGTTTGATTTTTTTTTTCCTTCCTTTTCCTCTCTCTCTCTCTCTATCTATCTCTCTGTTTCAGATCGATTTGTTGTTTTCTTTTCCTCTCTTTCTCTCTCTATGTTTCAGATTGATTTTCTCTTCTCCCCAACCTCTCTCTCTCTCTCTCTCTTCACTACTCCGGACGGGGATGGTGTCGAAGAAGAGTGACGTGTACAGCTTTAGTGCGTTGCTGCTAGAGCTCATCACCGGGGCGCCGGCCTTATGCTCGGAGGTGGAGAGGCCGCTGAGGTTGGGTGGGGAGCACGACCAGGCGGTGGCAATGTGGTCGTTGGCGGCAAGCTACGTCGGGGAGCAGCAGAGCTTCTGGCCGTCGATGGCGGAAGTGGTGCGGATCATTAGGGATAATGTGCCGGCGTTGTCCATCTCGGCCGTTGGTGACGAGGGATGGAATTGAAAGCCGAATTTGTAAATTCTTTTTCTTCACATGTTAATCACAATAATATAAGTTAAGAAAACGGGAATTTAATAAGTACCACAAATTTTTTTAAAAAAATCAAAGGTAAGGGGCTTGAATGCACAAAGAGGAGAAATAAGAAGGCTATGAAGACTACGATGTTATCTTTCAAAAAAAAAAAGACTGATGTTTGATGGGTAGTCTGGGCATTGTTAGAAAATAAATAGATCCATTTTTAGAAAAGGAATGCTAGCCAAATCTCATCAAAAAAATTTGGACTAATTTGTATGGCCGTCCAGCAGATCGATTTTTTTTTCTTCTCTTTCGCTTCTCTGATCGGAGGGGTTTCCCCCTTCTTTTCCGCGCTCTCTCTCTCTCTCCCTCTCTCTTTCTTTCTGAACAGAACAGATCTTGACATATATATTTTTTTTGTGTCTTCGGTTACAGGAGATCGAGGTCATCGGCGGAATACTGCCAGTTCCGATGTTCGAACCAATGGTCATGGTATGTTGTTTTTCGCTCACTCTAGGATTATAGTGAGTGGGCCGCGGGATGGCAACCACTTCAGTTCAGTACAATTTCAGTTACACTCCTAGATCTATGGATTATAGATTTGCTTTTCTCATGTGCGATTAAACCTGATTCTTAAGGTGTTAGTAAAAAAATTATTTCCTCAGATTTTTATATTTCCTTTGCAGTTACTACTTGATCACTTGCGATTTCTACTATCAAGTACCCTGTTCGGACCACTTCCTGTGCTCGAATCACATCAAGTACCCTGTTCGGACCACTAAGTAAGCCTATGTTTGCCCTATTTCCCGTGATTTCTTTCCGTCGATTTAAACTAATTTTGCCCTCATTAACCCGTTTCTAACATTTGTTAAAAAAAAAAAATTGTATTTTATTCATACAATTTTTTTTTTTTGTGGAGCATTGTTGATTGGATAAAGGCAATGACAACGATAATATGCAAATGCATTGTTTTACAGTTTTTTTAATTATATAGGAGTGGTAGGAAATGCAAAGTTGGTTGGGCTTCTCTCTCGGAGGGATTAGTCCAAGCCCGAAGTGGGTCCAGTGCCCGAAACACCAATTTTGCTGATTTTTTTGGTATTTGGCTGATTTTGCTGAATTTCACTAGCGATATTTACATCTTTAACCCCACTAAAAGAATTTCCATTGCCCGAAACAACAATCTTCAAATCTTTAAGGTCGCGATCTGCTCTATTTTTTTTTCTTTATAGATAGTCGTCATGTGTTTGCATAACTTTTTTTTTCGTCGAACTAAAAAAAACACTACATAAAGTGTTCCAAATTTCGGGTTATAAATTTTTGGGTGCAAGTGAGATCAAAAATTAATTTTTTGGGTTCCAATTTTTTTGGTGCAAGTGAGATCCAATGCAAAAACTATGACAATAACTTTGTGATAAAAAAATTGATCAAAAAAACTGAGTATCTTCTTTTTCCGTGAATAGGTGTTTTGAATATTTGATAAAAAAAAAAACAACCGAGTATAAGACTAAACAAAATGGAGAATCTTTTTTTCCCGTGAATAGATTTGATCAATGTTTCCCCTATTTTTTGTGCTTTTGCTAATTTATTCTATGAAAAATCAAAAAAATTGATAGTAAAAGATTGATTCACTTTAAGGACATAACAATACATATATTGAATCGTAAAGGTTCCATTTTTTGGGTTCCTATTTTTTTGGTTTCAAGTGAGATCCAATGCAAAAACTATGACAAAAACTTTGTGATGAAAAATTGAAGGACAGCGAGGCCGCTATAACTTCACTCCAGGTTCCTCTCCCCCCCCCCCCCCCCCCACCACCACCACCACCACCACCTACCCACCACTATATAGGGGTATATTTAAAAGGGGCTTTTGCATGAAACCCCTCATAGTATAGATTTCTTCCCCCCCCCCCCTATCTCAGGTGATTGTACTTACCCTAGCCCTCGAGATAAATCATGATCACCACTTATTCCACCAGATAAAGATGGACAGCCGGTCGGTTATATCTCCTAAAATGTCTGCTGTCAAGTCGTCGACTAGCACATAATACACACAGATACACTGTTCGTCTATGAGAGTTTCATTCTTGACTCAGTCCTCCTTTGGCTTTGGTGTTTCAGAATTCTAAGGAATACTTGGAGAAACAGTTGTCGGAGGTCGAGAACAACATCAGAGAACTGTTACAGCAGGATCCAGGTCTAGCGCGCCAGATCATGTCGATGACCGTCATGTAAACTATTCTTCCCTTTGAGGATGAGGGTCACTCTGTTTTATGGCGGCCCACCAACTTTCGACCAATGCTGAAGTTTTCCTAAATTGAGTGTTTCATGTAATAGAGTTGGTCATTTGCTCCACTAAAAGTATAGCCTTTGCAAAATTTTTATTCTTCTGAAGCTCCCACTTTTGCTTGCACGATTTTGTATGACTTTTTATTCTGTAAGTTTCTGTTCAGTGAATCCTAAAACTAATATGGGTGAAATACAATTGTAAAAAAGTTGTGCATACAAAACTTTGTTAAGAATAAAGCCTACTCTCTCTCTCTCTCTCTATTTGTTTTTTGAGTTATAGAATTTTAGAAGTGATATGATCTGGGTTTAATAACATAAATGTGCTTGCAGTTCGACTTCTAGAGGATGAACGTCGACACCTGGATAGGGATTTACTGCACCCCAAAGCTGGGATTACTGATGATGACGTTGAGCACTTTGGTCCTTATGGCCCAATGGGATCTGCCATGTCGCCCATTAGAGAGAGTTACGTGGAGAGAAAGAGAGTTATTCTTAAATTTGCTGCACTTGCTTATGGGCCCACCAACTGAGACGGTCCCATGCACGTTGTTGCGTATGCTAACGGCCCAATCGGGTCCTGCCACATCGTCCATTAGATAGAGAGTTACATGGAGAGCAAAAAAAATTTGAAACCCTTAATTTAGTCGCCCAAACAACTATCACCGTGGTTCGGGGTCCGGCCATTGGCTTTGGGTCGGTTCGTTTAGGGGTTGTCCCCGAGAGAGAGAGAGAGAGAAGGGGGCTCCGAGTTAAAATCTCACCATAATCGTTTGTTTGCATTCCGGTCGGGCTGAATGGGATCGACAGCTGCCAAGGTTCTGTTGCCACCCTCGAATCATTATTAACACTCTTGAATTATTGGACCTCTTAATAATATTGTTACCGCTCTCGAAATATTCCGTTGCCGCTCTCAAAATATTATGGAAACCCCTCTTTCCCTCGAAATAATATCATTGCCCGTGAATTATTATTGCCGGCCTCAAAATATTGATGCCACCCTCTAAATATTATCACCCCCCTCAAAATGTTTTTGTTGCCTTCAAAATCTTTTTCGTGCCAATTGGCACGGGGTTTTTACTAGTATATATATATATATATATATATATATATATATATATAGAGAGAGAGAGAGAGAGAGAGAAAGAAAGAGAGAGGGCTGTTACAGTGAGCTGTGGGCTGCTGGGGGGAAAGTGAGCTGTGGGTATTTTGACCCCCCAAGAAGTTATGGAATTTGATGAAATTTGGTGAGGTTGTTGCCTAGGATAAGATGACCATCCTCACCAATTTTCATCAAATTCCAAAACTTCTAGGGGGGTCAAATGGTCGAAGCACTTTCTGCCGTCCGCAGTCACCATTAAAATTGCTTCGACAATTTGACCCCCCTAGAAGTTTTGGAATTTGATGAAAATTGGTGAGGATGATCATCTTATCCTAGGCAAGAACCTCACCAAATTTCATCACATTCCATAACTACTTGGGGGTCAAAATACCCGCAACTCACTTTCCCCCCCGGTAGCCCACAACTCACTGTAACAGCCCTCATATATATATATATATATATATATATATATATATATATATATATATATATATATATATATATATATATATATATATATATATATATATATATATATATATATATATATATATATATATATATATATATATATATATATATATATATAATGCCAGGATGAACTTGATGTACGCCACTTGGCACTAACGGCATCAAAATCATTCAAAAAGTATGTAATTTGGAGTGAGTGTGGTTCACTCTTCAGAGTGTGATTCACTTGTTACAGAGAGAGAGAGACAGTACTAATGATTTTCTTAATTAACTTCAAATGACCATTAAATGCTATTGAATGAGTATTCATAACCTTTATAGAAGGGTTTTAATTGGATTTATAAAGAGAGATAATTAATGTGGTCACACACAGGAGAAGAGTTTTGGCTCTTCAAAAGAGGACCACATGTCACAACACGGGAGTGAGGGCTCAATTTTAGCATTATACTATTATATATATATATATATATATATATATATATATATATATATATATATATATATATATATATATATATATATATATATATATATATATATATATATATATATATATATATATATATATATATATATATATATATATATATATATAGGGAGAGAGAGAGAGAGAGAGAACGGGGTATAGGCTGACACTCTATTTCACCAAAATAGACAGCCTCCCATTTGAAGCCCTTAGGAGTTTCGGAATGTGCTGATTTTTTGTGAGCATAAGAACCTTACCTTAGATAGAGCACTCACAAAAAATCAACATATTCTAAAACTCCTAGGGGCATCAAATGTTCAAAATTTTGAATAACGTCCGTTGTAATCGTTAATTTGAAAAATAACATTTGATGCATTTGAAAGGTTTAGAATGTGCTGATTTTTTGTGGGTGTTATATCTAAGGTAGGGTGCTTATTCTCACAAAAAACTCCGCACATTCTAAAACCCCTAAGGGCTTCAAATGGGTGGCTACCCATTTCACCGAAATAGGCTGTCAGCCTATACCCCGTATCCTCTCTCTCTCTCTCTCTCTTTATATATATATATATATATATATATATATATATATATATATATATATATATATATATATATATATATATATATATATATATATATATATATATATATATAGGGGCCCGGGAAGCTGAACTCGAGTTCACCATTCAAATGGTGAACTCGAATGGAGAAGCTGCCACGTGTCTTGAGAAAGTGTTCAGCTCTCTTTTACTTTTTATTTTATGTCTTTTCAGTGTTCAACTCTCTTAAATGTCTATTCCCTCTTACATGCTTTATGTCTTTTCAGTGGACATATAATGCAATATAAATCATGTTTCACCATTTATTTATGAACTCAAGTTTACCAAATCCTTTTCCACACACACACACACACTAGTAAAGCCCATGCCTTTCGACACACAGAAGATTTTGAGGGCGAGGATAATATTTCGAGACAGGTGACAATATTTCAAAGGTGGCAAAAATATATTTTGAAAGTGGCGATAATATTTTGAGGGAGATAATATTTTGAGAGCGGAATAGTAAAATATTTGGCACATTATATATCCAATAACAAGTATCTCCAATGATCTTTAAATAATGGCAACTTACCTACTATTTTTCTTATTGTTTTGAAGAGGCTCTAGCCATTCGCTTGTATTGCTTTGTCAAATGCGAGTTTAAGTTGGGAGGAAATGTTTATGACGTTGTTGTTAAGAAAGTTGCAGAACGTTTTGTCTTCTATTGATTTTTGTTCCTGTTATTATTAGCCATGGTTCCAAGCCCAAGCTTACTAATGCAGATATCCCGATTAAGCGCTCCACAATGCATTCTTGTCTAAAAGTTTGTTTCTTGAGGGCAGAAGGAGAAACAAACTTATGTGACTATGATGATGTTTTAAATTTAGAGCTTTCTTCATCATTAGATGCGATTGAAAGATATAGAAACACATAGAAATTAATACATCAATATGTTCCGCTCTAAAATTAATATCTCAGGAGTTCAGAAAACCTGATTCTAAATTGATGTCATAACCCATGGAGTACGTAATGACATCAAAGAAAGTAATTGCTGAAAATGGACATTGAAAATTGACTGACTATAGAGGTTGCAATGGCGGGTACCATGGAGTCGTCGACTAATATTGAGTCCGGATTGGTGAGGGAGTCAGACATGTTGGTTGCATGGGTCGAGAGCGGTTGCAAACACAACAGACAAAAAAATGATAAGTAACACAGAAAGATGCTCTGAATGTGTACCATGATGCTCTAAATTAAGTTAGCCAAAGAAGCATAGAGAGCTATAATTGACTTCTATAAAAATGAATGACAGATTATGCAAAAACATAAAATGGAAATTAAACTAATAGAAAAAAATGATGGGTAAAATTAAGAAAAGAAAAAGGATGCAAATCTAAATTTGTTTCAATTAAAAAATAAATGGAAAAAGTGAACCTATTAAAAAATCAGTGATTTGAAGGCTCTTCATTCTTATTTTTATAATGAAAGCTGATTTGATGAGTGATCCCATGATGTTTTGTTTGATTAAGTAAACATTGATTGATTAATTTGATTTAGTAAACCAAGAAAATAACCTCATTGGAAGGTTTTTGGGACACGGGTAGCTCTTCACGGGTGAGTATTTTCTCCCCACGTTTTTCTTAAACTAAGGGCAAGTGGAATCAAATGCATAGACCAAAAATCCACACAAACATTGCTACACGGGCATTGCTTGAATACCGCTGAAGAAATAGAATATGAGCAACATTAACTAAACAATAGAATTAAAAAGCCCACTTGTTGAAACACGTGCAGCGATTTGCCGGTGATACCTTTCTTCATAATAACCTCCATCTCTTGCTGAAACTGAATGTATAAGCAGAGGTACTAATATCAAATATGAACATGCATTGATTGTAAAATAAATTAGAGAAAGAGAGAAAGAGAAAGAGAGAGAGTTATCTGAGGAGATGCGTTGGGGATGAACTGTGCGGTAGTAGTAGCAGTTTTTTCAATTATCAGAAAAATGGGTACTGTAGGGTCCCCACAAAAGAAACCATCAAAAAAATACTTTGTAAGGCTCCTGACAAAAAAACCAACAGAAAAGTTATTCAAAAAAGCTATTTAAAAACTTTGAGGAGGAAACAAGCAGCATCCATAGATATAACCTAAATTCTGAAGCCGAGGAAGTATGAAGGTATGAAACCCAAGAAAAAAAAACATAAACAATATACAGAATCAAGACCAAAAAAAAATCTCAACATTGAACCTGATTGCAGAGAGAGAGAGAAAGAGAGATTGAAAACAAAAACTCAAGACAAAAAAAAAAACAGAATCAAGAGGAAGAAACATATGGCATCCAAACAAATAAGCTAAATTCAATTAAATTCAGGAATCATAAGCCCAAATTAAAAGGGATTTCATTCAACCTCATTATTTCATCCTCAAACAATGATATTCGCAAAATTATCTCTTTTTTTTTTAGGGTAAAAAACGAATAAATAAATAGAAAACTGGTTACAGAGCACGACTTACTCAGAATGAGTAAGTAGAGTCATAGGGTGTCAGATCCTTATAGTAGTCATACCAACATGGTAGCTACCATAGTCATCTGAGCCCATAGCCAAAACCAAAAGCACCAAAAATGAGCAACAAAATACAACAGAACTAACACGAACGATCTACATCCCCCCAAACGCAAAAACGAGGATCTAGAAGGACTTGGGCCCTCCATCAACTCTCAGAAAAAAGCTCCAAAACAGCCTCCTCACTGACTCCATACGAATGATCTGTATTTGAGAGCCCACAAGTTACGAAATACCAGCAGTCGAACGATCTGTATCCCCCCAAACGCAAAACCGAGGATCTAAAAGGGCTTGGGCCCTCCATCAACTCTCAGATTAGGACCGCATCCTCCATACGAACCTCGCCATACTCCAACTTTGGAAGCCCACCATTAAGGAAATAGCAGCAGATATTGAACAAGATGATATCTAAGGTAAAATTTCCCCAAAGATAAGTTTCTCCAAGGTAAAGTTTCCCCAAAGGTAAGTTTCCCCAGATAAATTTTCCCAGAAAATATAACTACACCCCAAGGAGCTAGCAGACTGAACTCTAGCCTTCACCAACAAATTCACTCATAGGCTCCGTCACCTCCTGGTCAGATATTGAACCACCTGGATGGATGAAAGGGGCCCACTCCCCAATGATAGCTTCAGCAGAATGCAACACATCTTGATTATTATTGTTCTGCACTATCACAATAAACTGAGCTACAATTTTAGACAGAATTTCTGATTTTGTGCAAGCTTTATCATCAAATATCCGACTATTCCGTTCTATCCATAACGAGAACACAGTGGTAGTAAGAAGAGTCTTCGCCACCAGTTTGTTGGACCCACCAGGAATAGTCTTGATGAATAGACAACTTTTCTTAATAAAGAACCCCACTGCCCTATAGGCCATTTTATAACATAGAGTCTTACGCGCCGAGAATAACGGAAGCCCCAAATATCGAACCGGTAAAGAACCAATAGATAAACCCAAATCCTTTACCAAATCTCCACCGTTGGTCACAGCCCTTGACAGATAAATTGTGCTTTTAGCTGTACTAACTTGAAGCCCAGACTCTCGTCCAAACTCCTTCAGAAGAAGATCAATTCCAAGAAAAGACTGTTTAGAAGCCTTAGAAAAAATCATGATGTCGTCTGCAAATAAAAGATGAGAGACACATGGAGCTGATCCCACACGGAAGCTATTTTACACCTGATTCGCCAGCCCATCCTCCAAGGACAAAGAGAGACCCTCCATCATAATAGAAAATAAATAAGAAGAAAGGGGGTCTCCTTGTCTCAATCCTCTGTTAGATTTTATAAAGCCAGTCGAAGTCCTATTCACTAGCACCGAAAAAGTAGCAGTAGAAATGCATTATCTAATCCAACCAATCCATTATCTAGGGAAACCCAAGCAATGTAGAGCATGCAAAATAAAAGGCCGGCTCACCTTATCATAAGCTTTTGTTATATCAATTTTCACACATGCGCATTTCGGGCTTCGCTTCACTTCAAAACCTCTGACCAACTCGTGTGCAAGTAAGATATTATCAATTAAAGCCTTGATGGAGATAGAGTATTAATTAAAACTTTGGAGGTCTGAACCTGATTGTGCCCTCTTCAAACACAAAATTTAAAATTTCACCATTGACCACTAAAAAAAAACAACGATGTTAATTAGGAAAAAAAAAATGCAATTTGACGTTTGCTCCCTCCTTAAGAACAAAATTAAAAATCTTACCATTGATGATCATAAAAAAAATGATATTCATAAAAAAAAAATAAGGACCCAAGAGAAAAAAAAACAGAGGAGGACCTTGATTATTCATAAGAATAATATAAAAAATGTTGGATGAAATTTGGTGAAGAAAATGACGAAAGAAACTTCTGGAAACAAAATTGGCATGATCACAAAATTCGAGATGTGGTAATCCAAATCTTTTAGATTTTCACTTCATCAGATACATAGCTACCATGACAAAAACATAAAGACCCAAGAGAAAGAAAAAAAAAATAGAGAAAGAACTTGATTATTCATAAAAATAATATAAAAAGTGTTGGATGAAATTGGGTGAAGAAAATAACTAAAGAAACTTCAGAAAACAAAATCAGCATGAGCATAAAATCTGGGATGTGGTAATCTAAATCTTTTAGATTTCCACTTTATCAAATATATAGGTACCATGGCAAAAAAATAAAGACCAAAGAGAAGAAAAAAAAACAGCGGAGGAACTTGATTTTTCATAAGAAACTTTTGAAAAATCAGTCAGGCCAAACAAAATAACATCAGAAATTAAAATCATTCAAACTATAACCAAACGAAAAACTCATTCTGAAAAAACATTAATTCACAATTTCAAATCACCATTAAAAAGCTTTGATTCAAGACCTACAACAATTTAAAAAAGTAAAGGGTAGCATCCACTGTGCTGCACCGAACAGAGCGAAAGAGACAGAGAGAGAGAGGGTCGTACCTGGTGGATCGAGGAGATACGGGTGATGCTTGCGATCTCTCTCCTTGTCTTTCTGCAATTTGAGTGCGACTAAAAGGAGGTGCTTAAGGGTTGCTCTTGCATGGATAGGTGATTGAAGGTTAGGAGGTGATCATAGTAGATTCTTTTCATGTCGGGAGAGGATCGGGAAGTAGTGCTATATTTTAGGGGGAGATTTGGGGGAGACGACGAAAGAGGAGATATGGGGCTGGGCACGATCACAAATTTCACGGGTTACTAAATTTTAGGGTGAGATTTGGGAGAGATACGAAGGGGGAGCTCGAATGGTCAACCCGATTTGGGGCTGGGCATGATCATAGTTGTTCGTTGTTGTGAAAGGGGATCTCGCGTGATTCGGCTATAAAAGGGATCTCATGTGCTGTTAGATTTTAGGGGAAGATTTGGGAGAGAGACGAAGGGAGGGGAGCTCGAATTCTCAACCCGATTTGGGGCTAGGCATGACCACAGTCGTCCGTTGCATGTAGCCCCTACCTATGAATCGCAATTAACCCGAATCGGCAAGTAAAGTGACGTTGTGATCGGGCAGTGAAAGGGGATGGATTTAAGGATTGGGAGAGTTGACATCAGCTGGGTTTTGTTTCCTTTTGTTCACCATTAGAATTAAAGAGAATGTGAACCCCACTTCTTTCCAAGTGAATTACACTCGCCCTAACAGCAATGAACGACTGTGTTTGTCTCTCCCACATAATTTAATCACAATCGTTTATTGTCTCTGTGTGTTTATCCCCCCCCACAAAACCCTGAAATTTTATATATATATATATATATATATATATATATATATATATATATATATATATATATATATATATATATATAGAGGAATGATAAAATGCGGCGTGAGGTGTGTGCGGTGTCGCACCGCAGCCGTCTGATGCACCCGCTGCGTGTGTGCGATGCACGCAGTGGTGCATCAGACGGCTGCGGTGCGACACCGCACGCACCGCACGCCGCATCCTAACACGCTCCATATATATATATATATATATATATATATATATATATATATATATATATATATATATATATATATATATATATATATATATATATATATATATATATATATATATATATATATATATATATATATGACATGTCATAGGGAGTACCCTATGACATATGGTGAGTTAGTAACTCTACAATATTTAGAATGTTCTGAATTTTTATGAGGATGATCACCCTATCTAAGATAGGACCCCCGCAAAAAATCGGTTCATTCTAAAACTTCTAGATGGATCAAATATGATTTTCAATTTAACGGTTAAAATGGATGGCCGATAAAGCTTCTAGCATTTGATGCCCCAAAAAGGTTTAGAATGCTTTGATTTTTTGTGGACATTCTATCTAAGGTAAGGTGATCACCCTCAAAAAAATTCAGCACATTCTAAACATTCTAGCATTACTAATTCACCATATGTCATAGGGTACTCCCTATGACATGTCATAGGAACCCATCCCTCATATATATATATATATATATATATATATATATATATATATATATATATATATATATATATATATATATATATAAAAATATAGGGCCATGCTATAATGCGGCATGCGATAAGTGCGGCACCGCATAGTAGCCGTCTGATGCACCGCTGCATGCATCGCATGCACGCAACGTGTGCATCAGACGGTTGTGGTATAGTGCCGCACGTACCGCATGTCGCATTATAGCATGCCCCTATATATATATATATATATATATATATATATATATATATATATATATATATATATATATATATATATATATATATATATATATATATATATATATATGAGGAATGGGATGCTGTCTATCAAAGCAGCGTTTTTTGCTGCTTTGATACATTGTTTGACCATCCTAGAAGTTTTGGAATTTGATGAAATTTGGTGAGGGTGTTGTCTAGGGTAAGATGATCATCCTCACAAATTTTCATCAAATTCCAAAACTTCTAAGAGGGTCAAATGGTCGAAGCAAAATCTGCAGTCATCGTTAAAATCTGTAGATTTTGCTTTGACCATTTGACCCTCTTAGAAGTTTTGGAATTTGATGAAAATTTGTGAGGATGATCATCTTACCCTAGACAACACCCTCACCAAATTTCATCAAATTCCAAAACTTCTAGGATGGTCAAACAATGTATCAAAGCAGCAAAAAACGCTGCTTTGATAGGCAGTATCCCATTCATATATATATATATATATATATATATATATATATATATATATATATATATATATATATATATATATATATATATATATATATATATATATATATATATATATATATATATATATATATATAGAGAGAGAGAGAGAGAGAGAGAGAGAGAGAGGGCTGTTACGTTGAGCTGTGAGCTGCAGGGGGAGAAACTGAGCTGCGATTGATTTGACCCCCCTAGAAGTTTTGGAATTTAATAAAATTTTGTGAGGATATTGTCTAAGGTAAGATGATCATCCTCACCAATTTTTATTAAATTCCATAACTTCTAGGGTCATCAAATGGTAGAAGCAAAATCTGCAGATTTAACGGTAACTGCGGACGACTGATTTTGCATCTACCATTTGATGACCCTAGAAGTTTTGGAATTTGATGAAAATTGGTGAGGATGATCATCTTACCCTAGACAACACCCTCACCAAATTTCATCAAATTCCAAAACTGGGGGTCAAAATACCCGTAACTCACTTTCTAAAATGGCAGCTCACAGCTCACTGTAACATTCATATATATATATATATATATATATATATATATATATATATATATATATATATATATATATATATATATATATATATATATATATATATATATATATATATATATATATATATATATATATATATATATATATATATATATATATAGAGAGAGAGAGAGAGAGAGAGAGAGAGAGAGTAGTGATACATTACGGCCGGGTAATGTGCGGCCACCCCCTTCGGGGGTATTTTCGAATTTTTTTTTTTGGGGATTGATCACCCACCCTTGGATTGGACACACAAAAAATTTCAGCCCGATCCAAGACTTGTAGGCCATCCAAATGTGTTGATCTTTTATCAGTCTTTTATTTTTTTTACCATTTTGATCAACACATTTGGACGGCCTACAGGTCTTGGATCGGGCTGAAATTTTTTGTGTGTCCAATCCAAGGGTAGGTGATTAATCCTCCAAAAAAAATTTCCGAAAATACCCCCGAAGGGGGTGCCACACGTTAAGCCCGCATGTTACTCGCCGCAATGTATCACTATTATATATATATATATATATATATATATATATATATATATATATATATATATATATATATATATATATATATATATATATATATATATATATATATATATATATATATATATATATATATATATATATATATATATATATATATATATATATATATATATATATATATATATATATATATATAAAATATAGGGTCAGGATCGGATGACCCAGTAAATTTTGACCCATTAATAACCCAGCACCCTTTGAGGCACTTAAAGGTTATAGAATGGGCTGATTTTTTGTAGGGATGTTGTCTATGGTATGTTGATCATCCTCACAAAAAATCAGCCCATTCTAAAACCTCTAGGTGCATCAAATGCGTACTTCAAATCAACGGTTTTTTACTGTCAATTTTAACCGTTGATTTGAAGAGCACCCTTTGATGCACCTAGAGGTTTTAGAATGGGCTGATTTTTTGTGAGGATGATCAACATATCATAGACAACATGTCTACAAAAAATCAGCCCATTCTAAAACCTCTAGGTGCCTCAAAGGGTGCTGGGTTATTAATGGGTCAAAATTTTGATGGGTCATCCGATCCTGACCCATATATATATATATATATATATATATATATATATATATATATATATATATATATATATATATATATATATATATATATATATATATATATATATATATATATATATATATATATATATATATATATATATATATATATATATATATATATATATATATATATATATATATATATATATATATATATATATATATATATATATATATATATATATATATATATATATATATAAGGGCTGTGTTCCTATGACAACGTAGTAAGAAATACCTTATGATATAGGGTGAATTAGTAATGCTAGAATATTTAGAATGTGCTGAATTTTTTTGCGGATGATCACCTTACCTTAGATAGAATGTCCACAAAAAATAAAAGCATTTTAAAATTTTTTGGGGGACTTGGGGCATCAAATTCTAGAAGATTTATCAGCCATCAATTTTAACTGTTAAATTGAAAAGCATATTTGATGTCTCTATAAGTTTTAGAATGTGTCGAGTTTTTGTGGGTGTTCTATCTAAGATAGGTTGGCCATCCTTATAAAAAAAACAAAACATGCTAAATATTCTAGGGTTACTAATTCACCATATGTCATAGGGTGCTCCCTCTGACATGTCATATGAACCCATTTTCATATATATATATATATATATATATATATATATATATATATATATATATATATATATATATATATATATATATATATATATATATGGGAAAGGGTTTGATAAAATCGAGTTCACCATTGTGTGTATATAAATACCTCCAGTCGCAATTATTGATTTTCTAAGGACACGTGGCAGCTTCTCCATTAAATATCTCCGCAGTCACCGTTAAAATTGCTTCGACCATTTGATCCTCTTAGAAGTTTTGGAATTTGAGGTTTGCGTGTCGGTGCATCACGGCGCAACACTGGTTCGAATGCGAATCACGTGTGGTAGCTATTAAGGTGTATGACACAGATTTTTTTAGAAGCCAGTAGTATCTATAAATGTAAAGCCCAACCAGCCAAGTCCCATCCCCAAGATCCCAACTAGTCTGATCACCTTGGATCTGATCTAAAAACCCCTTAAACCCCCCCAATCATTTGATCTTCATCGGATTAACCCAATTTCATATAATTGATCAGGTCCTTTCTTCCTCTAACCCAACAGCACATCCATTCGGACCCAAGACTTGCTTTGATTCGGGGAAAACAAAATCAAACCCTTCAGACCTTATCTCCATCCCAAATCCCCACCATCCCATTCCTCATCACCCCCTCCCACTCCAACCCGTTCTCTCTCTCTCTCTCTCTCTCTCTCTTGTCTCTCTCTCCGATTTCCCCCTCTATCTGATCAGCAACCGCCATCCCTTTCACCCCCATCTCACCTCTCTGATCTCTCCGTCCCTCTCACGATCTCTCCCTGGTTTTGTGCGGCCGACGGGTCAAAGCAACGACGCGAGGTGGAGCTCCCGCAGCCGCAGCCGCAGCCGCAGCCAGCCTTGTGCGGTCGCCGTGGACGGCCCGATTTCTCTTCCATCGATCCAATTCGACGGTCACCACTCATCCTCCACTCTTTTGTGAATCAAGAACAGGTACAAACGAATCGATTAGGTTGTCGTAGTGTGAATTTTCATAGCATCGATTTATAGATAAATGTTTTTAAGTATATATATTCAACCCATCCGTTCTCCATTTCCCTGGGGCGATTCAGAATCGGTAAGGGGTTTTAAACCAATCTATTAGGACGTGGTGTAAGGGATTTCCCCTTTCGTCAGAACCAGGATCATGATTGGCAATCGGATCAGGATCTCGTTGTAGTGTAGGTTGGTTTCACACTTGGTTCTCTCTCTATTGATTCCCATTAGAGGATATGGCCCAAAGCTTCAAGGCCCTTAGCTCTGGAATTTCAATCATGCGGTGTGACATTTGATCCTAATGTTTCCAGTAATCCCATGCATAACTACACTTTATTGCTTTAGTTATTTGAATCTTGCTTGCTAGTTATATGCAGACTTGGTATGCCACTTATGTCTATCGTAATTGGGTTGCGTGTTTATGATTTGAATATGTTTTTTTAGTATGAATCTGAATACAAGGTTGTGGGTTAGAATGCATTGTTGCCATCAGGTTCTGTTCGAAAGCTTTGAAATGTTTTGTGTGGGAGTTGTTGTTTGATAAAAAAAGAAATAAATAAGTAGATAATAATATGTAGTTGGGTTCAGCTGAACTAGATCACTATTCCTTGGGGATCCGTGTTGCAACTGTTGTGTGTAAACTATGTCTTGGTTGGACACTTAATGTATAACCCTTGAGATAGCATATGATGTGATTGTGGACTCAACCCTTCAGCTTTGTACTGACTACTCGATGCACACTCTCACAATAAGTTGTTAATATAATTAGTGATAGTTCCTACCTATGACACAAGTCTCTACATTTTAAATTGTGTTTTAGCTTAGGTGTATTGCAGTTCAGATCCTTAGCTAGATAGTCTCCTCTTCAGTCTGTGAGAGGTGTTGAAGCATCTTTTCTCTCATTCACACGAAGCCAAGGAATAGTTTGGCATCAGAAAAGTAGAAAAAACTTGCATTCTGCAATGACAATCGAAAATTGAGGAAGGAATTTAGATAGGAACAGGGGGAATGAGTCGTGACTTAGTGATCTAGACTTCATCTTTAATGAAGAAGTTCCATTGACTAAAAGAGTTGTACAACAGGAAAATTCAGTAGTATGTAGGAAAAACTCTTGATAGATGAAGCCCTTCAAGAGGGTAAAGAGATTATGTGGAGATCTAGCGGTAGCCAACACCATAGGCCCACTCAATCTAGTGGCGATGGGACTAGTCAGAAGCATGTTTCATGGTCCACTAGGCCATAGAGCATGCAACAATACAAAAGTAGAGGATTGTTTAGGTTTATGATCTGCCACTGACAATTACAGACACAGCATGCTACTACATCATTTGAGAACATGATTTCTTCATTATTTGGCTAGGGGGGGTTGTATCACTACTCTAGTCAATATCAAAGGCGTTGGAAGATGACGACAGCTCTAACTTAGACCTGCCTCGTTATTGCATGTGGTATTAGGTATCATGACTTGATTGATACTTTTTACTTCTTTATTGGTTTTAACTTGTAACCATGCTACTCCTATGATGTACTACCATGGCTTGGTTGTTGATAAGTGATAACTTGATAGATTTGTTTCATATCATTCTTTGTATGACATATATGTAGCTTGCTGTTATTCAACATTTCATGTCATAAGATTCCGATCCGAGATGACCAGATCAGAATTCAGAAAAATATTTAATATTTTTGGCCCAAATGTTCGTACCCAATCCGATTGGAACGATTTTTTTTGTCCCAACTGAACTTGAACCCAAAATCTCAGATGATCTTGAAATATGGAAGGTTTGGCACCAATAATAACTAAGTGATCTCAATTCTAGTGAAATATGAAACAAATAGGTGATTCATAACAACTAACAAGTATTAATGTAATGAATATCAAATTTTTTTTATTAAGTTTACAACTATTACCTCATATATCATAAGCCAAAATACAAAATCCATTGAAGATTAGAAAAAACATAGATGAAAGTAAATAGCTAACCCCTGATGCGACTGGCTCTACAGCCGAGAGCCAATGACAGTTGCTTGATAATCCTTCCTTGACCCCTAACTTATTGCCACACCATTTTGGCATAAAATTGCAAAAAAAAGTTTAGTGGAACTCCAATTTATGATAGCAAGCTATGCAAAAATTCTGAGGCCAAAATTCTCTGTTTCTAAAACAACCCTTTAGGCCTTTAAGGAATTTGGGCTCATTACTACTCTGGGTTTGTCATTTTTAGAACATAATGTTAATAGAGATTATGAAATAGGTAAAATGCAAAAAATAATATTAATTGCCCAAACAAATAAACAAAATATTTACCAAAATGCCTAAAATATTTTTGGTTTCGGTTGATTTCCCATGTAACTGTCCAAAACCTACGATGTTTGAAAACGGACCGAAACTTACCTATCCGGGTTCGATAGTGGATTTCAGGTTCGCTTTGGATTGAAACCGATAAGAAATGGATAGAATTTAGTCGAAACTTCAAGCCTTGCATAAAAGGATTAAATGACAAATAAATCTCGTTGAGTTTAATTCCATGTAAATGGATTAGAGTCATATGTTAGTTATGATTATTAAGTTTGAGATTTTGGTCTACAACTGTATTTGTTGAAATGATTTTTTTTTTTTTGGGGATGAATCAATAATGCTATTGTTTGAGATTTACGCCTTCACTCTCTGTTGTTGTAGTTTATGTTGTTTCAATAACGGTATGGATAGCGCTGCCAAAAATTGGTTGAATTTCATTACTCCGGAAAATAGAATTGGGTGACACGAAAAATATAGAATTTGGTATTATGGATGCATGCATATCCATATTTGATTTTCTTGAAAATCTAAAGTAAACTAAATTCCACTCGTCTTCTTTTAGATAATAGTAACTAATATTATTGAGACAAAACATATGTGGATCTATTGAACAGTTATCATTGATTATCCCAGAATATGGCATAAGAAAATAAGGAAAGTATGCATGGCAGGAATAATGGATCCGTCATAAGACTCATAACATAATGATGATCTCTGAGTAAAGACCATCTACTTCTCATAATTACGCCTGTACTGTTTTTTAAAATATGTATTATATTTTATAAAGGTCTTAGCAATCTAGTGCCAATAAATTTTTTATTGAAGGTATTGGATTCTTTGGGATTGGCGTATGTAGGACTCTTAGATTCTTTGTATAGAATTGGAAAATAGAAAATTGTTTGATCATAATCTATCAATCTCTGCTTTTATTCATTTTGTCTTTTGGCTGGAACAGTGTAGTTGATTGATGTGTTCTTTTACTGTTTCCCCCCCCTTTTGTGGTCTGTTTTATCATTATTATATTGTTGACTTTCTTTCAACCTTGGAGTTCATTGAGTTAATGGGTACTTATAACTTACAAATAAAATGGGTTGTGATCATTATCATATGATATTTTGTTTATGCAACTTAAGAATCATTTGAGATGATCAATCATCTGATATTATTGTTCTATTAAAGTCCATTGAATTTGGAAATGCTTAGTTTGGTTTTTCTTTAGTTTTTGAGAAATCGAATACTGGCAAATCTCTGAACATGACTTCTTATCCTGGAATTTCAGGGCCTCTAGTGTTGAGAAATGAAGGTTTGAGGAGGAGACAATGGCATTGATAGCCCACCAGTCACAGGTACATGTTTATTATTATTATTGTTATGTTATTATTATTTTGTAATGGTTGGTTCCATTAGGTCATAATGGCTTCTGCCTCGTCTTACTACACTTGTGAACCAGCACTTTCCTTAAATTGGAGATCAATTCATGTATTCCTCAGTTAGCATGAGTTTTTATGTAACCTTACTGGAAACAGAAATAGTATGTTTATTTTGTTACGTCATTTTCCTATATTAATAAGAAAAAAATGTATTGCCATCTCACATGTATGCCATCTTTTTTTTATTGTGCTTCAGGGTTCCTGTTTAACCTTTGCCTTGAGGCCTAAACCTTGCTTCAAAGGGTTTAGGTTGAAATCTTCAGTAGCTTTTCAATTGATTGGCAGAACAGATAAATTGTTGCCATTGAAGCATCAATTCTTTATTAGGTGAGAGATATTCCATCCTACAGTAATTTGAATATTTATTGTAATTTTCTTCAGTTGATATTTTATGTAGTTTGATTATATGCTGTTTTGGACCTTTTGGTATGGAAGTGTAGATTTTGGAGTCTTATTCACTTCAATTTTTAAAAAATAGTTATGGAAATTGTGTTTCTCGTCTAATGAAAAAAGGAGTAGAGTTTGTCTGGGATGCTTAAATGATTTTTTTCCTGGTTTAATAGGGAGACAGTTGAATAATGATGTTGATGTCATTAGAAATTCCATCTTTGATATCATTGTCTTGTTTCCATGATCTCATGTTAATGCTTTTTAAGTATGAGGGCTTGCTTTAGTATACTTTCTATTGGAAAATTGGCGTTTACCCTTGCAAGTTTTGAAGAGACTTCTCTTTCTTTGTGCTACATTAGAAATCTTGTTCTTATTATTGTCATAATTGACATCCTTTTTGCATGTTCTAATCTCTATCAATGTCTGAGAATTCGGGTTCGGTTTCGGACGGGCAAAAAACAAACCGGTCCGTGTTGGAATTCAGTTTCAGGTTCTAATGGCTTGGTTGTTTCAGTTCAAATATTAAAAAAGTAGAAAAAACAGATCAGAAATTAGGGTTTAATTTACTCGATTCGGGTTAGAACCGGTCGTTCAAGATCCAAGCCTTGTGATATATGAAATGGAACAACTAGTTGCTGCATATATATAATTCAAACTAATAAGTTGATGACATGAACCAACTTTGAATATGACCCATTTCAGGGCGTAATGTGGGTTCGGTGGTTCGGATCAACTAAAATCCCAACCGGTTCATGTTCAGACAAACCCTCATGCCATGATCTTTATGCATTTCATATCTGAGCGCTTTCTTTTGACTCATTGACTTCCTGTACTATTGTTAAGTATTTATTGACAACTTACTGCATTTGTTAAACCTTTTGCACCACATTGCCATATTAACAATTCTCGTGCATATTTTTCTTGCTGTTTTGAAAGCAGGCCTATTATTTCACCGAGGGGGAAAACTTTCAAAGTCTCGTCTTTTAAGGGAAATGCCCAGAACGGTGAAGCAGAAGGCAGGGTCAACGACTCAAAATTCTCCAAAACCTCTCTTCAGCTCTCTTGCACACAGCAAGAAAGAGAAGAAACTATATCAGAACCTGCTGATGTACAGAAGCATCAACTATCTTATGCATCAGAAGGCAGAGAAGACACTTGGACGGGATCTCTAGCAATACAAAAATTATTCAGGAAGTGGCTGTTCATGCTGCGGACACAGACATCTAGTCCGACAATGGTTGAGAGTTTCAGGGATGGACCGGCCCATGTTGCAACTTCTGAAAGTCAGCATGTAACCCTGAGAATGAAAGTAGGGCAAGTACTGAAGGCTGCAATGGTGTACTTCCTGGGACTCGATGCAGCAATAAGTCTCCCACTCTTGATATTGTAAGTGTCAAAGTAGGTGCCTTTTTGCCTTTTGCGTCCTTTGCAGTTCAACTATCAACCGCTAGTAAATTTAACTGCTCTTTCATTATTATGATCACTGGATATATGCTTTGACTGGCAGTTCATAACAATGTGTAATATCAAAAGTTTTCTCCATGTTAACAAACATATAAAATCCGCTCTTTGGATCCTTTTCCGATGATTATAATCTTGTTCTGATGATTATTTTCTCAGTTTGGTGTCTATTTGACGATTCTTCATGTCAAATTTGCTCATTGGATACATAACCATCAAGCCTTGTCCCATCTATTTGGGGTCGGCATTTTGATCTTCTGATCGATCTCTGTATTTTCTGTTAGTCTTTTGACTAAGGCATGCATTCAATTCAAAACCAATCATGATCTGCATTTACTACTGCCCTTTTCACTTGTTTCTTTAACTATATATGAAGGTTCATAACACCTGTGTAATGAAAAAATTGTTTCACTGATGTTCTGCTATACAATATGTCAGTCTATTATCATCCCCTCAACAATCTGAAAAATTGCAACAGCATCCTTCTCTTTATTAATTCCATATGGATACTCTGACTACCGCATACGGGTGATGACTTGGCCTTGATGTTTATCGAATTAGGATTCATTTCATTGTTTGGGTTGGTTTTTTACAACCGACTTTCAACCTAACATTAACCCTCAACCACCTTCCTCATCCGGGCTTGGTACCGGCAATGGCAGTTTTATACTTTGACTGTAATTTCCTAATTTAGTTATCAAGATTTTGTCAGAATATGTTATGATATTTGATTGTAACAGGAAAATAGGTTTTAAAGAGCTAAACAAAACCTGAACCGATATATGTGCTCTTTCTTTGCAGCATACCTTGGTACCTGACCGTTAAAGTGATGTACGGAGCTGACGTCGCTAAGGAGCTGACTCCCCTGTGGGTTCTTGGGCCGCTGATTGTCGCTCTGTATATAAAGATCATCAAGGGGCTCTGTTCTCTGTATGTCTTCTGCTTCGTGAAGGCGATTAGTTTGGTGAAGAACCTCCCGAGCCACTATCTGTTGGTTCATAGGTACATAACAGAGGGAAAACTCAATGCGTTCCTCTGGTCTCTCTTTTTGAAGCCTATAATAGACTTCATAAAGTTGGACTACAAGGATCTGTTGAATAAAAAATGGAAACGACTGGAAGAATGGGGAGTTGACAAGTACCAGGATTATATCGAATCAATATGGCCGTACTATTGCAGAACGATCCGATTTCTGAAGAAAGCAAATCTCATTTAGATGCCATTTTTCAAGGGATTCATCCCCTTTCTTTAGGTTTTCATGGAGGGCAGCCAGATTGTTGAATTATCGAATGATTCTTTACAAGGTCCTTACCCGATTGGTAATGCAATGGGGATTCTGATAACCATCGGCCTACGGCATGGAGTTTTTCTTTCTGCTAGAGAGAGATTAGCATCGGAAATATGATTTTCAAGCATGTATTGATTTTAATAGCAGCTGAGCATTTGATGTATTTTGTAATTGATCACCTTACACCCTTTTGGGAGTATTTATTATGATACTGATACAGTTTACCGTGCTTTATCTTGTGTTTGGAGATTCCATGTCTGTGATTTCATGTACTAATCGAAGGTACATGAGAGCTGGAGTTTTAAATGGAAGGTTGATCTGTTGTGGCTTCAAGTCGCTCACGGATTCTCCACCCTGCATCAAGTGAGTCGGTGACCAAGAAGCTTTCTTGTATTTTGGGGGGTTCTCTTGGGTTCAGTTCTTGGTCTCTGATGTCAGGGTGAGGACTGATGGTAAGTATTCTGATGCTTTGATGGATGTTGCCCTGTTTTGTCCTTAGGCCCAGGTTGGATAACCTTCTGCTGGGAAGGAAGTTACTTCATTATGTTGGGAAGACGTTAATTTTGAAGAAGTTATTTCTCCTGGGAGTAACTAGTGAAGATGTTAGCTACTATCAAGTCAAAGTATTTTTTGCTAATCTAGGATTAAGACTTAATTGAGACATCCCTTGCTTTTAGAATAGTCTCATGAGTCATGATCCATAGTTTTGATTTGATTTTCAAGCATGATCATGAATCGGAAGGTAAAGAATGCAGAGTGCGGGATCTTGTGTAAGTTGAGTTATTATGATCAACGAAATGAGTTGATCAACTAGTAAATCTCATGATCCATGGTTTTGATTTTATATTCATGAATCGGAAGGTAAAGAATACAAAGTGTGGGCCAGGATCTTGTGCAAATTGAGTTCGATTCAGCTCGGCTCGATTCGGATCTGCTTGCTCAACTCGGTTCGACATGGTTCAGCTCGACTCGGTTCGGTTTGGATTGATATGACTCGGTTCGGTTTGGCTCAGTTAGATTCGGCTTGGCTTGGTTTGGCTCGAGATTGATTTGTGTGTATCATGTGTTCTTTCCATCTTTTGCCACATGGGTGTCTGATGGAAGCAGGCATTGCTTCTTTGCTTACTTAATTGAGACATCCCTTGCTTCTTTGCTAATCTAGGAATAAGACTTTGTTTGGTTGTGCATATGGTGAAAGTTATTTTTACCATGTACTACTTTAGAAAGAGGATGTGGCAGAGAGAGAATGTCATAAGGAATGTTGTTGAGATGATATTTGTTGTAGAGAGAGAAAGGTGAACAAATGCTATAGAGAATGAGGTAGAGAGATTGCATGTTGTCGAGCAAGAATATTTAGAGCATATGCTGTAGAGAGATAATGTATGTTATAGAGGGGGTGGGGAGGGAAGTAGATATGTGAACTCACTTCCGAGAACTAGGGTTTGGCCTACTTTTACAGCTTGTTTGGTTCCGTGCAGTTAGCACTACACAGTGCAGAGGGGGATGCAACGCGTACAGTTGGAACATGTAGCCTTTTGCTATATACACCAAATATATTTTTTGTATAGAATTTTGTACAGGTGGGAGTTGGAACTTGAAACTGCTACGGTTTTTAGAAACTACAATGAATCGAACAGTGGGCAATGCATAATATTGACCCCCCCCGAGTTCCAACTGCAGTGAACCAAACAGGCCCTTAACAGTGTTACAATCAGACTGCGGAGGTCAAAAATCACTTGATTGCCAAACCTCTTCCTAGCAACCTTTTGACTCCTGCAAGTAGTAGAGGTTGATTTTTGGAGCCTGATTAGTCTATCCAAACAGTATGTTTTGTTTATGGAAAATACTATTTAACAAGTATGTTTTATAGATTTCTTTTAACTAGAATGATGTGTCTTGATCACAGCCGGTCTTTGCACCCAACCTGACGGATGAATCACACTCTAGTTAACGCCTTTCCTCCAAACATCTATCGAACAACCAAGATCTCTGCACACCCGGAGAAATTAGATCTCCAATTACCATCAATTTGATTTGGTACTAGTGCGGACCCTCGACAACACCGGGATGGACATCAACCCTCCCCCACCAAACTGCATAGCCATTCGATCTCATGAGAGAGAGAGAGAGAGAGAGAGAGAGAGAGAGAGAGAGAGAGAGAGAGAGAGAGAGAGTCCTTGGAATTGTAGCCGCTATAGTAAAATTGTAACATCCGCCCCAAACACACAAGATATTGCCAGCTTTGTCCGTGTCCGCACGAGAACTTCCCAGGGAGGTCACCCATCCTAGTATTGCTCTTGCCCGAGCACGCTTAACTATGGAGTTCTTACAAAATCCGTAGCAACGCACGTTAGCCTTGTACACCTCACCTCATCCATCTTGGCATTCCAGCCTCATGAGTTATGACTTGGCTATTGGCCTATTGAATCCCATCCTAAGGAGAACCAGCTCTGTTACCATTTTGTAACATCCGCCCCAAACACACAAGATATTGTCCGCTTTGCCCGTGCCCGCACGAGAACTTCCTAGGGAGGTCACCCATCCTAGTACTGCTCTCGCTCGAGCACGCTTAACTACGGAGTTCTTACGAAATCCGTAGCAACGCACGGTTTTAAAACGCGTCTTCTATGTTTGAGAGGGAAAATTATATAAGTAGCTCAGAATCTCTTTCTCTCCAAGCGATGTGGAGCTAACTCATGGCCTTGTACACCTCACCTCACCTCATATATCTTGGCATTCCAGCCTCAGGAGTCTTGGCTCTTGGTTATTGGCCTATTGGATCATGGTCGTCACAAAAATGCCCACTGACATATATTATACTAGTGCATGCTCGTGCCTGTCAGCACTGCAGCGGGCCGCCGCAACACATCTATCAGCACTGCAGTGGACCGCCTTCGGCGGCAACACACCTGAACGCTTTCGGCAACAAAATACTTTTAACGACAACACCGACATTCATACGAACACCTATTTCCTCGCCCGTGTCGATTGATACGAAGCGAGCGCCTTCGGTGCGACCAACTCTCCCTCCCCATATAATCAATCAATCACAGTTGTCTTTATTTGAACGGATTCCTCGAGATTGACCCAATGGTTTGGGGCGGCTGAAATTTCAACAGGCGGGTTTGTAGTCGTTGATGCGAAAACGATCATGGGATGAACGGTCAGGTTTAGTGCAGTTTAAATGGGCCAGGATTTTAGGGGTTTAGTGCAGTTTAAATGAGTCGGGATTTGAAACCAAAGGGAGGGAGTTGGTTGACGGGGAAATAGAGATTGTGCGTTGATTTTTGATTGAATGTTAGATCTATTAGGTTCATTTTTGTCCAATCAGCTTGTCCTAGTCAGCTTCTGTTTTGTCTAGTTAGCACAAAACTGACGTGCCATGTTATATAGATGGGTGTTTTTATATACAGCCCATGAAACACCGAAGGCATATGTAACTTAAATTTAAAAAGAATGCCCAACATGTACCCGTTTCATCCCTCTTTTGCTATCGGCAACCTCCGTTTGCTTCTGCTAACATCGGTCGTATGGAGACCGCTACTCGCCTCCGCCGTTGACAACCCACCACCGTTGAATCCTCCTTTCTCCTATCCCCTTCTTCCTCCTCCAGCTCCTTTTTCCTCTCATTCTTCTTCTTCCTCCTCATCCTCCTTTTTCCTCCCTTTATTTTTTCTCTTATCCTTCCTCTTCATTCCCTCCTCCTGGAAATCACAACACTCGGCCGTATCAAGTTGAATGCACCTTTTGTGCTTTTAGCCACCTAGGTAGAATTCACATAGTGTTTAGCCCAGTCTTGAGGGTAAATCGCACTCTGCTGCGATCGACATGCAAAAGAACGGCTGTTATTTAGTTTTGGCTTTAACCTATACCTTAAACCGAGGTCATAACCATAGAGAACCTGTGCCGGTGGATACCCATGTGTTGTACCAGTAGTCTAACTTTGACAACCCAAAAAAATTTAAAATTATTTTGCGACCTCTCTATGTATAATGATTTAGCATCTAATCACAACGTCCCTTGCTGCCGGTTGGGACTACTAGGGGTGGCCATGGGCCTAGCAAATACATATTTTGAATAGACCCGACCCGACATAGTATAAAATGTGACCCGGCTCATGTCCACCCCTAGTTGGGACTGAGTCGATTCACTGGTCAAGCCCAGGTGCAAAGAACGACTGATCCGAATGTAAAACACTTTGGTAAATTTTTTTTTCTCCAAAATGATTAATTCTTTTATTAAAAAAAAAATCTAAGATCAGACATTCACCAACCCCAAGACCTATCTACAAAGGAATTTTTTTCAAAATATTATAAAAAAAAAAATATTTAACTAAATAGCGGTTAACCAAAACTGTTTACCAACCTAGTGCTCTGACAGCCACGCGGTGGCATGCCAGTGCCGTAAAGCGAGTCACAATATTTTTTTTTTCCGTTTCAAGTAGAACCCGATATTTGGATTACCAGGTTTAAACCCGATGGTATTCTGGATACCGAGTTTAACCGAAGCCTCTTGTATAACGTTCTCATACTTAGTTGTTTTCTCGTTGGATTTCGGATATACTCAGTATCCATAATACCGAATTTAAACCCAGTAATCCAAATATCGAATTCTACTTGAAACAGAAAAAAAATATGATGACTCGTTTTACGGTGCTGATATGCCACGTGGCTGTCAGAGCGCTAGATTGATAAATAGTTTTGCTCAACCACTATTTAGTTAAATATTTATTTTTTAATAATATTTTGAAAAATAAGCCCTTCTATCAAAATAAAAAAAGTCTAGCTTCTAAACCGGTGGGGTTTTGGCCTAAAGAAAGAGAGGATCGAAGTAGAGAGATTATCCATGGCTGTCCCACTTGGGTCTTCCTCCTCCTGTTGGACTTGCATCACCCCCTCCCCTCGTTCTGTGTCTCGCAACAATTTCAAGGCAAGCTGCTGTTCATCCTCTCCGACTCACAGTATCATCACCTGATTCACCTCCTTTGATTTCCTGCAAATCGAGCTGAGCTATGCTCTGTTCTGCCCTATTTTCTTTCCACTTCACGGAAATGTTGGAACCTTGCCCAGTTAGAGAATATACTGATGGTATTGTCTGAAGCCCTCAATGGGTTGAAACCCGATGGCCACCCAACTTTTTTTTTCTTGGAATTTTTTAGAGATTGATACTGATGGAATCATCTGAACCCTTCATGGGTTGAAGACCCGATGCCTACCCAACTTATTTTTTGTCGGAGTTTCTCGAAAGAAGATAGGGGTTTCTTGTGTAGGGTTGAACAGGGTTAGTCTTGCACTGTGCTTGGCATTGATAGGTCCCTTAGCCACACATTACATAGTTTGATTGTCATTGACACTGCGGTGTAGCTGGGTTTTATTGGAGCTGATGTGTTACTTCATTTGCTTAAGTTGGGTCTTCATTAGGCCTACACACACACTAAAAAGAAAAAAATGTAAAACTTCTATGCCTAGCGGAAAAGAGCAATTTTGAAAAGACCCAATGGTGCTAATTTGTCGTGCTTGTGTCAGTTTCTAATTTTGCAAAACTAACCTTTTTTATTTCAAGGAAAGGGAAGAGATTGGATCGAAGGTGAAACCCCATCGCAATGAGATGGGAATAGCATTCGGTCTTAATTTATAAGATAATTCTTTTCAATTCGTTGGTTTGATTTGTATTTATATATACAACCTTCAAGAGAAAATTCTAAACTATCTAAAGTAATTGCAAACGATTCACCATCTAAAACCAGTTAAGAAACTATTTCCACCCGAAAGAAAAATAAAAACAATTGTAATTACCCTACGATCCTGTATTCCGATTTCAACCTATCTATTGGGCGTCAAAATCCCTACACCAACTAAAATCAGTGGATGTAGTTAAAAAAGCATCAAATTATAAATTTATAATTATGATTCATATTTATAACTCATACTCTTTAAATAGACTTATGTGCATGTAGTTATGCCTCTGGACTACCTTTCAAAAAAAAAGGTTACGCCTCTGGATTTTATAAGACTTGTTCTTTTCAGAAATTCTTAGTTTAATCAAGAGTCTATACTTATAGTTAAACTAAGAAGTCAACTTAAATTTCAGAATCAGAATCTCAACTAATCTCTACAAGCCATAAAACTCAAAAGATATGATATGAAATAAAATGCTGATTCTGTTTACAGAATATTTGTCATTATGAAATGAATGATAGAGACTCTATTTATTTTGGTTTTGTTTCAGGGTTGTTATGTACCTTGAAGAATGTTTAATTATTTCCTCCACTATATGAGCCATCATGTACATGACTTGCAAAATCTTTCTTGCACAAATAGAGTACATAGTCTCTTCCTGACATGTTGATAATGGGTTTTCTTATGGATGCAACATAAGCAAAAAGTTCGTTGGTTTGCTATACCCAATGGTAACTCAATGTCTCATGTACTTTGGGGAATTCTCCTTGATTTGAGGGGTTTCAATGGACCACCAGAGTCGAGGTTCTTCAAGATCCCCCAGTTGGTCCTCATTGTTTTTTTTTGGCAATAATAGGAGATATATAAAATCTTTTCTTCTTAATAGATCCACCAAAAATCGTAAATCATCACACAAGTTCTTTGTATTGTTAGAACTGAAAAGCTTCTCCCTTATAGTGGTAAGAATAATCCGTATGTTCTCTCTTTGGAACAAACAATTCCTTTGGTTTTTCTGTATATAAAGATAACCCGTACTGGCCTCATCTCAATCGTAGTTGAAAAGCCTTCATCTTTAATTCTCCATAACATCACAACAAACAACATCATTTCTTTTATTGCTTGAGAAAGGCCTTTGCAATGTTATGGTATGTGTCCTTCTGTCCTTGTTGAAGCAGCAGATATTACAAGGCTTTGGATGTGGTTCAGGTTTAGCATTGAATACTCCATTTCTTTGACATAAAATTTTCATCGCACTTTTCACAAAAAAACACTATCGATTTCAATGGTTTACATTCCATTAAATGCTTTCTACCTAGAATATCTTGTTGTAATGATAGGGAAGCAGAAGATGAAGTTGCCTCATAAGCAATTAATCACTAACTATCGTTCCTTTGAAATCCACCAGCCTCTTATCACTGACATGTTAATTGTTGAGACGCTGCTGCTTGAATTTAAAATAGTATTGTGGGCTCTTGGCATCCAATATCCATGGTGATCAAGGTGTTGGGTGACATTGGGATAGTTTACTAACAGTCACACCCTATCCATGGCCTTTCATGGTTTGCAACATACTGAACTGCCATGGCAGAGGAGCTAGACTTACTACCTCTTTCTCTACCATACATGTAATAGAACCAATCCAAGTTCCCATTACCTCAATAGTTGAATCTGTTTCTGACCCACCTAATGAAAACTGAAGAGAAAACACAACATAATAATCTCTTTAGAAGGATTGAGGCAAGTTAGTTCATTTGTAATTCATAAAATAGTTATTCAATGTTGTGGGTGTGTCTACATCTATGTATAAGACTGCCAAACTGTCCTATACGGACAAATCACTTGCCACAAACATTATCGTAAAAGGTGAACTAACTCTGACACCAAAAAACAATCTGAATCAATCCTGATTCAACTCAAATCCTAATGTATCTATAGGTTAATTTTAAGCATTAAGATGCCTCAATTCAAAAAGACTGAAGTACCGCGTACAATCCAAAAAATATATTTTGGAGTATGACTGTTTCTGATAGGAGTCTCTCGAAGTCAGCTGTCTAATGCCATTAAGATCGCCCGAATCGGAGTTCACCCGAGGAAATTACAAAATTAATAGTTGTCGTACAGTCCAATTCTGCACAAAGTATAGAATTGCCACTGACCATCACTGACAAGTGCGCCAAAGACAAATACCTTAATCAGACTAAGACAAATACCTTAACAGGTGCGCCAAAGACAAATACTGTAATAGGTTCGCCAAAGACAAATACCACAAAGTACATCATGTTTTTAACTTTTTTCTAAATTCTAAAAACTAGAGGATTTCGGGATTGATTTTGAGAATATTTCAGTATATTTTGGAATATGTCGTGATATTTTGGAATATTTTAAGAAATATCCTACAATTTTCCAACCGGTCGAGATTGTATATGATATTTCGTATCGAGGTCTCAGAAAAACGAAATATTTCGCGAAATATTTGATTTTTATCCTTGCATACGTGCATGACACTCTTTGTTTGCTTTCTGGTTGCATGAGATTAATTATATAACCTACAGGGTATGTCTTTCAACCCAGTAACTGCTGTTGTAGCCTTGTAGGTTTCTTTTTTCTTTTTGGTAGGAACCTTGTAGGTTTCTTGGCATGCCCCTCTCTTGCCAACTTATATCGGTCATATTCTTGGCACCAATCTTAGAGGGTTGACAGCAGGTTGATAGCCAGTTAGAAAATTCTTGTCCTTCATGGCATAAGACTTGGATGACGATGACAACTACGACTTCCATGACACTCACATTGATTGCTCTTCTTAGTTGTATCAGCTCTGTTGTACCTGGATATATATTTGATTTTCTATTCTTTTCATATACTCCAATATACAACCTTAACATTGTAAGTCATATTGGCCTTATTGAAATTGATGAAAGTGGTAAAAATTTTGTTTTCTTGGTGCTTTTTTTTATGTGAAGACATTTTGGAGATTTTATATTAGTTGGTGGTATTCTAGGCAATGTTCAAAAACTCGGACTTGACTCGAAAGCCAACCCAGTCGAGTAAACTCGGTCCGACTCGGTCGAGTTTTATCCTAACTCGGTCCGACTCAGCCAAATAACGTAACTCAATATCTAAGTGCATTACTGGTTGTAGGTTTTTAGAGTTACGTGGAGACTTTCTAAATAAATGATAAATTTGATTTTTTAACCGTAACGTATTACATTTGATAAAAAATTTTGGATCATATTTGAACCCACCAAGAACTCTATGATTTGATTTTGCTTGAAGGAATTTTTGTCATTGATATCAATAGATCAAACCTGTCTTTATTGCAGCTATGTAACAGACTGTTATGCTAATTGATTTGATAATTTGAGTTATATTTTCTTGCTCATTTCATATTTAACTGATTGAGAATATGAATATGGGAAAGTGTGGTGATATCTTTCTGTATATGACATGTGAACCATTGGCTTCCCACTAATGATTGTAGATACTGTATTTGTCAGTATAGAGGAGTGTTATGTTAGGATGGTGGACATTAGATAGAATGCATCGAGAACATTTAGGAATGACTATCACTTGTAGACCATAAATAGATAGCACAGGACTTGTTGGTAAAACTTTATCATAATATAATTCTGGGTAAATTACATTGTACCCCTCTGAAGTTTAGCCCAAAATCATTTAACCCCCCTATAGTTAATAAACTAAATTTTGTCCCCTTCAATTCCATTTTGATTAGATAGAAATTACCAAAGCAGATATTTAGTAGTTAACAGAAGGGGGTGTTGTGCTACCATTTAAAACTATAGGGACCGATTTGGAACAAAAAACTTTATGGGGGTTAAGTGATTTTGGGCTAAACATCTGGGGGGGTAAAGTGTAAAATACCCTATAATTTTTCCCATGGTTTTTATTTCTCTAACAAATATTTATAGATAAATGCACGCTAGTACTTTGCACATGTTTTTTTTTTAATGTATTGTATTTGATGCCAATTATAATGGTGTCATCTTATTATGTTTGACTTATCTAATATCTGCAGATGTAGTAAAACATATATGTTTGTAGCTGCTGTAGTCACATTGTTTTGGTTGTTTTTCAGTTAACTTCATGGCCATATGTAGGACAGAGGTATGAGATAAGGCATCTAAATAATATTAAGGGTATCTCTTTCTCTCTCTCTGTTATTACTTGTAAGATGTTAATAACATGATCTATCAGTAACTTTCTGCACGTTCTGACTAGACAGTTCTGTTAAATTATTGTGGGAAAATCAGGCCGGATGATACATGGGGTTCCTAAGTCAAAGGCAGGGTCTCTGACAAAGCGACTAATTACCTTTGCTGCTTCTGAAGGTAAGTCACCACACAGTGAGCCCAGTTTGGATGCTCTAGAGTTGGAAAGGTCGCATCTCTTGGCTGAAGATGACTCTTCGAGCTGCAATGCGATTTTTCTAGCTGATAGAACTGAAGGAAAACCTGGGTTCATCTCATTTCATGGTCTTCCGTACCAAAGCCGAGCTGAAATCCTTGGATCCAGTCTAAGCAAGGAAACACCCAATTATATTTGGTTTATTGGTCCAACAGTCTTGGTAGCCTTCTTAGTCTTCCCGTCACTTTACTTACGAAGAATACTCTCTACTGTATTTGAGGACTCACTTTTAACAGGTACGACCTTGTGTTCTTTTTTAAATGATGTTTTTTTAATTATGTTGTTTTTGTTTTATGTACATTTCACATCATGAATGTTCTATGCTAAGTAAGGCATGTGGTGGTTGTTTGTGAGATATCTATTATTCGTGTCTTCCATTAGCGTATTGAACTCAGGTGTTGTGATGGAATCAATCATTATGCTGTGAGTTGCAAGAATGCATTGGGTTTATGACTTGCGTGAAAGTATTTTAGGGTCCGTTCTTTTGGCGAGACAATGGAGACATAATGGTATGGGAAATTCGTTTGCTTGAGACATTCATGGGCAATGACAATGATGTCTGAGAAAATTAAATGTCCCATGTTCTTTTCTGTTGGGCAAACCAGGATATCGAACAAATCGCTCAGGCACATAATGCCTTGCCCGCGGTGGGCAATCAATGTTTGATGAATTTTGGTGGAACCGTGGAACTCTAATGTGCCACCAAACTAGGGAAAAAAGGACATTGGACAAAAGAACATGGCACAAAGTGTGATTCCCGGGTAAATCAATGTCCAACCTATTTTACTCGCCAAAAGAACAGACCCTTAGTAAATTCTATCTCATTATCGTAAATGAACTCTCTCTCTCTCTCTCTCTCTCTCTCTCTCTCTCTCTCTCTCTCTCTCTCTCACACACACACACACACACACACACACACACAAACACACATATATATATATATATATATATATATATATATATATATATATATATATATATATATATATATATATATATATATATATATATATATATACAGAGAGAGAGAGAGAGAGAGAGAGAGAGAGGGTAGGGAGTCTGCACCAGAGGTGTAGCATTGTTGCTGCACCTCTGGCTTGTTTACCCTCCTTAGAAGTTTTAGAATTTGATGATTTTTGGTGGGTGTGTTGTCTAGGGTAAGGTGATTATCCTCACCAAAAATCAGCAAATTCTACAACTTCTAGAGTCATCAAATGAACTCGACAAAATTAACGGTTACAGTGAACGGTTGAAAATGTTTCGAACATTTGATGACCCTAGAAGTTTTAGAATTTATTGATTTTGTTTAGGATGATCACCTTACCCTAGAGAACATATCCACCAAAAATCACAAAATTCTAAAACTTCTAGGATGGCAAACAATGCCTGAGGTGCAGCGACACTGCACCTCAGGTCTAGGCTCCCTTTTCCCATATATATATATATATATATATATATATATATATATATATATATATATATATATATATATATATATATTTAGGGTGTTGATATTGTGCGACCACTTTTATCGTGCGTGCGGCTTAACATGTGGCACCCCCTTAAGGGGTATTTTTTGTAATTTTTTGTTTTGGGATTGATCACCTCCTCATTGATAGCACACACAAAAAATTTAAGCTCATTCCAAGACTTATAGGCCATTCAAATGTGTTCATCTAATTGACGATAAAAATGAACGACCGATAAGGGCCGTGCACATTTGAATGGCCTATAGGTCGTGGAATGAGCTGAAATTTTTTGTGTGTGCTATCAAGGAGTAGGTGATCAACCTTCAAAAAAAGTTTTCAAAAAAATCCTCTGAGGGGAATGGCCACACGTTAAGCTGCACGATAAGCGGCTGCAATGTATCGCCATTATATATATATATATATATATATATATATATATATATATATATATATATATATATATATATATATATATATAACATTGGTGAGGGAGGCACCCATCACCCGCTTAATATACCCGCTGTAGACCTCTTCTTACAATCTGGGTTTTGAGGTGCGAGGGTATCTAGCATGGTATCAGAGCTGGCCCGTCTCTTGCTCCCGCTCCCGCTCCCGCTCCTGCTCCAGGTGCTCCCCACCGATCGTGCAGTACCACGTGTGCTCCTCGTGAAGGGGAGTGTTAACGGATAGTCCCACATCGGTGAGAGAGGCACCCATCACCCGCTTAATATACCCGCTGTGGATCTCTCCTTACAACTCGGGCTTTGAGGTGCGAGGGTATCTAACTATATATATATATATATATATATATATATATATATATATATATATATATATATATATATATATATATATATATATATATATATATATATATATATATATATATATATATAAACCCCTTAAATCATCCAATATTTACATATTGACCCCTGCAGTTAATTGGTATCCAAAATGAAAGGATATTTCTGAAATATTCCTTCATTCGACTGTTACTTCATTAATCTAAAGGGAAAATAACTGATTTACCCATGGTTTTAATTACTTAAATTTACCTATCTCTATTGAACATGGAATTAACCCAAAACAAACACAAGCATAACCCTAATCTAACTTGGACCTAATCCGAAGAATTATCATATTGGAGGGGTATTTACAGAGTTTAGGTAAAATATTAGGGGTGAAATCAAAAATATTCTCTCGTTTTGGATTTAAGCTAACTGCAGGGGTCAATATGTAATGTTTAAATGAATTGAGGGGTTTATATATAAATATCACTTTTATAGGGGGTTTATATATAAATAGAGAAAATCGTAGGTGTTTATTTGTAAAAACCCTATATATATATATATATATATATATATATATATATATATATATATATATATATATATATATATATAGGGTTTTTACAAATCAACCCCTACAATTTTCAAATATCCATGTCCTATTTTTTTAGGATTTGTCGCGTCTCGTGTCCGTATCCGTGTCCGAGTTCATGCTCCCTAGATAGAGGCTAGTTATATTTTCAATAGTTATGAAAGTGAAACTGAGAGATGAAGCAACAATACAAACTTCTACATCATGACAAAATATCATAACGATATCTTGAACTATTATATTATAACAACTATCATGATAATTGTGATATATATGTATCACATGCTACCATGAAGTAGGTCAAAATATGAGATACATTGTAGTTCGGATGCATATGCTAATAAATGAAAGAAACATTAAGTGCAGTGCCTATTTCATTAGTGAACTAGGCACCGCAACCCATTAAAGGTGAACACAGCTCAAATCTGACCACTATATTACGTTGGTACCTTGTATTTCTTGATTCTTTAGATTGGGATTGGTCAAAGAGAGGATTGTAATTTTATTGTACTATAGATTCAGATAGTGATTCAATTCATCTAGGCCACAATCCGAAGCTGTGTGACCATTTCGGTTCAGCTTCGAGAGAATCCACAAACCATGGATATGGTCAATGTTACATAGAGAAATTATTCCTATTGTGGCGTTTTACTATCCTTAGTCCTTCTCTTTCTCAAAGTAGAACATATATAGATATAATGTGGCATAAATCGCTTACCACCGTTAGATGGCAGATATAAAAATGACTACAAAGGGAGGTCTTCTAAGTACTGTAGCAGCTTAGGAACAATGACTGGAGATTCTTTTAGATTGTCAACTACATCCCCAATTCTCTAGTCTCTCCATATAAGGTGTGATGTTTGATGTCAGAGACCATTATGATAGTGATCCATGATTCCTCCACATTAAGAATGCTTAAAACTCATTCTTTCATCACAAATTTTAAATACAGATAGGGTTTGGATATGATCTTTTATTGAATAATATGACAGGTTGATTTGAATTGATGGGCTGACTAATTTCTTCTGTACAATTTTCCTGGTCCTGAGTTCTCCAGATATTAAAGACTACTATATAAGCCGACCCCAAGTAGATGGGACATGGCTTGATGGTTATGTTACTTAATAGATCAAAAAAACTAACCATGACAATTTGTTGTTTGCTTAGGATGCTGTAGTTTGAAATTTCATATGGATACAATTTGCTCTTCAAGATCTACAGTACATAGAGAGATCTGATTTCAAGTGAGAGAAGGACCTATATTTGCGTAATGATTTGAGATATGAATGTATTCCAGCAAAGATCTTTCCATGATCAGTAAATGGGTGAGTGGCTGAGTGCAAAAACACTTGGAAAGAAAAACAGACGATACTAAAATAGAATGAATCTTTATTTCTGCACATTTTTGCTTCTTACAGGAGAAAGACAAATTCTCTTTAAAAACCTAAACAGCCCTAAGATATTTCTTCACCTACAGTACTAATAGGAGTAGGTCTCCTATGTACAACTGTATCTAAATAGGTTTAAGACTCCATCCATGTCTTGGCTGCTGTGTATCAAACACGTGGCTTTCTCAAAAGTTTGACCCCTTTGAGTTTGACCTATCATTTTTTGACCCATACACCCATCATCCTAATCGTTGGATTTAGGTCTCAGAATTTGCCGAGTTTTTGTGAGGATGATTAACATACCATAGATACCATACCGTCAAAATTTTAGTAGATTCTAAACCTCTAGGGCCATCAAATGTTATAAGCTATTTCAACCATCAATTTCAGCCGTTGAGTTGAAAATCACACTTGATGCACCTAGAGGTTTTAGAATATGCTGGTTTTTTGTAGATGTGCTATCTATGGTATGTTGCTCATCCTAAAAAAAACTCAGCAAATTCTGAGACCCGAATCTAACAATTAGGATGATGGATCAAATATGGGTCAAAAAAGGATGGGTCAGTCAATCCTAACCCATATATATATATATATATATATATAGGGTATATATATAGGGATTTTAACAAATCGACCCCTGTAAAGTCAATATTTATATATAAACCCCTTAAATCATCCAATATTTACATATCGACCCCTACAATTAGTTAGCATCCAAAATAAAAGAATATTTTCGAAATATTCCTTCATTTGGCTGTTATTTCATTAATCTAAAGGGAAAATAACTGATTTACCTATGGTTTTAATTACTTAAATTGATCAATCTTTATTAAACATGAACTTAAACCAAAACAAACACAAGCATAACCTGAATCTAACTTGGACCTATCCGAAGAATTCTTATATTGGAGGGGTATTTACAAAGTTTAGGTAAAATATTAAGGATAAAATAAAAAATATTCTTGTTTTGGATTTCAACTAACTGCAGGGGTCAATATGTAATGTTTGAATGAATTGAGGGCTTTAGATGTAAATATACTTTTGCAGGGCTTTATATGTAAACAGAGAAGATTGTAGGTGTTGATTTGTAAAAAACCCATATATATATATATATATATATATATATATATATATATATATATATATATATATATATATATATATATATATATATATATATATATATATATATATATATATATATATATATATATATATCAAAACATGATTTTCATTTTTAACATTTGTTATGTCATTTTAAATCATCATCCATGATAAAGAAAAGCATTTATTTTGTTTTAAAACTCATCTTTTCTAATAATAAACCAAAAACGAGTTTAATTTTTATACGGAATCAAAAAATTTTCTTAAATCCACATGTCGTTAAAGTGTCCGTGAAGTGTCCAAGGAGTATTCGATGAAAAAAATATGATTAAAAAAAAAGTGAACGCATACGAGAAGTATCCGACACGTGTCCAAGCCGTGTTCGACGAGTGTCGATGCTCAACACGTGTCGGACACGGACACATCACCTCTAGGGAATTGTCCATTCTTCCTAGGTCTCTATCTGTAGAGTGAAATTACTTGCTAAGTTTTTTTAATTTTTGTGATCTTCTATTTTTTTCTTTCTTTTTTTAATTTTCTATATCTGTATCTGTATGCTATATTTTAATAGTTCTATTTAATTTTTTATTCAAGCGTGCCTTGAGCAAGCAAACCCAAATCCAAATAAAGTAAAAATGGTCAAAAGATTTCCTTTTGGGACCAGACCCCGAAAGCTCAAACCTTCCTAGTTTTTGGTAACTGGTTTTTAGAAATTAAATGTGCAAAGGTACATTTTCAATCCTCGTATGCTTCAAAATCACTACTAAACATTTCCATACTGGTTTTTTCCTTCTATTTTTTTCCACTTTCGACAACAGGCACCACAATATAGGGATTGGCTTGTTTATTGTCATTCAATTAAAATAATTAAGTGGAGGAGGCTTTGAAAAGGATGCATTAGGGTAAAGCATTGAGTTCTGATGGAATATCAATTGAACTTTGGAAAATCTAGGAAGAACTAGTTTAATTTGGTTGATTAGTTTTTTAATAAGATATTAACAACGAGAAAGATGCGAAATGATTGGAGAAGTATTATGTTACTTATACATAAGAATATCGGTGATGTTCAAAGTGTTCCAATTATCGTGGAATTAAGCTTACAAGTCACACCATGAAATTGTGGAAGAAGGTGATGGAACCAAGGTTAAAAAAGATGACTAAAATTTCAGAGAACCAATTCGGATTTATGCCAGGAAGGTCCACACTGGAGGCAATTTTCTTTTCGAGACAACAAAATGGAAAGATTTAAGAGAAACAAAAAAATCTTCATATGGTTTTATTGACTTAGACAAAGCTTAGGAGTACCACATGATGTAATTTGATAAACTTTAAGAAGGAAAGGGGTGCCTCAGGGTAATATTGCTATAACGGAAGACATGTATGTGGGGACAATTATTAGCTCTAGAAGTAATTGTGGTGGGACAATTGAATCTCCAGCAACTGTAGGGCGTACACCAAGGGTCATCGTTAAGCCCATATTGTTTTACTCTTGTCATTGGTGAACTCATTGCTAATATTCAAGAAGAAGTACCATGGTGTATGGTATTTGCAGATGATTTGTTAGATGGTAAGACAAGGATTTCAGGTTAAATGCTAAGTTGGAATTGTGTAGGAAGACTTTGGAAGATAAGGATTTAAGAATTAGTAGAAGTAAACAAAATATCTGTAGCAAGGTTTAAAATCACGGTATCGGTCGGCTCCGAACCGGTATGTACCGGCCGGTACGTACCGGCCGGTACGTACCGGTACCGGCCGATACGGACCGATACCGGTTGAGAAAAAAAAAACCCGAAAACAGCCCCCCCCCCCCCCCCCAAAAAAAAAAAAATAAAAAAATAAAAAAATTAAGCTGTCGGTACGGTCCGTACCGGTCGGTACCGGCCAGGTATCGGGATCGGATGCAGTACCGGTCTCGAACCAGCCAAAACCGGTACGTACCGGTATCGGCCGAGATTTAAAACCTTGATCTGGAGTACAATTTTAATGGAACTGATAATGATAATTAAGCACATTACACAATTAATGGCCATTAAATACATTGATGTGACTGTTTTTTGCATCTTGGGTTTATCATACAAAAGTATGGAGATAGATGATGATATATCCAATAGGAATCAGATAAGAAATGGCTGGATGAAGTTGAGAGGAGCTTCGGGAGTACAATGTCATCGACTCATGCCTTTAAGACTCAAGGGTAAATTTTCCTAGGCTACAATAAGGCTTACAATGTTATATAGTTCATAATGTTGACACTTAAAATCTTAAAGAGGGCTTAATGTCATAAGATGAGTGTGGCAAAGATGAGGATCTTGAGGTGGATGTGCAGGGAACCTAGGAGGGATAGAGTGAGGAAAGGGTGTATTAAGAAAGTGTTGAGAAGTTGCACTAATTGAGGACAAAACAATGGAAAACCAATTAAGATGGTTTGGGCATGCATAATGTAGAGCAAAGACAGCCCCGATAGGGATATCTCTCATATTTATGTGGAAGGTACAAGGAGGGGAAGACCTATAATAACACTAAAGGAAGTAGTTAAAAAAGACATGAAAAAATTTTCTGTGACATAAGATATAGCCCTAAACAGAAATGAATGATGAAGAAGGATTCATAAAGCCAAACCCAAAAGATGGGGGACATGGCATGATGGTTATGGTTATGGTTACGACTATTGGCATCATGGCCTCACTGACGATTCCAATACCTGTTATTTGGTGAGCTTCTCCCAGTGTTACTCAAGCCAAAATTGTCTCGGTTCTCAGAATAAAACCAACCATCTCACTCAAGTTATTTCAGGACCTGACAAATTTTACCGGGCTTGCATCTGTAGTATCCCAAATATTTCTATTTACCAACTTCATCTAACTTTTAGTTTTTGACTTGTAGATTTCTTGAAAAAAAATTCTGTATCAGTGGTAGTGTTCATCAGGGAAATTGAGTTTTGTTCTGTTTTTATATACTCAATTATATCCCCGCAGATAGATGTGTGGTTTGCAAACCTGCGTACTGTATTTAACTTAAACTTGATTGGAATAGATGCTCTTATAGCATGAACATCTCATTAATTTTACCGGATGAAGCATTAAGTTTGTTACCATATTGAACTTTTCATATCGTGTGCAGATTTTCTCATACTGTTCTTCACAGAAGCTCTTTTCTATGGCGGTGTTGCAATTTTTCTTCTGCTTGTAGATCATGTCTGGAGACCCCTGCAGCATCTAGCACCTAAGAATAATGATCGGTCAAAAACTCTGTTTGGGCTTCGTATATCTTCGGTTGCTACCTTGGTACTGAGCCTGATAATACCTCTTGTAACTATGGGCATGGTTTGGCCATGGACTGGGCCAGCAGCTTCCGCTACTCTTGCACCATATCTTGTAGGACTTGTTGTTCAGTTTGCATTTGAGCAGTATGCACGTCATCAAAAGTCACCTGCTTGGCTAGTCATCCCTGTTGTCTTCCAGGTGAGCATATATTACTTCGGTACCTGTCAATTATCATCGTAATTGACCTTGTTAAAGAAGCAAAGTGGGGTATTTTGCTAGAGACAAAGGTGGATATCACTTGGTAGTTGGTGCTCACTGAGCATGTGTCTTGAGATGTTAGCCGTTTTCCTTTGGAGTTTGTTACGAAGAGAGGGGGAGAGAGAATAGGATTGGGGAGAAAATCTCCTTGTATTATCTCATTAATCTCACTAACATTACATAAGACTACCTCTCTTTATATAGAGAGAGAACGCACACCATTACGTTACCACAACCGAGGTGGGACTAATAGAATACTCACACACTACATCTAATAGAGTTAAAGGTTAAGTCATGTTGAATCCATGTGTCTTGAGATGTTAGCCTTTTTCTTTTGGAGTTGAAGGTTAAGTCATGTTGAATCCATGTGTCTAGGTATTTTGGTCTATAGAGCTAACTGAAACTTACTGAAGCTTTTTTTTTTCTTTTTCAACTTCAAATCGATAAGTTTTTTTTCTCTTCGGATGATATACGAAGAAGATTCTTCCATCTTCCTCGGAATTTTCTTTTGGGGAATTTGAGGGCTTACGTTTGCGTAGACAATGGATTTGATGGTCTGCCCCCCCGCAATGTCACACTCATTCTTAGGACCCCCTCGTGTGGGATGATTTACCTGAAGTTGGAGATAATACATTTGCATCTACCGTGTGAGCCACTCAATCTTTTCCCACATCTGTACCACTCGATCTTTTCCCGCATCTCAACCTCTCACATTAATCCACTGCATTCATCATCGTCTTACAAGTACAACTTACAACCCATCGTATATAGCATGACTCCTAGGTAGAACGAGAGGATATCCTCACTTTGATACCAATTGATGCAAGAATTTGGTATATGATACCAATCTAATGCGAAATAGATCCAATTGAGATGGATCATTGTAAGGGAAACAAAAAATTAATTTAGCTTAAAACCAGACGACATTCAGTCGGAAATCAATAAAAAATTCATAAAAAGTTAAAAACTGTACTTGTTTACAACTCTCTTTCATATATAATCTCCATCTCATGTGTCATGACTCTTACGTACTATCTAGGACTCAAATACTAGAAACAAGGAACTTGGAATTAAATTAAATTAGCTCCAACAAAAGAAGATAAGACAACACTTTGGAGTTTTAATGGCTTTGGACAGTTATTGTTAGAAGATAAAACCATCATTTTACCGAACTTTTACCACTGACCCAGTTGTGGAGTGAAAACAAATAGAAGTCCAACTAAATTCTTCGCTAAGGAGAGGAATCACGAACTCCTCTCTTCTATGAGCAATGTTCATGGAAGGAGATCCATGAAAGAGACTTTTGCTTAACCTCATCTCCTTACATATTAGGGATTTTCATCTCTATCCTGTTGGAGGTTGTTAACCTCCAAAAATTAGGGATATGGTACCTAAAATTTTAAAAGAGGGATATCTGGACTCTATTAATTGTTTGCCTTACCTTTTTTTTTAACATAAAAACTTATGTAACTTTTGCAATTGTCTACTTTTCCAAGATTAAAACAAGGTCCATTACTTGCTAGAAAAATTCTAATTTTTTTCTTCAGAAATGTCTAAATGTCGATCTAAATCCTATAACAAAAAAAAACAAAGGATACAATAACTAATTTGAGTCAACCCTTGTTGCCCTACTTCAAACTGCCTCAACAGAATTGCTTTACTATCATGACTTTATAATTGTGATTCTTCGTGAAAATGAGGTTTTTTTATAATCATACCGTGTTCCAGCATCTATAATTATATATTCTTTCAAAGTAAAAAAAGAGGTTTATATTCTCTCTTGTTTAGGTGTATAGACTTCATCAATTGAATAGAGCAGCTCAGTTGGTGACAGCACTCTCCTTTTCGGTGAGAGGAGCTGAGACAACATCACAAACCTTGGCCATACACAGCTCTTTGGGAACTCTACTAGCCGTCCTCCAAATCCTTGGCGTCATCTGCATCTGGTCGCTCGCAAGCTACCTCATGAGGTTTCTTCCTTCTGTAAAAGGTATTCCTGAATCTTGATGTTCATCCAAGGTATGTGAGCTGACATCTTTTCACCTATAGGCACCGCATTAGGCCCTGGGCATGTTTTCGCAGTTGTCCATTGAATTTGTTGCCTTTTGACTTGTCGATAGAATCCGTAAGTTAAATACAAGAAGCACAAAAGGGAAACAACCATGACAATGCTCATTGCAAGTCTAGTTTTTCGCTTCAATTGCAACGAGAAGCTGCCAATTGCAAAGTGAGCAAGCAGTCGCTATGTTAGATAGCAGTTAGTGAGCATCAGTTGTTTTCCGGAACCTTTATGCCTGGACGAATTGTACGTGAGAAATCAGGGGGGGGGGGAAAGAGAATAGTGAAGATGTTGAGCTGAGTTTTGCACCCATTTAGATTTTTGTGTCTGAGATATTAACTGTACAATTGTTTAGAGCATCTGACAGTACAAAGCTGAATTATCCTTATGTGTCTACTCAACATATTTCACATCCTTCCTTCTAACAAGAAAAAAAAATGCATAAATGAAAGCTCTATTTCTTTTACATGCTACATTTTGGCGTAATTTAATGGCTTATCATGTGTATTCCTAATATGAACCAAATTGATCTGGTGGAAGGTGTTGTAAGCTTCCTTATATTCATAAACCATGCATAGATGGTTGGAGTATTTTTTTCTTTCTTGTCTTGAAGTGTCTACTCCTAGTTCGTTTCTAATGTTGGAAAAAGTTGCATGAATGAAACTTCACATTGCTAATTCGGACGTCGGTCTTCTGTCTATTATGGACTTGTGTGTTTCTAAATGGAGATGTTTTGTGTTTCTAAATGGAGATGGTTTATGTTTCTACGATCATTTGTTGCACTTTTTTTCTATTTGCCCAAAGTTAACATTGTCGTGATAATGGGGAGAATATTGTACTTTTTTCTATGTGCCCAAAGAATCTCGGCTAGATGCATCACATTCGCAAATAATTGGGGAAGTGATATTTCGCGAATCATTCCCGAATATTTCGTGAATTATTTTCAGGATAATTTGTTAAAAATTCGGGAATAATTCGTGAATTATTCACGAATAATTCGTGAAAAATCAGCTAATTAATCGGGAATAATTCGTGAATAATTGCCACAAAATTCGGGAATAATTTGGAAAAATCTGGGAACTATTGGCGAAAAATGTGTGAATAATTCGTGAAAAATTCGGAAATAATTCGTGAAAAAATACGGAAATAATTCGTAAAAATTTGGAAATTATTCGTTAAATATTCTGAAATAATTCGTAAAAAATCCGGGAATTATTCGGAAATAATTCCGGAAAAAATCATGAATAATTCGGGAATAATTAGTGAAAATCCGGGAATTATTCGGGAATAATTGGCGAAGAATGTGTGAATAATTCGGGGAAAAATTCGTTAAAAATTCGGAAATAATTCATGAAAAATCCGGGAATTATTTGGGAATAATTTGCGAAAAATTCGGGAATAATTCGTTAAAAATTGGCAAAAAATTTGTGAATAATTCGTGAAAAATCCGGGAATCATTCGGGAATAACTGGCAAAAAATGCATGAAAAATACGTGAAAAATTCGGAAATAATTCGTGAAAAATCTGGGAATTATTCGTGAATAATTCACGAAAAATTTGCAAAAAATTCGTAAATAATTCGGGGAAAATTCGGAAATTATTTGTTAAAAATTCAGAAATAATTCGTGAAAATTCTTGGAATTATTCGGGAATAATTCGCGAATAATTGGTGAAAAATTCGGAAATGAAAAATCCGGAAATTATTCTGGAATAATTCACGAAAAATTTGTAAATAATTCGGAGAAAATTTGGAAATTATTCGTGAAAAATCCGGTAATTATTCAGGAATAATTCGTGAATAATTGGTGAATAATCCAGGAATTATTCGTGGAAATAATTCAGGAATAATTCGTGATTTATTCACGAATAAATCACGAAAAATGCTGATATAATTTGGAAAATATGCATGAATAATTCGGAAAATAATTACAAATAATTCTCGAAAAAATCAAAAATAATTTGGAAAATATATGCGAATAATTCGGAAAATATTCTCAAATAATTCAGGAAATAATTGTGAAAATTTCACGAGAAATTCACTTATTATTCACGAAATACTCAGGAAGGAATTATCCGGATAATTTGGGAATGATTTCGGATGGAAGCAAAGACATGACAATAATCTATACGAGAAGCATATTATGATTTATGAGGAACTGTACAACAACAAAGACAAGAGAGGTAAATCAAGTCTTAAGGAACACTTAGTGCATCTACCTATGGGAAGGCATGCCTAATGCCATCAGCCAAAATAGAAAGAGATCTTACGGTATATGGAGACAACCTCCAGAGGACCGATATGCATCGTTGTTACTAGGGCTGAATTTTGGATGGATCGGATCGGAATAGATCTCGATTCTGAAATTTTGGAATTTCAAAATCCAATTCCGATTCGGAATTTTTAAAATTATCAAAATTTTTGGAATTTTTCGGAATATTACATTTTCGGATTTTTTTTGAAATTTTCGGAATTCTCCAATTTTAAAAGTGTTTTGGAATTTTTTTGGAATTTTTGGAATTTCACAGCACATCATGCTTCAGATGAGTCTTGGTTAGGTTGGGTTGGGTCGGACCGGGCAAAGGGTGGAGACGGTAGAATAAGATTTGGTTGGGATTTAGGATTTTTGAGTTTTATATGCGGTACATTGCGGGTTATTGGTTGCTGGTGTTGAGTTGGATCCATTTTAAGTAAAAAAATATATATATAGTGGCCTGCCCCTTGAGTGAGGTCCAAAGCAACGGCTTTGGTGTCTTTGCCCAAGGGCCGATAATGCACAACACATGCTGCTTCGGATGGGTCTGAGTCGAGTTAGGTCGGAATAAAACATCAAAAAAATTTGGATTTTTTCGGATCGGATGTTTTCAGAAATTTTGGATAGGAAATCAGAATTTTCGGAATACTCCGCACCCTTGCAATTCTGATTCGATTTTTTTTAGAATTTTCGGAAATCAAAATTTTGGAATTCGGATTTAATTATATGGTGCCAAAATCGGAATTTTTCGGATCAGTTTCGGATGGAATTGGAATTTCCGTTCCAACTTGCAGCCCTAGTTGTTACTACAGGGCAAGTACATGAACTACGAGTTCAAAGAGGAGGAACAAGAGCTAGAGGATACTACCAAGGAGAAGGAGAGCCAATATTAGGAACAACACCCCACCACAAGCCTGCATACCAGTGCAACAACAAAGAAAAGAGAAAAAATTGCCCATCTAAAGGCCAATCACAAGCAAAAAACCGGAGGAACCGTGATGCGGTCGGTATCGCCGCAGGATAGGACGCCGCCAGCCAACACTCCATGACCGCCACTCCGTGCCGAGCAAAAACCTCCTTCCACCATCGAGGTCAGGAACCACCGCAACGAGCCGAGACGAGGTCCACTGGACCTATACAAAGTCCTCTGCACCGAGCAGCCCAAGCTTTCGCACCTCGATGGAGTTGAAGGGTCACTGGACTCGATGGGTAGCCGGAGGCAGACCACGAGACCAAAATCCCCAAAACAGGAACAAAAATCTTGTATACCCCTATCTACAGGGGATTGGAAGGGGGAAGGCCCATATCAGGATCCCGAGAAGGATTCTGTCGAAGATCCCGGCCTCCCCAACGCCACCAGCGTCCATGGGCCCGGCGTCAATTGCCAATGTCAGTGAACCTTGAGAGAGGCATTCCTCGTTTCATTGGAGGGAGTTGGAATGGACATATAAGTCTGCAATGCCAAGGGTTCAGTTCTCCTCGTGTTGGTCGGCCCGGGTCAGTGGGCCCGGTGTGCATCACAGCCGCACAATGGCAGGTGACATGTTTTTGTATGTGGGCCCCTCTCCATCTCCAATCCATGCACGCCACCTCCTTGTGCGATAGGCCTGGCGGCCATGGGGTAGCCACAAAGTATTGTTCTTTAGGGGTAACCCTCCACTTGTAGAAACCCTTTATTCAGTAAGTAGGAGATCTAAGTTTTGAATTGGGGAGCTTCAGTATAGGGTTAAATAGTTAAAACTTATAAATATGAGGATTTGGAGAAGTTTTATGACATAATTTTACCGTTGAAAATGTGTTTGATTCGTGACCTACACCAATTTCTTCACCTAGGGTTTGGAGTTTTAATCTAGGATTTCAAGCTGCAATGGATTTTTAAAACCCATTCGTGAGGTTGATCAAAAAAAAAAAAAAAATCCATTCGTGAAGGGAGATCTTTATCTTCATCAAATTCGAGGACAAGAAACTCAATTGTGAGGAAGTTCATTATTGAGGGGAGATCTCCTCTCAAATCCTAGATCAAGGAACAATCAATGAGAGGAGATCTCGTATCCTCCCTCAAATCCGAGATCAAGAAACCCACTTGTACATGAAACTCGTTCTTGAGGGGAGATGTTTACGTCCTTCCTCAAATTCTAGATCAAGGAACTGATTCATGAGAGATCTTCACATCCTTCCTCTAATCTGAAATAAAGAAATCCACTCATGCAGGAAAAGCATTATTTTGGGAAGATCATCATCTCTTGCTCAAGAATGAATTTCTCACAAATGAGTTTCTTAGCCTAGGATTTGAATAAGATAAGAGTAACGGCTAACGAGGGACAAAATGGTCAACAAAAAAAAAGACTTTGGACAGACCAGTATGTTTGTTCGGCGACAACAATTCTGATCCGATCGGCTAGTCAGCTGTGAGCCAATGTCCATCTCTTGTGTATACATATTTTTGAATAGGCCCGATCCGAAATAGTATACGTGAGGCCCTAATTTGAACCCATCGCCACCTCTATTTATCCTGTTTTTATTTTAAGGACGCAGCGCATAGGCGTAATTTCTCTCTCCTCGGCTTCCCAATGTGGGGGAGCAAAATGTCCCGTGAGCCATCTAAAAGCTTTACCTAATCCTGGAGTCTTTGCACTCAGAAATGAGATTCTCATGTATATCTTGTCTTTCTAACCTTATGTTTGTTGTTAAAAACATCTTCAGCAAAAAGACCCATTTGCTGGTCCCATCCCAATATAGATAAAATGATACAAAATTAGGGCTCCAGCAGTTGACTCATTGCTGTGGTGCCCACATAAGTTGTGCAAAACTAGGGTGGCAATGGGTCGGGTCGGGTTCATGTCGTGTCTAGTTTCGGGTCGTGTCCAAAACCCCTAGACCCGGACCCGACCCGTTTAACTAATCGTGTCTAGATTCTAAACCCGTAACCGACCCGTGTATAAACGGGTAGACCCGATAAGACCCGCGGGTTTATTTCAGTTGACCCAATCCGACTCAACCCGATAGACCCGCTGATACTAATATAGTATCGGATTGCGGGTAGACCTGACCCGACCCGACACGACCCGGTAAATTTTAAACGGATCTTCCCGTGTCTACCGTGTCCAAACCCTAAACCCGAACCCGAACCCGTTTATTAAATGGGTCTATCGTGTCGACCCGTTTACAACCCAAACCCGTTTAGCTCTGACCCAGGCCCGCTAACTCCGTGTAGGGTCTGAAATTGCCAGCCCTATGCAAAACCATATGTAGATATGCAGACGGAGATAAAAGAACACAAAAATGGGGATCCAGCAGTTGACCCATTGTTGTGGTACCCACATAAGTTACGCAAAACCATCTATAAAGATGCAAATGGTTTTCCACTACCCGAAAAAGACACATGGTAATAAAATCAAAAAACATATAGATCGGACGGAGCTGGACGACGCTATCGTTCGGCCTCCATTTAGGCCCTGTTTGGATATGCTCTGCTCTTGGGATTCTAGGAGCCCAAAATCCAAAATAAAGAGGAGAGTTTGTTTGGCAAGTATAAAGAGCCCAAAAATAGATCCAATAGAGAGCCCAAAGAAAGATTATGGGAGTGCTTTTTTCGGAGCCCAAAAAAGAGCCTTAAGGATTTTTAGGATTCCACGGAGAGCGAAATATAAAACCGATCCTATCGGACACAACCGAATAGTTTATCCCATTCCTCACCCTTGACCTCACCCTCGCCGTCAGAGATCTCTCTCCAATCTCTCGACGTTCGACGGAACCGGATCCCAATCGCTATCGCCGGAACCCTCTTCCAGGTTATCCCCCCCCCCCCCCCCTCTCTCTTTCTCCCTCTCCCCCACGGACAGATAGCCTGTGCTTGCCAGAGTCGTGCCCGACCCGCCGCGAGGTTTGTCTCCGGGTCCGACGAGATTGAAGCGGAGGGTCCGGCGAGATCGGATCGGGCCTCCCCCTAGCATCACCGGAGGGCGCCGGATCGGGTTCCCTGCTGTCTCATCGCTGCGAGAATACCGGGGGGCGCCAGATCGGGCCTCCCCTCTCTCACTCTCGTCGCCGGATTGGGCCTCCCCTCTCTCGTTCTCGCCGCCGGAGATGCTGGATTGGATCTCCCCTCTCTTGCTCTCGCCGCCGGAGGGTACCGGATCGGGCCTCCGCCTCGCCACCGGATCGGGCCTTCGCCTAGCCGCCGGAGATCGCCGCGAGAGGCTGCTGTGTGAGGGAGAGGAGATCGAGTCCCCCCCTCTTTCTTCAACTTCGCCAGGACAACCCAAATTTTAACTTTGCCCCCCAAACTTTGCCTTGAATTAGACTTTACCCCCATATTTTCATTAACTAGACTTTACACCCCAAACCTAACTGTTCCGTCAGCTCACCCCTCAAAACTTTATTTCTTTTCCATCAGCTCACCCCTCTCTTAGATGGTGATCTAACGGAACAGTTAGTTTTGGGGGGTAAAGTCTAATTAATGAAAAGATTGGGGGTAAATTCTAATTCAAGGCAAAATTTGGGGGGCAAAGTCAAAATAACCCAAAAAAAAATTAATTTGAATTGCAGTAATTGTTGTATGGTAGGCAGGATGTGGACAATGGATGTAAAAGGGGGTCTAGCTATTTGGACCTATGGATACAGCCCATACTATGGTTTACATTGTGTCCACCAAATATTATCTGTTTGAGAAAATGCCATTCAGTCCGAAGGTTTGTCCCGATTTCGCCAGTCCGATTGACGTGGTAGTGTGCAAGTGGTGGCTGAAACCCACTACTGATTTTAAAATCTTTAACAACACCAGTTGCACACTGCCACGTCAATCGGGTCAGCGAAATTGGAAAAACCTTCGGGCTCAATAGCATCTATATCAAGTGCAGATCCATCTCATAACCCATGTTGATCCTATTTTCGGGCATGCATACCAAGATCGATGAGCATACCAAGAGACGATGAATAGTGGGTCGGGGCACCCATTTGATCTAGTGAGGATGCACCTTGAGGGATGGTGTCGTATGAGAGGGGATGTGATTGATCTCCCTCATGGCCAATGATGCCTTGTTTGTGCATGTGAATCCTAGTCATTGAATTCATGTTTCCCCCATTTTGATTGATCTATCTCTCTCTTAATGCCACAAATTTGGGGACAGTTGTGATGTGATCACGGAATGTGACATTATTTTTTTCTCAATCTTCTCAGGACGAATTTGAGGGAGGTAAGTTTTCTCTCTAAAAAAAGAAGAACCGAAGAAGCTCTTCTGTTGGGATTCTCGGTGAAGACGAGCACACGAGAGCATTTTTTGTCAGTGAAGACGTCTTGCAAAGGGATTTGCTGCACTTAGCTTAGGCCCAATTTAATGGTCTTTTCTAATGGACAACGTGGCAAAGCATGATTGCCGTAAGCAATTGCAGCAAGTCAATTGGGGTAAAAAATAATTAAATGTTCAATATTGGAAAAAAAATTTAATGGCACCATTAGGCTGTAAACAAATCAATGGGTGAAAAAAATGGAATGTTCATCAATAATGAAATTTTTTTACATGGAAGTTTTGTTTAATGGCACCAATGGGCTGTAAGTAATTGCATCAAATCAATGGGTTAAAAAAAATGCTCTCTGGACGGCTTGGGTTCAACTGAGAGGGGAAGTTTTTCAAATCAATGGGTAAAAAAAATGCTATCTAGATGGCTCGGTCTTAGCGAGAATGGAAATTAAGGTTTTTTCTAAATGAAAGATTTTTTAATGGTCCAAGGGACTAAATAAGAAATCCTGCAACGGACGGTGAAGATTTAAGGCGAGATAATATGATCCTATTTTGGTGCATGGGATTCATCATTGGTCATTTTTGTCTAGTCAGCTTGTAGACCGTCGTGCCATGTTATATAGATTAGTGAGTTGAGATAATGATAAGTAATCTCGAACTAATAGCTTAGTTGGTAATAGATATGCAATCCCTGGTCTTGGTCAAGGGTTTGAATAAATGCTACGATATATTTAATTATTTTCGCTCTGTAGTGGTTGTGGTTGGTCTCCCTCTCGTATTAGTGGTGAGCCTTCTGGTTGAGGGGGGGGGGGGGGGGGGGGGGAGTGTTATTAAAAATCGGGGTATTTCTCTTAGCTTGCCCTTGTGGCGAGTTTTGATCCTTGATCTATCCTGTGGCAGCGCACAAACAAGTGATGAACTGACCACTTGGTCCCCTCCAAAATAAAAAGATAATTATTTGCATTAGACCTATCACAAACCTATTTAAGAAGAGAGGATTGCATCTCAATGGTTATTCCCTTCTCCATTCGGTGGGCATAGGTTGTCAAGCCGGACCATGTAAAATCTACCATATTACCATATTTCAAGCCTGATTTTTTTAAAACCTGATTTTTTAACATAAGAGCTATTGACTCTTATATTTATAAAACCTGATTTTTTTTATAGAAATCTTTGATTGTATTTATGTGGATATTTACAATAGAGATTTACTATGATTTAAAAATAATGCTTCTATTTTGATTATTGTAATAGATGACATCTGCATCTTCTATTCCTGTAGAGACTGGGTCTCAGAGGGTTGTCACGGCTATTTGGACCCATGAGCACGAGATTCTTTACATTGATATAATGGTAGAACATATTAAGAAGGGGGATCCTGAATTTTCTAAGTTATACATAATTTATGGTGATACTACTACCAGAGGTGACTTGGCATGGTCTATCAACGAGGATCTTCCTCCAAGCCCCCATAACCGTGAATCTAAGTTTCTTGATGATGATCCAGACTATATCCCAGAGACACAAGATCCTGAAGCACCTACAACTGGTATACTTACACTGAATTCATAAGCTTCTTCTCACTGTACCCAGCCTACTGCTGGTAGCAGTAGGCGCCAAAAGAGTTTTACCAATGGTGACTCAATTGTAGAAGCCCTAAAGAGTATTGCAGAGATAGCACGAGAGAAATACTCTAAGACTTCCTTATCATCTAGCCGTAATGCTGCTTTTTCTATCGGTGTCTGCATAGAAGTCCTAGAAAAGATCGAGGTTATTCCAATAGAGAAATATATGAAGGCTGTTGAGAAGCTTCAGGTGAAAAGTTGGAGAGAGACCTTTATATATATGTTTGACGAACATAGAAGGTGGTAGGTAGAGCATTTGGACTAATGATCCATTCTTTATTTTTTGCTTTGCATGTAATAACTAGACCTTTGTGTCTATGCTTGATGAACATATAAAATGGAGTATGGACTATTTGGACTGATGATTCATTCTTCTTCTTCTTCTTTTTTTCTGTTGACATGTAATAACTAGACATTTTTTATCTGCTATGATCTACTGCTTGGATTGGTAAAAATTGACTATGCTTCTTCATAATGGTCTTTTTTAGATATTTGTTTCTCTTATTATAACATGTGTCATGATTTATTATTTATAAAAGTTCATAATTATTTCTATATTATTTTTGCTCGGACTTGAATATGTTTATGTTGTAAAATTGACAGGATATCAAACTCTATGATGTCTAGCGATACTGAGAGTTCATTATCCCCTCAATCGTCTGATGATTTAGACGTATCTAACATAAGCGATAAATTATTTGATGATGTGATGTTTTTTGATATAGTATTTGCTGCTACCATATAAGTAGAATTATATGCATTGAGGACTCTTTGTAGAAATCCATATAGGGACGACTCCCTAATAGGTGCTGAATATGTAATGCGTGTTGTTACTCGAAATAAACAACGCTGTATTGATATGCTACGTTTAGAGCAACATTTTTTTCTAAACCTGTGCACTTTATTAAAGGGCAGAGGATTTCTGAGAGATACTTGACATGTCAGTATTGAAGAGCGGGTAGCAATTTTCTTAATGACATTGGGGCATCGTGGCAACAACAGAGTTATTTCTGATCGTTTTCAACATTCGGAAGAGACTCATGACATTTCAACATCGTACTACGAGCTATTTGTGCTTGGGGTAAAGAGATAGTTGTCCCACTTAACTTTGACATCGTTCCTCCCCAAATCTGACATAACGAGAAGTATTATCTATGGTTCGAGGTGAATAAAAAATTATTATTACTATAACTTTCATTGTTATTATTATGACTAAAATATATATTTTTTAATTTGTTATATAGAATTGCATAGGTGCAATTAATGGAACATATATAAGTGCACACGTACCAACAAATCGACAAATTCCTTATAAAGGGAGGAAAACAACCATTACACAAAATATGATGGCATCATATTCTTTCGACATGCAATTTACATTTGTGTATACTGGTTGGGAGGGTACAGCCAATGATTCAAAAGTATTTATGGAAGCTATTAGCAGACCCTTACTTGGGTTTCCTCATCCACCAACCGGTAAGAATGAAACTCATATTCATATCGTTTTCATATTATGAAATTTTATATAATATTTGTTGGTGTAGGAAAATATTATGTGGTAGATGCAGGCTACCCAACTATAACAGGATATAAGGCTCTATACCGATATGAGTGGTATCACTTGTCTGACTATAGGGGAGGTGGTAATAGAAGATCTCGAAGGCCTAAAGAGTTATTCAATCAGCGTCATTCCTTACTTAGGAATGTCATTGAGCGATGTTTCGGTATGTTGAAGGCGCGTTTTCCGATCCTGAAGTTAATGCCACCATATCCACTACATCGTCAGAGGCTTATTATGGCAGCATGCTGTATAATACATAACTATCTATGGATTGAGAGAGAGATGGATGAGATATCTGCCCGATTTGAAGGTGAGGATGTACTGGTAGCAGCTGAAGATAACCCCACAGAGCATGTTGGAGGAGTGACAGATCCGCATGAAATCCATGAACTTAGGGATATCATCACACATCGTTTAGCATTGCATTACAATATGCCAATTTGATGTATCATCTTCTATTTGAAGTACTACTATTATCACTTTGGGATGAGACTTGTAATAAATAATTTTGATATTTTGTATGGATGTATGATATCTTCGAATGAGACTTCTTGTATAATTTTTTATAATTTAATATTATTATGAGTAACATTGGTAATTAATGAATGTCAAAAAAATATTTTAAATAAATTTTTTTAGTTTCGTGTTGCCAAACGGGATTCTTGGATTCTTTGCTCCAAGAATCTCTAAAACAGATTGATTTTACCAAACATGATTCTTGGATTTTGGTCTCTAAAGAAATAAGATTTTGGAAGCTCAGAATCAGCTTTTCTGTTTCTGGGATTCTAGCTCCAAGAATCCCAGAATCAGAATCCTATCCAAACAGGGCCTTAAATCCCCGAAAACTAGGGGTGCAACTCGGGTCGGGTTGGTTCGAGTTTGAGCTAACTCGGAACCGAACCGAACAGTTCGGTTTTCCATATTGAAACCCGAACCAACCCGACTTGGGTATAGACCCAAACCGACCCAACCCACGCTAAGGTCGGGTTGGTTCGGGTCGATTTTCGGGTTGGGAGTTGGCCCAAAAAAATAATGGTTATCGGTTATTTACTAGTAAACTAAAGGTCCATGTTGGGCTTTAGGCTTTAGCCACCCGTTGAAATCTCTTGGTAGTTGGTTCAACGTTAGCAAACAAATAACATTTACTCAGGTTCTAGTGTGATGGAGCCCAACAGTCAAAACCCATCGCATATATATGTGAACTAATATATATGAGTTTGGTTCTGGGGTTGGATCGGGTTTACCCAAGCCTCAACCCAGAACCAATCCGTATTTAGTCGGGTCCACAAAACTTAGAACAAACCAACCCATTTAGTAATAATACTCTAACCAGCCCAACCCATTTAGGTCGGGTTGGGTCGGTTCTTGGTTTAACTCGACCCAAGTTGCACCCCTACTGAAAACCCCAAATGCATAACTGGAAATCAGTTCTTTCAATCTTATGCATACGCTGATGCGGCTGTCCTTTGGCTATGCATAATCAAAATGCATACGGGTCATCCGTTGGAGACTCTAAGGTTATTTTCTTTATGGGTGGTTTCCAATCTCTAATGTTCACACAAGGAGCACCCATCCACACCGAAAAAAGAAAACGATCGTACAAAGCCTCCTCGACAGAGCCTTCACGAAAGATCCTATCCTCCCGATTACCGCCTCACAATCCGAAGGATTGGACCATATATGCTGCACAGATTATTCATAGCATTCCCACATTCATACACAGGAAAGATAAAAATTTCATTATGCACATTAACAACAATTCTTTAGAGTTATGGGGAAAAAAAAAAGAGGTTACTATACAGCAATAACTCATAAGCACAGCAGTGCTCCAAAAAAATATAACATTCCACCACAAACATCGATTTCACTTCATAATATTCCGCAACCCTTTACAACTGGTATAGAGATCCCTTAGGTCGGATGCGAAGATTTCATCGCCGTTTTAATCCGCAACCAGAAGGCACAAATTCGAAGGGGGAAAAAAACTAACACTTTTGAGATTCACTTATCAATCTAGAAAGATTCATCTAATCAAAGATAACTTCATCGTTCGCACAATTCGATGTATATGATAGAAGGTAATCCATTGTATTTACATATAAAAAACATACATAAATTTTTAAAAAAACAAACATAATACACCAAATGTTAAGTATTCTGCATCGACATTTCTACGATAGGAAGAAAGGAAGAAGCCGCTAACAAAACCTATTTTCAGATAAAGAAGATAAAATACAATTTGGAATCTACTTTAGGGGGGGGGGGAGGGGGGAGGTTTACGCCATGCTTGACCTTAACACAACAGACGAGGAAATGGGTCAGTTGAATTAGCATTGTCCAATTATGGTACAACAGTGCTTACATAGAAAACAAATAAATGGACCATCAATGGCCCTGTGGTCATTCAGCAGCTCATTATTCGGAACAAGTGAGAATAATGATACAGATACAGGGGCAGATCCTAAGCAGATCGATCATCTCACACCCATTTATGGCTATGCCGCTTTTATACCTCGACCTGAGTCTCAAAACAAACCTTTTCTGTACAAACCAATCACGGTCATCTCACCTTTGCGGTTGATGACCAAATCATGGCCGTCTTGCCTCGTATGTGCCTGGCTTCGTATATCTGACGGAGTTCAAGTCCCTAAATGGAGGTTAAGATATTGTAAGATTACAACTTTTCCGCCTTGACCTCATCCAGTGATCTGTGCTCTTCCAATAGGCTCCTGTACACTTGTTGAGCCTCTCGAAGCTCCCTTCTAACCTTCTCTGCCTGATTATATAATGAAATTTCAGGTTCAGATGATGGAGTACACTTTATGAATCCAATGGCAAGAAATCTCTCCTTGACACGAATACTGTGTAAGAGAGCATGTGAAGCTTACAAGGAAGTCAGGCAAACCAAATGTTCATGTTTGAATTTCATTTTCCCATTGATCCCTTCATATGATAAAATGTGGAAATCTTGGCTGTCAAAGAGTTTACCTTCAGCAAAAGCTTTTCCACCGTCTCCTCATATTCTACACATCTGACACAAAAGCAAACACAACCATTAGTACTCATGGAAATAAAGTAAACATTTACACAGTAAACCCCAGAAGTTGTCGCGATCTGAGAGTATGGATGCTCATCACCAGTGAAACAATCTACACCAGGAGGCTTGTCAACTTCTGCATTTAAGCATAAGCCTTCAAGCCAAATGTAGTAGGCACTAAGTGGATTACATAAGAGAGAACATGACAGCAATCCTTGGAATTTTTTTTAAAAAAAAAAAAGAAAACAGGAAATCAATTCTATTGAATCATAAAACCAATTGTGAATAAGATTAGCCTTTATTATACTCACTGTTCTCGTAGCTTCTTATTTTGTTGCATCATAGTCATGACTTCTTGTGTTCGCTTGTGTCCAACATCACACTCAACCTGCATAAAAGTATTGACAGATCAGCAGTAAAGCTATGTTCAGCTTCTGGGGTTCATTACTTGCTCTCTCCCCTATCCCTTTCTAATACATACATGCATTGACATTAGATTAAAACCATTGCTTTGATGGTACTCTTGTAACAGGCACATGGGAGCCGCACTAAAAAGTTTATAGTTAAATCCCTCGCTCACCTCTCATGCAGAAAAGCATGCATGTATATGTAGTGTAGTTATATGATTTTTTTTTTACTTTGGTCCCAAGATGGATTATCAATAACGCCAGTAACTAATCGTTATTTGTAGATTTAGAGGAAATCATCTACGATTCTCACAATCATATTGATGGGTTACGATAACCAGACAATTCAATCTTTGCATAAACAATTTAACTGGGCCATTGAGGCCAATTAAAACAAAGAAAATCCAGAGAGGGCTCCATTATAAGGAAAAAGAAAGGCTTGGATAAAGACAATCTTCCTTGCATGCTTTATCGAGAAGCATGTAAGAAGATATTGGACCTGGCTCTAACCGTCAAGATATTACAAATGTAGATGTATATGGGTTAGTTGCATCACTTCCCACAGTTAGGTTTAGTTGCATACAAAACCCTGTAATCATACTAATTGCATATCGACCACTGAAATCATCATAAGTTGAGAACGTTAGCCCCTCTGTTAGCATCCAACAACAATCGGTGAGGGGCTAAAGTGTACAACTTATGATGATTGCAGGGGTCAATATGCAATTAGTATGATGACAGGGGTTTATATGCAATCAAGCCTGATTGTGGGGAGTGATGCAATTAACCCTAATTTATACAATACCACCAGTCCCATTCTTTGTTTTTTATGAATCCCAATTCTGACCAGACATGCTTTACTAGGAAAAAAATATTATGATGTCATACCAGTGCCTTGTGTTTGTGTCGAAGTCCATCTGCATTCCCAACAGCGACATTCTGCTTCTTTAATATTTCTATTTCAGCAGTATGGTCCCTCTCGTGTTTTCTTCTGTGTGGTAGTCCTGTTTTTTCCATCAATCAGGTAAAGGGTTTATACAATTAGTATGGCTTCCAGCATTTCATTAGCATGATTACAAAGCCTACCCGTCTTAGAATTGGCATCATAGTTGGACTGTCCTGGTGATGAGTATGTTGGTGCATTCGAAGCGGTCACAAGCCGGCTGTCTGCTGAAATGCAAGAGGGCATCCCTCGTGGGGCTTGTGAAGCCCCAGTAATAGAAGCGGCTCCTGGAATATAAACAGTAAGCCAGGATTCACCATGGTTTGTCCTACACCGCTATATGTTTTAAAGCAATACAACTGTACGAAACAAGCGTACCATTGCTCATCTTGACCTGTCCTTTCCCATTACTTGTTCTCAATTGAGGCATCTGATCAGTACAAGCTGCAGCTGGATTCAGTACTGAAGGGTGTTTTGATCCTGTGTAACCTATTAGATGACAATGAAAATCCCTGGAGATTTAAAAAATAAGAGATCATATCAGTAACAACAGTCCTGCAACTTAGCCTATATACTGATATACAGAAGACAGTAGTTAAGCTACATGAAATCTTCATCATGATATGTATAAATAAGTATCTTCAAAATCCTGTCGGGGATTGATAGGGTATAAACAATTTCAAGCACAGTTGCCTAACCATTGTGTTTGCTTAGATCGCTGAGATTTTGGAATGATTTCTACATCTAAACAACACCAATTTCAGGCACATTCATGAAACTTTCATTCAGGAAGTTCCCAATCATTTTCTTTCCTTTATCAATGAAATGATTAGGGGCATGCGCCTTTAGAAAGGCCTTCTGCACGCTGAACACAAACACTACCTTGGAATGTTCCCGCCCACGTTGTGTGGCCCCACCTGCGATCCCCAATCCCGGAAGTGCGTGTCTCAGTGTATCAGAGGCATTTCTGAAAAAGCGTAGCAATTTATCATATCTAACACTTACATTAAAAAATATTAGACGAGTATAGAGGAGGCATAAAAAATGGTCAAGAACAAGCCTCAATTCCCCAATAATGAACCTTGTAAGAGATATCAACTGGCTGTGTGCTATTGCTGCAACGTATCAAACATAGGAGGGCCAGAACATTGGCATGAACCCAAAACATTTATAATATCAGCACCACGGGTGTGCTTGTGTTGATACACTTTACACATCAAGTATGCAAGCTTAAATGGAGTAGTTGATGTCATCTGCATAAGAGTGCACTTTAGATGGATCACTCAGATTCCAGCCTCTGATCCTAGATTCATAAGTCTCGGAGTTGATCAAAATCCACCAAACTATTTTCAGCTTTCAAAACTTTGGTTCAACTTACGTAAAATGAATCTTTCTAAAAAAAATTTGCTGTTTTCTTTAATGGTTCAGATTTTTGTTAATACTATTTTATATTTTTCATATTTTCTTTTTGAGATTTGTTATGTTTTTCCTATTACTTCATACATTATTTCCCTCTCAATAATTATTTTTAGTGCCTAATAATTTCATGAGTTTTTTTTTGTCAAATTGCAAAACATCTAGCCTTGTCAAATTAATCTAGAAACTTTATGACTTCACATTTATTATTTAAGTTATTGGACACATTTCATAAAATTACAACTCCCAATTAAATAACTTTGTTCCTTATATTATTAAGCAATCCATCCTATGACTCTATGAGTACCATAGCATTGAGAGCCAGTGATTCATACTTTATTTAAATTGATAATTCCAAGTTTGTCACTTGGTGCTACAAGGATAGGGTTGAATGTTAAAAATTAGACTTGCGAGAGAATGGTTTTTGGAAGATAGGTATTTAAAATCAATAGATCTAAAACAAATTATATGAAATGCAATTTTAATAGACATGGTTATAGTGATGGCAATGATGCAGTTTCGGTGCAGTTTTGGGCAAAACTGAAACAGCACCGCAACACCGAACCGAGACATTGAAACCACATTGCGAAGATGTACCATTATGTAAAATCAAAACCGCACCATGCGGTGTGGTGTGATGCGGTGCACCGCAATTTATCATTATAATATCCTAAATGGTGCGGTGTGGTGTGATGTGGTGCACCGCGGTTTATCAATATAATATCCTAAATGGTGCGGTTTTATACGATTTGGTCAAAACTGAAACTACACTGCACTGCTACACCGAAACCAAAAACCAAAACTGCACCGAACTATGGCAGTGTTCTATTTTGGCAATCCAAAACCGCACCATGCGGTGCGATTTACAATGGTTTTCGGTTTTAAATCGCACTGCTACCACCCCTACATAGTTATGATAGATTGTGATTATTTTTGGTGCCTTGGATGTATTGTTATAGAGTTCAGGGTTAGAAAAGGATATATCCCATAGAATTTTAATTGGGTGGATGAAGTGGAGAGGGACTTCAGTGGTAATATGTGATGGGCGCACGCCTCTAAAGCTTGAAGAGGATCATACTGCTGAAATAGAAATTGCAGTATGATCCATCTTGTGGACTTGGACAGCAGCTCGTGTTGCTCCTAGCGGATCTTAGCTTTTGGATGTTCTTCTATTCAATCTCTGATAATCTTCTTGACCGCGAAGCAGACCTCATCGTGATCGTCGTGCTGCTGAGTTGGTAGCTAATCCTCTATTGGCTTCCATTCATCCTCAACTCCCTCCACCGTTGTCCAATCGGGACGAGGTCATCTTCGTGTGAGCAGTGATGGCGACTGCAATGAAGAGGATCTTCAAACCCTAAATGAAAGTGTAACAATGGGCTCGATCTCACCGTTCATTTCATCCAACAATCCATCTCTTTTGAGGTAAAGGGTTTGATTCATTTGGTTTAAAGGATGGGTATCCATTTAACAAAATCAGAAATGAGATCCAACCCGAGGGAACATCAATGTATGTTCATCTTCTTTATCCTCCTCTGCGTGTCCGTTCTCCTCTCATCTGATCCCCGGGGGAAATAAGCTTCTTGGCCTCCGACAGCATCGAAGAGGTCGGGATCTGATTGTCTTCCACCGAATCCACCGCTGGCCTTCTCAATTGCAGCTGTAATTTCCCTCAATCAGATTCCTGAATCATATCACTACTAGAGGCAAATGAAGTTGATGACGAGAGCACCTTCTTACATTGGGCATCTTGACAGGAAACCTCATCGAGAATTTTGAGACAGAGGCAATTAGCAACCCGTCATATATGTTGTTTTTTGCTGCATTTCTTAGCAAATTGCTATTTATTGGTCTTGCTATTGCTAGTTTGGATACGAAGGGTGATCCATGATTACATCTTTCACTATTTTCCCTATTGTTGTTCTTCTATGTTCACCAATACTAGCCTCCCAATGAAGGCCTTGAATTTTAAACCTACCAAGCATGCATGCACTTCATGCCAGTACACTTAAAGGTTCTTGGTCTCTGTAGGGAGGAACATGGAAGTATAGATGATCACTTGAGCCTCACTCAAATGGTATGAATGCCAAATTTTTGTGTTCGAGGATATTAGTGGAGTTATTTAGTTATTATTGAGAGATGTATGGTTAATGGGGTTTTTGGAATGTACTAATGTATGCTTCAAGTTATTGGGGATTCATCAATGGCAGAGGCACATCAAGTGTTCGACGAATTGCTCGCAACATCGTCGACTTCTTCACCATCCCTCTACAGCTTGGGTTTTGAGAGGCCTTCGACTTCGTCTTCTCCTATGTGTCCACAGCCACCTCAAAACTAGGCTCCTTCATCTCATCATTGCAGCTCGGTCATTGAGTTGTGATGCACATCACTCTTCTTTGAGTCGTGCCTTATCTTCGCAGTGCACCTTACTCTTCATTGAGCCGCACCTCATGCTTTGCGCTCTGCTCCTTACCGAGCCGAGTCTTGCGTCTTGCACTTTGCTCTTCGAGCCACGCTACAATTTTCGTTGCACTTTTAGCTTTAACTCTTCACAACATTGCTTTGTCATCCTTCGCCACTAGTTGCATCGCCAACTTCTTCAGCAGCTCAGCTTATAGTTCTCCATCGATGGTCGTTGTTCCAGTAGTATGGTCGCTCGAGGATCGTGGCCATTTTTGGACTTTCACTGCATTGCACCTTCGTCGCCTTGACTCAGCAACAATTGTGGTGCTCATGCTCGTTTTGTGGCTGTGCTTTCTACTCTGCTCAGCTCAGCTTGTAGAATCAACAATTCGGTCACTACTTCTTATGCTATCTTCCCTGGGTTGCTATGATGGGCCTCAACGTTCCTCTTTTCCTGTTGGTGGTTTATTATTCCGTCTTTCTCCAAGTTACGCGGGTGTTTGAGATGTCAATATAGTGACTTATTCTCAGATCCGCCTGCTTGCAGGTTGGCATGTTCCTCGATCAACCTACTTTCAGGTTGGCTAGGTTCCCCGGTTGGCCTGTTTGCAGGTCCACCGAGTTCCCTGCTTGTCCTGCTTGCACGTCAATCAGATTTACAAGTCAGTCTGCTCACAGGTCGGCTTGGCATTGTTGCTCTACTCCTTTTGCAAACTCTATGCGGGTCCCCACCTTGAGTTTGAGGGGCGTGTTAAAAGTAGTTATCTTTACCTTTACATGTCATTACATTACATGTATTTTTCTTTTACCTTTGTGTGGTATTCTCACCCATAGGTGACCACACCCTTTTGTAATCCTTTATAGTGTTGGCCTTTGGCCCTACCATAGTTACCAAATCGGGCGTTTTTTTAAAAAAAACGCATTTTTTAAAAAAAAACGCGTATCGATCCGAAGTAGTAGCAAACAGGAAAAAAACTCGTTTCTTTGAAAAAAAACGTTCGTACGCGTTTCATATGTGTTTAAAACGGAAAAAATGCGTATAAAACGCGAATAAAACACGTCAGGTTTGGTCCGGGTTTAAATTGGGTTCGGGTTTTATTTTGTTCGTGCTTAAGAAACGCATATGCTATACGTTTTGAACTTTTGATTACTTAATGTTGGAAAATGACATATACATACTTGGTATAATTTTTTTTTTTTTTGCTTTTGTCGATGTTTTCACGTTTTTTTCCCGTTTTTCCCGTGTTCATCGTATCTTTCCGAGTTTTTCCCTTGCCGTTTTTTTTCCCATTTTACGACTTGGTAACTATGGGCCCTACTACATGTGAACATTCCCATTGAGGGTTTCTCAATTTGTGTGCCCTTTGGGCTTCTTTCATGCTAACCAAAAAAAAAATCAAATATCTACTTCAAATAAGATAAGTTATTCGATGTTTAAGGGAGAATGGTATGTAGCATACATCGAATGCATCCTAATACTATTTTAATCCATTTAGAGGGACCATGAATATTAGATGTAAAAAAAATATCCAATTTTATTAGAAAATGTTGAACTGTTAAACGGCAACACTTTCTTGTCTTTGACCTGACATGAAGAGAATATCATCGGTATAAATCTAATTTTCTATAAACTATACAAAGTACCTAAAAAATTTGAAGAATGACTTTAAATTCATGGTTTAGTAGGCCATCATGCCTCAAATCTTCATTCCCTCTTCTTGGAGCCATGTGCATCATCTAATTCAAATGTTGCAATGGAGTTCAAGCCTTGGACTGGTCCTGATCAGAAACAGATTTTTTTTTAAATAGTTTGCATTTTGTTCAATTCTTGGGTGTTCAAAATGTAGCCAATGGTTGATACAAATAAGTAAGCTACTAAAGATACACAATAACTCCAGGACTGAATCAAGTCCCTATAGTTAAATGAACGATTGATTGTGAAATTGAGCACAGTTTTTGGAGCTTCTTGTTGAGATTGAAACCTCTCTCAGTCCTCTCTCCTCTTTTATTGCCAACTCTTTATGGAGATCTTTATTACGATCTCTCCAACTAAAACAGCATCTGATATTACATGCCACATGCCACTTTCAGTCTTGTACAACTTTCACCATTATAGCTTTCAACAAGAAAAAGACAGTAAAATATTTTCTAGACTTGCACTTCGCCCTCATTCTTCATCTCCATACTTGATTCCCAAGATTTCTAAGCTATTTATCAAATATAACCTCAGCCGACAACCGTTCTTTGCAAGAATTACCCCCCTTGAGAAAAAATTACGGTATTCCAGCTACTAAAGGAAGTCATTTGATTATATTTAATTCATGTACATATAACACCAATCTAGTGACCAGGAACATGATGTAAATCAGAAAACAAGTGCCACAAGCCTCAATCAAAGGATGTTCAATTTGCAATGGTACATCATTGGAGAAATATAATAAACCAATTTAATATTTTTTAAATCTATAGTTTAGACAAATAATTTTAAATAGGAAAAGTTCTTAGTACCATCTTCAAAACTGAAAAAAATAACTTGAGCTTACCAATACTCGTAGGTCATATCTTTTAAGCGGGTTTCGAGCTTTTGATAAATAGCTGACTTCTCAAAATCTTGCTTATCATGCGTAGGTTTGATAAAATTCGCCTCAAGCACACCTAACAAATAATTGAGCCACCCGGATACAATGTAATAACTTACAATGCCATAACAAAATCAACTTCTCTCAACAACAAAATGGAGTCAATGGACCAGCCAAAATGAGACATGGAGCAAAAGAAAGTACATGGCTCAAGGACTTCTTACCAACAACACCTCTCCCTTTGCCATATGAATTGTGAGCAACTCGCCAAAAGGGCTGCAGTCCATCAAATACAGCAAATATATTAGTCAAGTGCGCTAGTGGCACATGCAGTGTTTTAAAACACGAAAACTCGACTCGACTCGAAACCTTAATGAGTCGAGTTGACTCGACAACTCGGCTAAAACCCGACAAAACTTGATACAAAAAACTCGACATTATATAATATATTTTAATATTATATATATTTAAAAATGGATATCTAACAAGTTTTGATGACCTTAAAGCTTATCACCAAATAACATGTCATTACAAAACATAAATTGTTCTACCGGATCCCGATTTTACCCCAAAAAATACAACGATCAAGACTCGAACCGAGTCACACACCCCAAAAACTCGAGTGACTCGCCCGAGTCACTCGAGTTTTGGTCCGAGTAGTTGCCAAATCGAGTTTTGGACCGAGTCGGATCGAAACTCGGCCGAGTTTCGAGTCGACTCGGCGAGTTTTAAAACAATGGGCACATGTAAACAACTAAACAAGCATAGAAAGAATGTACTCAGAAAAGGAAATGAAAGGGAATATGTAACATTAAATATACAAAAAAAACCTCTTGGGATCAAACGGCCTAGGTGAGAAACTTGTATTGATTTGATGGCTCATAAGCTGTGTACCAGATGGGTGTTGGAAAAGGAAACATTCCATTTGCGTATGAAGCCAATAATTACAAGACTCCCTCCATAATGAGCCCACATTGCACAATGTTATCAATTGGGTCTCAAATCTTATACACACTAATTGCACATTTGGACTACAATAACATCATTCTAACAACACGTACACCTATCCAAACTCAAGGTGGGTCCACTATTTGTCGTGGAATGAGAAAAAAAGTGGTACTGTGGATAGAAGCTATTAGCAAGGAGCAAGGAGGAGATAGAGCTAGGGTTTGAGAGAGATAAATTAATCTCATTAGATGGGGCAAAGCCCAAATATATACAAGAGAGGCATCAATGTGAGGCTCATACATGGAGACACTATACAGTAACCCAACCATGTATACAATAGTTAACACCCCCCTCAAACTCACAGTGGATCATAAACAGAGAGTTTGCTGATAAAGTGTCGGAAGCAGGAGATAGTGAGGTGAAGAAGTCAATAATCTGCTCCTCCGAAGGGATGAACGACAAGGATATGGTGTGCGAGAGAAACTCTTGGCGGACGTAGTGACAGTCAACTTTTATGTGCTTCATCTGCTCATGAAAGACCGGGTTGCTAGCAGTCTGAATTGCACTCTAGTTGCCACAAAAAAGAGGTGTGGGCCCGAAGATCTCGACACCCAAGTCAAGTAGAAGACAGTGAAACCAGACAATATCTGCAATGGTGGATGCCATGGTACAGTATTCGGCCTCCGTGTTGGAACGAACAATGGACTCATGTTTCTTGTTGTGCCAAGCAATAAGTGAGTCGCCAAGAAACACGCAATAGCCAGTAGTAGAGCAACGAGTGGCAATATCTCATGCCCAGTCTGCATCGGAATAGGCGTGCAACACTAGAGGAGAGGTGGAACAATGGAAGGTAGAAGCAGTGAACGAGTGATGGTGCCTCGTACATAGTGGAGAATCCAAAGTACGGTCGCGTTGTGAACGGAGCAATGAGCCTTAACGAACTGACTGACAATGCCAACATGGGCAATGTCTGGCCTAGTCATGATGAGGTAGACTAGCATCTCAATCAGTCGTCAGTATTTGGAGACATCACACAGAGGCTCACTATCTGTGGGAAGGAGCTTCAAATTGAGCTCCATCGGTGTGTCAACTGTACGAGAGTCAGTGAGAGCAGCATCAACAAGTATGTCAGAGATGTACTTCTTCTGGGAGACCAACAACACAGGCCGAACGGACGATCTCGAGTCAAAGGAAGTAAAGAGGACCCATGTCTTTTATCTCGAACCGACTCCGGAGGTGGTACTAAAGAGACGATATGGTGCCACTGTCATCCTCGGTGATGATCATGACATCAACATACAGGAGCAGGATGGCACGACCTTGACTGGAGAAGCGAGTGAACAAGGAGTAGTTAGAGTGGTGCTCTACAAACTCGGCAGCAAGAACGACACTGCGAAACCGCTCAAACCAGGCACAAGAGGCCTTCTTGAGCCCATAAATGGCCCAGCGCAAACAGCAAACATGCCCTAAAGGAGCAGAGAGGCTCGATGGAGGGGTCATGTCCACTTCCTCGGAGAGGTCACCATGAAGAAAAGCATTTGTCACATCCATTTGGTGAAGGGGCCACCCCCAAGCGATGGCCACAGCCAGGAGGGTGCGCACAGTGGTCATCCGAGCAACGAGAGCAATGGTCTCCTCATAGTTGATCCCATACTCCTGAGAAAAACCTCGGTCAAAAAGACGGACCTTGTGCCGCTCAATGGACCCATCAGGTCGAGTCTTGACCTTGAAGATCCATTAAGTAGTTGGCAGGCACCACGCCTGATGAACAAGGGACTATGTCCCAAGTCCGAGTACGGTGAAAGGCCACAATCTTCTCTGTTATAGCTTGCTGCCATTCTGAGTGCAAAATTGTCTCATGATATGAGTGGGGCTCCTGGTGAGTGTGGAGAACTCTAAGAAAGGCCTGGTACGAAGGATAGTAAGAGGCAACGACAGAGTAGCCAGAACTGTTAGGATAATAGGAGGTAAAGGCGAAGTAACCAAACTTGTCACTTGTCAGGAGAGTAGTCTTATCTATCAGGAAGATGGCAGTCGAACACAAGATAGTGTCGAATAGAGCTAGGATCCACAACCGGGGAGAAGGGAGCAGCTACAAACGGGGGAATACTAGGGGAGTCAACCTCTGTGCGAGTAAAGGGAGGAGGAGAGATCGTTGGGCAATGAGAGTAGACACACTGATGAGCAATGGGGACGAAGGTAAAGGTAGTAGAGGCGCAGGACAGGAGGGTCCCAACGATGGCAGAGAGGTCAGAGGTATGGGAAAAGGGTCGGGAAGGCCTTGAAGGCAGTAAGGGGAGGGAAAGTAGTGGGGAAGGTGGAGAGGGTGACGCAGCCAGTAGGGGGAGTTCCCGAGACTCAGTGGAGAAGTACAAAACATCTTTAAAAAAGGAGACGTGGCGAGAGACACGGATTCGGCGAGCCAAGGGATCGTAGCTCCGATAACCCTTGTGCACCCGACTGATCCCCATGTGAACACACCTAACAAACCTAGCAGAAAGTTTGATGCGTTCATGGAGAGGAAGAAAAAACACATAAATCTGAAGGTTCTAAGAAGAGTAGTCAGGAGATATGGAGTAGAGACGTTCGTACGGGGTAACACCAAAAAGAGTGGGAGACATGGTGATATTGATAAGTGAACGACGATCAAAACAACCTCGGCCCAGTAGGGATGTGAAACAAAAGAATAGAGAAGTAGAACTCGAGTTGTCTCGAGGACATGGTGATGCTTGCGTTCGGCGATTCCGTTCTGTTCATGGGTGTGGGGGCACGACTATTGGTGAAGAGTGCAGTGAGAATGAAGGATCTCACGCATCTTAGAAGACAGATACTCTCGGGCACAATCAGATCAAAAATCTTAATGTGTCGGCCAAATTGGGTAAACGTGAGGGATCTCAGAACGGTGACGCATAAGGTAAACCCAAGTGCACCTAGAGTAGTCAACGATAAAGCTCACATGGTAAAGAAAGCCATAGGAGATAATCGGACTCATCGGAGCAAGACCCCAAACATCAGAATGCACTAAATCAAAGATGGCGTCAGATCGGAAAACACTAGCAAAAAATAGGAGAGTTAGGTGCTTCACCAATTTGTAGCCCGTACATAAAAGGGGGAGAAAGACAGTCGACCCAAAGCGCCCGAATGGAAAACGTTTTTGAGTCGATCACTGGATAAGTAACCTAGCCTTCTGTGCCATAGGTCGGCATCAGCGGTAAGTGACAGGATGGACACAACAGACAGTGGAAGGAGGAACATGAAGGTGCTTCAGATGATAAAGTCCCCTTGCTCTATGGTCCAATCCAATCCTCTGACCAATTCGTGAATCCTACACATAATAAGTAGATGAGGTGAACGTAACTGTTAATTCAGAGTCACAAAAAGAGCTAACAGAAATCAAATTGATGTGTAAAAGGAGAGCATGATGAACAAAGGATAAGGTTAGACAGCCAGTGGGGTCGGATGCAAGGGTCATAGACCCATACTGCGGAATGGGAACGATAACCTCATCAGCAGTGAGGACACCCACGTGAGTGAGAGCAGGGGTACAGTCGGTTAGGACAGTGGAGCCAAAAGTGAGGTGGCAAGAGACACCCGAGTCAAAGATCCATAGAGCAGTAGTACCAAGAGTGACAGACATACCATGAGCAGTCGAGGAGCTGGTAGATGTGAGGTTCCCGAAGTAGTAACTCCTCAAGTTGTTGAAGACAGACGAAATCAGACGGGGGCGGAGCAATAATGGTGATAAGAGGCACCAGAGTAGCTAGATCAGCAACAACAATACCGTCATCATGACGGAAGGGACCCTGATCACATCCACAGCCACGCCCCCCCTCCCCTCAGCCTTCACACCATCCGTCATGGGTAGCAGGACTCCAGCATGGATCACGCTCGTCGGGTCCCCAGCGACAGTCACGAACAGAGCTCGAGGGACAATGATCGAGCTCCTTGCAATAGTGGCAAAATACTGGCTCGTCACGGGAGCTGACGACTAGGGTGTTGTCGGGTCCCAGAGTGCAGAGAGAAGGGTGAACCACCCGAGTACACAGGCAGGTCTCCTCGTCGACCATGACATCCTCCAAGCGATGTAATGGCTCATGGTGAAGGAGCTGAGCAGCAAGAATCGCAAACTTGAGACGGAGGGCGACCGAGAGCTAATGGTGGTGGCCTTCATTGAGGTAGCATTGGAACTCCCTGGAGCAACAACACTCGGGGATCAGAGTCCAACTCATGCCAGTAGACACTCATCAGACTAAAGAAGTCCTGAACTGAATGCTCACCCTTGTGAGCTGATTGGAAGTCGCAGATCAACTGATGCCGGCATGCACCACTATGCGGGACAAACTGGTCTCAGAGATACTCCTACATCGTGCACAACGTTGGCAAGCGGCCGATGGGAGCAGAATGGGGCATGCAACAAAGTCTATGAGATATGCTCGGATGGCCTGATTATGGCGACACCATGTAAGATCAGCCTTGGTGGTAGTGGATGTGCAGCCATCGGTAGCATTGCTGGTAACGTCGGGGAGGGACAGGAGAGGCACCCGGAGCTGGGTCCTCATCGGTGATGTGACCCCAGAGATCACGACTGGAGAGAGCAGCCTTGACGGTGAGTAACCAGTCCGGCCAGTCACTGGCCGAGGCGAAGTGGAAAGACGCAGCCTCACGATGACGGATGACATATTGACGACAATAGATGGGGAAGTGATGGGGGGAACCGATCAGGTGTGGTGGAGGGAAGGGCTCTACGGGTGGAAAGGGGGATCTTTGGGCTAGAGAGGGAACAACAGAGGGAAGATGGGGGATCTGTCGGTGAAAAGGAATGAGGGGAGGGGGGTCCCAACGGAAGGGTAGGAGGTCAAAGGGTTGGCAGCCATATAAGGGTGGTTCATCACCGATATCGGGGAGCCAAAGAGGGAGACCGAAGAAGGAGGCAAGGTGGAGACTAGTGTCAGCTGTCAGGGAGCCGAGGGGAACCCTATTGCTCTGATACCATGTTAGGAAGGAGCAAAGAGGAGAAAGAGCTAGCGTTTGAGAGAGAATGAATCAATCTCATTAGATGGGGGAAAGCCCAAATATATACAAGAGGCGCCACAATGTGAGGCTCATATATGGAGACCCTATACAGTAACCCAACCATATATACAATGGTTAACAAAAGCGATGCTGGAGAACTCAAAATAACATAAGAGCATGTTGACATAAAGATGACCTCTAAAGTCCTCCACAATCGAAGCTAAAGAAGCATTAAGAGGAAGAAAAAGAATGCACAAATAAACAAAGTTACTGCATCTCCAAAATCCCCTCTTTTAGACACAAGGTGAGTCCACTATTAGTTTTCCACAATTATGATGAATCAACTCCAACACAGCACTACTGGAAAGGAAAGGTGGCACTAAATGCAGCAAAACATGCAAAGTGTATAGAAAGAAAAGCAGCCTTCAAAGTGCAAAAGAACATGACGTCAGCAAGGAGCTCGCCTAGGAGGAAAAGAGCTTGCCCTTGGGCATGCGTTGTGAACCTATCTTGTTGGCATAGTGTTTTCTTAAGGAAATGGAACCATAGGCAAGCAAGGAAGCTCGTTTTTCGCTTGGCGCGAGCCAGGTGTCAGGCATCGATATAGGTGTCAGACGACCTGCGCACAAACCTGACACGACCAGACCGCTGACTCCCAACGAGAACATGACACGTAGCGCAGGAGAGCGATGTGCTCCACTACCACGACTGAATGTTGGACAACGCCAACATTTAGCTGCGCAAATCAAGCACAGACATGTGGGCGCCTCTGCAACAAGGTGTCACCCTCGCCTAACAGCCACTAGACTGGCCCGGGAGGTGTGTCGATGCCTCTGGCCTGCTATAAAAGCCCCCTCGAGGTCTTAGTGTAGGGGGTTAGAATCATGTGATTCTCGCACAACCCTAACTTTCCTTCTATAGTAGCTTGCCCTATGTCCCTGCTGTGAGTCTGACTTAGGCATCGGAGGGCCTTAACTCCATAGGAAACTGACCGTCTATGGCACCTTTTCTGTCATACAATTCACCGCAACATATCTGCACCTACCCAGTCGACGGAGAAAAGGCCGAAACTGTCGTAGCAATCTCTCTCTAGCAAGGAACTTCATCCAATGGAAATCAAGGGAGACCCCCCACACACACACACCCACCAAGCCAAAGCAAGATCAATATAGGCACGACATTGGCTACCATAATTCTTGCTTAGGACATCGTTCTCATGCATGTCATAGACAATTATTAAGGGAATCAAATATTTAATTCTTTATTTTTCCCCTCCTTCCTCTTGCTATTATAAATCATGGCTTCACAATTCACCCGAATCCGAACAAAAACGACCTAAATGATTCGGATTTTGGACTAGCCAAACCAAACTCAAGTTCTAAATAGATTTGTGATCAATATTGCACATTGAACAACAACCACCAACAAAAAATCAAAGGTCTGGTTATTAACTTTGTCCACCATGATGGTATAACACATCATTCATGTAATAAGACTTATTTCAAGTATGATGATAAACGTAATTCAAAGCACCTCGACATAGCATGCAATATAAGGTAAATCATATCATTCATGACCAGATAGCTTTATTTAATAGTTCTTAACTATATTATTGTGATATATTGCCAATTGCCATCGCTTGGTTGTTGGTTATTTGACTCCAAACTTCAATAATTTCACTTCCATGAAGAATTAGAGAGTTAGGTGTATCTTCTTCCTCCATGTACAAAATTACTTAATTAGTTCTTTATTTTTTATATTTTTCTACCTTTTGTAGTGTTTCAATTATTTTTCTTTTTTTATGTTTAGTTGTTTTTAAGCAACTTTTTCAATAATTTAAACAGAAACAGCCAAATCCAAACCCAAAAAGGCAAAAAAGGTGGTAACATTTTGCTGTGGCCCAAGCCAAACCTGACATTGAACCAAAAATATTAAACCTTGACTCCTTTAGAGCTTACTTTTTTGCAATACTAAATCTACAAACACCATAGTTGTTTGTCCAAGTCATAAACATGACTGCAGTCCATGAGACTAGGAAGACTACTGAATTAAGCAGTGACCTCATCAATGACTGTGTCGCAATCCAATCAAACATTCTCAGTTAACAGAACCCCCACAAACCAATCTTGTCTCATGTAGAGGAAAATCACAGGAGGCAAGGTTAATAACATCTAAAAAAAACAGGAAATTGCATTTCAGCATTTATTTGTAAAACTTCCGATGGTATTTGAGAAAAAATATCATACCAATATAAGGCGATTCCTGTGGTAGACGTTAAATCCGTGAACATTAACTTGTGGAGCTCCATCCACAAACCCAATGGTGGTGAGTACTTCTGCCTGAATTGTGAAAACCAGAAAGAAATACATCATGACCAGTAATCATGCACATATCAAGAAAGCACACCCATGTGTCCATCAAGAATCACTATACCAACTCGTTCAACAATCTCCAATTGTTCAAAGACAGTAAATGATCACCCAATATTATCCTCAGTGATGTGTCACCATACACTTCGTACTTTTAAATATACCAAAAATCAAACCTTTCGAAAATCAGATCAAATAGGCAAAGTTGAATTATTATGTAAAGCTTTATAGCCAATAATTCTCAGTATGCATTATTTCTTTCTAATCAGGTTCAGAGCACCAATAACAATAATGTATATAAACAAATGCAACCAAGAATTTCTCAAGGGAAAATTACTCGAAAGAGGAGGCTTCCAGCAGCTAGACCACCAAAACCAGTAAAACAGTTTTATCTTTATGTGGTGATCATGTACTAACTATTGGTTTGGAAAATGACAATAAATAAATAAAAACTGAAAACCTGTTGCTCCACCACAGGCCAGAAGAGGTATGAATCAAGTAAGTTAATCTCATAAACAAAATGTAAAAGAGAGAGTGAAGGATGTATTGTAAAAGAAACTTATAGATACTGTTGTGGAGCAGACACCAGATAGGTGAAAGTAGGCATGTTGGCTATGGTCACAATTATCCACATTCATTCTGGGAAAAATAGCGCCCCAGCTTTCTAGATAATATTTGTTACTTTAAATCTTTGAAATACATCGCTCCCAGTATTACTAACAATAGCAAAGAATATAAAAATACTGACACTAAGATCAAATTACTAAATAGTTATGATTATAAAGACGCACCAAGGACCAACCTGTAGAATTCCCCCAACTTGTGGTTTATAACTGATGCATTCACGGAATGTTAAATCCTTGACTATGTGGTGAGGCTCAACTACTTCTCCACGCAAGATTATCTTGAAATTTTCCGGTATACGCAGATAAAGGACAGATGAGTACGCCTGTATAATTTCAAAAATGAAATAGTTTAGTAAAAGGAATATTATCTTAGATAATTTCAATTTGACAACTCAAAACTTACGCGAAGAGAAAAATGGAGACGATTTGCAATATTTTTTTGGGTTAGGATATGCTCAGTGCTATTTTTTGGCACTATTTTACGGGCTCCATTAATCACGATATCCTGCAAACATCAAAAATTTCTTAGAGCAGCTTCAACTGACAGAATGGATAAGAACATAAAGTCATCAAACCACCCATGTCCAGTGTTAATTGTCAAATCGTAAAGTTCAAAGTTAGGCAACACAAAATACGGTCATATTAGTGAAGATGATAGAAAGATGAAATGATGATGACTGCAAAGAAGATAAAAAGTAAAGAAAGAAAGATGACACTGCTATGACTGTTTGTTACTGATAAAAAAGCAATAGAACATTTGATAAACTACAAGATTTTCAAACCAAAACTTCTGATGTGATCAGATTCATAAAAATGGCACCAAAACAAGGAAAAGAACATCAACATTAATATATTCATTTATAGCCATGAATTATTGACAAATGGCCTAACAAAAAGGGTAATTCCAGTTTAACAATAAAAAAGTGGAAAAATATTTCTAACCTTTCGATCAGATTCAAAATCGAGCTCCATATCACCATCATCATTAAACCATAGATTGTACACGACAACTTTTGTTCCATGATGTCCTATGTCATTAAACTGCTCATTAAATCCAAAGCAAGAGTGAATTTGAAGTTTTGATAAAAAAAAAAGAAGAGAAAGTAGGAGATAAGTAGGAAAAAACTAATGGAGAAAGCACCAGTTTTTCTATAATTGAATTTTCATGAAACACATGGTAAATAGAATTGTAAGTCTGAGTTTAACTTAATAAGAGAAACTAGAAGGTAGATAATAACTGTGTATCAAAATTGTTCAAACTCTAAAGAAAAAGCTAAAATAAAAAAGAAAGGTCCATAAAAATAAGCAACTACCCATATAGCTAAGGAACAGGTTGGCATCGACTGTTTTACGTTGGAATAGCATTGGAATCACATCAGAATTGGCAATTCAATAAATGCCAAAAATCACAGAAGAAGATAGACCAACCACAAACAAGACAAAATACCATAAACAACGAGTGATATGTGACTGATGGTATCGATAAAACATGGGAGGTTGATTCATGAGTGTCATTGTATTCACTTTCATACATCTCATTAGCGAAAAGCTTAGCTTGACATGATTCCACATAATCGACGATTAGAGTAAAATAACAACAAACTGCTTTAGCATGTCCCAACATACTACTTTATGTAACAATTGGCTACTAATAGATTAGCCTCGACAAAGGAATACACCAACTGTTATATTCTTCTGATTCTGTTTATCAAGCATGCTGTGCCCCCTGCCATATTAAATAGCTAGGTTGCATAATGCTTTTAAGGAACAATCAAACATGGCTGAATCATAATTAAAAGGGAACATTTGCAAATATGGAAATGTATAAAAATGAATAATATTTTGGAAACAATTTTAATTCAGTTACCAAAATTTCTCAAAATTGTGTGGTAAGCATGGAAGAATAGCACGATAGAAAGACATGTTGAAATTGCCGGAATTATGGCTTACTAAGTCATTAAACCAAATAAGAATCTTTTTAATGATGCTCTTCAATTAAACTGAGAAACATAATCTTTCAATTTTTAAGCCAACTGAACAGCAGCTTGGGAGAGGTGGATTGGGTTTGTCATTATTCAAAGGGTTATGGTTCCAGCCATATCTTGCGAGTTGATTTGTTGTAAATGTGCCTCTGCCAACTTGTATGAAAATATTACTAACATAGCCAGGAAATATACAGAGAATGGTAGTATCATTGGCATATTAGCGTGTAGAAACAACTAATTTCTGCATGTAGACAATAATAATCCTATCTGCTGAAACTACTTGAATTATGACTATGAACTGGTCGCATGAACATTTAGGACATGAAAGAATTAAATATGAGAGGTTTGAATATATATGAGAATCCATATGTTAAATCGAACAAGGTTCACATTAAGTGATCGGTCAATAGTTTTTTTTGGAAGGAAAAAAAAAGTTCAGCCATGCTTACCACACAATTTTGAGAACTTTTGATTCAGTTACCAAAGTTATCAGTTCTGGATATTTTAACCATCTTATATGCTTTTCATAGCTGATAATAAGCAAAAACACATACAAACACAAGATTTTGGAATTAACTGGAGCAAAGATACTTTGTAGTTTGTAGCTTACTTGCTCTAACAATTTAGCCTCTGTAGGGAATGGAGACCATTTTAAGATAGTGGACAAATTTGAAGCGAAGTGCTTTTTATCGTGACGTATCAGTCTCCCAAATGCACCAGTCAGTGGATCAAACTCATAATCAACCTGCAGCAAGTGAAAAACAATCAAGCATCAAACCCAATAATTCTATGTATCATCCCCATATACTAATTACATTCCATAGTAGCATAGATCTATAAATGAAGTGGTTAGCCCCAAAAAAATCTACGTCAGACAAGAAAGGGGTAAATAAGCCACTTAGTGCTACACTTACCATTGGTACCACCACATCATCAGCACCTGTTTGTCTCAGAAAGGTATAAGAAAGGATGCCAATACTTTGAGTTAATACCCTGGTTGAATGTGAAGTAATTAGTCAAGAATGTAACGATTTAGTAGATCAAAGGACAAATTCCCAAACGTTGGAACAATGATAAGACACTTCTGCAAAGAAAATAAGACAATCCAAACCAGATACTTCTTTTAATAAAAGAGATCTGCACTAATTCTGTTCACAACTAGCCAACACATCAAGAAGAGGACTATGCTAATTTTCAGGAAAAAAATCTTGATAACATAAAGTTAAGGTAACACCTTCAACTTCAGAAAGATGACACACTTCAATGTTTATCCTTACGATGAATGATGTTGAACTGTTGATTAAAGAAGATTCGACGACAAAGATAATGTGGACCCTAATTATAGGCCATCTCTAGGTACTTCACTTGAAAGTCACTATTTATACTATAGTTTTTTGGTGAATCTTTATTGCTAACGCCACCTTCTTTATCTCTTTCACAAATCTCCAAAACCTGTAGAATTGAGATGTTGGAGTGCAAAGCAATAAGGGCATGGTCAATGACGACTACAGCTGGCCTCCTTCGCGTCTGGTCGACGCCAATTTCCTTCCAGCACGTGGTCAGCATCGTCTCCCTGCTTTCGGAGTTCGTTGACAAAGTTTGGAGGTGAATCTTCATCAGAACGAGTTCGTCGGATCTCAAACCTATGAGGTGACATCTTTCCTTCAAATAATTATTTTGGCTTTCATATCAAACTATCAAGCATATTTATTTTATCTTGAATTATTATTTGCAAGAAATTATTCCGATTATATTGCATCACGCATATCTTGCATATAGATCTTGTACCAATTTGGTATCAAACCACAAGTTGGGGTTAGGGAAATTTTTTTTGCATATCATATTTGTGTGCCTCTCATATAGAATATCCTTGTTGCATGCCTACTAGGAGCGGTATGAACTTTTGAATCGGAGATGGACCTTACACATTTGCTAGATCCCTAGAGTTAATAAATCAATGTCTGGTCAACATGGAAACAAGGATAAACTCCCAAGTTACCGAAACCAATGCCCATTTTAATGAAAACTATAGGCATCCCTTCAAGGCCATTATGATAATCTCGATGAAGAAGAATCTCAATATCCAAGCGAAGGGGTAGAGGGCAAGGTCTCCAACTAAAAAATGGCCAAGACTGGGGCCAAGGTCGAGGTAGAGGCTCTAGACTGCAAGATAATCGTTATGATCCAGATGATCATTTGATGCACTCGGTTAAAATAGAGGCACCCAGCTTCGATGGTCAACTAGAACCAAAAGCATACCTTGACTAGTCGGATATGTATCTTTACTTTGATTGGTTCGACATGACAAAGGGACTGAGGGTTGGGTTTGCCAACATGAAACTCATAGTCCAAGCCAAACTCTTTTGGAATAATGTTGAGCATAGACTTCAGAGGACAGAAGAACCCCTTACTCGATGGGTTGAAATGAAAGAGCAAAAAAAAGAAAAGTACCTCCCCCTTTCTTATCGTGAGAGATTAATAAAACAATGGCATAAACTAGAGCAAGGATCCACGATTGTAACCAACTATATCATGAAATTTGATGAATTATCATGAATACCTGATGAGGTGCAACGTGAGGGAAGATCCACTAGTGACTCTCACGTGATTTAAGACTGGCTTCGTCATGAACTTCAAAATGAGCATATCCCATATGATATTAACACTCTAGATCACGCCTAACAGGTGGTGCAAGAACTAAAGTACACAGTTCGTAACACGACTCAATCCCAAGGAGCATAGTGTGTAGTCCAGCCCCTCAAGAGCACAGCTTGTTTTTGGGCAAAACATGACCACTTCAAGTAACCCAACTAACCCTAAGGACAACGAAAAAAAGGGAGTGTTTGGTAGCACTTCGCGGGCAGGTTCTAGAGCTCAATGATATAAGTGTCAAGGATTGGGCCAGTTTGCTGGTCAATGTCCTACAAAAGATTCTCCCAAAAATCTGCTAAATGAAGAGGCTGATGATTCGGGAAGCTTTGAAGAGGTGTATGATCCCAATCTAGAGGAATCCGAAGACTGAAGAGGATAACAACGATGACAGCATTGGAATCATCAACCAAGCCTCTAGATTCGGAGTTGTCAGGTTTGCCTTGGCACAAGCCGCACAACCAAAGAAAGACTACGACTGATGCAGAAATGCTATTTTTCACGCATTCATCAAAAGTAAATATAAAACATGCATAGTCATCATTTACAATGAGAGTTGTATTAATGCAGTCTTATCCTAGCCCCGCAAAGTATCGTGGATTAATACGACGTCCTTGTAGATCGCTGAATGTTGTCTTGTCCCAATTCAATATGCTTCATACAAGGATATGATTTAGTGTAACTTCAGTCCCATGGATGTGGGGTACATCATTCTGGGAAGACGCCATGATATTTCGTAAATCGAATACATGTACCGTTGTTTATGAGGTTAAGAAAATAAAATTGAATCCTTCCACTCCTAAGATCATTGTTCTAGAAAAGAAGACTGGGGGAAAAATAGAGAAAAGCCTTCATGTCATTAACCCGAAGGAGTTAGAGCGAGAAACAGTCCAAGAGTTCGTATTTGTGTTGGTTTCAAAGGAAGTTACTCCTGATTCTACTGAGGTTCAACATATGGAGACTACTCCAATCCTAAAGGAGTACTATGATGTTTTTCTCAAGATGTCCGGGATAAACTCCTCCCATAAGTGACATCCAAATACGGTATTCATCTAGTGTCGGGAGCTACTCTACCCAACTTGCCTAACAAGAAGGTGAACCCAACTGAGCAAGCAGAACTAAAATAGCAAGTAGATGAAGTGATGAACTGATGCGAAAATGGTTCATTAAAGAGAGCTTGAGCACCTGTACGGTTCCCGCACTTCTCAACCCAAAGAATGACGAATCTTAGAGAATGTGCGTAGATAGAAGAGCAATCAAAAAAATAACGGCAAAATATCAATTCCTGATACCCCGTTTGGACGACATGCTAAATCTGGTATCTGGTGCCACGATCTTCTCCAAGATTGACCTTAAAAGTGGCTACCACCAAATCCCCATTCGTTCAGGCGATGAATGGAAAACCGTCTTCAAGACGAAGGACAAATGATGTGAGTGGATGGTCATGCCCTTTGGATTATCTAATGGCCTTGGTGCATCAATGGGGGTTATGAATCAACTAATCAAGTGTCAAGACCATCAAATGGCAAGTTTCTAGTCATTTACTTCAACGATATTCCAATCTGTAGTAGGATCAATGATGAATCCTTGGCAAACTTGGGTTTGGTATGCAACACTCTGAGGCGAGAAAGTTTGTTCACCAACTTGAAGAAGTGCTCGTTCCTAACTGATTTATTTTCCTAGGATTTGTCATATCAGCAGTAGTTTCAGCAGACCCTCCGAAGGTCCAAGCCATAGTTGATTGTCCCAAACCAAGGAACCCCATAGCATGAGAAGTTTCCACGATCTAGCTATGTTCTATCATTGGTTCATCAAAGAGCTCAGTATAATTACGACATCAATTACTGATTGCATTAAGAAAGGAGAGTTTGAATGGACGCTTGCAACAACTAAAGCTTTTAAAGAATTACATGCCAAAATGACAGAAGCGTGTGTTATGCATTTACCTTACTTTATCGAGAATTAGCATGGGCGGAAGTCAAGAAGGATATCCAATGGCATACTTCATGGAGAAATTGAATGACACAAAGGTAAGATACTCCACTTTGACACAAAGTTCTATGTGGTGATCCAAGAATTGTGCTACTAGCGTCATTATCCTCTACCAATGTTTAAAAAGGCGTTCGAGGCTTACGCCTCGAGGCCCACCTCGAGGCGAGGCGGTCCTATGTTGCCTCGAGGCGCACGCCTAAGCAACCACATATAAAAAGCCTCTGCCTCTACATCAAGAGGCGTACACCTTTGTCCAAGGCTCGCCTCAAGGCGTTCGGGGCGTACGCCTCTTGCTCCAGGTATGAAACATAAGGCAGGGTGGGGTTAAAACCAATGTTTGGTGTAGGGGGGCACTAAGGGTTTGATATGTAAATCATCCCCATGGACCCTTTTTTCACCCATTGAAACCTCCTAAACCCTTTTAGATCTCTTTAGGTTTTGAAACCCCCTTGTCTCCAAAAACCCAAAATTAAGATCTAGTGCTCATTTCTTTTTTGATTTTGATTCCGAAGTTGTATTCTTATTCTTTGTAGATTGTCTACCAACTACAAGTGAGAGATAAAATTTTGTTTCAAGTTTAGAGATATAGATCATGATTTTATATCTTCTACTAGGTTTTTCTATGTTTTTTTCTTTGTATTTTACCATTCTCATGTATTTGTATCATTGTTTGTTTTTTTTTTTAATCTTGACAATGTTAGTCCTATAATCGTATTTTATTGTTTGTTATTACTTGTTTGATGTTACTTTAATTATTATCTTGAATATTAAAGAATTAAATGTGTTTGAGCAATTTGACTTTTATTTTGTTGTTAGATTGCTCGATGGAGTCCTCAATCGTGTCATATAAGATATTTTCTAACACATTATGATTTATTACGCATATCTAGTTCAATTATTATTACACATTCAATAATAGTATTTATTCTGATTTTTTTTTCTTTTTTAACTTTTTTTTAACCAAAACGCCTCGAAAATATTCGAGGCTTACGCCTCGGTAAGCCTTGAGGCATACGCCTCGCCTCTCCAGTGGAAAAACGCCTCGGTACGCCTTTCGCCTTTTTAAACATTGTCCTCTACACAAGAATTCATGGTTTATTCGAACCATGAAGCTTTGCGATATCTCAACTCCTAGAAGAAATTGGATTCTCGACTGGTCGTTGGGTTGACCTTCTCCATGATACACTTTTATCCTGAAACGTAAAATTGGGCTTGCAAATAAGGCTTCTAATGCTTAAGCAGTCGTTTTACACTGTTACATACCCAGAGCACGTGTCACGAGATTTGACAAGATGATTGATGACTACGCACTTTTCCTGACTTTGGAGAGGTGTACAAAGCCCTCAAGGACGAGCATATGAGGAAAACAGACGGCTTCCTTCTACAGGATGGATTTTTTAACAAAGCCAAAATGTTATGCATACCTCAAACGTCTTTGAAAGACTTTCTTATTTGGGAGCTCTATGCTGGGGGAATGGCTTGACATTTTAGAAGGGACAAGATTATTGCCTTGGTTGAAGATCACTTATATTGGCCCAATCTCAAACGAGACGTCAACAAGATTGTCATGCAATGTCGAATTTGCCAATGGCAAAGGAAGCAAAAAAAACGGGTCTGTATGCTCCGTTACCTATACTTGACTGTTCGTGGCAGGACATAAGTATGGACTTCGTGTAGGCTTCGGAAAACTCTTAGAAAGAACGATTACGTTTGTGTAGTTGTGGATTGATTTTCCAAGATTGCACACTTCATTCCTTACTCGAAGACATACGACACTGGATTGCCAAAGACCACAGTGTCCAATCGTGATGTCAAGTTTGTCAGCTACTTGAAAGCATTATGACATTTGATGGAAACCAAACTAAAATTCTCTATTTACCATCCCCAGACGGATAATCAAATGACAGTTGTTAATCAGAGCTTGGGAAATTTGTTAAGGTGTCTCGCTGGTGAAAACACTAGAAATCAGGATCTGCTCTTGCCAAAAGTCGAGTTTGCATACAACAGTCATGTCAATAGAACAATCGCATGAGTCCTTTTCAAGTGGTGCATGGTTACAAGCCTAAAAAACCTAAAGATCGCATTCCCATATAATCGCATCATAGAGTGTCAGAGTCAGCAGATGCATTTGCACAACATATTCATAATCTACATAAAGAGAAGTTAAAAAAATTATAAATCAATGAAAGATATAAAATAATTGTTGACACACACAGGCGCTTTAAAAAATTTCAAGTGGGTAAATATGTCATAATCAGGATAAAGCCTGAGTGGTCTCCACATGGGACCGCTAAAAAGTTGTAGGCCCATTCAAAATCCTGAAAAGAGTTGGATCAAATGTGTATGTATTGGAACTCCTGCATGAATATGGAATTGATCTTATATTTAATGTGGAGGGTCTAGTCGTATCTAGGTTCATCAACTATTCCCACTTATCCTTTTATTGGAGCCTAAATCAAACCTGATAGATATGACAAACCCATCACCTTATGTTTTACCCTGTTGCCTCTAACTTCACAGGTCTGAGAGAAGATTGACATGATTCAGGATGAACAAATCATCATCATCCATAGCGGCGGATATCAGAGATACCTTATCAGATGGAGTGGTTGCCCGTGACACAAATGTGGCCTAGATTTCTAGAGCAAAGTTGCAGCGCTTGGACCCGAATTTACTAGAGGCGTAGCAGAGCTCTTATTCAATAGAGGCGAATTCTTCTCAGCTGAGGGGAGTTGATGGGGACATCACTGCACGATTACCCAATGAGAGGGTGTACCAGTGTAGGCGGGCGGAGGACAGCTTCAACAATTTAACTTTGGCTTGACGACTAGCCCAGAGCTCGTAGCCTACATCACCTCTGATGTCACCACCAAGGTTTTAAATGTCGTTTTCGGTGTCCATGTTGGTCGGCCAAAAAAAGAAATTTTTTTGTTTTTCAGTAATTTGTCGGTGGAAAATTTGTAAAATGGAAAGACAAATTTCGGCAGAAATATTTTCATTTTCAATAAAATTTCGGTATTTTTTTATGGAAATTTATCATTTTTCGGTCAGATTTCGATTTTGTTTGTTTGATATGAAAAATATGGAATATTTTAGCAACACTTCAGGATAAAGATGACAGTAAAATATTGTCTATTATGAAAAAAAATCAAATTTGAGAAAAAATATAATTTCTTACTGATAAAGATGAGTTTTGTTTTATTAAAAAAGATAAAAAATTTCAGTGAAATTGTCTGGAAAAAAGATTGTCGAATTTCGATCAAATGTTGGTTATTTCAGCCGACATTTCGTTATGTCGAAAGGAAATTTGGTACTATTAAAAATTCAGCCAATTTCTATGTCGGAGCCTTGAAAAAAAGACATATTTCGGTGATTTCGTAGAAAACTTGTCGACATTTGATTCCATGGTCACCACTAGGTCGCCCAAGGACTAGACCTGTGTGGTGAAGGTTCTAAAAAGCGCTAGGCGCTAGTCAGGCGGTGGGGGGGCGCCTAGCGCCTAGACGTTTTGCCTTTTTTTAATTATTTTAATTATTATTTTGATATTATATAATATATATGTTTAAATATTAATATAAGTTCAAGATTATCCCAAACCATTATATTACAGAACAAGTATATAACCATAATTCAAAATTGAGTGATTAACAAGAACAAAAGCAAACATGGCCCACCTCAGCCCGCCTATCCTGCCTGGCCAGCCTTAGCCCACCTAGTCCGCCTAGCCAGCCAGATCTCGTCTGGCTCGCCTGATCCCGCCTGGCCAGCCTGAGCCCGTCTTGCCCCGCCTAGCTCCGCTTGGGAGCTTGGCCGCTTTTCTGGAGCGCCTAGGGTCTAGGCGAGGCGGGGGGGGGGGCGCCTGAGCCGCTTTTTAGAACACTGTGTGTGGTAGTCTTTGATCATGCTCCTCATGCCCATCGCTAACCGAGCTCCTTGTAGACGTCATGATTACGTCACTCATGATGTCACCATGTCACCCAAAGGTAGACCCGTGTGATAGTCTTGGATCGTGCTCCCTATTGTATATATAGGTTAGTCGTCCTTGTGTCAGTCTTTACCAACCTTGGCCCTCCATCCCTAACGTTTTTTCCACTTCCTACTACTCTTTGTGATGTCATCTCTTTGATCCCACACATCGTTCATCCACACAACCACGTGGATGAGTTGACGTTATTTTTGGCACCCACAATTTTCTTGCAAATTCAAGTAATTAAAAACCCAATCGATCAATGTTCCAAAAGAAGGGTGGTTCTTTTTATAGGAAAAGCACCGAGGGGAGGAGGGAAGACTGTGAAGAAAGAGTGGAGGAAATTGCTTAGGAGAGTGATAGATGGGCGGTAGGTCGAGAAACTTATGGGTGAGGCATTTCCATGAAAAACAATCGCACCAGTATGGGACATACATGAGGAAAGGGGTGTAGAGCACAGGTTTGAGTTCGGAAGGATGAGAAGCCGATTTTCTAGCAATGGGGCACCAAAGGTAGCTTGGTTTTGGCCCTCCAATTAGCCCTTATAAAGCTATTTGATCTCTTTGCGTATGGTATGGCTACGGTGATGCCAATCTTATTTAATTCACCTTAAGTTTAATCCAACAAAAATTGTATCAGTAATTGCAAATCGAGCCAAACACAACTTCTAGAAGGCTAGAAAAAAATTACACAACGTCAAAGATAATTTAATTAACACCCAAAAATGATAATTGGGTTAAAAAGGTGGCTACTAGCCTACTAGTAAATTAGACTACATCAAGAATTCAATCGATCTATTCTTCACATATTTAATATACTAATACCTAGGTAAACCCAGTTTCTCATATCTAGGTAATTGTCAAAAATATTATAATTTTGAATTTTGAGATAACCCACTAATTTTAAGATTTTAACATGAATTAGAACAAAATAATCACACTTATGATTGTAATAAACTCAACGGAACAAATGATTTCAAACACAAAACAAGTTATTCAATTAAAATTGCAATTCTTTTAAAAAGGGATTTTTTCATATAGTCCCCTATATACTAGGCTAATTGCATATTAACCCCCAAAAACTTTATATTTATATATTGACCCCTGAAAACAAGATTACTTGTGCAAATCGACCCCTTAGGTTACATAACATCTATTTGGGGGGGGGGGGGGGATTCCAAGTATATTCGTGGTTTATCGTCACCCACAGTTACCCGATAGACTTTAACAATGGTCAACTTTTTACACGAGGTCCTAAATGAACCATTTAACTCTCAACATCATTAAACCTAACCTCATATGCTCTCCATTTGACCTAATGTAGGATCTTTTGTGTGATTCCCAAAGCCTAAGGGTAAAATCATTCTGACAAAAACAGTGTAGGAAAGTAAGAGTCAAGACATGAATATCCCTAGAACATTCCCCCCAAATAGCTCCAGTTACATGAGGGCGATTTGCAGAAGTAATCTAGTTTTTGGGGGTCGATATGTAAATATTAAGTTGCTAATGGTTAATCTATAATTAGCCTAGTTTACAGGCGGCTATATCTAAAATTCCCTTTTAAAAAATGAATTTAGCGTTAATCTCCAAGTATGGGAAAACCCTCAAATCGGAGCTTTTTTTTTCTATATCTATGGTCAAGTAAGAAATATGAAGATCTTATTTTCAATTCTGATTAAAAAAACAGTTTTCCAATTTTTCATCAGTTATTTAAAAATGATTTGAAAATAACAATGTACTATTGTTTCGATCTTTTGTTGCTTTAATTTGTTCTTTCCAGCTAATGCTGATGTAAATCTAGTTGATTCCCACAATGAATCAATATAGTAGATTACCCATGCGTGAAAAAAACACAAAGGTGTTGACTATAAGTCTATAAGTACAATATGGAGCCGTTCCAATAATATATTTAGTATTATAGCTCATAGTCACAATTAATACAACTCTTTGTGGAATCAAGTTCGACCCTAGTCGACACGACTAATTCAGATCAATTCTTCACCAAAACAAAATTTAGGACAATTTCTATGATTAGGAAGATCTTAAAGGCCTATAAATAGTTCAAATACATGATGACCCTCTAAAACCAGGGTCATGCACTGAAGAAACTGTGTTTGGTAGATTACAAAAACATCACACTAGTTTGGTGTCAATATGGCAGAAAACTACCCTTAGCAACCTCAGAATTAGATTGAGCCATAAAATTCTGGACAGATGCGGTGAAAAGATTCACAAACACTTGGCATTTGAAAGAAGTTACCCTAAATAACAAAAATTGAAGAAGCATGATATGGAAAGCAAACCTCAAATAAATGATATATGGCATGTTCATATTTATGTCATGTTAAGAAGACCTAAGGTAGTAAGGTGATGAAGCTTTTCAATATATAAAGGTGTCAAGTATCTACACAACTCTGTGCGAATTCAAGCAGTCCAATCCAAGGATAAAATTTGGAGTCATAAAAGTCAAAACATTGAGCAAACAAAAACAAGCATATGCTACATTTTAAAGAGAAGTGTAACCTTTTACTCATGCAGCGGCTAAAAACAATCACATCTGCCCCAAGTCGCATAGTACTAGTCTTGAAACCATTACCATCTGGAAACTCAAGCAATTAGAACAAAAGAATAAAATAATCTGAAATTATGCAAATGGACAACAACGGATCCATACATTGCCCAATGGAAGAATTAGATTGCTTATCTGAAAATCCAAAACTCATACAACGACGCAAAGATTCTGGATCCATTCCACCTCCGTCATCTTATTTATAGAAACAGATTTTAATGCACAAAATCAAGTTAAAGAGTGCTTGGAATTAAGGCCAAATAACCAAAAAAATTGTAGCAGGCATTAAGTAATAGTAACATAGTGATTATATTAAAACTTTAAATGCACCTTGAATAACCAAAGTAGGATCACCGTTTTGTGGATTCGTGAATTTATCTAGAATTACAAATGTGGCCCCATTTTGTACCTGGTCCATGTAAAACAACATAACAGTTAACAGAATGATACAAGTGGGTCATTGCATAGTTGTGGTACAACTTGAAACTTAGTCATTCAAATCATCAATGACCATTAGCATTCATAAGGAAAAATATGGCTACACACCATCTGAGATAAAGTTGGTAGTGGAATAAATCCAATTTAACAATGAGTTCAACTCTAAGAACAGTAACAAAGTGAGTAGAGGTACTTGGCTTTGTAGATTTCTTTTTTTAAAAAATGGGAAGGATTTGTGGATTGATGGTACACCAGATTCTAACACTCTTAACAAAGACCACTGATCCACCATATTAAGTGCATAATACATACAAGTAAAGAGGGAAATTTCTGTCCTATTAACTGCTGCAAACTTAACTGGTCATGTAATGTAGCACTGTACCATACAAGTGAATAGATAAAGCAATCTCTCTTCTTACAGTTTCTATTTTTCTCTCCTCTACTCTCTGACATGATCATGCTCAGATTTGAGGGGAAACTGTAGACATAAGCTACATATATACTGTAATGTTATCTAAACACTTGGCAAAGTGCTCAACACTTCAAAATCCAAATAATTGGACATAAGTTACTTCCATACAATAACAAAATAAATAGTATGATCCCATACTATGGAGCACAACCCTAATTAAGAACACTCCACAAAAAGTTTGACAAAGATCATCCAACCGGCTATTAACCTAACATCATCATTAGCATTCAAGTCTGATCACATACTATGGAGCACAACCCTCATTAAGAACACTCTACAGAAAGATTGACAAAGATCATCCAACCGGCTATTAACTTAACAACTATTCTTTAACACTGGTGCCAAAAAATAACCAGTGTAAATGTAAGAACAATGTGCCAAAAAACCTAGAAGGCCAGTTTGCATACAAGGAGACTACCTAATTGGTCACCCATTTTACGCTCAACCAGGGAGCAACCGTCCAAGGTTCTCCAATACGAGGAAACGGTCTAGACAAATGTGGTATAAAGCAAGATTTGATATAAAGAATTGCATTCATCTATGTGACACGAATTATAAGCCAAAGAGCGTAAGTAAAACAACATTCCCCAACATTTAATTATATAAAAATAAACATAAAGTCGCTGAATACTAAAGTTGACTAGTCAGTCCTTTTCATTAAAAAAAGTTGATTTTTTTAGGTCCTAAACCACTAAATGGAGGAATAGTGCGACACTTTACTAGAAGTGTCCATGCACTTAACATTCACAATATTTAGCACTAAAATGTTGGGACTACAAAATGCAAACCAAGTGATGACAAAGTCCAAGCGCCCAAAAGTGCTCACACATTGAAAACGTTGAAAGTTGGCGCAGCCTAGTAGGACTAGCATTTTAGAGCATGTATGGTGTCAGCACTTTTGAGTGGGGCAATTCCATTCTTTTTACCCAACTCACTTGACCAGCCATGTACAGCACTACACAGATATGGTATCTCTCCATTTTCAAATTTTCTTTTCTTCTATCTTTTTGTCACCTCTCTCCTCTTATGTGATGAATCTGATGATTATCATCCAAGTTAATAAAGTTAGAATTATTTAATGAATAACCCAGATAATGAATATTACCTCATCAATTGCATTATCAAGCAGTTCTGCTATGGCTGCAACAAAAAATAAATAAATAAATAATTTCAAGTTAGAACACCATTAAACTGTAATATAACAGAAAAAATAGAGACATCTGCATCACATATATACCACCAAAAGCCCACTTATGTGAAGTTGCATTTGAATGGAGAAATTTAGGATGGATACGTAAACGATTTTGGCCATCTGTTAACACAAAGGAAACAAGTCAGTCACGACACAGTAGATGTAGATGTCAACCAATAAATAAGAGATATCAGGCAATCTTTAATAAGTATGTGAAAGCTTTGTCAAATACTTCGTGACACTGGTCCAAGGGTTTGTCCAAGTTCATAGTCCCCAGATTTCCAGAATTGCCGGCAAGGTGTCACAGAAGAATAAGGTGAGCCAAATGCAGGGTGAGACCCATTAGCATATAGACAAGCTTGGTCGGTGATGCGGGAGTCATTTGGGACTCCATTTAGTAAAGTTGAATGTCTGGTCTCCTCTAATTCATGTTTAATGAAATATTCTCCTGACTTTTGCTGATCATTTGCAAATCTGTTGCTTGTTTTCTCTTGTGATATACTTGATAAAAAAGTAGGTTTAACATCTGTTACTTCAGTTTCTTCATCGCTGCACAAGTCAATAAACTCCGGAATGCTCATCCTGAAGAATGCCATTGTAAACAATGTTAAGTACTTCAAATAACTAATGTTGATACCTAAATCTGAAACTTTTAATAAAGAACATAGGACAAGATCATTTCCATGGATTCTCAGAATAGATAATACATAGAGAACAGTCATCCTTGTGCAATATATGAAACTCATTTCTTCGAGGTTAACAAGCAAACAAATCGAGTGGGCATAGCTATCTAACTTGACAAAGAGAGAATCCTTAGATTCATATCAGTGGAAAGTATAAATTTTCCAGTTATGTCTTATGTGATTGGCAGCAGACAATCCCTAATAGATATCGTGTGTTCTCACCCTGGTATTTTGTCAGAATATACTTCACAGCGCTAGCACATTGAAAAATAAACATCCCTCTTAAAAAATAACCTCATTTATGTTTTCTCTAATTAAGATCATCACTAAATAAATATGGCTAGCATAATGCAAAATGACAAAATTATCAAAATTTTGACAGCAAAACATGAGCATCAGCAGCAATAGCAACCCAGCTGAATATAACTTAGGAAGTGGTTCCCCGTATCTATTATGGATGTGTATATCCTAAAATCCGGTCATATTGTGAACTATTGTATGAAAAATTCAGTTATTACATAAGAATATGATTATTTAACTTCTCACACTTAACAATTCCACATCATGAAACAGTCCACCGATGTGTTTTATTTGAGTGGAATAACCAAGTGACTAGGCTTGGTTCACACATAGTCATGGTCGTTCCTCAAGGTTGGTTCATGGCTCTTTGTCCATAGTTATCAAGTTGGAAGTCGGGGAAAAATCGGCTAGGGAATAAGTCGGAAAAATCGGATAAAATCATAAAAGTCAGAAAGGTCGGGGAAACAAACGGTAGAATTTTAGATCATATTTTTATATAGATGTTACAATAGGTTTTTTGACCAGTACATGATGGGATTAAAACACAACTAATCGGGATTAAAATGTGTAAATCGGGATTAAAACGTGAAAATCGTGACTTTTTCATAAAATCGGGAAAGAGTCGTGTAGCGAACGGTTACTTAATAAGTTGTGTTTTAATCGAGACTTATTCAAAAAATCGGAGTTTTTGGTAACAGACTTATTTCAAAACGGTACACAACTTGGAGTTAGGTTGTTGGTATACCCTCTTAATTCATAATTAATTTTCAAGTATAATAATCAAAATAGCCAAAATGCCAAAAGAAGTTCTATACAAACACATCATTATAATGACATAATTATCCTCAACAATTTGTATGAGTAGGCTTCCACTGGCATTTACAATATCTTCCTCTTTCTCATCCAGTTGTCCTTTATTTTGACAATTACAATTACTTTATGTAATATACACATAATTCATGATTTGAAGCTTATAATCTGACCCATTCGAAAAGGACACCTCTTAGCAATAAAACTATGAAAATGTTCAGCTCAACAAATATATCTTCATGTCATAACAATTTTAGATAAATGTCCTCCATGAATGATAGTTCAAACATAAAAATAAAGGGAAAAAAGTATATCAACTATATGGCTATGGAAGGGAAAAACATTAGCATGTTCTTTCAGAAATGTAACCCTACCATCGAACCTGTCCCATCTATTTGGGGCCGACATCATGAATACTTCTTTCACCATTCATTTATGTTAAGCGGTCTCTCAGTCGTGTATGCGCAAAAATTTGTACTTTGCAAATAATGCTTGCAATGACTTGCTCAAGGGATGGAGCGAAGTACAAAAGATGAATCAGGGAATTGTGGGTGATTCGCATTGAATCCTTTGATCCTCTATCTTTTGTGTTGGGATTTTATCGAGGGTTGAAGTATTCAACTTGAATTTAATAGTGTTTTTGGATGAAGATAGAAGAGGCTTGCAGTGCGTAATCCTTCCAGGCTTCAACCCTGATCGGCAAGGATTTTAGCAGTGTTTTCCTCCTTTGTTTTCAATTTTTTGGGTTTGATTGGAACCGGAAGGCGGAATTATCCTTTTCTGGCTAGAGGCTTTCTACGGCGTACTCCGAGTTGAGGAAGTATGAAGTCCGAGTGCCTTATACGAAGTCTTCGTGTGTTCTTGAAGCCGTCGAAGCAGAGCTCCGACGTCTCAAGTCCAAGTGTCCAAAACTCTTCTCCTTGTCTACACCCCTCTATTTATAAGAGTAGTTATGGGAGTTGTGGGGAGGTATGCAAGTTTCCATAACTCCCTGGTGGTTGGAGTGATTTACAAGAGTTATAAGGGGTTATGCAAGTTTCCATAACTACTTTGTGAATTTGCTAACTCCCGAATCATAACTTCCTGACGGTTGGAGTGGGTTATGGGAGTTACGAGAGTTATGCAAGTTTCCATAACTACCTAGTGGTTTTGGTAACTCCAAGAGGAAGATTTCATAACTCCCTAGGTAAATTTGAACCATCCGTTTGTGCTTAATGATTCATCAAGTATATGATCTTGTTGCTTTCGGTAACTTGTTGGATCATTTCAGATGAATGTTGTAGGCATTGAAAATAACCTGCACATAAAACCCGGCCCACGCACAATGGTCCGCAAAGAAAAAGGACCAAACCCGACTAAGATGGACCCAAGTAAGCCCAACCCATGCAAATGGGGGCCCACCGGGGCCCGGGGGTCACCCACGACCAAAAAGGGGCCGGGTGGACCCACCCACATGCGGGACCCACGGGCTCCCCTTGCAAAATTGTGGCCCCCTCTCTCATGAAGAGGTGTGGCCAGCCAAATGAAAGAAAAAGAAAAAAAAAACCATCATGCGCAGGGGAGGTAGCGTGGACGTCTACGTAAGTCGTGGATCCACGTCAATCCCTCAATCCGACGGACAAGATGAGAAGTCATGTCGCCATTGATTAAATGTGCAAAATCCAGTGTTCTAAAAAGCGGCGCAGGTGGCGCCTAAGTGCTAGAAAGTAGAAAGTACCCCACCGCCTAGCCTAGCTCCTAGGCGGTGTAGAAAAACGGCCTAGGCCCCTAGGCGAGGCTAGGCAGCCGTCCAGGTGGACTAGGAGGGTCCAGGCGAGCTCAGGCGGGCAGGGCGGCCCAGGCGGACTAGGCTTTTCTTTTTTTTTTAACCTAGTCTATGTCCAATTCAATGCCTAAATCATCAATAAGAAGAAAATGGTGAAGGAGCGAGAAGTAAATGTATTACTAACGACTAAATCTAGTAAGGCTCAAGAATAGATTGTTGATGGTGGTGATGATGAAGAGGTCGACGTCGGTTTGAGCCTTGCTTGGTGAATGGTTGGAGAAGCGATAGGAGCGGATAATATTCTAGTGCCTAGGAGAAGTTCTAAAAATATTGGTGGTAGCTCTTCATCCCGTGAAATTAGAAAACTTCATGAAAAAGATTTTATATCGGATGAGGAGGCAGACGAAAAGTATGATGAGGAGGTGGAGTTTAAGTCTAATGAAGATATAGACTTGGAGAGATATGGAGAAGAAGATGAGTACTGGGAGTCTAGTATTGTAGTCTATAGGAGAAATGATATATATTGACTTTTTTTGTTTTGGATTGTACTAGAATCTTGGATACTTTATCGTAATATCATGCTTCCATTTGTTCTTGGTAATATTGAATTTATAATTTGGATTTTACTACAATCATGCATATTATCTCATAATATCATGCTTGTTTTTGTTCTTGTTAATCTTGAATTTATGGTTATGTAAATGATACTTGTTCTTTAAAATAATGGTTAGGATAATCTTGAATTTATAATATTTTAAAAAATATATTATATATAATATCAAAATAATAATTAAAAATAGTCAAAACGTCTAGGCGTCACCTAGGCGCTAAACGGCCCCCCACCGCCCGACTAGCGCCTAATGCTTTTTAGAACCTTGGCAAAATCAGCTCATATCTCAAAAGATTAAGCTCAATCAAGCCCATAACCGCATGCAACAAAAAAGAAAAGGGATAAAGATTGATTTTTCCAGAAAAAAGATGGATAAATCCCAACGGTTATGGGAAGAGATATTCAAGGGATTCAAAAATCGCAGACATATATCTCCCATCCCCTCTCCTTTGCCTATAAATAGAGGGGCAAGGGGATGACTCAAAAGGTTCGAAAAATTGAAAACAAATGCTCCGCAAAGAAGGAGGCTCGCGCTCGACGACCCAAGGCTTCACGAGGCATGGGCAAGCACATCCCACGGAAACGGCTTAGCCCACAAAAGTCTTCATCAACGTGAAGACCTTGCACAAGAGATCAAAGCTTCGACTCCGTGCACGAAAAAGAAAGCTCGGAGAAAAAGGCATAGAGTCGGAGATAAAACATGAACTGAAGAAATTACATTAGAAATAGAGGTATCCAAGGGAAAAGAAAAAGTCCCAAAACAAAGCAATTTTATCATGATGGAAGGTTTCAAGGTTCTCTTTGTACATGAATTTACATAGAATTCCATGGCACCGGAAAATTATTTGATTAACAACAACAATTTGTAAGTTGGTGGTTTAGGATTGTGGAAAGTTCAAGAACTTAGGAAGGAAAAAAATATATCATATCACTTAAAATCTAATATAGCAAGAAGGATGATAATCAGTTGGGATATTTCCAACATGATCAAGTCAAAATTATGATACATAATTTGGTTCCTTGGCCAGGGTGTATCTATCCTTAGCTCGTGGGACTTGGAAGATACACAGGGAAATAAGAAAATATAACGCTCTGAGAGCATGCAAGATCAAGGATGCTGGCATGGTGTCACCGATAGCAATTAATTAAGATACATCGAAAGTGTTGGTGAGTATTTTGTTTGATAGAATTGGGAACAACGACATCTGGAAAATCGTTTTAAGGGAGGATATTTGCTAGTAAACTAAATTTAAAATGGTCGAAATACCAGAGTTTGATTGGAAGTGTGGTGCAGGTTGGAAGTTTGACCGGAAGTTAAATAGTCCTCAACCAATTTTTTTCTGAAATTTTTTGGCTAATAAAATAAGTGGTCAAATCATGTAATCCATCTTTGAAGGAGCAGGAGAAGCTCTGTGCCCTTGTGCTTCCCACCATGAAGAGGCTTGAATCTAATTCCTGCCATTATTTCCATGATACTTGTGATTCCTACCTCTAAGTGAAACCATCAAATATGATACTTGCACCCTATTTCCCCTTCAAGGATTCGGAGCTCTAAATCCAATATATCGTGCACATTTATAATTTACACGTTCACAAGCTGTAATCTCTTGGGGCATTGCCTTAGTTTTCTATGCTACTATCAATGCCACTGCCTACTCTTCCGCATGGGGTGCACGATGACCTGGAAACTAATACAGAATGTTTCCAGAGTAGGTTCGTGTTCCTGGCTTGGATTTTGATTTTCAGATCACTACTTCAGCGGTCAGCTCAGCGGGAACAATTTAATTACTGGACAAAGAGGGGATCAAGCAGTGGGAATGCTAACCTATAAGAGACATGTTTCGCCAAATTTCTATTCTAATCTCACCATCAGAAAAGGAAACAGATAGCTCAAGTTTGACTCCCCACCTCCATGAATTCAGAGAAAGAGAGAGAGAGAGAGAGAGAGAGAGAGAGAGAGAGAGAGAGAGAGAGAGAGAGAGAGAGAGAGAGAGAGAGAGAGAGAGAGAGAGATGTTTCCATGCACTAAATTTCTACGATCAGACTAAATTTCTATAATAATTAGCAGAACCTGGTGAGGTACAACACCGAATCCGAATTGCTTCCAACTCTCTAAGGCACAGAATGTCAGAACGACCCGACACATGTGGAACCCTAGCACCTGACGAACAGCACGATTAGGAGAGACAGGAAACAGATGATGAAACCCTAGCACCTCGAGAACGAAGAATCGTGGAAAGAGTCAGGGGAGGGGAGGGGAGCAAAGGTCTTCATAGCCGATGCCAATGGTGCTCACGACGACATCAAGATGGGAAGCGTGCATGGACGGAGAGGGAGAGAGCTCACCTGTTCGACGAAAAAGCCCGGGCAGTGGTGGTAGTGGTCGGCGGCGGCGCTGGCGGAGGACAGAGACCGGCCCGCGAGTGCCCAAATTTGATGACGCCTGAGTCTTGGACAGACGAGGAGCACCTTTCAGATTCTGTCTATTTTCTGACTAATCAAGGAACATATATAACCAACTAGATCTACCGAATTTATAAACAAGGCTTTTTTTTGGGGCGAGGGGTGGGGGCGGGAGGGGGTAAATTACACTTTGCCCCCCTGAAGTTTAGATAGTAAGCGCTTAACACTTAATAGTTAAAAAACTACATTTTGCCTCCTTATGTTCTCTTTTGATCGTATGAAAATTTCCAATAACGAGGGAATCAAGTAGTTGACAAAAGGGGGTCTTGTGCTAACATTTCAAATTTTAGGGTGTGATTTGGAACAAAATAAACTAAAGGGAGGTTAAGTATTTTTTAGCTAAATCACAGTGGGACAAAGTGTAATTTTTTTTTTTTTTGGGAGTTGGTGAAAACTCTTTTTAAGGATATACTTTTAAGCCTAAGGATTTTGAAATGATGTGAACGAAATTGCCCTCCAAAGCATTTTAAATTTTCTTCTTTTGGGATGCCACTGAATCAGTGCACCACCAAGCACCGAACGTTGCCGCTCCCGAACCACCGAACCCCGCCGCTGAACCGAACATAATCCTAACCCTACCCTTAAGATATACAGGTCATGGGATGAACCCTAGATATGAGATCTCGCGAAAGGCCACCGAACGCCGCCGAGATCTGCTCGCCAACGTCGTCGGGGCAGCTACCCGCTGCTCTCACTGCCTCTGCTGCAGTCGTCACCGCTGCCAGAGCTGCTGGTCGATCCCCCTCCACCTCTGGGGCAGCCTCTGCCGCTGCCACCGCCGGAGCTGATCGGGAGAGTGGGGAGAAGGCAGTGGTAGTTTGGGTTTATCATGAAAAACAGGGACCTTAGGCTAAATGAAACATTTTGGTGTTCTGTTCATTCGATGGATCTGTTGTTAGGGACCTCTCACTCATTAACCTTTTTTTTTTATAGGCTCAAATTGGCCACGTAGGAGAGACCATGTGCCAGGTTCGAGTAGGATCATGCATGGATCCGTATCAGAATCCGATGTAAAATGGGGAAATTTGACATAAGTCGTTCTTGAGAGATGACTTTTAGTTGCAGGACACGTTAATTTCAAAATATAGCTCAAGTTCCTCCCGACGAATATATACTCTATATACTTTTACTGAAATGAATGTATACTGTTTCTGACGACGAATATGTACTCTTCCTTGAAACAAATGTATACTTATAGGGGCCTTACCTAATATAGCAAATTATGATGTCCTACGGTTAATATTGCAAAATAGTTAAGGACCTATACCTAATTTGATGTAAAATTACAGCATCCAACACCTAACTTTATAAACAATAAATGTAGGCTACAATACTGGATCCAAAATCTAAAACTAATTGGATGCATATTTAGATATGGATCCATTGTTCATGTTTAGATTTGGATCAATTTTAGATGATCATTTTCCTGTATTTTTTAACGGTGATCACAAATGTGGATGTCCAATTTTTTTATTTTTTTTATTTTTTATAAAAAAAGACAAGGATAAAGAGCCTTAGTAAATATATCTTGTAAAAAAAGATAGTAAAATGTATCTTTACTAGTAAATACCCGTGCTTGTCGGCATTCGGATGGCAGCCTTCTGCGGCCACGGCTGCCTTCCTGGTGTGATTCACTTGTCAGAGAAAGAGAGAGAAAGATATAGAGAGAGAGTACTAATTAACTTTCTAAAGAAAAAAAATACTAATTAACATCAATGGTCATTAAATGTCATTGAATAGGTATTTATATCATATTTATAGTAGGTTTTTAATATCTTTATAGTATGTTTTTAATAGAATTTATGAGAGAGCTGTATTCACACACGAGATAGAGGACTCCATCTGAATTATCTCTCTTTAGATCTTGATTGATGGCTAGATCTATTCAACGCCTTTTTTAACTTAGTCAGCTTGTGATGTTGTATAGACTAGTATTGTTGGTGTTTGTCGGAGAGAGAGAGAGAGAGAGAGAGAGAGAGAGAGAGAGAGAGAGAGAGAGAGAGAGAGAGAGAGAGAGAGAGAGAGAGAGAGAGAGAGAGAGAGAGCAATGCTATTTTCAGCCATCAGGATGGTGCCATCCTTACGTGGCACCTGACCAAAGCCGCCCCTTTGCTTGATCACCATTCGAGGGTGGGGCACCTGATCCAGATGACAAATGTAATGGTTGAATAGCATTTTTGGATAGATGATAAAGGGGTGCAAGTGATGCTACTCATCTCGAACGGTTACCACCTATTGCTCTGCTTTAAAGAGATACTAAATCCTATTTTTTGTTTTGATATAAAGAGATAATACTAGGGGTGGCAATGGGTCGGGTCGGGTCGGGTCTAGTTTCGGGTCCTGTCCAAAACCCCTAAACCCGGACCCGACTCATTTAACTAATTGTGTCTAGACCCTAGACCCGTACCCGACCTATTTATAAACGGGTAGACCTGATAAGACCGTTAGATCTGTTTACTACACGGATCTATTCAATTGACCCGACCCGATCCGACCTGACTCGATAAGACCCGCTGGTACTACATTGTAGACACACAAATTGTGTCTAACCCGGACCCAACTCGCATGCGCCAATTCGGAGGCAAACCCGACACGCACTCCGATCCGTACCCGACTCGCATGCACCAAGTTGGAGGCGAACCCGGCACACTCTCCGACCCGGACCCGACTTGCATGCACCATTGCGGAGGCAAACCCAACGCGCACTCGGACCCGACTCGCATGCACCCACTCGGACCCACCCGACTCGCGCCCAACAAGGGGCCGGGTGGGCCCATCCTCAAGTGGGGCCCACCCGACCCCTACTAGAGACCGAACCCCTCATGGGGTGGCCGGCCATCCAAGAAAAGAAAAGAAAAGGAAAGGAAAGGAAAGAAAGAAAGAAAAGGAAAGAAAGGAAAGAAAAGAAAAGAAAGAAATGAAAGAAAAGAAAGAAGGAAAGAAAAGGTCGGCCATGCAAGGAAAAGAAAAGAAAAGAAAAGAAAAGAAAAGAAAATGAAAGAAAAGAAAGAAAAAAGGAAAGAAAAGAAAAGAAAAGAAAAGGAAAGAAAAGAAGAAAAAAAGGAAACAAGCACCGTCATGCGCGGGGGGAGGTTGCGCATGACGTCTACTCACACGTGGATCTGCGCCGATCCCTCGATCCGACGGACAAGAAGAAGAGTCGGGTCGCCATCGATTTTTATGTGCAAGATTCAGGATAAATCCAAAAATGATTGAGCCATAATTGCCCCGCCAGGAAAGGAAAGCAAATAAAAGTTTATTCCTCTCTTCAATTGAAGAATAAATCCCTGGCAATTATGGGGGAGATATTAAAGGGATTTAAAATTAAAACTTTCCATATCTCTCCCCCCCCCCCTTTGCCTATAAATAGAGGGGGAGGGGGAAGGCTCAAGGGGTCGGATGGCAAGGCGAAGAAGCTTTGCAGAAGAGGAGACGCGCTCTTCATCGACCCAAGGCTTCACGAGGCACGGGCAAGCCTATCCTTTCAGGACCGGCTTAGTCCATTGAAAGCCCTCATCAATGTGAAGACCCTTGTACAAGAAGATCAAGCCTTCGACTCCGTGCACGAAGAAGAAAGCCCGGAGAAGAAGACCCTTCGACTCCGAAGACGCCAGAAGCAAAGGCCGGAGAAGAAGATCGGAGCGGCACTACCCCGTCGTCTCCAACAAGCCTTCGACTCCGATCAAACTCAAAAGCCCGGAGAAGAAGAACGAAGCGACGCTACACCCGTCATCTTCAACAAAGCCTTCGACTCCGATCAAGCTCAAAAGCTCAGAGAAGAAGCCGACGCCATAAAGGTCGAAGAAATCGCAAGTTGAAGGCGAAGCGAGGGAGCTCTGCAGAAGAGGAGACGCTTCTTCATCGACCCAAGGCTTCACGAGGCACGGGCAAGCCTATCCCTTCGGGACCGGCTTAGTCCACTGAAAGCCCTCATCAACGTGAAGACCCTTGCACAAGAAGATCAAGCCTTCGACTCTGTGCACGAAGAAGAAAGCTCGGAGAAGAAGAACCCTTCGACTCCGAAGACGCCTGAAGCAAAGGCCGGAGAAGAAGACCGGAGCGGCACCACCTCGTCGTCTCCAATAAACTTTCAACTCCGATCAAGCCCAAAAGCCTAGAGAAGAAGACCGAAGCGTCATCACCCCGTCGCCTTCGACAAACGCCCACTCCATCCACGAAGAAGAAAGCTTGGAGAGGGACACCCGAAGCGTCGCTACACCCGTCGCCTTCGAAGCAAAGCCAGCGCTATAACTATCGCACGAAGATCGGTGCTACCCCCGCCATCTTCAAGAGTACCTTCTCCGATCAAGTCAAAGAAGCCCGGAGAAGAAGCAAAGTCTAGTCGACACCTAAACCATCGAGGAAGCCAGAAGCATTGAAGAAGTAGCCTACGTCATTCGAGAAGAAGACCGAGTCAACGCTGAAGCAAAAGCCCACGCAAGAAGCCAAAGCAAAAGCCCCAGTAAAGCCCGCGCCAAAGCAACTCAAGGGCCAAAGCCAGGCGACTACGCCGGTCACGAGCAAAAGCACCGCACGTTCTAGCCGATACGACGCAAAGTCCGAAAGAACGAAAGCATTGCAGGTCTCCCCATCTACGTCCAAGCGCAAGCCCCAAAGCAAAGCAAAAGCCAGAGCCAAGCCAAGGTCGAAAGCCAACGCCAAAGCCAACGCCAAAAGCACGATCGACGCCGCGAACCGACGATCAAGGACGCCGAGGTCAAGCAAGGAGCGAGGAAGACACGAATACCGAGGAATGAAGCTGAAGACCCCCCTAGCCGAGGAAGCGCGAAGCACGGAAGGGACCAAAGAAAACGGCGGATATTTCTTAGCCTCTCCAAAACCCTCACCCTGTAAAGACCTCTACCCTGGGCAACCCCTTCAGAGCTCTCACACGAATACCACGTGGAGACGCGGATCAAATGGACCCTCCAGAGGATCTCTTCCATAGTCTCCTGATCAACACTCGCCACACCCGGACTCGTCACCCCCGAGCCTCCGGTCCCGGCCACTCTTGTAATCTCGTGTGTTCGCAATAAAGATGACCCACATCTTTTTTTTCGCGATCACAGATTTCTGGCACGCCTGGTGGGACGTCTTCTTCTTTCATCCGTACGGCTGAAGAAGTCGCTCCAAGTTCGTAATGGCCGGGACAAGCAACGATGTATTTGCTCCAAGCCTATCACCGATCGTCGAGTCTCCTCTACTCCGACACGGTAGTCCAGTAAACCCGGAGGGTAATGATCCCCCGATGGTACGTGTCTACACTCGGCGTACTCGAACTCTTGTGGATGTCTTCATGCCAGAAACTACTGCCGAAGATGCTCGCCAAAGCGCCGACGAGGCCTTGGTGCATGAAGAAACGAGCCTCGATCCTGGAGTCCATGTCCAGAAGTTTGGGGAGGACCAGCCCCAACCCCGAGCTCGTTCGGGTTCTCCAGCGAAAGTTGCACCTCCTCTGCAGGGGGCAAACATCAATCATCAACCAAAAACAAGTCGGTGCAACTACGTCTCCGATGATGACGGCGAGGATGCGAACACGCAACATTGAGACATCCTCCGTCATTATCCTTCATCCGCTCTTCAGCCCCAAGTCATGCAAATGGGTGAGCAAATGGCGCAGATCGCTCGGCTAATGGAGGAGAAGGATCGTCACATCAACACTTTGCTTCAGAAGCTAAGCGCAAGGGATACTGCGACAAACGATCAACCTCTTGCTTCTCCAATAGCCGCTCCAGCTCCGTCTTCAACTCCCGCTCCTGTAGAGGCGATTCCGACAATTTAAGCGGTTACGCTAGCACTCTCATCGGTTCCCGTCCCAGCGGAAGTCGTCTCGCCAGTACCAGTCTCGGTGGCCACACAACCTCCGGCAACAGCAACGATGAATACCCAGCAAATACAATCATTGGTAGCTGACATGATGCGCACCCACGGCGGTGGTCTTCCTCCAATCACAGCGGCATACTCGAAACCTTACACCGCGAGGATCCAGCAGCTGCGTTTCCCCATCGGGTTCCAGCCACCAAAGTTCCAGCACTTCGACGGGAAGGGAAATCCAAGACAGCACGTTGCTCACTTCATCGAAACTTGCAACAACGCCGGCACATATGGCGACGAGATGGTGAAACAGTTCGTCCGCACCCTCAAAGGTAATGCTTTTGACTGGTACATTGATCTTTCTCCAGGGACCATCGACAGCTGGGATCAGATGGAGAGGGAGTTTCTCAATCGCTTCTACAGCACCAGACGCACCGTCAGCATGACCGAACTCACCACCGTCAAGCAAAGGAAAGACGAGCCAGTGATCGACTACATCGACAGATGGAGGAACCTCGTGCTGAATTCATGAGACCGCTTGTCTGAAGACTCGGCCATTGAGATGTGCACCCAAGACATGCACTGGGGCCAGCTCTACATCCTCAAAGGTATCAAACCTCGGTCTTTCGAAGAACTCGCAACTCGGGCTCACGACATGGAACTCAGCCTAGCAAGCCGCGGGGATTTGAAGAACAAGGACTTCTTGAAGGTGGAGAAGAAGGACAAACCTCCGGCACCGAAACCAAAGCAAGATAATGTTGTCGACATCGCTTCAACCTCCAAGCCGCTCAAGATCGGCGGCAAGCCGGATCAAAGAAAGGGAGCCGCCATACCGTCGCCTCCGCCGCCAAGACAAAGGATGACTCTCGAAGAGCTCAAAGCCAAGGAGTACCCCTTCCCGGACTCGGAAGTCTCCTCCATATTCGATCAACTGCTGCAAGAGAAGATGATAGAGCTCCCTCCTTCGAGAGGCCCGAACAGATGCACCGCGTCGATGACCCTCTCTTCTGCAAATACCACCGAGTGGTGAGTCATCCCATCGAAAGATGCTTCGTCTTCAAGGAAAGAATTATGGCACTCGCAAAGCAAGGAAAGATAGAGATCGACACCGGGGAGGTCGCTACGGCCAACATGACGTCCATCACCTCCGGCTCCTTCTCGCCGGTACTCGTTGCTGCACGACAAAGAACGCCCAAATTGCGCATTAACCATCAAAGGCCAATCGCCGAGCCAATTTCCCACCTGAAGGTCTCGAGGCGACGTCAACGTACTCCTGCGCTCACCAAGGAAGAAACGTCGATGCCTAGGGGGCAACCATCGCTCACACCAGTACCTCTTCCAAGCGATGCTATATCCCAACGAGCGCTCCGAACGAGACACGAGCAAGGAGATCCAGAAGTCGGTCTGCTGGGACAGCCTTCGGGGAAGTTCGACTATTACGTCCTCTACTAAAGGCCTCCGTCCGTTTCGATTGAAGAAATCAAGCCCACCGGCTGGGGATCGAAAGACGAGCCAATGGAGCTTGAGGAAGAGCAAATCCCTTCTGGTCAAGATATGTCCCAATCCACTCTCCGAAAAAGATACAAGCAAGGAGATCCAGAAGTCGGTCTGCTGGACCAGCCTTCGGGGAAGTTCGACTACTATGTCCTCTACTCAAAACCTCTATCAGTTTCGATCGAAGAAATCAAGCCCACCGGCTAGGGATCGGAGGACGAGCCAGTAGAGTCTCCGGAGAAACAAATATCTGCAAGGGAACCAGTTGCTGCTGCCAATCATCATAGCAGAGGAGAATCCACCGACGAAGAGGCATGGGTCATGCTACCCCGGTGACGAAGGCCATGACAAGAAAGGCAACATAAGCAAGACCGCGTGATGAGGAGGTTTCCCGAGCGAAGGACCTACAAGAAGAAAAGCAAGACTCCAGCAAGGAAGGCGTTCAAAGTGCCGCCGGCAAACCAAGACGATCTCCTCCAGCAGAGCCTTCCAGAACCAGCGACCTTGCAAGAATTCTTCCCCGATAACTTCCTCCCAGTTGATCAACACATCAGGGTGTCTTGTTGCATGGTCAAAATTCATAAGGCGTCGGAAGGAAAAGACGAAATCAAAACTTCTGAAGAAGGCGACTCCACTGACGAGGGAGACAATTTCGACAAAGGGGGCACCGCCTCTCATGACGAAGCAATCCTGCACTTGCCGCTCGTGGAAGCTTTGCATCTTCCGAAGAAGGCTCGCCTGGCGATGGCTGCAGCCTTGGCGGACCCGGACAGCTACAAGAGGAAAAGGAAGGACGACAAGAAGGGCAAAATTGTGGCCTCATACGATGCAGCGATAACCTTCTCGGACGAGGACTTGCAACTTGGAACACGATTGCACAACCGGCCCGTCTACGTTTCGGGATACATTAAGGAGAAGCCAGTGAATCGAATCCTGCTAGACTGTAGCTCCGTCGTCAACATCATGCCCATCCAGACGATGCGGCAACTCGGCATCACCGATGACCAGCTCTCACCCAGCCAATTAGTCATTCAAGGGTTCAACCAGGGCGGACAGTCCACTACCGGAATCATCCGCCTGAAGCTTTCAATCGGCCCACTAGATACAACGGTCCTCTTCCACATCATCGATTGTCAGACGTCGTATCGCCTCCTGTTGGGCAGGCCATGGCTACACGAGAATGGCGTCATAGTGTCCACTTGGCACCAGTGCCTCAAGTACTACGAAGAAGGCACGGAGAAATGCATAGTTACTGATGACAAGCCGTTCAATGAGGCCGAGGCACATTTGGCAGACGCCAAGTTCTACCAAGCAAAAGACCTAACCGCGGAAGTCCTTCCAGCTAAAACCCCTTGAGCCCGGAAGGCTGAAGAAGTAAAACAGGGCAAGGCTCCTCCGCCTGCAAATCCGGTGCAACCTTCCGACAAGGCAAGACTCGAGGTCCAAGAAGAGTCAAAATCTAGACAAAGGATGCGCATCAGTTCCAAGGCAAAAGCAATGCAACATACTTTGTTGCCCGTCCAAGCGACGTCGGTCCTGCGCCTCGCACCTCAGTGGCTCCGTAAATCCGAACGATCGCCTTCTACTCCGACAAGGAAGCTGGCCCCACCATTATCACAGGCCAACGTCGTCACTCTGCAAGAAATGACGTTGCTACTACCTAATCTGATGCAAGCTCTGAACCCGAGCAGACTCATCGAATCAATCGACCCAAATCAACTCGGATTCAAGCCAAAAGGGAGTTGGGGGCAAAACGCTGCCAAGTTGCTATTCAAAGCCGGCTACGATAAAGAAAGCGCCATGGGCACACTTCCCCCAGCAGCAACGCCACATGGGATAATAAGGACTCAAGCTCGGTTGTTTTCAAACGGCGAACAAATTCTCCCAAACCGCCAAGGCGTTGGCTCCAGTCGAACTCCGATGGTCGTCAGGATTGCAGCGAAAAAGACTTTCACCTCTAACTACAACGGGGCGAAGATGGTAGACGAAGCAGCTGAAGGATCGACAATCTCCGATGCATGCTCTGCCTACGCCAACCATCTCGACAGCAAAAGAAGACGGCTACGGGCTCAACGCCAAGCCTTGCTCCAAAAGCAAAACAAAAGCAATCAAAGCCGGTCGAATCTAAAGCGCACATCCATGTTCGAAAGGCTCGGGCCAGTCAAGCAACCAAAGAAGAGGTCGGTGTTTGATTGTTTGGGAATGCCCGTCGAGGGCATCGTTTCAATACCCGCCCACCCACCCATGACAGCCGTCAATCATATCTCCATTTTTGAAACTGACAACGGTGATGCTTCTACTTCGGACGACGAGTTGCAAGATGCCCCGCCAGTCCTCGCAGAAGGGGGGCAGTCCACCGTTGATGACTCAAAGAAAGGGGGCAGTCCAAGAAGACGACGATGGCATGATCCTTCAGTACCTAGGGCCAAACCCTCTCTGTCTTGGGGGCAACTGTCTCTTATGCAAACACTCCCTCCTCCAAATGAAGCTACGTCTCGGCACCTGCTCAAAGCGAGAGACGAACAAAGAAACCCCGAAGTCAACCTGCTAGGCCAACCATCTGGTAAGTTCGGCTTTTATGTCCTCTACTCCAGGCCTCCTTCGATTCCAAACGAAGAAATCAAGCCAACTGGCTGGGGATCAGAAGATGAATCGGTACAGTCTCTAGAAGAGCAAGTCCTTCTGATCAAAGAAGAGCCTTCAGTCATAGCACTAGTTCTTCACATTGGCGAGGAAGATCTTACTGATGAAAACGCACGGGCTACGGCGCCTCGAAGGAGAAGGCCACGACGATCAAGCTACAGGATAGCACGCCTGGCTAACCACAAGAAAGACCAGGCGACAAGAAAACTCCCCAGAAGAAAGTCCTTCAAGGAAAAGAATGAAGCTCCAGGAAGAAAGACGTCCAAAGTACCACCAGCAAATCTGAAAAATCTTCTCCAGCAAATATGCCCAAAGCTGGCGACACTCCAGTAGTTCTTTCCCAATCGCTTCCTTGAAGCTGATCAAGACTTCAAGGTCTCCTGCTACGTGATGGAAGTCCACCAAGTGCTACGAAAAGACGATGAAGAAAGCGACACCAACATCAAAAGCATGGGGAGAAGCATCGTCGCCAACGAAGCTCCTCCAGCAAAAGCTTTACGAGCCTAGGAAGTCGAAGCAGCTGCGAGGAACAAAAACTCTCCACTTACGAAACTAGTGACATCCTCCAGCCAGATGGTGCACAAAGACAAAGAAGTGCCAGCATCAAGACGGAAAATTCACATCAACTTTAACTCAAGCTTAATGCGAGGCATTCCGTTGCTTGCTCAAGCTACTTCAGTCCCGCGACCCGCACTTAAGTGGCTTCGTAAACCAAGACGATCGCCTTCCACTCCAGCAAAGGAACCAGCGTCGTAATTCTCCGAGGTCAACTTCAGCACTTTGCAAGAGATTACACTACCGTTACGTGGTCTGTTGCACGTCTCGAGCTCAATCGACTCTTCCGAGTACACCAGCTCCAAGCAGCTCGCAATTAAGCCAGAAAATACTTGGGGGCAAAACTCCACCGAGTTGATGTTCAAATCCAGCCGCAACAAAGAAAGCACAGTGCACATGGGTTTACTACCCTTAGCTGCAGTACCACATCGCCTGACAAAGACTCAAGCTCGCCTCTTCAAAAGTGGTGAACAAATCCTTCCAAATCGTCGAGGCATTGACTCCAATCAAACTCCAGCAATCATCAAAACTCCAGTCAAGAAGATCTTCACTTCTAACTACATTGAAGCGAAGAAGGCAGGCGACAGTTGTGAACCAGTGGCGACTCTGCCTACCAGCGGCAGGTCCCTCAAAAGGTACTCTGCCTAGCGCAAGGTTACCCCCCTTGCCAAAAAAAAAAAAAAGAGGAATAAACGAACTACGTGTGACTTGATCCCTCTCAGTAGGGTACATAGGCAACCTACAAAGGTTCAGTCCATCCAAAAAAAAAACATCCCAACGTCGTCCAAGAAGGCCAGTCCAGAGGAGAACGAGTGCAGATCCACAAGTCCAGTCAGCAAACCAAAAGATGACAAGAATGTCAAAATCCTTGAGGCGATGAAGCAGCTCGTTTTCCGCAGCTTACACGCGCTGCAACTCCAGGGGTAGAAAAACCATCAACTTCTGATGCGTCGCTAGCTACGCGCGTTGCTTCGCAAGAAGTCTTCTTGGTCGCTCGGGCATTCTCTAGCTTCTGAAGCGACACGCGAGTAGTCTCCACCTCCTTCTCCACCTGAACCAAGTCTGTAGTAACGAGCGTGTGAAACCCCTCCAGTTGATGTCTCTCTCCCTCGGTCACAGCTAAGCCCAAGGAAGCGTCCTCTCCAGCGAAGACCGTCGTAAGCAATGAAGCTCGCCACCCTCCAAAGAAGGCCCACTTAAAGGATGGAAACCGCCACTGAAGTCAAAAGCAGCAACCCGAAGAATGACGGACGCATCAAGAACAGCCGCACCCTTCGTGACCTCCACAAAGCCAAAAGGACAACTGGAGCTGTCATCAAGGTCAAGATCGGCGAGCAGAAGACAACCAAAGCAGTCTACTCCTTGTCGATGCTCATGGCCTCGTCATCCTCTTCAGAACGCCCATCTCGGTGTCCTTCAAGCTGACATTGCTACCAGAAAGGTGCAACCTCGCTAGTAACTCTAATCCCGCGGTTGACCTCATCAATAATCTAGCCAGCCTTCGGAAGGTACTCGGGGGGACGAATCTTGCAAGGATATGAAAAGTGCAAGTCCAATCAAGAGGTAAAGTCAATTCCGAAATAAAAAAGAGGGACAACAATTCAAGTCTAGAAGACGAGAGAAAAGAAGTCAAATCTAAAGAGAAAGTCGGACAAAACCCGGAGATGAAGAGTTGGCCAAGACCCAGAAGCGGAATGAGGCCACAAACCCTGAGAAAAAAAAAAAAAAAACGAACGAAGGAAGAAGACAAAGGAGCTACCTTCCCTGGCCTTCGACGTCTCCGCCTCGCCCTCACACCAAGCGATCGCCACCACACTCAGCTTCGTCTTGTCCTCTCGCCGTGCCGTTGTCATTATGCTCCCGCACCAAGAATACGACAACACTCCGCTAAAGAACCCTTCGGCTCCAAGCCGCCGAAGAATGCTTCATCTCCAAGCCGCCAAGCGAGCCTTCGTTTCCAAGTTGTCGAAGAAGCTTTCATCCTCGCGAGCCGTCGAAGAATCCTTCGTCTCCAAGACGCCAAGCGAGTCTTCGTCTCCAAGCCGTCGAAGAGTCCTCCGCTTCCAAGCCGCCGAAGAATCCTTCGTCTCGAAGCCGCAGAGGTGCTAAACGTCCCTCCGAGGCCAGGAGTCGACACCCCACCGGGTCAAGCGAAAGCTCGCATTTTGAAAAGGCACAAGGGAAAGCGAAGGCGTCACTCCCGTAGGAGAAGTCCTCAGCAACTCACCCCGACGAAGCCAAAACCTCCGAAGCTCGAATCTCGAGAATGCACGAGGGAAAGCGAAGGCGCCACTCCCATAGGAGAAGTCCTCAGCAACTCACCCCGGCAAAGCCAAAACCTCCGAAACTCGAATCCCGAGAAGGCACAAGGGGAAGCGAAGGCACCACTCCCGTAGGAGAAGTCCTCAGCAACTCACCCCGGCGAAGCCAAAACCTCCGAAGCTCGAATCCCGAGAGGGCACAAGGGGAAGCGAAGGCGCCACTGCCATAGGAGAAGTCCTCAGCAACTCACCCCGGCTAAGCCAAAACCTCAAAAGCTCGAATCTCGAGAAGGCACAAGGGGAAGCGAAGGCGCCACTCCCGTAGGAGAAGTCCTCAGCAACTCACCCCGGTGAAGCCAAAACCTTCGAAGCTCGAATCCTGAAAAGGCACGAGGGGAAGCGAAGACGCCACTCCCGTAGGAGAAGTCCTCAGCAACTCACCCCGGCGAAGCCAAACTCTCAAAGCTCGAATCCTAAAAAGACACAAGCGGAAGCAAGTCAAGTCTGGTGGAGAAGCCGGGCAAAAAATAAAAGGGCCCACAGCCCCTTCTTTTTTCCATCCAGACCCGCACGGATGGCAGGGGTCGCAGCCCCCCTTCTTCTCCTATTCGATCGCGGAGCCCCGACCAAGCTGGAGCCTGCACCGCACCCCCAGGGTCCGCACACCACCCGTGCCGACACCACCTGTCCCGGCCAACTACTCCAGCCTCGCGCCCACCGCTCCGCCCGTGTTGGAACTTGCGTTGCCTGAGCTATGCAGCCGGCCACCACTTGGGGCTTGCACTCGCCACCAGGCCGGAGCCACAGCCTTTGCCAACCTGCTCGAGGCACTCCTGTGCCGCACGGTGTCCGCACACCACTCGCGCTGCTTGAAGCCTGGCCACCGCCCGCCTATGTCGCGCCGGCGCTGCTCCACACGCCCGTCATCTGCGCCACGTACACATGCCGCCCACAGCTCGGCCCATGCCGCCTGCACTCGACCCCGCGCGTCGAGCCGCAGCTGCGCCCCGCGCCCCGACCACCACTGTTGCTACTGCCTTCGCAAGCCAGAGAAAAAGAAGAAGAAGAAGAAGAAGAAGAAGACAATATATATATATATATATATATATATATATATATATATATATATATATATATATATATATATATATATATATATATATATATATATATATATATATATATATATATACAGCGCCCGATGCCCCCTCCTTCTTCTCCTCCGATCCAGTCGGGGGGGGGGGGGGGGGGGACCATCTGACTCGCGCCCGCAGCTGCACAGCAGCTGCGCCCCGCGCCTCGGCCTGCGCCCGGTCGCTGACCCTGCCCAGCTGCCCCGCACCGCGCGCGCCGCCCGCATGCGCCGCAGTCGCACCTCGCGCCCCGGCCACCGCCGCCTGTTGCGCCCGTGCCGCCGCCAGAACCCGGTCGCCTGTACCTCGCGCTGCCGCCTGCGCCCCGGCCGACGCCCCCCGGGCCCGCTGCTGCCACTGCGCCTCCGCGAACCAGAACCAGAACCAGAAAAAGAAGAAGAAGAAGAGAAAGAGAAAAGGAAAAAGAAAAGAAAAAAAGAAAGAAAAAGAAATATAAAAGGAAAGGATAGAAAAGGAAAGGAAGAAAGGAACCACGATCCCAAAAACGGACCGCAACCCCCTTTCTCCCATGGTGACCCGTAGCCCCCCTTTTCCTTTAAGAAGGCCTGCAACACCCATGGAGAGGGAGGGCCCCCTCTCCTTCCCGACTCAGCCTGTGCCCGAGCCCGGCCTCCACGCGTCGCGCTTGCGCCCGGCCTTCGCTCGCCGCTCCTGCGCCCGGACTCCGCGCGCCGCTCCAACTCCGGGCCTCTGCACGTCACCCGGCCGGTTCTCGCGGCCGAACACCACCGCCTGCCTCACGCCCGGCCCGATCGCCTCCCGCCGCGCCTGCTCCCCACGCGCCGCACTACACCACCGGCGCCACGCCACCTGCTTGGCTCGTTGCCCGCAGTCGGACCTCGCACCACCGGCGCCGCTCCCCGTGCCCTCTCCACCTACGCAGCGCCCGCACCGGCCATCGTCGGCCCATGCTGCACCCGCCCGCGACCGCACCAGCCACCGCTGCTGTTGCTGTTCTCCGCGCGCGCAGAAGAGGAGACAAAAACAAAGAAAAAAAAAAGGGGGAAAGGAAGAAGAAGACGAAAACAGTTAAAGAAAAAGAAAAGAAAGAAAGACGAAGAAAAGAGGAAAAAGAAGGAAGAGTTAGAGCCGCCATACCTAACCCGCGACGACTCTGTCTCCTCTCTTTGCACCGTCGTCACCGCTCTCGGCCACGACGACTCCGCTTCCTTCTCTCGTTACACCTGCGTCACCAACCTCGGCCGCGACAATCGGCCTCGCCATTGCACTCCCACACCGAAGAAGGGGCAACAGTCCTCCGCCGAGATGCACCGTGGCCATCCTCGCACTCTAGTCGCCCTCGTGCCACTCTCGAACTCCGTACAGCGGCCACCTTCGACGTTCGTGCAATCTTTGGAGCAAAAGAAGTCCGCAACGAGGAAGATGATCGAAACCATAGTGAGGGTCTTCTCCGCAAGCAAGAGCCGCCGCCCCCGACGAAAGAGGCGACACCGGGAAGACGGAGCAAGTCGCGTGCAACCCCAGGCAGCTCTCTTCCGACGATGGTCTCCAAAAGCCGGCGGAGCCTTCCACAAAAAATAAGGCACATGATGAAAGGGGTAGGGGCTCTTAAATAAGCCACCAAGCCCATCCAAGAAAGGAATAAAGGACAAGTGCTCCGCGTTCCCTACGTACACAAGTACTCCGCGTTTTCGCCTACGCACTCATCCTTGAGGGGGCATTTGTAGACACACAAATTGTATCTAACCCGGACCCGACTCATATGCGCCAATTCGGAGGCAAACCCGACACGCACTCCGATCCGTACCCGACTCGCATGCACCAAGTTGGAGGCGAACCCGGCACACTCTCCGACCCGGACCCGACTTGCATGCACCATTGCGGAGGCAAACCCGACGCGCACTCGGACCCGACTCGCATGCACCCACTCGGACCCACCCGACTCGCGCCCAACAAGGGGCCGGGTGGGCCCATCCTCAAGTGGGTCCCACCCGGCCCCTACTAGAGACCGAACCCCTCATGGGGTGGCCGGCCATCCAAGAAAAGAAAAGAAAAGAAAAGGAAAGAAAAGAAAGAAAGAAAGAAAAGAAAGGAAAGAAAAGAAAATGAAAGAAAAGAAAAGAAAGAAAGAAAAGAAAGGAAAGAAAAGAAAAGGAAAGAAAAGAAAAGAAAGAAAGAAAAGAAAGGAAAGAAAAGAAAGAAGGAAAGAAAAGGTCGGCCATGCAAGGAAAAGAAAGGAAAAGAAAAGAAAAGAAAAGAAAAGAAAGAAAGAAAAGAAAAGGAAAGAAAATAAGAAAAAAAGGAAACAAGTACCGCCATGCGCGGGGGGAGGTTGCGCATGACGTCTACCCATACGTGGATCTGCGCCGATCCCTCAATCCGACGGACAAGAAGAAGAGTCAGGTCGCCATCGATTTTTATGTGCAAGATTCAGGATAAATCCAAAAATGATTGAGCAATAATTGCCCCGCCAGGAAAGGAAAGCAAATAAAAGTTTATTCCTCTCTTCAATTGAAGAATAAATCCCTGGCAATTATGGGGGAGATATTAAAGGGATTTAAAATTAAAACTTCCCATATCTCTCCCCCCCTCCTTTGCCTATAAATAGAGGGGGAGGGGGAAGGCTCAAGGGATCGGATGGCAAGACGAAGAAGCTCTGTAGAAGAGGAGACACGCTCTTCATCGACCCAAGGCTTCACGAGGCTCGGGCAAGCCTATCCCTTCGGGACCGACTTAGTCCATTGAAAGCCCTCATCAATGTGAAGACCCTTGCACAAGAAGATCAAGCCTTCGACTCCATGCACGAAGAAGAAAGCTAGGAGAAGAAGACCCTTCGACTCCGAAGACGTCAGAAGCAAAGGCCAGATAAGAAGATCGGAGCGGCACTACCCCGTCGTCTCCAACAAGACTTCGACTCCGATCAAGCTCAAAAGCCCGGAGAAGAAGAACGAAGCGACGCTACACCCGTCATCTTCAACAAAGCCTTCGACTCCGATCAAGCTCAAAAGCCCGGAGAAGAAGCTGACGCCATAAAGGTCGAAGAAATCGCAAGTTGAAGGCGAAGCGAGGGAGCTCTGCAGAAGAGGAGACGCTTCTTCATCGACCCAAGGCTTCATGAGGCACGGGCAAGCCTATCCCTTCGGGATCGGCTTAGTCCACTGAAAGCCCTCATCAACGTGAAGACCCTTGCACAAGAAGATCAAGCCTTCGACTCCGTGCACGAAGAAGAAAGCTCAGAGAAGAAGAACCCTTCGACTCCGAAGATGCCAGAAGCAAAGGCCGGAGAAGAAGACCGGAGCGGCACCACCTCGTCGTCTCCAACAAACTTTCAACTCCGATCAAGCCCAAAAGCCCGGAGAAGAAGACCGAAGCGTCATCACCCCGTCGCCTTCGACAAACGCCCGCTCCATCCACGAGGAAGAAAGCTTGGAGAGGGACACCCGAAGCGTCACTACACCCGTCGCCTTCGAAGCAAAGCCGGCGCTACAACCGTCGCACGGAGATCGGTGCTACCCCCGCCATCTTCAAGAGTACCCTTCGACTCCGATCAAGTCAACGAAGCTCGGAGAAGAAGCAAAGTATAGCCGACACCTAAACCATCGAGGAAGCCAGAAGCATTGAAGAAGTAGCCTATGTCATTTGAGAAGAAGACCGAGTCAACGCTGAAGCAAAAGCCCCGGTAAAGCCCACGCCAAAGCAACGCAAGGGCTAAAGCCAAGCGACTACGCCGGTCACGAGCAAAAGCACCGCACGTTCTAGCCGATACGACGCAAAGTCCGGAAGAACGAAAGCATCGCAGGTCTCCCCGTCTATGTCCAAGCACAAGCGCCAAAGCAAAGCAAAAGCCAGAGCCACGCCAAAGCCAAGCCAAGGTCGAAAGCCAACGCCAAAAGCACGATCGACGTCGTGAACCGACGATCAAGGACCCCGAGGTCAAGCAAGGAGCGAGGAAGATACGAAGACCGAGGAACGAAGCTGAAGACCCCCCTAACCGAGGAAGCGCTAAGCACGGAAGGGACCAAAGAAACGGCGAATATTCCTTAGCCTCTCCAAAACCCTCACCCTGTAAAGACCTCTGCCCTAGGCAACCCCTTCAGAGCTCTCACACGAATACCACGTGGAGACGCGGATCAAAGGGACCCTCCAGAGGATCTCTCCCACAATCTCCTGATCAACACTCGCCGCACCCGGACTCGTCACCCCCGAGCCTCCGGTCCCGGCCACTCTTGTAATCTCGTGTGTTCGCAATAAAGACGACCCGCATCTTTTTTTTTCGCGACCACATACATACTATAGTATCAGATTACGGGTAGATTCGACCCGACACGACCCTTTGAATTTTAAACGGGTCTTCTCGGATCTACCGTGTTTAGACCATAAACCCGGACCCGACCCATTTATTAAACGGGTTTGTCGTGTCGACCCATTTATGACCCGAACCCGTTTAACCCAAACCCAGACCCACTAATTTTGTGTCGGGTCCAAAATTGCCGGCCCTAGATAAGACATTAATCGGCCTTCCTTATTGTAATCAGCCATCCTTATTCGGTCAGAGAGAGAGAGAGAGAGAGAGAGAGAGAGAGAGAGAGAGAGAGAGAGAGAGAGAGAGAGAGAGAGGACTAATAATTATAATTAGCCTTCCGTATTCGATCATCTTTAATCGTGGGCTTACCAAAAAAAAACTTAATTATGATTCATTAATTGTGGGGTATTTAATAGTCCCTCCTTATTCATGGGATTGATTTTAACCAGCCTGCCTTATTCACGGTGGCTAATTTTAATCGACTTTCTTATTTGGTTAATTGTGCATGTGTTTGAATCTTAGTCATTGAATAGGTGAATGGCACTCGTTTTTCTTTTCATATAAATAAAAAAATCATATATATATTTTTATCTTATGTTATACTAGTGCATGCCCGTGCCTGTCGGCACTGTAGCGGGCCGCCTTTGGCGGCAACACATCTGTCGGCACTGCAGCAGGCTGCCTTCGGTGGCAACACACCTGAACGCCTTCGGCAACAAAACACTTTCGACGACAACACCGGCATTCATAGGGACACCCATTTCCTCGCCCGTGTCGATTGGCACGAAGTGGGCGTCTTCAGCACGACCAACTCCCCCTCCCCCTATAATTGATTAATGACAATTGTCTCTATTTGAACAGATTCCTCGAGATCGACTCGATGGTTTGGGGCAGCCGAAATTTTAACATGTGGGTTTATAACCATTGATGCGAACAACGATCAGGGGATGAATGGTCAGGTTTAAATGGGCCGGGATTTTAGGGGTTTGGTATAGTTTAAATGGTTATGGAGGGAGTTGGTTGACGGGGAAATAGATATCGTGCATTGATTTTTGAACGAATGGACGGGGAACAGAGATCGTGCGTTGATTTTTGAACGAATTGTTAGATCTATTCGGTTCATTTTTGTCCAGTTAGCTTGTTCTAGTCAGCTTCTGTTTTGTCTAGTCAGCACAAAATCGACGTGCCATGTTATATAGATATGTAGGACGCACACTCTTATTATAATAGATGTTCAATAAAACTTATTCATATGATTATAGAGGCTTACATGTGCGATGCATGTGTGTGAAGAGATGCTTGGCTATGTTTGGCTGCAGTGAAAGTTTTGAAAAAAAATGAATCATTTTGGATAGAAAATGATACAAAAGGATAAAATAGAAAAAGTGTATTTTTCTTGCTACCGTTTTTTTTAGAAAAAAGAAAAAGGATAATAATTTGACTTTTATTTTCCCTTCTTGTGTATCTAGTTGCTTTTGGTAGGAAGATTTTTATGGACTTTTGACAAAAAATATTTTCTCGAGGAAAGTAGTTTTCTGTGGGGACCATACTTTTTCACCAACCAAACACCCATTTTTGTAGAAAAATTAGTATTTTTTTTTCTTTCCTGTGTTTCACAGGCAATCAAACACAACATATCAGAAGAAATTCATTTCCTATGTTTTACCGAATACTAAAAACAACCCCTAGAAAGAGATTCATTTCCTAAGTTATGGGAACATCTCGCCACTATATAATCAAACTATCCTTAAAAATACTAAAATAGCATGATAGTTTATATATAATATTATTTTTAACTTACGTTAGGGGTAGCATGTGGTATTGTTTCGTTTAAACCACAAGCCCAATTCTCTTTATATAATAAATATTTAAGATTTAAATAAGAGTTTTTAACTTGTCCTCTTGTTAATTGGGGTAATTTAAAAAACACCCCTCTAGTCTTAATTCTCAAGACTTGGCTCCTTTTTTATCGTAAAATCTTATTGCCTTGTGTAATTTTATTTTTATTATTGTTTTTTTTTTTTTTTTTTGGGGGGGGGGGGGGGGGGCACGGAAACTAATGTCAGAGGATATTGTTTTACCACCCAATTAACCGAGGGGTTAGGTGAAAACCCCATTTTAAAGAAGTAATCAATTATTAAACCTATTAACAAAGACTATCTCAAAGTAGTTGTAAAATATAAAAGGAAATTTGATTATTTTTTATTTATTGTTGGAGAAACTTATATATGTGGATAATGCAAGTAAGGCCTTTGAATCCAAAGGGTGAGACGTGCGAGAGAGTGGGTTGAATAAGTAATAAATGGAAGAAAAAAAAAATCAAAGTCAACAACATAATTGAGGCATACATCTGTTTCACAAGAGTTCCATTTAGTGTGATATGATTAGCTCTTAAAAGCTCTACACATGTAGAGAGGCCATACATGTCGTGTATGCATAGTATTCCTCGATCGTACACAAAGGATTTGGTCAATGTACTCGGTGAAAATATCATACCTACTTGTCCTCCTCGATCTTGGCTTTGGTTAGCTTCCTCCTCTTTTTCTCTCACAAAATCGACAGGTCTCCAAAGCATCAGAGAGAAATAGAGAGCAAGGACATTTCCTCCATACATTTATAGAGACAAAATAGTCGCAATCCTACGGAAACCCTACCCATCATGAGGATTTCATGGTTAAGAGGAACCATGACTAGATCCGATGGTCGTCATCCCTAACCGAATTAGGTAATACAAGACCGCATTAGGCAAGATAAGATCACTTAGAATCAAGATCGAACGACGATCATATCTAACCGAATTAGGCAAGATAAGATCAGTTAGAATCCCAACTTTGTAGGGATGTTGAATAGATCCATCGACGATCATATCTAACCGCATTAGGCAAGATAAGATCACTTTGAATCCCAACTTTGTAGGGATGTTGAGTAGATCCAACGACGGTCATCTCTAACCGCATTAGGCGAGATAAGATCACTTAGAATCCCAACTTTATAGGGATCTTGTGTAGATCCAACGGTCATCTCTAACCGTATTAGGCAAGATAAGTTCACTTAGAATCCCAACTCGATCATGATTTCTTAGTAGGATTTATCTTGAAAATATAGTCCGAAATTTTAGTAATTAGGACTTGTTTGGTTTAAAAATAAAATCCTTAAACAAAGATAAAGAATAAAGGAAAAATAAAAGTCTTTGCCAACAGTGCAGTGTGAAGTCAAAGCCAATAAGCCACGTGGACGCGGTGAAACTTGAAAGTGGCTACCCGATTGATTTCAGATGTTTAGGTCGGGAAAAGTGCTTCATGCGGCCCCTCGTCCTTTCCGATGTCAAGTCGAGGTTCATGGAGCCCCGGATTAGGGGGAAATTTTCAGTACATCCTACTTACCATACAACTGCAGGGCCCACTGCCCCCGAGCCTATCAGCGTGCTCTGTGAGAGTTTAGATCTTTTCTCATGCGCATCACAACCACACGATGGTAGGCAACCCGAAAGTGAATCGCATTCCAACCAACAGCTTGCGGCTGTTGTGTGTGCCAGGCCCACTGACTGGGGCGACTAAGGCCAGGGGCGGACCTACATTGGGCCTAGGGGAGGCTCAAGCCCCCCCTCACTTTGGAAAAAGTAAAGTTACTCTTACCCCCTTAAAATTTAGCTTAAAAACATGTAACCCCTATAATTAATTTTGTTCCAAATCACTCCCTAAAGCCTGAAATGTTAGCACAATACCCTCTTTTGTCAACTAGTTGATTTTCTCACTTGGTAATTTTTATTTGATCGAAAGTAAATTGAAAGGGGGGGGGGGGGGGGGGGGGGGGTTCAAAATGTTATTTTTTGACTATAGGGGGGTTAAAATGTTTTTGAGCTAAACTTCAACAGGGGAGGGGAGCCAAGTGTAATTTAAAAAAAAAAAAAAACAATTCTAGCCGGTTTGTCAACTTTTGGTTGCCAACTTCACATAGAGGTAGCCCCCACCAGTCGCCTCTGCTCCACCGGCCACCACCCCCCGTCAATCAATGTCCACCACCATACCGCCGACCACCACCCCACCGCCACATGGACCATCCGTCGCCACCGCCCACCACCCGTATGTGCGACCCACGGCCGGCCACCACCCGTTGCTGGCCACCAATGCCCACTACTGTCCGGCCGACATCCACCATCGTCTGCCACTACCCGTACACGTGGCATCCCCGCAAAGTTCATCACATAGCCCTTAGTGAATGAGAATCGAGTGGGAATCGGGACCTATTTACAGGTTTTTGGGGGTACATATGAAATACCCCCTCCTCCCGAAAAAAAAAAGAGGATCTACTCTATTATTTACAACCCATGCATCCTGATCGAGTTGGTTAGTTACAGCTCCAAATTTTTGAAGGACTCCGAGGATCAAAATTCTCCTCCACTTGAGGTAAAATCCTAATATGTATTTTGTTGAGCGATTGAAGGAATGGTAGGGAAGTTGTCACACTGTTTGTCGAAGCCTTCGAATGTGAGGCAATGATTATAGTTACTTTTTAATAATTATGCCCCCCCTGAGAAAAAATCCTGGGTCCGCCACTGACTAAGGCCCTCTACCCCATGTCTCTTCAATCACAGTAGGCCCTGCTGTTGTATGGTACGCAAGGATGTGATGAAAATTTCCCCCCCGGAGAAGAGATTTTTGTTGCCCGATTGATTTGCTGCACTGCTTACGGCCCAATCGTGGTCTGCCATTTGCTATTAGACTGCACTTGCCCGATTGCCCTTACTTTTAGACGACGTGGCAGATCACGATTGGGCTGTAAACAAATGCAGCGAATCAATCGGACAAAAAATGCTCTCGGTCATCGGGCGTCCATAGCAGCAAAAGCAGCAGCTCAACAAGGGTACAATTTCCCATAAAAAAAAATAGATGCTTGTAGACACATAAATTGTGTCTAACCCGAACCCGACTCGCATGCACCGACTCGGAGGCAAACCCGACACGAACTCGGACCCAAACCTGACTCGCACACACCGACTAGGAGGCAAGCCCGGCGCGAACTTGGATCAGACCCGCACCAAACAAGAGGCCGGGTGGGCCCATCCTCAAGTGGGGCCCACCCGGCCCCCTTCTAGAAAAATGTGCCTCCTACCCGCGAGTAGGGGGTGGCCGGTCATGCAAGGAAGAAAAGAAAGAAAAGAAAAAAAGAAAGAAAGAAAGAAAAGAAAGGAAAGAAAAGAAGAAAAAGGAAAGAAGCACCGTCATGCGCGGGGGGAGGTTGCGTATGATGTCTACATAAGCGTGGATCTGCGTCAATCCCTCGACCCGACGGACAAGAAATGAAGTTGGGTCGCCATCGACTTTATGTGCAAGATTCAAATAAATTCAAAAATGATTGAGCCATAACTACTCCGCCAGAAAAGGAAAGCAAATAAAGGTTTATTCCCCTTTTCAATGGAAGAGTAAATATTGGGTAGTTATGGGAGAGATATTAAAGAGATTCAAATAAATCTTCCCATATCTCTCCCTCCCCCCCTTCACCTATAAATAGAGGGGGAGGGGGAAGGCTCAAAGGGGGGATGGCAAGAAGCGAAGAAGCTCTGCAGAGGAGGAGACACGTCATTCATCGACCCAAGGCTTCACGAGGCACGAGCAAGCCTATCTCTTTGGGACCGGCTTAGTCCATCGAAAGTCCTCATCAACGTGAAGACCCTTGCACAAGAAGATCATCCCTTCGACTTCCTGCGCAAAGAAGAAAGATCGGAGAAGAAGAAACCTTCAACTCCGAAGACGCCAGAAGCAAAGGCCAGAGAAGAAGATCGGAGCGGCATCACCCTGTCGTCTACAACAATCCTTCAACTCCGAAGACGCCAGAAGCAAAGGACGGAGAAGAAGATCGGAGCGGCATCACCCTGTTGTCTCCAACAAACCTTCGACTCCGATCAAGCCCAAAAGCCCGGAGAAGAAGATTGAAGCGGCAACACCCCGTCGTCTTTAACAAGCATCCACTCTATTCATGAAGAAGAAAGCTTTGAGAAGGATACCCGAAGCGGCGCTACACCCATCATCTTCAACAAAGCCTTCAACTCAAATTATGCCAAATACGCCAGGAGAAGAAGCCGACGCCACAACCGACGCCATGTCGAAGAGCTCAAAGTCGAAGTCGAAGCTGAAGACAAGGCGAAGAAGCTCTACAGAAGAGAAGATGTATTCTTCATCGACCCAAGGCTTCACGAGGCACGGGCAAGCCTATCCCTTTGGGACCGGCTTAGTCCATTAAAAGACCTCATTAGAGTGAAGACCCTTGCACAAAAAGATCAAGCCTTCGACTCCATACACGAAGAAGAAAGTTCGGAGAAGAAGAACCCTTCGACTCCGAAGATGCCAGAAGCAATGGTCGGAGAAGAAGATCGGAGCGACATCACCCCATCGTCTCCAACAACCCTTCGACTCCGAAGACGCCAAAAGCAAAGACCGAAGAAGAAGATCGGAGCGGCACTACCCCGTCGTCTCCAACAAGCCTTCGACTTCGATCAAGCCCAAAAGCCCGGAGAAGAAGAAGCATCACCCCGTCGTCTTCAATAACGCCCGCTCTATTCACGAAGAAGAAAGCTTGAAGAGGGACATCCAAAGCGGTGCTACACCCGTTGTCTTCAAAGCAAAGCCGACGCCACAACCATTGCATGGAGATCGGTGCTACCCCCGCCGTCTTCAAAAGAAGCCTTTGACTCCGACACGCCAAAGAAGCCCGGAGAAGGAGATAAGCGAAGCCGACGCCACAACCATCGCACGGAGATCGGTGCTACCCCCGTCATCTTCAAAAGAAGCCTTTGACTCCGATCACGCCAAAGAAGCCCGGAGAAGAAGAGAAGCAAAGCCGGCGCTACACTCGTCGTCTTCAAATCCAAGCCTTCGACTCCGATCACGTCCAAGAAGCCCGGAGAAGAGAAGAAGTCAAGCTGACGCCATAACCGTCGAAGAAGCCGGAGGAAGCCTTGAAGAAGTAGCCATCGCCGTTCGAGAAGAAGATTAAGTCAACGCCGAAGCAAAAGCCAGCGCAAGAAGCCAAAGCAAAAGCTCTGGTAAAACCCGCGCTAAAGCAACGCAAGTGCCAAATCCAAGCAACTATGTCGGTCATGAGCAAAGCACCGCACGTTCTAGCCGATACGATGCGAAATCCGAAAGAACTAAAGTATCACAAGCCTTTACCTGTCTACGTTCAAGCGCAAGCGCCAAAGCAAAGCAAAAGCCAGAGCCACACCAAAGCAAAGCCAAAGCTGAAAAGCCAAAGCCAAAGCCGACGCCAAAAGCACGATCGACACCGCGAACGACGATCAAGGACGCAAGGCCTACCAAGTATCGAGGAAGACACGAAGACCGAGGAACAAAGCCAAAAACCCCTACCCGAGAAAGCACGAAGCACGGAAGGGACAAAAGCAACGGTGGATACTCCTTAGCCTCTCAAAGAACCCTCACCTTGTAAAGATCTCTGTCATGGGCAACCCCTTCAGAGCTCTCGCACGAATACCACATGGAGACACGGATCAAAGGGACCCTCCAGAGGATCTCTCCCACAATCTCCTGATCGAATATTCGCCGCACTCGACTCACCACCCCCGAGTCCCCGGGTCCCGACCTCTGTAATCTTCGTGTATTTGCAATAAAGACGATCCAAATCTTTTTCTGCGCATACAATGCTATTCATAACGAAACTTTTACCGAAAGTGTCTTACTGCATGATGTTGCTTCCATTCAATCATTGGTCTGGATTGTGTGAAATAGACGACTGTGATCATGCCATTTCATTCGGTAAGAATCTTTATGTAAGAGTTTTATGAATCACATTTCTCAAAATTAAAAAAGAAATGCTATTCAGCCCAAAGGTTTTTCCAACTCCGCTCAGTATGATTGACTTGGTAGCATACAACTGGTGGTGTTAGAGATTGAAATGTCGCTATTGAGATTCAGCCACTAGTTGTATACTGCCACGTCTTCCTACCAAGCGGAATCAGAAAAACCTTCGGGCTGAATAATCTGAAATAATATCTCTCTCTCTCTCTAAAAAATTGAATCATCATGTGGTTCTTCCCAAATCCATATTTTTTACCTTTTTCATTCATTAAATATTTTGGCCGGAAAGCAAGCCCTAATTTGAAAGAAGTTGTGTTTTCTCGTTTGGAATAAACTTGGCATAAATTTTGCAGTTAATGCTCAGAGATAAGCACTTATTATTGAAAGGATTGGCCTGTTTTCAGTTGCCAATTTGCTATTTTTGCATGTCGTTGAGAGCCATTGATAGGATGAACATCAATGAATGGATGCACGTCTGATTTATAGGAACAAATGTAGACACTTAAAATGTTCTCGGGGTGTGATACTTGAAATTTTTTCTATAGCATGAACCCCATAATTTTCTAAGTATGAAAAGAAAGAAAGCAAGAACCATCCACAAAGGAAAGAAAAGAAAAGAAATAAAGATCGAAAATTATGGGGTTCATGCTATAGAAAGGAAAAGAAAGAAAGAAAGAAAATAAATACTTGAAGTCTTCGGTCGTCGAGCGTTGGAGCCTTCTCATCTTCATAGCTTCCACATTCTCCCTTGATGCCATCCCCCACCCCCTCTATTTATAGGCAAAGGGGAGAGGAAGGGAGAGATATGGCTGTGATTTGATGCATCCCTTGAATATCTCTCCCCCATAACCGATGAGATTTGTTTTCCTTTTTTAGGGGAAATGTACCTCGATCTCTTTCCTTTTTTCTAGAGACGGTTATGAGCTAGATATGGCTCAATCTTGTGAGATATGAGCAATTTTTACACATTCAAATCGATAGCGACACGACGATTTATCTTATCGGCCGGATCAAGAGATCAGCGTGGATCTACAATTGGCGTAGACATCCAAGCTACCTTCCCCCGTATAAAACAATTATTTCCCTTTTCTTTATTTGTTTTTTCTTTTTATCTTTTCTTCCCCTTAGGGTCGGCCACACCTCCCCATGAGGGGGGGCTTGGTTTTCAAAAAGGGGGACCGGTGGGTCCCACCCGACCCTCCTTTTTGGCCAGCCACACCTCCCTATGGGGAGGGGCACGGTTTTCAAGGAAAATGGTTGGTGGCCCCCCCTTTTGTCTTCGAGTCGTGGGCCCGGTGGGTCTCACTTGTATGGGTGGATCCACTCGGATCCGTTTGAGTCAAGTCCGGTTCGTCTGTTTCGTGAACCGGTGTGCACTGGCCGTTGTATGCGGGCCGGGTTTGTGTGTGGGCCGGGTTCGATTCATGGGCTAATTTTCGGTGCCCACAAATGCCCCTCAAGGTTAAGTGCACCCGCAGGAAACACGTAGTACTTGGCCTTGATCGCGTATTTGTGTAGGATTGAGGTCTTTTTAAGGACCCCCGCCTTTTTTGTTTCCCTCATCGTGGCTATCTGGCGGCTTGTAGACGGAGACCCTTGCTAGGGTTTTGATCTTCTTCCACGTTGTGGCCTTTCCTCACTCCGAAGATGGCGCGTGCGTCGAAGGTGACCATTGCGCAGAGTCCGATAGCGGCACGGGGATGACAAGAGCATGAAGTTGATGGCGGTGCATCTCGGCAGAGGGCTGTTGCCTCTTCTTCGACACGGGAGTGCAATGGAGAAGGTGAAGCATCGCGGCCGAAGATGCAGGTGATGGCGGCATGGCGAGAGGAGGAGGTGGAGCCATCACGAGTTAGGTATGGCGTGCCTCTGTCTTCATCTTCCTCCTATTTTTTCTTCTTTCTTTCTTTTTCTTCTTTTCTTTTCTTTCTTTTTATTTTTCTTTATTCCGCTCCTCTGTTGGGTTCACGAAAACAGCAGCAGCAACAACAGTGGTGGGCGGAGCGGTGCAGACGGCACAGGGCTCGTGAGCGGAGCGGTACAGGTAGCAGTGCAGGAGGCGCAGGCAGGGGCGTCATGCGCAGCGCGCTTGCGAAGGCTGGTTAGCGCAGGCACAGTGGGTGGGCGATGCACGGGCGTAGGTCGGCTGCGAGACCGGGCCGGGTTTTAGGCTCCAGGCCCCCTCTCATGGGTTGCGGGTTTTTAAAGGAGAGACGGGGGGTTGGCGTGTGTCGTGCGAACGAAGGGGCCTGGACCCCCCCCCCTCCCCCCCTTTTTGCGGGCTCCACTTGAAGAAAGAAAGGGGGCTGTAGCTCCCCTCTCTTTGGTTTGGGCTTTGCAAGGGGCTGGAGTCTAAGTTTTTTTTTTTTCACGATTCCTTAGACTTGACAGGCATTTCGTGGATTTTGACTTTCTTTCTTTCTTCTTTTAGTACTCGACCCTTCGAGAGTCTTCCGGGGACTGGCTAGATCATCGAGGAGGTTTATCGCGGGCATCGGTACTTGAAGTTCACGTTGACTGGCGTCTATCATCATCACACTTCCGGGAATAATGATACTTTGTCTACTTTGCGAGTGCTCATCCACGAGGGGATATACGAAGACGGTGTTGCGGATAGTTGTTGTCCGCCGGCGAAGCTTGGCGAGAAGAGCTACACCGATGAAGACATCTCGTTGAAGATACTGCAACAGAGTTTAGGCTTGCCCTTCCACCACAGAGGTGACGTGTCAGTGCCTTGTCCGGTAGTTGCGTCAAGGATCTGCTCCCGTCATGTACACTAGGGAGTCGACATCAGGCAGTGCTGTGATGTCTTGTTTCTTAGCAGCTTTCGGGACTGGATGCGGGAACTTGCTGAAGCTTTGGAAGTGGAGCCAGAGATGAGACTTCTATCTCTTTTTATTGAACCAGCAAGTTAGGAGTATAGTCGGTCGGAGGGCATGTACCGCGTGTTCTGTGAGATGTGGTATCCGGACACCAACACCTTCCTCATTGCTGCTGGCGAGATCGAGATTAGTCTTCGAAACATCCACCTGATCTTCTGGTCTACTGAAGTTTGAAACTACTACTAGGAAGAGGTATTGTCTCTGGAAGATTTGTCAAATCCTGGCCTTGCTTCGTGCTCCAGCCTTCCTCTATTTTGGGAGTATGCCGAAGAAGGTAAACAATAACTTTTCGTTGTCGAATCATTTATTTCAAGTAATAGTTCTCTTACTAGTTGGAATATGGATTATGGTATCAGTAACCATGCATGTAACTCTCTTTAGGAGATTATTCTCAACACTCGCCCACACGCAGAGAAGATCTCGATCGAAGGGAGGGAGAAGATCTCGATCGAAAGGAGAAAGAGGGTGCGACGAGACCACATAGAGGAGAGACAGGGTGGGACCTAGCTCTGATATCATGTTATGATTCCCGTGCCCCCTCAAAACCGGTGATAAGAGGCAGGGAGCAGCGGTATATGAAGACGTGGAACTCCCACCCTTTTACCAATGTAGGATTATTCTCAACAGTCCTAAGTCAAGAATAGAGTCCTATCATTTTCTTTTGTGGGAAATTAAACAACGCCCGTTTGAACTATTCGATTTTATGACATTGAATTTTATGTGGTTGTTCAAGCGCTAAAGCACCGGAGACACTACTTCATTCAATGAGAGTTTGTACTGAATTTAGACTACGAGGCACTGCGCTATCTGAAATTCCAGCATAGTCTTAACCGTCGACATACTAAATGGTCCAATTTTCTGTAGTACACCTTTAATATGAGGTACAAGGCTAAAATACTGAACTGATCAGTCGCTGCTATTAGTCGACGAGGTTCATAACGATGGAATTTGACACACGTTTTCATATCGTTCAATACCTTGAAGGAAATGTACAACAATCTGTATTTCATACCAATATGGGAGTCCTGGCACCATACTATGTATTCTTGAATACTCCTTACACAATAGCCTAATTTAACGAACTCAAGAAAGGAGTATCTTAGAAGAATCACCCGAACAAACCTTCTGTGACACATTGATACAAGAATTACACAGTAAAAGTTTGGCATGTCATGACGTCGTCCAGAAATTTTTTTTGGACATGGTGAAAACATGCCACTTTTGGCTCCATCTCCATATGGATGTGGTGAAATTTGTCCAACGATTTCGCCAATGTCAAACATTTAAAGGAAAGAGATAGGCCACTGGTTTATATATTGCTCTGCCAATTCCAAACAAACCATGGGAAGATATCACAATGGACTTTATCGTGGGATTGCCAAAAACAATTCATTGAGTTGATTTTGTGTTCGTAGCTTTTGATCGGTTCTCAAAACGACATTTCATTTCATGTACAAAGACATGGTGCATCTAACGTAGCATAACTTTTCTTTAAGGTGTGTTCGGTCATCGGGAATATTTTGTGGGAAAACAATTCACTAGAAAGTAAAGGATATGAAAAGAATGGAAAATAAACGTTTGGTTGTCAAGAAAAAAAAAGGGTAGAATTTAATGGGAAAATGCTTCAGCAAGAGAGATTTTTTTTTTTCGCGTTTTTTCCTTTGGTTTTGACAAGAAAAGTTTTGAGAGAAAAATAGATAGTTATGGAAAATTGTTTTCCTGTAGATTCATAGTTTCCCATGAATCAAACACCAAAATTTATAGAAAAGTTAAATTTTATTTTCCTTTCTAGTACATTCTCATCAACCAAACACTTAGGGAAGTCTTCCATCTGCATGGAGTCCCATACATCATTTACATGAGATAGGGACTCGAGATTCATGAGTCACTTTTAGCAAATACTGTGGTCAAAAGTAAGAGCCAAGCTTCAATATAGTAATGCATATCACCATCATACCAATTGGCAAAATGAGGTTGTCAATCATAGTTTTCAGGATTTGTGAAGATGCTTAGCTAGGGAATGACCGGGACTATATGATTTAATTTTTTCACAAGTTGAATTTGCATATAACATTTCCACGCATCATTCTCTTGGAAAATTCATTTGTAGTAGTTCATGGTCATCCTATTCCCCATTTTCTGGACTGTATTTCCTTACCGCTTGCAGGTTCTCCAAGTGCAGATAGCAATGAACTCATCTAGCACATCAAGGTCGTGCACCGGAATGCACTTGCGAACCTTCAGGTAAGAAGCTAAGTTTAAAAAGGGTATTGGCATTCGTCGACGCGTACAAACTTTTTGATGTATGATGCACCTATAAGAGGGTTATAATGCAACCTAAGATGAATTTGGGGTGCAGCAGTGCAATGTGATATGACTATAAGAAGGCAATAATGAAATGTGGCTTCTAAGACCTAACCTATTTTCAGTTGCAAATTTACTTTTTTACATGCCGCTTAGAATCTTTAGATGCTCATATTGATAGTCACTGATTAGCCCCTGATTGAATGAACATCAAGGAAGGGATGCACTTGTGATTTATAGGCACGAACGAGCACCTTGTCGGTGGCTTGCTTAATACAACTGTGCTCATGACTGTAATATCCCCCTCAAATGTTTGATTACATGTAGCAAGGATTGAAATATCGAGAAATTTCATAAAATATCTCAATTTTCCTCCGAGTCGAAGCGGAATCCTTTTGCCGAAATTTGCAAAATATGTTGGCCATTTCACGGCCCCAGCAAAAACGTGGGTATTTCGTGAAGTATCGTACGGAATATCTCGTTTTTCCGGGGTTCCAATTTGGTAATGAAATTCAAAATTTTGAACCTTGACTTGTAGTACAAGCAAGTGAGCAACACATAAAATTTATTTATTGCGCCATTGCTCACATGTATTCCTCTATTTTAGAATAATATATGAGTAAATTATTCACCTTAAATTTTTTAAAAATCAACTCGTGACCTAGAACAATTTTTACGGGAAAACACACTCTCTCTCTCAACATTGTTTTCGAACAATTTTTTTTTGAAGAAATTTTTTTAGTATATATATATATATATATATATATATATATATATATATATATATAAAATATAGAATTATAAAATATTTGATTCCCGTGTTCTCACTCCTTGTTGTGTTCGTGTCCTACTTTCTCAAAATTTACTATGTCGTCGTGTTCATATCGTATAGTGTCCATGCCCTGTGTCCGTATCCATCATTCCTACGTTCTGACCTTTTTTTTATTATTCTTTGTTACTTCTAAAAATATATTAAAGCTATCAAACCGAGCTTATTTTTTTTAAAGAAGGATATGATTTTCTCCCAATTTCTTGCCAAAGAAATAGAAAAAAAAAAAATTAAACTAGGTAATATAGTGGTGGTTGTAATCCTGACAATTTGTGTGATGATGGATCTGATTGGATTTGGATATATGTCCAAAAACTAGCAAGAAATCAATTTGAAATCAGTTGGTTGATATTAATTTTTGAAAAAAAAAGAGTTTACATTAACCGATAGGTTTTACAAAACCAGTGCATTCCCCAAAAATTTCCATTTAGAATATTTAAGCCACTCTCCCAAAAGAACTTTTGAGTGTATATAAGGTTTTGGCAGATGGGTGAAAGGGGAACTGAACTTCAATTTCTTCGATGTCTTTATAAAACATGCAATTAAGTCTTACACCCATAATATTTCTTTGTCTTCTTGTATGCTCCTAAATGTAGTATGTACAGGCCAAATTTCTGATAATGGATAGTCGTATAGCCCATCGGAGCTTTTAGATACCCCGGTCTGGCTCAACCATAAGGCATATAAGGCGGTCGCCTAAGGCCCCATGTGAAAAGGCCTCCAATGCCCAATGCGGTTTAAATAGCCTAGGGGCCCATATAAAAAGAAGGCTCCAAATCTGTTTAAAACAGTCTAAAACCCCATATAAAAAAACCTAAGGCTCTAATTAAAATAGAATTTCTACTATAGAGTAAATTCATTAAGATTCTTAATTATATTATTTAAGTTTTAAAAATTCTTCTTTCAAGTTTTCGTCTTAGGCCTCAATTTGTATCGAGCCGGCCTTGTAGATACCGTCATGCCCCAAAACCCAGGTCGTAAGGGGAGGTCCATAGTGGATATATTAAGCGGGTGATCAGTACCTCCTTCATCGATGTGGGACTATCCGTCAACACTCTCTCTCACGTAGAGCACACATGGCAAGGCATGATTGGTGGGGAGCACTCGGAGCAGGAGATGGTGAGCCCTAGCTCTGATACCATGTTAGATACCCTCACGCTCCAAAACCCGGGTCGTAAGGGGAGATCCACAGCGGGTATATTAAGCGGGTGATAGGTGCCTCCCTCATCGATGTGGGACTATCCGTCAAGAGAAGCAATGGATGGCACAATTGGAAACATAATTAACAACTAGCTATTAAGCAAATAAAACATAAAATTGCAAATGGTGTCTTTAGATGCAACTAGAAAGTAAGGAAAAAAATTTGCGATTTTCGATAAGTCCGTATTTATTACAATAGTGCTCGACATTAATATCAGGTAAAACGACAGAAGTTCCTTTACCTTCTTATCTTTGGTCAAAAATCAATATACTCTTCATATTTTCCTGTATTATGTTAATTCGTTTATGATGTCTGGATTTACGAGTTCTAGTAAAATCATACATAAGGATTCTCATATTCATGAAACTTCCAACTCCCGGTAATTAGGCCATAGATGCCATTCCATGGAACTTCTATATATTGAGGCAGCCGGATATTTGTAAAGTTGTGTTCTTTTCCAGGGACTTGCAACTCCCGATAATTAGGCCAATTCCCATATTCTTTTTATTAGACCACCAGATACCATGGGATTTCAAGCTCTTTATGTTTTAGTTGAGTCATGAAAACTCATGGTCAAAGCCTGTAACTGTATAAACCAGGTGTGGGAAGGTTTGTAAATCCCCTGGTACCTGGTGTCTAATGGAAATAATATGGGAATTGGACCCAATTCCTGGGTGTTGCAAGTCCCAAGAGAAGAACACAGCCTAAGTGGATTTTATTTTTTCAGGTGATAGATTTTATTGACAAAGTATCACAAGTAGAGTTTTATACAAGCCTTTTTTTTTTTTTGAAAGTTTACACAAGCCATTGTTTTTGTACTGTAGTTCTACTGTATAATTAATAAATATGCTTTTCTCCTGTCTTTAAACATAGAAATGATTGGATATTGATGAAAAATAGAAGGAATTCTGAAACTTCATGAAATATCTAAGATGACAATATTATTGGATATGAAGATGCAATGCGCAAAATGGCAAGTGGGCAACTGGGAATTTGCCTCTGCCAGTCTATGGCTCCTCAGACTAGACATTATGCTTACCTACAAAGATATTGTTGAGAATAGTCCCACATCGGTAAAGGGATGGGAGTTCCATGGCCATGTCTTTTATATTATGTTCCCCCTCCCTCTCATCACCGGTTTTGAGGAGGTATGAGAATCGTAACATGGTATCAGAGCTAGGCCCCAACCCGCCTGTAACACTCCAATATTTTTCCGGTTTTATTCTAACCGCAAAAATAGATGGGGTGTTAAAGGAACAACTTAGTTTGATCAATCCCACTAAGAGAAGTAAGGGAAAGAGAGCCAATATTATTAATATCATTAATTCATTACAATACATGCTTCAATAAAAAAAAATTTATCTAAAATTATTCCTTCAAGCTTGCTGATGACTACTGCTCTTCTTCCGACTCAGGTTCCATGTACGGTTCGTACATCGGATCTCTAATATCCTCTAAATTTTCTTCTTCAGTCGCAAATGCCTCCCGTGCAGTGTTAGGGTCTGCAACCAAATTATCTGTAGAGGTGTGAGCCTTAACACAATATAGGCCCAGTAGAGGATAGGATTCTAGGGATATTCTCACTACAAATATGTGCTAGAAAATACAATTATGCGAAATAAAGTGAATTATTATCATATGTGAAGACATTAATCAACTGGACACTCTTTTGGGCCTCGGCCTGGGACAAAGTGTCAGACCCAGAGTCTTTCCGGGCAAGCTCCACATCCAGGTACGTTTACCATGTACGCCCTACACCTAGGGTCTTTAAGGTCACACCAGGCAAGCCCCACACTTAGAAACATTTTGGCTACATAGCCGAGCAAGCTCCACACCCTCAATTGATTAATAATTTCCTATATCAATATAACAACAAATACTCATTATTACTAACATAATCAAAATTATAAGACAAATTTATTGTAGGAATATCCCAGTTCTACTCTCCTACCTGAAGAGTCGTAGAATCTTTCACCCGATGAAGATGTCTTAGTAAGCTCACAATCTAAAATATATTTCTATCTTTTGTTAGTTTTATATTTTTATTTCACAAGATCAGACGGAATCAAATTCCGATGTTTGATTCTTTAGGTTTTTTTTTAATAGCTAAACTAATTTATTTAAATACATTTTATCGTATAGGGGTATTTAGTTTATTTTTAAAATAATTTGAATTTATACCTATGTTGTAGAGTTTTTCGTTCTGAAAACGTGGCCATTAACGGAACTCAAATCGGAGTTCGTTTGCTCTAGTTATGGCCAAAATAGCCGGGATTAGCGGTTTAGAATAGGTGGTCTGCCTTTAGTACAAAGGGTCGGTTGCCTTTACTAATTGGGTTCAGTTTAACTATTATCCGGGTGATTCTATCATAATGATAGTGGTTAGTTATTGGGCTTTGGCCCAGAACTGTTTTAGTTAGCCCAGCCCAACTAAATGGGCTGGCGCATTTGTTTAATGGGCCTCGGCCCAAAGCTGTGATTGTGAGCTAGCCCAGCCCATAACCTAATGGGCTGGCCTATTTGTTTAATGGGCTTCGGCTCAAAGCTATGATTGTGACCCTACCTCTTTGGCCAATCGGGCTGACCGGCGGAGCACGGTGACGGTCGGCGGCGATTGGGGCGACGGCCGGCGGCGGATGGCGGCGACCTGCGGCGGACGGCGACGAGCGGTGGCGACCAACGGCGGCGACGACCGGCAGCGGGCGGCAGCCGCAGGCGGCGGAGGTGGTTGCGGCCGACGGAGGGGCTGGGCAAGGTGGGCATGATTTTTTAGGCAAATAGGGTGAGTGCATAACTATTGAGGTTAGGGGGCTTTTATAGGGCTTTTTCCGGAATACCAAGAGTCTAGGGTCTTAATTATAAATCGGCCCATTATTGTATTGATTATTTTTGTTGAGCCACTCTCTCTTTTGACCGTTTTCATCCGATCAGAATCTAAAGGTCTACAGCTGGTTGCCTCTTGGTCTTCCCCCCCCCCACTATATATATTTATTTTCTGTAGTTTATAATGTATACTTACAAGGATTTTTTGGTTAGAGGGGGAAGATATAAGACTTTTCAAATAGGTCCATAGTTCAAACCCTACTATTAGTCTTTTTGTTTTTGTTTTTGTTTTTTTTAAGTTTTAAATATTCTATATGTGGTCAAAACGTAAAAGTTTGTATACGGTTTTTAACTGTTTTGACGAGCCGGACACAGTGGCGTAGTCCAATTTTTATTTCAAAAATTCTTTTAAAATGTTTATTCTTTCAAAGTTTCAGGATGTTACATCTTCTACTCCTAATAAAAATTTCGTCCTCAAAATTTAGAACATACCTCACGAATGGAAGAGGTGAGGGTGTTTGCTTTGTATTTCTGATTCTAGTTCCCAAGTCGCTTCTTCTTCTCCGTGATATTGCCAAAGAATTTTTACCATAGGAATGGTTTTGCTGCGAAAAACCTTTTTCTTATAGTCTAATATTTTAATTGGTGCCTCCTCATAAGATGCATTTTCCTGCAATATTACGTTATCTTCAACAAGAATATGAGTGAAATCGGGTTCATACTTTCGGAGCATAGAGATGTGGAACACAGGGTGTACTCCCAAACTTTGTGATAATGCTAGCTGATACGCTGCGGGTCCTATTTTTCTGAGGATTTCATAGGGACCAATATATCATGGTGCTAATTTTCCTTTATTGCTAAATTGTTGGATCCCTTTTCGAGGAGAAATCTTTAGAAACACGAAATCACCTATCTCAAATTCAAGTGCCCTTCTGCGGTTATCGACATAACTCTTCTGTCCGCTTTGTGTATTAAGTAAATGCTCTCGAATTATCTTTATCTTTTCGGTAGTTTCATGGATTAATTCTGGCCCGGTTATGCTTCTTTCTCCAACCTTAGCCCAGCATAAGGGGGATTTGCATGGTCTCCCATAAAGAGCTTCAAATGGAGTCATTTGTATACTTGCTTGATAGCTTTTGTTATAAGTGAATTCTACCAAGAGAATATATTCCTCCCAACTGTGTTTGAAATCTAGAATACAAGCTCTCAATATATCCTCTAAAATTTGAATTGTTCTTTCTGATTGACCGTCGGTTTGTGGATGATAAGCTGTGCTCAAATTCAACGAAGTCCCTAATGCATTTTGTAAACTTTTCCAGAATCCTGATGTGAAATGAGAATCTCTATCTGAAACTATGGTTATTGGGATACCATGCAACCGGACAATCTCTCTGATGTGAAGGGTACTTAAATCTCTAATAGAAGCGGTAGTCTTGACGGGTAAGAAGTGAGCTGACTTAGTCAATCGATTTACAATGACCCATACTAAATCATTTCCTCTTGGGGAGGTTGGAAACCCGGATACAAAATCCATAGTAATATGTTACCACTTCCACTCCGTAATAGGTAGGGACTGTAATAATCCAGAGGGCCTTCGATATTCCGTTTTTACTTTTTGACAAGTTAGGCACTTCGATACATACAATGCTATATCTTTCTTCATTCCATTCCACTAGAATTAACATTTTAAGTCTCTATACATTTTTGTCTCCCCCGGGTGTACGAAAAATCAAGATCGATGTGCTTCTGCTAGAATATCTTCTCTTTGATATTTAGCATCAGAAACTACTAACCTCCCACGGAATCGTATCCCTCCATCAGACCCGATGCTCCAATCGGTGGTGGCGTCTCCTTGTTTGATCTTCTCACGAAGTTCTCTCAGGTCTGAATATGCGGTTTGAGACTCTAATACTCCTTTTATAAGTGTTGGTTGTACCCATATATGACTTAAGAATGCGTGCGGCTGACATCGTTGTACTATTAAGTCAAAACCTTCAAGAGTACATGTCCATTGCCATTTATCTGCTAAGATGCTTGCGACATGGGTCTTTCTGCTCAAGGCATCGGCTACGACATTAGCTTTTTCCGAGTGATATATAAAATTATAGTTGTAATCCATCAATAGCTCCACCCACCTTCGTTGCCTAAGATTTATATCTTTATGGGTGCTTATATATTTCAAACTCTTATAACCAGAGTATAGTTCAAATTGTTCTCCATATAAATAATGTCTCCATACCTTCAAAGCAAAAATTACCACTGCTAGCTCTAGGTCATGAGTGGGGTAATTCTTCTCATGTGTTTTTAGTTGTCGCGAGGTGTATGCTACTACTTTTTCTTCTTGCATAAGGACAACGCCCAATCCGATATGAGATGCATCGATATAAACAATGTACTTCTTACATTCGGTGGGTACCACCAACACAGGTGCCGTTGTTAACTTCTTTCTTTCGTTCTGCAAAAGAATGCTCACAGGATTCCGACCAGCCGAACTTCACCCCTTTCTTCGTCAGTTGAGTCATAGGTGCTGCGATACTTGAGAAATTCTGAATAAATTTATAGTAATATCCGGCTAACCCTAGAAAACTTCTAATCTCATTGAGGTTTTTAGGCGATTTCCATTCAAGTACTGCTTTTAATTTAGCCGGATCTACTGCTATGCCTTCTTCTGACACAACGTGCCCCAAGAAATTCACTTTTGTCATCCAAAATTCTCACTTGCTAAGCTTAGCGTAGAGATGATGATCTATCAATACTTGTAAAGCAGTACGTAGGTGTTGCTCATGGTCTTCCTTAGTTTTTGAATAGATAAGTATGTCATCGATGAACACCACTACAAACTGGTCTAGGTATGGTTTGTATATTCTATTCATGAGATCCATAAAGGCAGCAGGGGCATTGGTGAGAGCAAATGGCATAACCCGGAACTCAAAGTGACCATATCTGGTTTGAAAAACGGTTTTTGGTATGTCTTCTTCCTTAATTCGGAGATGATGATATCCCGACCGTAAGTTGATCTTCGAAAAGAATCGGGCCCCTCGTAGCTGATCAAATAAATCTTCAATTCTAGGAAGAGGATATTTGTTTTTTATTGTGGTTTGATTTATTCGACGATAATCTATGCATATCCTCTTTGACCCATCTTTCTTTTGCACGAATAATACAGGGGCTCCCCATGGTGATGAACTAGGCTGAATGAAATCATATTTCAATAACTCATCGATTTGTTCCTTGAGTTCTTTGAGTTCAATAGGGGTCATCCTATAAGGTGCTATAGAAATGGATGCTGCTCCATGAACCAATTCAATAGAAAAATCTATTCCTCTCTTTGGTGGCAATCTAGGAAGGTCGTCCGGAAATAATTGAGGGTATTTTGATACAATCGGGATCCCATCAATGGGTGATGTTTTTCCCATGTCCTCTCCTATCAATTGACTGATATTGGCTTGTTCACGGGGTTAAGGATAGATTCTTTCCCGCTTTCCATAAAAAGAGAATTCCTTTTCGTCCAGAGGTTGAAAGGTTACCTTCTTTCAAAAGCAATCCATCACTGTCCGATTCGTGGATAGCCAATTCATCCCAAGTAGGATATCAAACTCTTCGAGTTCAAGAAGTATAAGGTTGGCGATCATTTCTCTATCGCCTATTCTAGGTATACAGCCCTTGCATATCCGGTTTGTTCTAGAGTTATCACTAAGAGGTGTGGTAATAAATAGAGTGTACCCCAGGGATTCAGGTGTAAGTTGTAACGCTTTGGCCAGACGTACAGATATATATGAGTGTGTAGACCCTGCGTCTAATATTACCCGAGCTAGTTGTCCAAATATAGGAATTGTACCTACCATTACCGAATCGAGTGTCATAATAAGTTCATTGAAAAATATATATATTAAAATTCGTATCTTCTAGTACCGCATTTGCTGCATTCTCTTCCTGAGATGTTGCCGCAAAGGTTCTTCCGGGAACTGTTGATCTAGAATTATTCGAGTTACCTGAGCGTATTACTGGTTCCTTAGTTTGCCAAGAGGAGTTGACTTGTTTTGAAAGTTTCTGCGGATAAGTATGAGATACGTGGTTTGGGGATCCACAGATAAAGCAGAGGCGTTGCCCGGTATTCAAAGAAGGAATTGTTCTTCCAAGTGATGTTTCTTGTATTCTGGGTTTTTTATTTACCTCTTATGGATGAGTGATTCTCTTGAATCGACTTTTCTCTAAAATCTTACGAGAATCCTCCCATTCTCGCTCTGCAATTTGGGCCATTTGTACTAACTCCCTGAATTTTCGGATCCTTAATACTGCAACTCTAGTGCGTATGTGTGGATTCAAGCCTTGTTCGAACCTTTTAGCTTTTAACTCTTCGGTAGAGATCAAATATTTCGCAAATCGAGATAGCTCAATAAACTTTGCTTCGTATTGGGATACTGATAGCTTCCCTTGATATAATTCCAAGAATTCCCCCACCATTTTATCCCTGGATGCTTCGGAAAAATACTTATCTAGAAATATCTTGGTAAATTTTTTCCAGGTTAGGTCAGTCTGGTTCCTCTTTACCGTGTCCGACCAATAATCTGCTTCTCCTTCTAACATAAATGAAGCAAGGGTAACCTTCTGCTCATTTGTTACCTTGAGAATTTCCATAACTTTTTCAATGTGTTTCAACCACTTATCAGCAATTAAGGGGTTTGGGTCCCCACTGAAAGATGGTGGCTTTAGCTCTTTGAACTCCTTCATGATTAGTCCCATTCGAGTGTTATCCGAACAGAGAAATCCTGGTTGACTCATATTTTCAATTAACAGATGTCACTACAAAAAAAACAGTTATTATCGACGGACAATATCCGTCGGTAATATTAAGTTTCCGTCGGTAATATTTTATAGCGACGGAAGAAATTTTCGTCGCTGGCTGTCGGGAAAAAAGGTGTCGGGAAAACAATACGACGGACTAAATATTACCGTCGGTAATAATAATTAATACCGACGGTAATATTAAAGCCGTCGGTAATCTTTAAACAATTAAAAATAAATATAATATATTATTGCCGACGGAATAAAATATCCGTCGGTAATATATCAACATTGTACCGTCGGTAGTAATATATATATTACCGATGGCTATATATCTTCCTGTCGGTAATAATATATATATTACCGACAGATCTAATATTCCGTCGGTAAATTATTAATAATTTAAAAAAATAAAAACTTTATTACCGACGGAATAATTAATTTCCGTCGGTAAAAAGTATTTTTTTAAAAAAAATAAATTTACCTAAATAATGTTATTTAATTTCTGTGATTTACAACAATACCACAATACCACAATATATTACCACAATTTATCAAATATTACCTAAATTGATAAAATATTACAGTAAATTATCAAATATTACCACAATACCCGATAATTATAACAATTAATACCCGACAATTATAACAACTAATACCCGACAATTATAGACAAGAACAAAAAATAACCACATATTACAAAATAATATTTACACAATCCAAAACTGAAAGATGATACATGCCCTATCTCAACCACCCCACGCGGCCCGCCACCGATGCTGGTGCTCTCATCGATCCCCTGACGCCGCCCTGCTCCTGCAATTAACATGTATTTGTTAAAAAAATGGTTTATATCTATAACTGAGTCTAAGCGTTAAAAAATCATAAGTTATCGTGTTTCGGCTTTGAAATAGGTTTGGATTCGATCGGATCGGCATCCGATAATTCGAACTTGGAATTATTCCGTATTTCGGACTTGCGAGTGAGTTCTAATTGGATATTTGACCAATTTACGATCCGATTCACCGATTTAGAGTCTAAGTGTTGGAAAGTTATAAGTTAGCGTGTTTCAGATTTGAAATAGATTTGGATTCGATCGGATCGTCATCGGATCGGCATCCGATAATTCGTACTTGGAATTATTCCATATTTCGGACTTGCGAGCGAGTTCTAATTGGATATTTGACCAATTTACGATCCGATTCACCGATTTAGAGTCTAAGTGTTGAAAAATAATAAGTTAGCGTGTTTCAGATATGAAATAGGTTTGGATTCGATCGGATCGTTATCGGATCGACATCCGATAATTCGAAGTTAGAATTATTCTGTATTTCGGACTTGCGAGCGAGTTCTAATTGGATATTTGACCAATTTACGCTCCGATTCACCGATTTAGAGTCTAAGTGTTAGAAAATCATAAGTTAGCGTGTTTTGGATATGAAATAGGTTTGGATTCGATCGGATCGTCATCGGATCGGCATCCGATAATTCGAAGTTGGAATTATTCTGTATTTCGGACTTGCGAGCGAGTTCTAATTGGATATTTGACCAATTTACGCTCCGATTCACCGATTTAGAGTCTAAGTGTTGGAAAATCATAAGTTAGCGTGTTTCGGATTTGAAATAGGTTTGGATTCGATCGGATCGTCATCGGATTGGCATCCGATAATTCGTACTTGGAATTATTCCGTATTTCGGACTTGTGAGCGAGTTCTAATTGGATATTTGAATAATTTACGCTCCGATTCACCGATTTAGAGTCTAAGTGTTGGAAAATCATAAGTTAGCGTGTTTCGGATTTGAAATAGTTTTGAATTCGATCGGATCATTATCGGATCGGCATCCGATAATTCGAAGTTGGAATTATTCCGTATTTCGGACTTGCGAACGAGTCCTAATTGGATATTTGACCAATTTACGCTCCGATTCACCGATTTAGAGTCTAAGTGTTGGAAAATCATAAGTTAGCGTGTTTCGGATTTGAAATAGGTTTGGATTCGATCGGATCATCATCGGATCGTCGGATCGGCATCCGATAATTCAAACTTGGAATTATTCCGTATTTCGGACTTGCGAGCGAGTTCTAATTGGATATTTGACCAATTTACGATCTGATTCACCGATTTAGAGTCTAAGTGTTGGAAAATCATAAGTTAGCGTGTTTCGGATATGAAATAGGTTTGGATTCGATCGGATCGTCATCAGATCGACATCCGATAATTCGAAGTTGGAATTATTCCGTATTTCAAACTTGCGAGCGAGTTCTAATTGGATATTTGACCAATTTACGCTCCGATTCACCAATTTAGAGTCTAAGTGTTGGAAAATCATAAGTTAGCGTGTTTCGGATATGAAATAGGTTTGGATTCGATCGGATTGTCATCGGATCGGTATCCGATAATTCGTACTTAGAATTATTCTGTATTTCGGACTTGCGAGCGAGTTCTAATTGGATATTTGAACAATTTACGCTCTGATTCACCGATTTAGAGTCTAAGTGTGGAAAATCATAAATTAGCGTGTTTCGGATTTGAAATAGGTTTGGATTCGATCGGATCGTCATCGGATCAGCATCCGATAATTCGAACTTAGAATTATTCCGTATTTCGGACTTGTGAGCGAGTTCTAATTGGATATTTGACCAATTTACGCTCCGATTCACCGATTTAGAGTCTAAGTGTTGGAAAATCATAAGTTAGCGTGTTTCGGATTTGAAATAGGTTTGGATTCGATCGGATCGTTATCGGATCGGCGGATCGGCATCCGATAATTCAAACTTGGAATTATTCCATATTTCGGACTTACAAACGAGTTCTAATTGGATATTTGACCAATTTACGCTCCGATTCACCGATTTATAGTCTAAGTGTTGGAAAATCATAAGTTAGCGTGTTTCAGATTTGAAATAGGTTTGGATTCGATCGGATCGTCATCGGATCATCATCCGATAATTCATACTTGGAATTATTCCATATTTCGGACTTGCAAACGAGTTCTAATTGGATATTTGACCAATTTACGCTCCGATTCACCGATTTAGAGTCTAAGTGTTGGAAAATCATAAGTTACGTGTTTAGGATTTGAAATAGGTTTGGATTCGATCGGATCGTCATCGGATCGGCATCCGATAATTCAAATTTGGAATTATTCCGTATTTCGGACTTGCGAGCGAGTTCTAATTGGATATTTGACCAATTTACGATCCGATTCACCGATTTAGAGTCTAAGTGTTGGAAAATCATAAGTTAGCGTGTTTCGGATATGAAATAGATTTGGATTCGATCGGATCGGCATCCGATAATTCGAAGTTGGAATTATTCCGTATTTCGAACTTTCGAGCGAGTTCTAATTGGATATTTGACCAATTTACGCTCCGATTCACCGATTTATAGTCTAAGTGTTGGAAAATCATAAGTTAGCGTGTTTCGGATTTGAAATAGGTTTGGATTCGATCAGATCGTCATCGGATCGGCATCCGATAATTTGTACTTGGAATTATTCCGTATTTCGGACTTGTGAGCGAGTTCTAATTGGATATTTGAACAATTTACGCTCCGATTCACCGATTTAGAGTCTAAGTGTTGGAAAATCATAAGTTAGCATGTTTCAGATTTGAAATAGGTTTGGATTCGATCGGATCATCATCGGATCGGTATCCGATAATTCAAAGTTGGAATTATTCCGTATTTCGGACTTGCGAGTGAGTTCTAATTGGATATTTGACCAATTTATGCTCCGATTCACCGATTTAGAGTCTAAGTGTTTGAAAATCATAAGTTAGTGTGTTTCGGATTTGAAATAGGTTTGGATTCGATCGGATCGGCATTCGATAATTCGTACTTGGAATTATTCCGTATTTCGGACTTACGAGCGAGTTCTAATTGGATATTTGAACAATTTACGCTCCGATTCACCGATTTAGAGTCTAAGTGTTGGAAAATCATAAGTTAGCGTGTTTCGGAATTGAAATAGGTTTGGATTCGATCGGATCGCCATCGGACCGGCATCCGATAATTTGAACTTAGAATTATTCCGTATTTCAGACTTGTGAGCGAGTTCTAATTGGATATTTGACCAATTTACGCTCCGATTCACCGATTTAGAGTCTAAGTGTTGGAAAATCATAAGTTAGCGTGTTTCGGATATGAAATAGGTTTGGATTCGATCGGATCGTCATCGGATAATTCGAAGTTGGAATTATTCTGTATTTTGGACTTGTGAGCTAGTTATAATTGGATATTTGACCAATTTACGATCCGATTCACCGATTTAGAGTCTAAGTGTTGGAAAATCATAAGTTAGCGTGTTTCGGATTTGAAATAGGTTTGGATTCGATCGGATCGGCATCGGATCGGCATTCGATAATTCAAAGTTGGAATTATTCCGTATTTCGGACTTACGAGCGAGTACTAATTGGATATTTGACCAATTTACGCTCCGATTCATCGATTTAGAGTCTAAGTGTTGGAAAATCATAAGTTAGCGTGTTTCGGATTTGAAATAGGTTAGGATTCGATTGGATCGTCATCGGATCGGCATCCGATAATTCGAACTTGGAATTATTCCGTATTTCAGACTTGTGAGCGAGTTCTAATTGGATATTTGACTAATTTACCCTCCGATTCACCGATTTAGAGTCTAAGTGTTGGAAAATCATAAGTTAGCGTGTTTCGGATTTGAAATAGGTCTGGATTCGATCGGATCATCATCGGATCGTCGGATCGGCATCCGATAATTCGAACTTGGAATTATTCCGTATTTCGGACTTGCGAGCGAGTTCTAATTGGATATTTGACCAATTTACGATCCGATTCACCGATTTAGAGTCTAAGTGTTGGAAAATCATAAGTTAGCGTGTTTCGGATTTGAAATAGGTTTGGATTCGATCGGATCGTCATCGGATCGGCATCCGATAATTCGAAGTTGGAATTATTCCGTATTTCGGACTTGCGAGCGAGTTCTAATTGGATATTTGACCAATTTACGCTCCGATTCACCAATTTAGAGTCTAAGTGTTGGAAAATCATAAGTTAGTGTGTTTCGGATTTGAAATAGGTTTGGATTCGATCAGATCGTCATCGGATCGGCATCCGATAATTCGTACTTGGAATTATTCCGTATTTCGGACTTGCGAGCGAGTTCTAATTGGATATTTGAACAATTTACGCTCCGATTCACCGATTTAGAGTCTAAGTGTTGGAAAATCATAAGTTAGCGTGTTTCGGATTTGAAATAGTTTTGGATTCGATCGGATCGTCATCGGATCGGCATCCGATAATTCATACTTGGAATTATTCCGTATTTCGGACTTGCGAGCTAGTTCTAATTGGATATTTGACCAATTTACGATCCGATTCACCGATTTAGAGTCTAAGTGTTGGAAAATCATAAGTTAGCGTGTTTCGGATTTGAAGTAGGTTTGGATTCGATCGGATCATCATCAGATCGGCATCCGATAATTCGAAGTTGGAATTATTCCGTATTTCGAACTTGCGAGCGAGTTCTAATTGGATATTTGACCAATTTACACTTCGATTCACCGATTTAGAGTCTAAGTGTTGGAAAATCATAAGTTAGCGTGTTTCGGATTTGAAATAGGTTTGGATTCGATTGGATCGTCATCGGATCGGCATCCGATAATTCGTACTTGGAATTATTCCTTATTTCGGACTTGCGAGCGAGTTCTAATTGGATATTTGAACAATTTACGCTCCGATTCACCGATTTAGAGTCTAAGTGTTGGAAAATCATAAGTTAGCGTGTTTCGGATTTGAAATAGGTTTGGATTCGATCGGATCATCATCGGATCGGCATCCGATAATTCATACTTGTAATTATTCCGTATTTCGGACTTGCGAGCGAGTTCTAATTGGATATTTGACCAATTTACGATCCGATTCACCGATTTAGAGTCTAAGTGTTGGAAAATCATAAGAGCGTGTTTCGGATTTGAAATAGGTTTGGATTCGATCGGATCGTCATCGGATCGTCATCCGATAATCCGAAGTTGGAATTATTCCGTATTTCGGACTTGCGAGCGAGTTCTAATTGGATATTTGACCAATTTTAGCTCTGATTTACCGATTTAGAATCTAAGTGTTTGAAAATCATAAGTGTGATAATATGATCTAAACTTAAATTAGTAAGATTCATATTTTTTACTATTATTATAAAGATTAGTAAGTACCTGATCATGAGAATGAGCCACCGCTAGACCGACTTATGAAGTCATTAAGCCGACGCTCCAGTTCCCTGCGAGCTTCTCTTTCCTCATCGAGGACCTTCTTCTCCGCCTCAACCCTCTGCTCGAGGGCCTGCCTCTGCTCTCGCTCCGCCTCAACCTTCTGCTCGAGGGCCTGCCTCTGCTCTCGCTCCGCGTCTAGCACAGACTGCAACTGAGTGAGAGCACCGGTCTGGGTGCCCGTGCCCTCGAGCGCATACCCTCTCGTCCAAAGTAGGAGGAGGGCGTGACTCCAAGGCCCGTACAGAGGACACGGCCGTGCGTGGCAGGTCTCAGCACAGTATCCATCGCTGAGTCGATAGATACTGAGCTGGAGGAGGAGCCGGCCTCGCCCGACGGGGTCACCAGAAGTCGCATCCTCTCCTATATGAAAACAACTAATGATATTCAATGATATTTTATGGCATTCGTATAAGAATATATTAACAGTAATTTAATTACTTACCACTTGCGAGGCAACCCTGTCGTCCAGAAATGACCCATCGGTACGCCGCCTCCTAGAGGCCTCAAAAAGGTCAATCCTATTAGGCTCGTGGCCCAAGGACTGTGTCTGTTGGACATATAAAATAAATAGATGAGTTAATATAACATGTATAGAGCTTTAAATAATAACAATGTTTGTATCATTTACCAGCTGCTGGGCAAACTGGGGCATGGAGGTCCTCCCCTTCACTAGAGCAGGTGTCGTTAAGGCACTTCTATTCTGCTTGCCTTTACGTGAACTCGCCTGTGTCAATCGATTAAATTTTGAAACATCAATACAAATTTTTAGTATAACATTAAAACAAGTACGAATCAACAAAATTATAATTATACCTGAAAGTGAGGGGTGGCCCAGTGAGCGACCAAAAACTGTAAAACGTGTAGCGATGGCGCGTCTCTCGTCCCGACCGCAGCCTGTACCGCCTCAGCCGGCTGGCCGACCAAGTAACCGTAGAGCTGGTAGAGCTCATGACGGTAATCCCTGTACCGCTCACCCATCATCTTCCACAAGTCCTCCCGATGGGTGTCGGTTTCCATGTTCTCCCATTTAAATTTCTCCTGTAAAATCAATTTAGAAACAAGTCATTTTATCAAATCAAATTATAAAGAAGTACGATATTATTCTAAAATGCTTTAATGAAACTAACGTACCAAAAACTGCTGATACATCCTCTCCTTATAGGATGCATCAATGTTCTTCCACCCCCTTAACCCCATAATCGGGGCATTCCTCTCCTCCCGTACTATAATACCGACCCACGTGGCGGTGTCAGAAGCGTGCTCGCCCACAAAGGTCCTGCCGCTCCACTGTAGGGAAAGTGGCTCGCGTAAGGTCGACAAGCGCTGGGCCGTCGTCATGCCCCGGTCGCCTACGTGCCTGGTGATCCTCGACCCTGCAAATAAAATATACATCAGTACTGAAGAAGTATTTACAACATGTATAAAACTTTAGATCTAAATATTACCTGTGGGCGTAGACGCTGTAGCCGAGTGCTGAGCACTGCTCGAAGCTCCGGAGGCTGCGACCACATCAGGAGCTGGTATGGAGAGAGGAACAATACTACCAGATCCGGATGGCTCGGCCTCGGACCCTGGGTTGGCAGCCGGAGCGCTCCGAGCTACCCCACCCCTGCCTCTACAAACATATGACCGTGATGCCATCTGAAACAGTTTAATTTACATATAAAACAGTAAGATTTACATATGAAACAATATAAAACAGTTTGATTTACATATGAAACAGTATGATTTATGAAACAATATAAAACAGTTTGATTTACATATGAAACGGTATGATTTACATATGAACCAGTTTGATTTACATATGAAACAGTATAAATTAATATGATATACATATGAAACAATATGATTTATATATGAAACAATTTGATTTTAATATGAAACAATTTGATTTGTATATGGTCTAGTCATTTTCTGTCTCATCTCTGTCACTCTCATCGTATCCATCTTCTATTATTTGATCTGTATTCGCTGTCCAGTTTATATTGTCGACATCTTTATTTTCGTCGTGCACTGCGTCGACAATGATTATCTCATCATTCTGGTATGCATCCAAATCATCATCGACGACCCCCGCATCCTTGTCTCCCATGTCATAAAAATCTCTAGGTGGTGACCTGACTATAATTTGCCAACCTGAAGAGGTATTATCCGGTGCATAAAATATCTATTCCGCTTGAGAGGCAAGAATGAATGGATCTTGATATTGGGTATTCAATCTCTTGCCAGTGTTGATGCTGATAAAACCGTATTTATCGACATTATAACCAGTCCCGCGATTATTAACATCATACCAATCACATTTGAATAATATGATCCGATTTTGGCCAAGGAATTTAATCTCGAGAATCTCGTTGAGGACGCCATAGAAGTCGATATTTTCTAATTCTTCTTGCTCACCGTTGATGACAACCCCACTATTTTGGGTTCTTCGTGATTTTTCACTATCTTTCGTCCGAAATCTATAACCGTTCACGATATAACCATCGTACGATATTGCGTCTTGCAAAGAACTACAAGATAAGCGTCAGAGATCCTCATTCATCAGCGGATCGTGGTTGTCGTGCAGCTTTTGTGCCTATAATAACCACATGACATTCATGATATGAACACATAATTATTGTTCGGTAATGGATGTCAATAAAATTCAGTAATGATGTGAATACTTACGTATTTCTCGAACCACGATGGGAATTCACGATCATGAATTTGGAGAGCATTTCGAGTACCCCGATTATTAATGATGGCTTTATGCTTCCTGTTTTACAGGTTATGAATTAGATTATAATTAGCACATATACTTAATAAATGGACTGAAAGAATAAGTAAATGATCGTAAAATGATTACTCAATGAATGACCACACTTCATCACATTGGCGTAACACATACATATATGACTGTTGAATCTCATCTACAGACAATCGACGGGTTTTGCCTCCTCCTACAGGTCTACCCATTTCGGCTAATATAGACAGACCCCCATCGAAGTCTATTGGACCACCGTTATAATTCCGCTCAAGTTGATTGAATCGCGTGTCTATACCATATAGGTATCTTGAGCAGAATGTTAGACATTCTTCTGCTAGGTATCCTTTAGCAATTAATCCCTCCGGACGACTTTTATTACGAATATATGATTTCAATATTCGCAAGTATCTAATTTGAGAAAAAAATATTTGGATGAATATATCAAAAACGATCAAATACATTGTGCGAATGAGACGAGACGATTATCTCTCGATAAAATACATCCAGCGGTAATGAACTGGGCCGCCGAGTTTGGCCTCATTTGCCAAGTGAACGGTCAAATGCACCATGACATCAAAGAAGGAAGGTGGAAATATCATCTCTAGCTTGCACAATGTGATCGCAATATCCCTCTCCATCTGATCAAGTTGGTCCACTCTAAGTACCTTCGAGCACAACTGTCTGAAAAAAGTGCTGAGCTCAATTAACGGACCGGACACCTGTTCGGTTAAATTCCCACGTATAGCAAGAGATAACAATCGCTGCATAAGAACATGACAATCGTGACTCTTTAATCCAGACAACTTCTGGCCGTTCTCTTGCACGCATCATGCGATATTCGAAGAATAACCGTCTGGCGTTTTCACAGACCGTAGGAATGCACATAAGACTGCCTTTTGCTGTAAGCTCATGGTGTAGCATACAACTGGCAACACATACTTATCCCCAATCTCTTGGGGATGAAGTGATTTTCGGATGCCCAACTCTTTAAGATCGAGACGAGATTTAAGATTATCCTTCGTCTTACCGTCGAGATTCAGCAGTGTTCCTATAATGTTGTCACACACATTTTTCTCGATATGCATGACATCCAAGTTATGCCGCAAGAGTAGGCTACTCCAGTACGGTAGTTTAAAGAAAATACTCTTCTTCTTCTTCCAATTATGCTCACGCGTAGATTCTTCATACGTTCTCTTCTTTTTACCTTTCCCAAGTGTCACGGCATCAAGCTGATCTAATTCGCACAAGACTTCTACCCCCGAAAGCTGCTCCGGGGTCTTTGCAAGTTCCTTCTTGCCGTTGAACGCTCTTTTGTTCTGCCTCCACTTATGGCCATCAACAAGGAATCTTCGATGGCCCATATAACAGAACTTGCCTCCGTTCTTCAACCGTAATGAATCTGTCTCCTTATTGCATGTAGGGCACGCCAATTTTCCTTTAGTACTCCACCCGGATAAGTTGGCATATGCAGGAAAATCGTTGATCGTCCATAGAAGTGCCGCATGCATCCGAAAATTCTGGCGCAACGAGGCATCATACGTATCGGCCCCAACTTTCCATAACTCGTTCAACTCCTCAATCAACGGCTGCAAGTAAATGTCAAAATTATTACCAAGCGACCTGGGTCCGGGAATGAGCAAAGAGAGCATTGTGTATGGCTTTTTTAAGCACATCTAGGGAGGCAAATTGTATGGAACTAGGACAACTGGCCAAATGTTGTACGACACACTTATATTCCCAAAGGGATTGAAGCCATCGCTAGCAATCCCTAACCTGACGTTGCGAACTTCACATGCGAATTCAGGATAGGTATGATCAAAATCTTTCCACGTCAGAGAGTCGGCCGGATGTCTCATAATCCCGTTATCTGTACGTTCTCGTGCATGCCACCTCATGTGCTCAGCAGTCTTCGATGATATAAACAACCTCTGAAGCCTGTCCCTAAGCCGGAAGTATATGAGAACCTTTGCAGATACATTTTTCTTCCTTCGACTGGTACTAGACTCAGCATCCGTCTCTTTATATCTAGTTGCTCCGCATATGTGGCATGACCGTGCATGATCGTACTTTTTCCGGTACAACATACAATCGTTCACGCATGCATCAATTTTCTCATAACCCAAACCGAGATCTTTAATTGTCTTCTTCGCCTCGTAGAATGATTTCGGTACTGTCTCACCCATAAGAAAAGCCTCTTTCAGCAACTCTAACAACATATTAAATGACTTATTACTCCAACCATTGAGGCACTTCAAATGAAGAAGCTTTACAGTGAAAGAGAGTTTTGTAAACTTCTCACACCCCGGGTATAGAGGTTGTTCGGCATCTTTAAGCAATCTGTAGAACTTGTCCGCTTCAATATTGGGCTGATCACCTGACGGTGTTTCCGTGCCTATTCCACCTTGCAAATCATGTATCATACCCTGCATGTCATCGTCATCGTTTGTATTAATATTATCATCAGCGATCATTGTGTTTGCAGTTTCACCGTGAGCTGCCATGGGGACTGCATCTAGCTCCTCACCGTGCGAGAACCAACGGGTATAGCTAATGTCAATGCCACGCATTACCAGATCAACCTCACATTCCTCTCGAACCTTCCTAGTCACCCTTCCGCAGTCTATACAGGGACACACAATTTTTCCATCAAGCGGTTCAAGACGCTCAAATGCAAAATCCAGAAATTTCTTGACTCCTTCTCTGTACTCTTGGCTCATGCGATTCGAATTACGCATCCAACTCTTATCGATCGAAGACATCTTCGTCTATCTGGTTATACAACACCTGAAGTAATTTCAAACAATGTTATAAGACTCCGCACAAATTCGGTTTCGGTTCCCGGGTAGGTGGAGAATTAAATAGATGGGGTAATTCTGAAATTAACAAATAGAGGCAACATAATTTGAACCTAGGACCTCGCAGAAACCAAAACTCTGATATCACGTAACCATCTTAAGCTTTTGGGTAAGATAGTTATCTAACATCTAGCTAGGCATTCCCTGTGACCATGACCTGACTGTCGAGCTGCTTAACTATGCTAATGAGTCGTCTCTAGCTTAATTAAGACCACTTACGTACAAACCCAGTTAGCCATATGCGTTTGGGACATATCTAGAGTTGCTTGGCTTAACCAAGATTGTCGGATTTTGATCCAAATCCGATTTGTTAAGTCGGATATGGATCTAATTTTTTTTATCTGATAATCCGATAACGATCCAAATCTGATAACCGTTTACTTATCAAGTTGGATATGGATTTAGGCGAACAGATCCATTAAGAACCAGATCCAACAATCTATTAACATAATATATTATATTTTATCCAATTTTAGATTAGATGTGCATTCAAGGAATGCATTGGGATCTTCTTTACATCCTTAAGAGATCAAGCCTCACTCCAAGGATTTGGTGACGCAAGCCCATGACATGGAGCTTAGTCTTACCACTCGAGGAGATTCAAAATCCAAAGACCCCACTCCCAAAGCTTTAAAGAAGGATAAGCCTTCAGACTCCAAAACGAAACAGGCGAACGTAGTCAACATCACCTCCTCTTCTAAGCCTTTAGGTGGAAAGGCCGAGAAGAACAATACTGAATTAGTGCCTTCACGGAATACCCTTAAAGAACTCGAGACCAAGGAATACCCATTCCTAGACTCCAAAGTTTCTGCAATGTTTGACCAACTAATGCAAGAGAAGTTGATCGAACTCCCTTCATCTAAAAGACCAAAGCAAGCTAATGCAAAGTGGAGGCAGATAGTGTAAGAGAGAAGAGAGAACATTTGTTCCTTCCATAATTTTTCAATAAACTCACATTATTTGAAATAAACATTTGAAGAAAATATGAAGAGATGGAACTTCCAAAATCTATCGTTAGAACCAGTTCCAAGATTAGCCCCTAAAGAAACCCAAAACAAAAGGAAAAGAGACACAATCAAGTGGGATTTGCAAGTTTCACAACCACCCTTTACAATTTAAACACAAGGCAATACTCATTGTGCAAATTCAAGCAAAATCAATGTGCATTCAAGGAGGAGGATCTCACCGGGGGGAGGAGGAGGAGGAGGAGGAGGAGGATCACTGGTGCCCACGAGGAGGAGGAGGAGGAGGAGCTCGCCGTCGGTCGATCGGAGGTGCAAGAGAGGGGAGGGGTGGCCGGCCGGAGGGACGCGAGGGAGGCCGGGGAGGGGGGGAGATTTAGAGAGAGAGAGAGAGAGAGGGGCGGGGAGATTTAGCGAGAGGGAGATTCAGATCGAAACAGAACAGAAGGGGATCGCTGGAAGTAATTTATACCAGGCTTTTTACCGACGAAAATTTTTAATTCCGTCGGTACAAATAACCTTTTTACCGACGGTAAAAAAATATCCGTCGGTAAAAATCGACGACGAAACTCAGGGTTCCATTTTTCCAGAGACTCGGTTTTTACCCTGAGTTTCGTCGTGGCATTTTTACCGACGGACATGTAATTTCCGTCGGCATAATGTCTTTATATCGACGGATAAATAACGTCCGTCGGTAAAATATCACGACGAAACTCAGGGTTTCATTTTTTCCAGAGACTCGGTTTTTACCCTGAGTTTCGTCGTGGCATTTTTACCGACGGATATGTAATTTCCGTCAGTATAATGGCTTTATACCGACGGACAAATAATGTCCGTCGGTAAAATATCACGACGAAACTCAGGGTTCCATTTTTTCCAGAGACTCGGTTTTTACCCTGAGTTTCGTCGTGGCATTTTTACCAACGGACATGTAATTTCCGTCGGCATAATGGCTTTATACCGACGGACAAATAACATACGTCGGTAAAATATCACGACGAAACTCAGGGTTCCATTTTTTCCAGAGACTCAATTTTTACCCTGAGTTTCGTCGTGATATTTTACCGACGGACGTTATTTGTTTGTCGGTATAAAGCCATTATACCGACGAAAATTACATGTCCATCGGTAAACAGATATACGTTTTACCGACGGACATATGTCCGTCGGTATAAACTCATTGTACCGACGGAGATATATATTACGTCGGTATAAACCATTTTACCGACGTATTATATATGACCGTCGGTAATAAATGTGCAAAAAAAATTAAAAAAATCGAAGTTATAATACCGACGGACATTATTGGCACCGTCGGTAAAAAGTATATTATTACCGACGGGAATGAAAATGTCCGTCGATAAAGAACCTATTTCTTGTAGTGTGTAATGCTCCGATTACTGTGGCTAAGTTTTCCTGAAGATTCGAGTCTCCATTTCCAGCCATTTCTCTGAAAAAGAAAAGATAAAGTTGACCCATGTCTGATGCAACTTCTTCATTTATTTCATAAATCATAACTGACTCAACATTCACATGTAACCAACTACTATTTTAAAGAACATGGGATGATCACAATGATATTCATCGCCAACTTTCCCACAGATACATCTGTAATGTTTGGAAAAATCGGTTTTAGTTTCAGTTTTCTTAGAGATAGCTAATTTCTTTTCCTTCTTTGGCTTCATGATTTTCTTCTTAGGTTTCACCTTTACTTCTAAAGAGATACCTTCTAGTGTTTGTTAAGAAAAAAAATAACTTATAAGTTTAATTAAGATACCTAATATGATCTCTAGAGTGTGTGGCTATCCTATCAATATTCTTCTCTCAATCTTCTAATTCCCTATGACTTATTATCCAGGCTCTGATACCAAGTTATAACACCCAATATTTTTCCAGTTTTATTCTAACTGCAAAAATAGATAGGGTGTTAAAGGAATAACTTAGTTTGATCAATCCCACTAAGAGAAGTAAGGGAAATAGAGCTAATATTATTAATATCATTAATTCATTACAATACGTGCTTCAATAAAAATAAAAAAACTTTATTTAAGATTATTCCTTCCAGCTTGCTGATGACTACTGCTCTTCGTCCGGCTCAGGTTCCATGTACGGTTCGTATATCAGATCTCTAATATCCTCTAAATTTTTTTCTTCAGTCTCAAATGCCTCCCTTACAGTGTTAGGGTCTGCAACCAAATCATTTGTAGGAGTGTGAGCCTTAAAACAACATAGGCCCAATAGAGGATAGGATTCTAGGGATATTCTCACTACAAATATATGCTAGAAAATACAATTATGCGAAATAAAGTGAATTATTATCATATGTGAAAACATTAATCAACTGGACACTCTTTTGGGCCTCAGCCCGGGACAAAGTGTCAGATCTAGAGTCTTTCCGGGCAAGCTCTACACCTAGGTACGTTTACCAGGTATGCCCCACACCTAGGGTCTTTAAGGTCATACCATGCAAGCCCCACACCTAGAGACATTTTGGCTACATAGCCTGGCAAGCTCCACACCCTCAATTGATTAATATTTTTTAATATCAATATAACAATAATTACTCATTATTACTAACATAATTAAAATTCTAAGACAAATTTATTGTAGGAATATCCCAGTTCTGCTCCCCTACCTGAAGAGAGAATCTTTCACCCGATGAAGATACCTTAGTAAGCTCATGACCTGAAATATATTTCTATATTTTGTTAGTTTTACATTTTTATTTCACAAGGATCAGACGGAATCAAATTCCAATGTTGGATGTCTTAGGTTTTTTTTTTTATATAGCTAAACTAATGTATTTTATCATATAGGGGTATTTATGTTATTTTTAAAATAATTTAAATTTATATCTATGTTGTAGGGTTTTTCGTTCTAAAAACGTAGCCACAAACGGAACTCAAATCGGAGTTCGTTTGCTCTAGTTATGGCCAAAATAGCCTGTATTAGCGGTTTAGAATAGATGATCTGCCTTAAGTAAAAAGGGTCGGTTGCCTTTACTAATTGGGTTCAGTTTAACTATTATCTGGGTGATTCTATCATAATGATAGTGGTTAGTTATTGAGCTTTGGCTCAGAACTATTTTAGTGAGCCCAGCCCAACTAAATGGGCTGGCCCATTTGTTTAATGGGCTTCGGCCTAAAGTTGTGATTGTGAGCCCAGCCCATAACCTAATGGGCTAGCCTATTTGTTTAATAGGCTTCGACCCAAAGCTGTGATTGTAACCCTACCCCTTTGGCCAATCGGGCTGACCGGCGAAGCACGACAGCGACCGGCGGCGACCTGTAGCGGACGGTGGCGAGCAGCGACCGGCGGCTGCAGGCAACGGAGGTGGCTGCGGTCGGCGGAGGGCTGCGACCGGCGGAGGGGCTGGGCAAGGTGGGCACGGTTTTCAAGGCGAATAGGTTGAGTACAGAACTATTGAGGTTAAGGGGCTTTTATAGGGTTTTTTTCGAAATACCAAGAGGCTAGGGTCTTAATTGCAAATCGGCCCATTATTGTATTGATTATTTTCGTTGAGTCACTCTCTCTTTTGACCATTTTCATCCGATCATAATCCAAAGGTCTACAGCTGGTTGCCTCTTGGTCTCCCCCCCCCCCCCCACTACATATATTTATTTTCTGTAGTTTAGAATGAATAATTACAAGAATTTTCTGGTTAGAGGGGGAAGATAAAAGACTTTTTAAATAGGTCTATAGTTCAAACCCTACTATTAGTCTTTTTGTTTTTGTTTTTTTTTTTTAATTTTAATTTTTAAATGCTCTATATGTGGTCAAAACGTAAAAGTTTGTATACGGTTTTTAATCGTTTTGATGAGCCGGACACAGTGGCATAGTCCAATTATTATTTCAAAAATTCTTTTAAAATTTTAATTATTTCAAAGTTTCGGGATGTTACACCGCCTCCCTTCCATGTGGTCCCGTCGCACCCTCTTTCTCCCTCCGATCGAGATCTTCTCTCTCCCTCTGATCGAGAAGCGCTCTGCGTGCGGACGGGTGTTGAAAATAGTCCCATATTGGTAAAGTTGTGGAAGTTCCATGTCTTTTTATATTGTTGCCCCCTCCCTCTCATCACCAGTTTTGAGGGGGCACGAGAATCGTAACATGGTATCAAAGCTAGGCCCCACCCATCTTTCCTTCATGAGGTCATGTCGCACCCTCTTTCTCCCTCCCTCAGATTGAGAGGTGCTCTGTGTGTGGGTGGGTGTTGAGAATAGCCCCACATCGGTAGGGGTGTGAGTTCCATGTCTTTATATATTGCTGCCCCCTCCCTCACATTATCGGTTTTGAGGGGGCATGAGAATTGAACATGGTATCAGAGCTAGGTTCCACCCCGTCTCCCCTCCATGTGGTCTCGTCGCACCCTTTTTCTCCCTTTGATTGAGATATTCTCCCTCCCTCCGATCGAGAGGCGCTCTGTGTGCGGGCAAGTGTTGAGAATAGTCCCACATCGGTAAAGGGGTGGGAGTTTCACGTCTTTATATATTGTTGCTCCCTCCCTCTCATCACTTGTTTTGAGGGGGGGAATCATGACATGGGATCAGAGCTAGGTCTCACCCCATCTCCCCTCCATATGGTCCTGTCGCACCCTCTTTCTCCTTCCAATCGAGATCTTCTCCCCCCTCCGAGCGAGAGGCGCTCTGCGTGCGGGTGAGTGTTGAGAATAGTCCCACGTCGGTAAAGGGGTGAAAGTTCCACGTATTTATATATTATTGCCCCCTCCCTCTCATCATCGGTTTTGAGGGGGCACGAAAATCGTAATATGGTATCAAAGCTAGGCCCCACCCCGTCTTTCCTCCATGTGGTCTCGTCGTACCCTTTTTCTCCCTCCGACAAAATCTTCTCCCTCCCTCCGATTGAGAGGCGCCCTGTATACGAGTGGGTGTTGAGAATAGCTCCACATCGGTAAAGGGGTGGGAGTTCCATGTCTTTATATATTGCTGCTCCCTCCCTTTCATTATCGGTTTTGAGGGGTCACGGGAATTGTAACATGGTATCAGAGCTAGGTCCGACCGCATCTCCTTTCCATGTGGTCCCGTCGCACCCTCTTTCTCTCTCCGATCGAGATATTCTCTCTCCCTCTGATCGAGAGGCTCTCTGCTTACGGATGAGTGTTGAGAATAGTTCCACATCAGTAAAGGGGTAGAGAGTTCCACGTCTTTATATATTGTTGCCCCTCCCTCTCATCACCTGTTTTAAGGGGGCATGAGAATCATAACATGGTATCAGAGCTAGGTCTCACCCCATCTCCCCTCAATGTGGTTCCTTTGCACCCTCTTTTTCCTTCTGATCATGATCTTCTCCCTCCCTCCAATCGAGAGGCGCTCTGCGTGCGGGCGGGTGATGACAATAGTCGTTTTTGTGAGGAGATGAGTATTTGATACCATGTGAAGAACCTAGACCCTTGGATACCCGTCACCTTACAAGCTGGTTTTGTAAGGAGATGGGTACATCCAAAGGTATGGATTCTTCACATAGTATCAGAGCCAGACCTGCTCTGGGAGCTCCTCCCGATTGTGCCCTTGCCACACATGTCTGCGTGGGGGAGAGGGGGGGGGGGGGGTGTTGAGATGGCCATGCCTCATACAGGTTAGTCCGTTGAGAATAGTGCCACATCGGTAAAGGGTTGGGAGTTCCATGTCTGTATATTATGTTGCCCCCTCCCTTTCATCACCGGTTTTGAGGAGACCCGGGAATCGTAACATGGTATTAGAGCTAGGTCCCACCCCGTCTCTCCTTCATGTGGTTTCGTCGCGCTCCCTTTCTCCCTCAGATCGAGATCTTCTCCCTCCCTCCGATCGAGAAGCGCTCTGCGTGCGGGCGGGTGTTGAGAATAGTCCCACATCGGTAAAAGGGGTGGGAGTTCCACGTCTTTCCCGTGCCCCCTCAAAACCGGTGATGAGAGAGAGTGGGGGGGGGGGGGGGGGGGGGGGGGTCAACATAATATAAAAGACATGGAACTCCCACCCCTTTATCGATGTGGGACTATTCTCAACATCCGCCCGCACGTAGAGTGCCTCTTGATCGGAGGGAGGGAGAAGATCTCGATCTGAGGGAGAAAGATGGTGCGGCGGGATCACATGGAGGGGAGACAGGTTGGGGCCTAGCTCTGATACCATGTTACGATTCCCGTGCCCCCTCAAAACTGGTGATGAGATTGAGGGGGAAACAATATATAAAGACGTGGAACTCCCATCCCTTTACCAATGTGGGACTATTCTCAACAAATATATTACTTGGTATTGACTAATTCTTGATTTAGGGAAAACCCGAGGGTAGAAACGAGACAAGCTGAACTGAGCGGAACCGTGCTGGGGCTTGGCTTGACATTCCCCAAGGGAAGCTTGATGAGCTCAACATGAGCGTAAATAGAACTAAAAAATGCGTTGGCTTATTAGATCGGTACTATACAAAATCGAACTCGAGATTGTAATTCAAACTTGAATCCTCAACTTAAGTAGTACCATTGCTGTGCATTCAAACTTCGAACTCTGAACTTAGGCGCGACATTGGCTTGAAATCCAGCTTTCGACAAAACCGAGTTATGACTCGCTATGGATTAGTTCTGTTTAAGAGGCACCCCGATGTGCCGTCCTCCAGAAATGACACATCGGTTTTCGTTACCTCGCAGATCTTTGGTTTTTTGTCCCTTTTCTTCGATTTTTTTCCCCGGATACAGAAATGCAGAATATTTCCGGATAAGTGGGAGATGAGGCTTATGTGAATCATGAGCGTCGAGCATCAAACAATTCGTTTCCCTCAAGGTAGTGGATTGCATATCTGAGGCTGGTGGTTAGATTCCTTTGCTGTGTCCCTTCTCTCTTGTGTCTCAATCATATTCTCTCTGAGTGTCCTCTCTTTCTTTTGGTCTGTGGCCATGGATTCAAAGTTGATGCCTCTGGTGAATAGGACTGCTGCTCTCACTGGGACTCTTTTGACAGGTCAAAATACTTCATATCATTCTTTGCTGAGATTTATTTATTTAATTTATTTATCGTTGTTTTTTTGTGGCCGTTGGACTCTACATTCCCCTACGATCCAGCGCTACATGTAGAGTAATGCTATTCCAACATCGAGTGGGAACATCGGACGTGAACATCCTGGCCTCACAGTCGTCTGATGCCTGATAGTCGGGGGTGAGCGTGGTTCACCAGTCGGGGTGGGTGGCTGATCCAGTACCACGTCGTGATGTTTCTGATCAATGTTCCTACCTGAAATTCTCAGGAATATGCAGAGGTTGGAGCTTTTTGCTTGGACACATGAATGATGCAGACCTGGACAGATAGGGATGGCAGTGGCTCGAAATGGACGGGACAAGGTAATCTTGGTTTCGTGTGTTTAAGAAATATGACGTGAACTGTATCGGTCGAAATTGAGATTGCCACGAATAAAATTAATTCTTTATCCGAAAAATGGTTGATCATCAATTAACCACGAGTAAAATTAATCTTTAATACATAAAAATTGAGATAAGCACGAGGTTGAAGGAACGAGGACCATTTGGCTTTCGCAGGAGCTATGTTTATGAGGGTTGTTTGGGTCTGACAAGGTGCATGTGTCGTGGACCACCACCCGAAGAACACACACGGTACGTGGTCCAGCCAGCTCAGTTGAACGAACGACATCTCGGTCACATAAGAATCGACTTGCATAGATTTTTTTTATTTAATTTTATCATAAGTTGGTTCATGTGCGATTAGAAGCATGGCTTGTTTGTGGATTCCTCCAAAATTAATATCCAATTATCTGAAAACTCACTCACATTTTAGTATTTGCAAAAAAACCCCTCGTGTACATACATTTGTGTACACACACCAGTAAAAGCGTGTACATGTATTACTGAAACTGTGGAGGTTTGCGCATATACTGAAGCGTTGGGGAGGTTTCAGTAATTGGCCTATTAGTTGGGGTCGATTAGCGAATTTTTCTTAGAAATATGAATTTTAAGGACTCCGCTGATTGCAGGAAGAGTACGATGATCGAACTGTAAATCAGAGCGTCGGGTGGACCCCAAAAACACAGCCCTTTAATGAGAATGGTCCTCTAAGTTGTGGGGGAGCTGAGGATGTGCTGGAAGATCAGTCACATGTAGGGGTGGCAATGGGTCATGTCGGGTAGGGTTCGTGTCGTGTCTAGTTTCGGGTCGTGTCCAAAACCCCTAGACCCGGATCCGGACCCGACCCGTTTAACTAATTGTGTCTAGATCCTAAACCCGCACCTGACCCGTTTATAAACGGGTAGACCCGATAAGACCCGTTAGACTCGTTTACCACACGGGTTTATTCAGTTGACCTGATCCGACCCAATCCGACTCGACCCGACCTAACCCGATAGACCCGCTGATACTATATATTACTGTATCGAATTGTGGATAGACCCGACCCGATCCGTTGAATTTTAAACGGGTCTTTCCAGGTCTATCATGTCTAGACCCTAAATCCGGACCCGATCTGTTTATTAAACGGGTCTATCGTGTCGACCCGTTTACGACCCGAACCCGTTTAGCCCTGACCCATACCCGCTAACTTTGTGTCGGGTCCGAAATTGCCAGCCCTAGTCACATGACTCACATGAGAAGAGTAATTATAAATGTGTAATTGAGTGAGAGGTAGTAGTTAAAGAAGCAGAGAGCCTCAGACACCAGTCCTCATTTGGTCTCCCCTCTAATCCACAAGGAAATAAATAAGGAGAAATGATACCTCCATAAGGTGGTGGGCCTGATTCATTAGAGTCGTCTGATGGTAGGCACCGCCACGGGTGAATTTATCTCAGCCAGAATTGATGGCGGTTGATGCATCAGTCCCACCACCTTACGATACAGGACGCCCTATGAAATCTCTACTTTATTCATTAGCACTTTTATATTTAGATGAAAAACACTAAATTTGAGTTTTATCTTTACCCCCACAAAACCAAGGTTTTAAATGACATTATAGTGGTCCAGGTTTTCACATGACCTTTATGACGGATGTAATGACGGTATGACGATCTTTATGACGGTTTTTAAAAATTAATAAAACAGAATTAAAAGTTTGTTATTCACGTTATTACGTAATTTGACTGATGGCATAACGAGAGTGTCACGATGCTTTGACGGGCAAAATAACGGTGATTAATTTTTTAATAATATATAAAAATTTTGTTTAATAAAATATAAAGTTTTAATAAAATTTTTATTAACTTGGTTAAATAAATTTGACACTAGGAATTTACATAAAAATTATAATATATGCTATATAATAAGGGAGCCCGGGAGACAAAAGAAGATATATTTGAGTCTGTTCGATCGTTACGTAAGTGCGATTCATTGAAAATGGTGGAGGGGTGCGATCCATGAAGTGGTGCGATCGAACGGTTAGTTACCGTAACTGTTTTCCTTCTCGCTATAGATATCCTTCCCGTTTCTCTTTCTCAGATCGATTGATCCTCGCCCGGTGGTTGCAGTACATACTTCTCTCTCTCTCTCTCTCTCTCTCTCTCTCTCTCTCTCTCTCTCTCTCTCTCTCTCTCTCCTATCGTTCTCTCCTCCCCGTGTCTGTCGATGTCACCGAAGACGGCCGTCCGAGGGCTGATAGGCACATGGGTCACTAGTTTAACAATATTATGGAAGTATTTTGAATTTATATTGCACCTAAAATATAATCGATAAATAAATAAAAAGAATTATAGATAAAAATATCTATTTTTATTATAATTTATAATTATAATATGTTAATTCAATGAAAAATAGAGAGAAAGCAACAAAATGAGTGTTATTTAGCCGTCATATCGTTATGGCTGTCATGGCAGTTTCGAACGCTTAGAAAACGGACACCCGTAATATCTATACTTTTTATGACGTTATAGAGGTTTGGGTATCATGATGCCAGTTGTTAAAACTATGCACAAAACAGAGAAAATTTTTTGTTATTTATTTTGAATTGCATTTTTCACATACAGAAATTATTTTTCTAATTCGGTAGAGATGCCCGATTAGCTAGGGACTTTTGTAATTATATGGGGAGCAATGCTATTCATACCGAAAGCTTTTACCGAATCTTTCACACCGAATGATGTGGCAACCTATCAAAGCGTCCCTTTGCCTATCAGGCTCAGTGCGATTCATAGGGCTGGGTGAAACAGACGACTGTGATTGCGACACATCATTCTGTGCCAGGGATTTAGTAAAAGCAAACTAGTCAAACAGTTATTTTTTTTAAAAAAACTCAGAGATAAGTAATTTTTACACAACAATTAATGATAAATATTGATAAAATAGGAATCAATCTGCAAACTGCATTATCTTACACTGCAATCTCCTTGCTTGACTCATGGATTTACTCATCTCGATGGTGGTGGTCGACCCTCCCCAAAACAAAACAAATCAAATTATATTGGAAATGGATCATAAAAAATAAAAGAGTAAGTTACATAAAACCCACTGAACTATTGTCAATTTTCATGTTACCCCCTTGGACTAAAAAACCAAACAAAATACCCCTAACGTAATGTAAAATATCTTCACCTCGTCTCCTCCTTACAAGTTCGATATGTCCAGAAAATGGTAAATGATCATGTGTTCTATTAATTCTATTAATGGTTTACCTCTCTAGATAGTTTAGGTTGTATTTTGTTTCGGTTTTTAGGTCGGGGTATAGTGAATCTAGGCAATAGTTTTTTTTTTTTTTTTGTGTGTGTGTTGGGGGGGGGGGGGGGGGGTTGATGAATGATATAGAGATGATTTTCTACAATTATGGTAAAATGCAAGTGGTTGTAAGAATTTTTTTTGGGAAATTTTATTCATACCCCAAAAATCTGTAATTAGCCCCCGTATCCTTAGCGTTTCTCAATAACTTACTCAACAATCCTTTAATACCAACAATGCCCTTTTTTTTATACCCCAAACCCCAAAGCCCCTGCTCAGCGTCTTTTGTACCCCAACCCAACCCAATGTTCGTTTAAACTTAGCCCCGCCCAACCCATCGGGTTGTGTGGGGTGGGTTCGGGTTAACCCGCCCAAAGTCGGGTTGGTTTCGGGTTGGCCCGCCCAAGTTGCAGCTAGTGGTGGCAATGAGTCGTGTCGGGTTCGTGTCGTGTTTAGTTTCGTGTCGTGTCCAAAACCCCTAGACCCGAACCCGACCCGTTTAACTAATCGTGTCTAGATCCTAAACCCGTACCCGACTCGCTAATAAACAGGTAGACACGATAAGACCCGATAAGACCCGTTTACCACCCGGATCTATTCAGTTGACCCGATCCGACCCAATCCGACTTGACCCGACCTGACCCGAAAGACCCACAGATTTTATATATTATAGTATCGGATTGTTGGTAGACCCGAGCTGACCCGACCCGACATGACCTATTGAATACTAAACGGGTCTTCCTGGGTCTACCGTGTCCAGACCCTAAACCCGGACCCGACCCGTTTAATAAACGGGTCTATCGTGTCGACCCGTTTACGACCCGAACCCGTTTAGCCTTGACCCAGACCCGCTAACTTCGTGTCGGGTCGAGGAGAAATGATTCGGGTTGGGCTCGGATTAGCCCGCTCAAATTCGGGTTGGGTTCGGGTTGGACTCGGGTTGGGTTCAGGTTGGCCCGCCCAAGTTGCAGCTCTACTTGTGCCTTCAAGTATCAGCCAACTGCATGGGGTTTATTTAAGAGTGGGGTGTATTCAAGAGTGCATATAATTGGAGTATATTTAAGGGGGTATGTGTTTGATTGTGGTATAATCAAGTTGGGGCGGGCCATTTAACTGGGGTGTATTGACGGTGGGGTGTAAGGGGGAAGGGTATTTTTGGGATAAGAATGGGGTATGAAAAAAAAAAATGGGGTGTATTCAAGTTTCTTGGAAATGGGGACTAATTACAGATTTATGGGGTATGAATAATATTTCCCTTTTTTTTTTGCATAAATTACACTTTACCCCCCGAAGTAAAGCCCAAAATCACTTAACTCCTCTGAAGTTTCTTTGTTCCAAATCGGTCTATTAATTTTGAAATGTTAGCACAATACACCCTTTTGTCACCTAATAAATTTCTTATTGGTAATTTCTCTCTAAAAAAAAACTGAATTGAAGCGGCAAAATGTAGTTTATTAACTATAGGATTTAAGCATTTTTGGGCTAAACTTCAGGGGGGTTAAGCATAATTTACCCAAAAAGCTTAGGGTTATTTTGACTTAGCCTCCCCATTTTCATAATGCGTTTTGTGTTACCCCCGAATTGTTCAAAATTAGGATTACCCCCCAATTTTTGACATAATCATCTATCAGGTGCCAAAATGGGGGGGGGGGGGGGAGGGGGGGTAAGTCAAAATAATATTTTCTTTCCCTCTCTTGTTTCCCCCTTTTCATCTCTCTTGATCTCTATCTCTATCCCCCTTCAAAAGCAGCTGCCGCCGACCCCCAACCTTATTTAAGAAAACCCTAACCTCCAATCCCCCCTGATCCCTACATCATCTAGTCCCCCTCCTCCCCCTCATCGAAGCCCTAACCCCCTTAAGAAATTAATTGGTGGCTTAAGGTTTGAAGGTTTTTTGTACCTCCACCATTTTCTTAAAAAAATTGAATTCAGAGGAGTTGACCTGATTGTAGGGGGGTAGAAAAGTAAAAAAACAACAGGGGAAAAAAAGAGAGGGTTGACCTGGTTGGCAACCATTGGCTCCGGCCGTGGCCCTCCTTCTTGCTCATTTTCGACGATTGCTCCCCTGTAAGCTCTGATTGTGGCTTTTTTTGCCTCGACTGAAGGGAGGAAGAAGAGGGGTCGGACTCTCCTTGCTCTGGCTCCTATTATGTAACTGCTACCCCTTCTTAGTAGGAGATGGAGATTGTAAGAAGGGGTCAGGTTTCCGTGAGGGGAAGAAGGAGGTTGGATGATTTCGAGATAAGGAGGGGATCGGTGGTTAGGCTTTTCTTAAATAGGGTTAGGAGACAACAACTTCTACGTTTGAAGGGGAATAGAGATAGAGAATGAAAGGGATGAAGTGGGAAAAACGGAAGAGGAAAAAAAGAAGATTATTTTGACTTATTCCTTTATTTTGATAATGCGTTTGTGTTACCCCCAATTTGTTCAATATTAGAATTACATCCCCATTTTGACGTTCGATAGATGGTTCGGTAAAAAATAAAGAAATAATTCTAATTTTGAACAATTTAGGGGTAACACAAAATACACTATCAAAATGAGGGGTCAGTCAAAATAACCCAAAAGTTTTACACAAAGATTAACAAGGAAATAAACATCTGAGTCTGTCAGTCTCATGTGGGACAACTGCAGCAAGCTCATGCTGCTCATCACAGCCAACCACCCCCATCGGAGCACATGATCCTGTTCTCTCTCTCTCTCTGCCTCTCTCTCTTCCATATTAAAGAAGCCTCAGCTAGACAAAAGCCATGCATTCATTGCACGGTGGCGCCTCCGCTGTCCTTTTCCATTCAACCCTTCACCCTCACTGTCGCTCATCGCACGGTTCAAGGAAGCAAGCAATGGCCCAGAACTCTAATTTTCTGAGAGCACAAAGGTTGTGGCCCTTGTGGGGTATGTGGGTTCGGCTTCAGACATTGTAGCGCGAGCTCCCAATCATATCCCACTCCAACAGCCGCAGGAGCATCAGGCCGCCACCATGCTGAGTGGTGGTGACGGTGGGAGGAGGAGGAGGAGCAGGAGGAAGAAGAGAGGGTCATGGTTGCTGCTGCATCCTCCTCTGCTCCCTTGGCTTGTCATACCTCTTCTGTCTCTGCAACCCCGTGGGGCTGCTGCCTCTGATATCGCCGTCAGCTTCTTCAGGGCTCCGCCGCTGATCTCCCCATTGCCTTCCGCTGCATTTGCGTTCGAGTTTGGGGATGGAAGGAACGGGGATCTCTGTAGAAATTGCAGTATCAGCTGCAAGGTTAGTGACATTGCCCCCCTTCTCTCTCTCTCTCTCTCTCTCTCTCTCTCTCTCTCTCTCTCTCTCTCTCTCTCTCTGTGTGTGTGTGTGTGTGTGTGTGTGTGTGTGGGTGTTTGCCCCTTCTTTATTTATTGATCGGCATGTTGGGCAATGTACTAGCTTGCATGAGAATCCTGCCGGATAGTCTCTACATTTTAGGGAAGTTCATGGAAACGTAGCAGAATGACAGCTCCAGTAGTGTTTTTAAAAGTGTTTTTAAGGCATTTTCTTCTCTGGATGAGAAAGTACTCTTGGAATTGCTTAATTTTTTTCTTTGCATATGTTGGAAAATTCATGAAGTAATTACTCCCTGTTCAAGAACCTTTTTCTTAAACAAAAACATAGAATGTGAAAAGGTCACTTCACAATAGAATCAATAGATCTTTCTACTTTTAGTTTGTTAACGGATAGTCCCACATCGGTAAGGGAGGCACCCATCACCCGCTTAATATACCCCATGTGGACCTCCCCTTACAACCCGGGTTTTGAGGCGTGAGGGTATCTAACATGGTATCAGAGCTGGGTTCACTACTCCCGCTCCCGCTCCGGGTGCTCCCCACCGATCGTGCCTTGCTACGCGTGCTCCGCGTGGGAGGATCCTTGCCACGCGTGCTCCGCGTGAGGGGGAGTGTTAACGGATAGTCCCACATCGGTAAGGGAGGCACCCATCACCCGCTTAATATACCCCATGTGGACCTCCCCTTACAACCCGGGTTTTGAGGCGTGAGGGTATCTAACATGGTATCAGAGCTGGGTTCACTACTCCTGCTCCCGCTCCCGCTCCCGCTCCGGGTGCTCCCCACCGATCCTGCCTTGCCACGCGTGCTCCGCGTGGGAGGATCCTTGCCACGCGTGCTCCGCGTGAGGGGGAGTGTTAACGGATAGTCCCACATCGGTAAGGGAGGCACCCATCACCCGCTTAATATACCCCATGTGGACCTCCCCTTACAACCCGGGTTTTGAGGCGTGAGGGTATCTAACATAGTTAAAGTATGTACATTGATTAGGGCACATCCTCACAAAGTTGGAACTCATCATTAGTTTGGGGGGTGGGGGTGGGGAGCCGATCTCCACCCTCGATTCCGTTGGTCGATGAGGTTGCTTGCCGGAGGAGGATTTCAACAGGACCTTCGTGTCAGCTCTGCAAGTGTGTTGCCTGACAACTGCTCCGCCGCCTGACAACCGATTCGTGTTAGGCGGCAAGCGGGCCTCGGTGCTCGCCTTTGGTTGCTAGTTCTTTAAATTGTTAATTGTGGCGAGCCTCGCAAGGTCGCCCCATGACCGAACTTGTGTGCTCGCCACCGTGTCATCTATTTCTCTTAGGTCATGAGGGGTCACCAGGTCGTCCAAAGGCTGATCCTGTGTGGTCGTTACGGGACGAGCTCCTCACTCCTGCTTTGGGAGCTCTTTGCTGACGTCACGATGGCGTCACCCCTGACGTCACCACCAAGTCCCCCAAGAGTTCGCCATGTGTGGTCGTCACTCCTTGCTCCTTAGACAAGCTCTCTGCTGACGTCACCCATGACATTACCAATAGGTCGCCCGATGACTGGCCGTGTGTGCTCGTCACAAGGCGAGCTTCTTGCTCCTGCTTAGGCGAGCTCCACGCTGGAGTCACGATGACGCCACCACCTGGTCGCCCAAGGGCTAGCCTTGCGTGGTTGTCGCGAGACGTGCATTCCATGCACATCCTTGGCCGAGCTCATTGCTGACATCACGATGATGTCACCCATGACGCTGCACTAGCTAGGTCACCCGAGGGCTGGCCCTGCATGGTCGTCACTTGTCATGGGTTGTGTTCTTCGCGCATGCCCTTGGTCGAGCTCCTGTCCTTTACCGAGCTTGGCCATCTTTGCCTTGGATTTTTCTAGAGTTTTCGTAGTGATCATGATGCTGTCACATGGCGAGCATCCATGCTGTCGTGTTACTCCTCTATGCAGTCACATAGACAACGAGCGGGAGACATTTCTGGCACCCACTGTTTGGCTGGGACAAAAATAGTAGTTCGTCGGAGATGTCAATAGTTACGGAAAGACAAAAATGGAATTATCAGAAACGAGTAAATTTAACTAGAGACTTCGACAGAACTTAGGAACTGCCCAGACAAATAAAATGAGCCAAAAATGATGAGAATTTTGTAAATATTTCCGATTTTCAATAATTCGGTGCATTACTCATTTTTCTTCCGCTTCTTTGATAGGAAGCAATTTTTTGTTAGATACCCGATTGTATGGTTATTAATGAGAGAACTTCACATATACGTCTCCTAAACTGGGTACATAGGTGTTTTATCTTTTGAATGATGATATGTAAGGCACATGTCACCTACACTAGGTGATACAGAACTGTCTGAGATGAACTGGACTAGTGAGACCAAGGTAACAGACAGCTTATCTTAGAGGAGCTTAGATTTGTTTTGAAGAGTTAAAAGAGGGGGAGATCTATGGATTTCAAATCTTTAATAATGAATTATTCATAAAAGATTTGAAGCATGTGCGACTGTAGCATCTAAACTTTGATAGTAATGGATAGTAAAGCAAATGAAGCTTGTTAACTTGTAGTCTTTAGTTAGGCTATTTCTATGTTTTTCAGGTATGTAATAATGGCAGCTCTGTAGTTTTGTGTTTAGGGGCAATTTTACCATTTTGGAGCTCTCACATGTATGAGTCACACATGCTCTGTGTGTCCATCCTTCTTCCCGCCAAATAAGGGCTTATTAGATGTAGTGTGTTAGTATTATATTAGTCCCACCTCGGTTGTGGTAACATAATGGTGTGCGTACTTTCTCTATATAAAGAGAGGTAGTCTTATGTAATGTAAGTGTGTGATTAATGAGATAATACAAGGAGGTTTTCTCCCCAATCCTTTTCTCTCTCCCCCTCTCTTCGTAACATGGTATCAGAGCCAACCTTCTTGGCCTAGCGTTTCGAAAATCCTTCTCTAGCCTCGGCCTCCCCGGTCGCCGTCGGCGACCTCGGGGAGGCCAGGCATAATAAAATTTTGTTTTCCCTCATCTGTGCGAGCGAGTCCGGTCCTGCGCCCCCGCCATCCGAGCGCTGCGTCGGCGGCGTCTTCTCTCCGGTTCAGCAGCAAGATCTGGCGCCCACCGTGGGGCTGCTTGACGGCGTTCTTGCGCTCGACCTCCATCTGCAGCTCCGCCTCGCGGATGGCAACGGCCTTGATGGCCTCGACCTCTGCCACCTGTGCCTGCCGGGTCCACCCGGCCTTCTTCATGGCGAGCTCGGCGTTGGCGGCGGCGTTGGCCGCACAGACGTCTCGTGGGATCTCCTCGCCGCCTTCACGCGGCCGCTGTGCATCGGCCGTCGGCCTGAACCCCTTCTTGACCCACGGATTCTCCACCAGCTTGGCGATGGTGATCTGTATGCTCGGGTTGGGGTCGAGGAGCATGGTTCGAGTCCTGGACCTGGAGGTAGCCGACCATCAGCACGAAGAGGACGCCGCCGTAAGACCAGATGCCAGCCTTCGCCCCGTCGTACCCTTTCTTGCTGATGATCTCCGGCGCCACGTAGGCCGGCGTGCCGCAGGGAGCCCGTCGTGCCGCCGCGACTCCCCGAGCGCGCTCAGCCCGAAGTCGGACACCTTGAGGCTGCCGTCGTCGTCGAGCAGGAGGTTCTCCGGCTTGAGGTCCCGGTGGTAGACCCCCTCTTCTCCGCGCCGGCCTCGAGCGTCCGCCGGACCGCCTGAAGACCCTGCGCCGGCCGGATCTCTCGCGCTACCGGACCCGCCGTGCCCGCCGGCCCTGCGCCCGCGCCGGCCGGATCTCTCCCGTCTCCAGATCTCTCGCTCTTTGCCGATTTTCTCTCCCGTCTCCGCCTTTCTCTCCTCCATTCTCTCTCTCTTTCCATTCTCTCTCCCTTTCAGATCCCGATCTCCTCTCTTTATTAAATCTCTTTCAGTCTCTTTCCTTTTATTGCAGTCTGGTTCGGATCTGTGTGTCCCGGTGGTGTCCCGGTGGATTTGCTTTTATTGCAGTCTCTTTCCTTTTATTAAATCTCTCTCTCTCTCTCTCTCCTATAATCCGGATCATCCCTTTAAAATCACATCACAGCCGTCCCTTGCCCTCAATCTCTCTCTCTTTCTGGTTTGATCACAGCCGTCCATGCATCCAGATCCTCCCTCTCATCCGATCATCTCTCTCCCTCTCTCTTGATATGTGGCTCTCTCTCTATATAAATGATCACAGCCATCCGATTTGCATCGAATGACTGTGATTTACGATTTGCTGCCGCGGATCCCTTGAGCCTGTGCTTTACGCTTCACCTATGCTTTACACCCGATCCAATCACGGCCTAAAAACCCGTGAGTTTGCGCCCGTGACTGCACTGTGCCCTACACCCGATCACAACCGTTGGTGTCTACTTTCTCTCAGGATCTGGCCCTCTTTCACCTGGCCCTTTGCGCCGTGCGTTCTCTCTGCGTCCCTGCGCTCGAGTTGCCGCTCCTCCTTCCGCTCCAGCCTGCGCCCATCGGTCTTGCCGGCTGCCGGAGTCCTAAGCCGTTTGATCCGGCCGCCTTCGCGTCCCGCGCTCACCGTCCGCTGCACCTTAAGCTTTGTCAGCCCGCCTTGCACCCTATGCCCTTGCACTTTGCCGATTAGCTTGCCCCATCGCCTCGCTCTGTGCCCTTGCGCCTTGGTATTTTTGCGCTCTGCGCCCTACCGATCCGCCTTGCACCTTTCTAGCTCCCCTCTCGTTCCGGTCACACTTGTTTTGTGCCGGCTTTTTGATCCTCTCTAGTTCCGGTCACACTTATTTTGTGCCGGATTTTGGATCCTTTCTCGTTCCGGTCACACTTGTCTTGTGCCGGCTTTTGATCCTCTCTAGTTCCGGTCACACTTGTTTTGTGCCGCCTTTTTGGATCCTCTTCATTTCCTTGGTCTTGTGACCCTATCAGAGCTACGACTCTTTATCTTCTCTTTTTTTTTCTTTTCTTTCTTTGTCTGTGATGATTGAGATCTTCTAAGAGGTGTCAAGTACTTGCTTCGGCCGGGTGCTTGCCTCTTATGAGGTCTCACGTATTCACATCTTTTCTTCGCCGCTCTCTCTCCTTTCGGCCTCCGTTATTGCCGGCTTCCATCACCGTCGGTTTTCTCCGCTCCGATCCTTAGTGATCATTGCCAAATCTCCCGATTGGCCTGTTTACAGGTTGGCCGGGTTCCCCCGGTTGTCCTGCTTGCAGGTCAATCGGGTTTCCAGGACGACTTGCTTGCAGGTCGCCCTGGCACTATCTTTACTTTACAGCATAAAAAAGGGTTATTTGATTTTTTTTTTCTTTTTCTTTCTTTCTCCTTCCTTTTATTAAGCAAACTGATGTCGGTTTATACCTTACATCAGTTTGACGGGGGGTATTAGATGTAGTGTGTTAGTATTATATTAGTCCCACCTCGGTTGTGGTAACATAATGGTGTGCGTACTCTCTCTATATAAAGAGAGGTAGTCTTATGTAATGTAAGTGTGTGATTAATGAGATAATACAAGGAGGTTTTCTCCCCAATCCTTTTCTCTCTCCCCCTCTCTTCGTAACAGGGCTTAAAAGATTATTTTTTGATACAAACCCAACTGCTTCACCTCTTCCCACACCATGTTGTCCTTCGATTTTTAATGCCGGTGCTACTTCGAGTTTCCCATGGCGCTATTGCCTATTACATACTTCTAAAGTCTAAGCTAGTTGGCTATCATAGTCCTAAGCCTCCATGACAACTCCTTTATTGAAGTTCCATACATGTAGAAGGTTTATTTGGGGACCCTATCGTGTTTTGAAGCTTATGAGTTTTGAATGTTCTTTCATCGCAAGCTTGTCTAATCTTTGCTCGATAAGTTTGTATTGCAATGAAAATTTCCAGGTTTTATTATTGCCTTCCATCTTCTGTAGTTCTTCAGCTATTAATGGTGAGTCTCAGGTTAGTGTGAAAACATCAACTTTAATTTGACAAGCTTCTTTCATGGTGTAAGACTATATTAGACCTTGATGTGAACTTGCAAAAACCTACCTATTCAAAACATTCTATACGCAATGTTTTTTGGTGGTGGATTTTATAAGTTCCACTTGATATCGCCAAAGATTGAACAAGAACGACGAGCTTAAGGGAGAGATCATGACATCAAAGTTGCACTAATAAAATCTCCATCAGTTTATGTATAGCTTGTCATTAGAGGAACACCCAAAATTACAAAACACGAACATTACAAGCTTATACATGAACATAATTTCAATTTTTGAGTTGTTATGGATGACTAATTAGAAAGATGAAGATGGTTGAATTGTCTTAAGGTGTGTTGTAGTGCCTTGGGAATTTGTGGGTAATTTATGACATTGAAGAAGTATGATAGTGGTGTGAGAATGAGGTAAGGTGGTTGGGTTGGTATTTACAAGTTAGGCTTGAATTTTAAATAAAGGGTAAAGAATTTGTAATGTTAATGGATGGTCAAAAAATGTTTCACTAATAAATCTGCAATCTCCAACAGAATATATATATATATATATATATATATATATATATATATATATATATATATATATATATATATATATATATATAGAGAGAGAGAGAGAGAGAGAGAGAGAGAGAGAGAGAGAGAGAGGCTAGGGTTTTGGGGTAGAAGGAATGTATTCTCATTAGGGAAAGAGCCCAATATATATACAAGAGGTTATGAGTTCCAAACATATTGGAATGATGTGTATCCTAATAGGCTAATACATACAAGTATCTCTAATACTACAAAGATACTCTTGCTACATGTCTTAAAACAAAGGAAGTAGACTAACTAATATAATGAAAACAATGCAAATAATTTAACACCGAGTTTTTTTGAGAAAAGTCCAAGCTTAGCTTGTAAGAGTACTAATGGTCCTTTGAATAATGCTATGGTGAGCCCTATTTACTTTGGATCTTCATCATTGATGTAGGCACCAATAAGGTACACTACGATCTTAAGCCTCTTGGTGATCCAAGTTGATCTGCAATAGTCAAGATGCAGATTAGGCTGCATTAATCACATATAGTATGATGCGTGTAGTACTTTTACGAACATTTATACGTACAGAATGATGCTTTATGTTAGGAGATGACGGCTAGGGTTTGGAGAGAATGGAATACTCTTCATTGAGGGACTAAGCCCAATATATATATATATATACAACATAGAACCCGACCGACTGTACATATAACCCAACCCATCTATACATTAACATTAACACTTCCCCTCAAACTCATGGTGGTGGATCATGAACTGAGAGTTTGCTGATAAAATGACTGAAGCAAGCAATAGTCAGGGGCTTCGTGAGGAAGTCAACAGTCTGCTCCATCGAATGAATGAATGGTAAGGAGATGGTGTGAGCGAGAAACTCCTGACGAACATATTGACAGTCAACCTCAATATGTTTGGTGCGCTTATGAAAAACTGGGTTGCTAGCAATCTGAATATCACTCCAGTTGTCACAAAAGAGAGTAGGCTCGGAGATCACAACGCCCAAGTTGAGAAGGAGAAGGCATAACCAAACAACTGCGGTGGTGGAAACCATAGCCTTGTATTCGACTTCAATGCTGGAGCGAGCAACAGAATCCTGTTTTCTTACTACGCCAAGAAATGAGGGAGTCATCAAGAAACACACAGTAGCCGGTAGTGGAACGACGAGTAGCAATGTCTCTTGCTCAATCTACATCGAAGTAAGCATGCAGCACCAACGAAAAGGTGAAAGGGAAAAGCAGCGAACGGGTGATAGTGTCTTGAAGTCGAAGATAACAGATGATCTGAAGGACCGCTGCATAGTGAACAGAACGAGGAGTCTGAACGAACTGGCTGACAATGCCAACAACATGGGTAATGTACGACCTGGTCATGGTGAGATTGACTAGCATCCCAAACCAATTGTTGGTATCGGGAGACATCCTAGAGATGCTCGCCATCTGTAGAAATAGGCTTCAAGTTGAGCTCCATGGGTGTGTCAGTAGTGTGAGTCAGTGAGAGCAACATTGGCAAAGATGTCGGAGATGTACTTCTACTGGAAGATCAACAATCCACGAGAGGATCTGGCAATCTCAAGGCCAAGAAAGTAGCGAAGAGGGCCCAGATCCTTCATCTCGAATTGACTTTAGAGGTGACACTGAAGGGACGCTATGGTGGCACTATCGTCCCCGGTGATGATCATATCATCCACATATAGAAGCAAAATAGTAATATCCTGACTGGAGGAGTGGGTGAACAGGGCATAGTCAGAGTGGCACTCTACAAACCCAGCTGCCAGAACTGCACTGCGGAATTGCTCAAACCAGGCACGAGGGGCCTGCTTAAGCCCATAGATAACCCGACGCAGACGACAAATGTGGCCGGAAGGAGCAGAGGCGCCCGGCGGAGGAGCCATGTACACCTCCTCTGAGAGATCACCGTGGAGAAAGGAATTAGTGACATCCATCTGATGCAGAGGTCACCCTCGAGCAGTTGCCACTGCTAAAAGGGTGCGAACGTTGGTCATCTGAGCAACTAGAGCAAACGTCTCATCGTAGTCAATCCCATACTCCTGGGAGAAGCCACGAGCAACAAGGCTTGCCTTGTGTCGCTCAATGGAACCATCAGGTCGAGTCTTGACCTTGAAGATCCATTTGCAGCTGTCAGGCACCACACCAAAGGGACAAGGAACCAAGTCCCACGTCTGAGTCCATTGAAATGCATCAAGCTCCGCTGTCATGGCCTGTCGGCACTATGGGTGCAAAATTACCTTACGGTACGACTGGGGCTCCCGGTGGGTATGGAGAGCAGTTAGAAAGGTCTGGTAGGACGGAGAATAGGAAGCAACAACGGAGTGTCCAGAAGTGTCAGGAAAGGCAGAGATAAAAGCAAAGTAGCCAAACCTGTCAGGACAGTAGTCATATCTGTCAGGAGGGTGATGTTCGTGCGTAGGTTAGCGCCGAATAGAACCAGGATCCTCGACTGGAGAGGAGGGAGCAGCTGCAGACAGAGGAGTACTAGTGGAGACGGTCTCAGTGGGAGGGACTGTAGAGCAACGAGTATAGACACACGTGATAGGCGGGGGAGGTGGAGGTGGCGGGGGTGGAGATAACGGGGGAGGTAGAGAGGACGAGGAAGGTGGGGGTGGCTGGGGCGGAGATAACGGGGGAGGTAGAGAGGACGGGGAAGGTGGGGGTGGCGGGGGAGGTGGCAGTAAAGGTGAAGAAGGTGATGGAGACATTAAAGGAGGGAAAGGTGGGTGAGACGAGGGAGATGGTGAGAATAACAGAATTGAAAGGAGTGGTGGGGGCGGAGACTGAGATAAAAGAGGTGGGGAAAGACCTTGCGATTCAGTGGAGAAGAACGGGACATCCTCAACAAATGAAACATGGCGAGAGACACGAATCTGGGGAGCTAAGGGATCATAGCACCAATACCCTGTGTGCTCCCGACTGAGACCCAAGTGAACACATTTGACAGACCTGGCGGAGAGTTTGTTATGTTCATGGGGAGGTAGAAGTACGAAACACGTACACCCAAATGTGCGAAGAGGAGAATAGTCAGGTGGACTGAGGAGTGACACCAGAGAGAGCAGAGGACGGAGTGATATTGATAAGGTAAACAGTCGTCATAACAGCTTCAAACCAGTAGGAGTGAGGGACAGAGGCAGAGAGAAGTAAAGCTCATGCTGTCTCGAAGACATGACGATGCTTGCGTTCGGCAACTTCGTTCTGCTCATGAGTGTGGGGACAAGACTGCTGGTGAAGAGTGCCGTGTGATTGAAGAATATCACGCATCTCGGAGGAGACACTCCTTGGTACAATCTGACTGAAAGGCCTTAATGCGCCGACTAAACTGAGTATGAATCATAGTGGTGAATGTCCGATAAATATGGGGATCTCAGACCGGTGACGCATAAGATAAATCCAAGTGTACCGAGAGTAGTCATCGATAAAACAAACATAATACATAAAACCAGAAATAAATATAATAGGCGCAGGACCCTAAATGTTAGAATGCACTAAATCAAAAAGGGGGATAGATCAGGAAGCACCAGCTGAAATGGAAAGCTAAATGCTTTGCCAATCTGCAACTCATACAGACAGAGGGGGGAGAAGGACACAAGACCCAAAGTGCTCGAACGGAAAACACTTTTGAGTTGATTACTAGATAAATGGCCTAACCTTTTGTGCCACAAGTCGGTATCAGAGGTAACAGACATGGCAGACGTAACAGGAATAAGGGAAACATGGAGATGGTCTAGCTGGTACAGTCTTCCTGCTCTACGGCCCAGCCCAATCCTCTGACCCGTCCGCAAATCCTGCACAACACAAGCAGAAGAACTAAAGGTGATAGTTAGTGCTGAGTTTCAAAGAGAGCTAATAGAAATCAGATTAATGTGAAGAAGAGGTGCATGATGGACAAGGGGTAATACTAGGCGACCAATAGGATCTGAGGTGGGAGTAATGGATCTACACTGCGGAATAGGGACGAGAGTCCCATCCGTAGTGCGGACCTCTAGGTGGGTGGGAGTAGGAAAACAGTCGATGAGCACAATAGAATCACAGGTGAGTTGACAGGAAGCACCCGATCGAAAATCCATTGGGCAACAGTACCAGAGGTGACAGACAAGTCGTGAGCAGGTGAGGATCCAGTGGAGGAGAGGTACTGAAGAAGTAGCTCCTCGAGTCGCTGAAGATGATCTGGCTCAGGCGGAGGCTGTGCAGTGGTAGCAACAGGAGAAGCCGGAGACGCTGTAGCAGTAGTTGTAGTACCACCGAATTGATGGTAGAAGGACGGACCACAGCTACGGCTCTATCTACCTCAAACGCCATGATGATCGTCACGAGAACTAGTAACCCAGCGTGATTCCCGCTCGTCTGGTCCCCAGCGAGGGTTGCGAGAAGGACGGGTGGGACCTTCACGCTTTCATATGACCAGGCTCCTTGCAGTAATGATAGACGATAGACCCATCAGGGAAGCTGACGGCTAGGGCGTTGTCTGGTCCAGGAGCAGGTGGAGGAGGATGAGGACCCTGTGTCTGGAAACGAGTCTCCTCATCGACCAAGGCTAGCAAGGCATCCTCTAGCCGAGGGAGAGGCTCACGGTGAAGGAGCTAAGCAGCAATGAGAGCGAACTCCAGCCTAAGTGCGGCCAGGAACTGGTGGAGGTAGCCCTCGTCATGGTAGCACTGGAAATCCCTAGAGCGCGGGCAAGCACACCACTCAGGGATCAGAGAGCCCAGCTCATGATAGTAGGCACTCATCAGGCTGAAGAAGTCCTGAGTCACAGATAAGCTGATGCCGGCGTGTATCACCGCGTGGAAAAAACCGATCCCGGAGATACTCCCACAATGCGTGCGCCATGGACAGGCGACCGATGGGTGCAAGGAGTTGGCGAACAAAAGAGTCCAGGAGATAGGCCCGAATGGCCTGGTCATGACAACGCCATGTAAGGGCAACCATGGTAGCAACAGGAACAGTCGATGCACTGCTGGCAGCGGTGCTACTAGTGACCAAGGAGCCGGATGAGTCAGTCGGAGGTGGGTCCTCACCGGTGATGTGACCCCAAAGATCACGACTGGAGAGCGTGACCTCGACGGTGAGCGACCAGTCAGGCCAGTTGCTGCCCGAGGTCAACTGAAAGGAATCGCCTTTAGCGGCGGAGAGGTCGCGACGACGAAGGGCACAGTGGTAGATGCTATGGTGACAGAGAATCAATCGGATCGGGACCGGGAGATGGTGAGGATTGGAGGATCGAAGGAAAGAAGGTTGGGGGGGGGGGTTATGGGGGGGATTGGGTGGAGGAGAGTGGGGGGGACCGGGTGGGGGGGGGGGGGGGTCGGATGGGGAGGAGGGGTGTGGATGCCGGGATGGGGGGTTGGGTGGAGAGGAGGGCCGGTTGGGGAGGGGGGAGGCCGGAGTGGGGAGAGGCTGGGTGGGGGGGTGTAGAGAGGAGGAGGCATGGTGGGGGGTTGGGTTTTCTGGGGGATCGGGTGGAGAGGACGGTTGGGTGGGGAGGGGGGAGGTCGGAGTGGGGAGGAGTCCGGGTGGGGTTCAAATGGAGAGGAGGAAGACCGGGTGAGGGATCGGGTGGAAAGAGGAGGCTAGAGGAGGTGCGGTAACATGAGGAGGTGTCGGTGCCGGAAGAGATGACGTCGTCGTCACCTTCGCCGCAGGAGAAACCCTAAAGCTCTGATACCATTTTAGAAGATGACGACTAGGGTTTGAAGAGAATGTAATACTCTTTATTGAGGGACTAAGTCCAATATATATTATCATCGCAGCCCTAGAAGGTGAGAGAGAGAGACGACTAGGGTTTGGGAGAATGACGGATAATTCTCATTAGGGCAATAGCCACGAGTATATAGGCACATACATGTGTAGGGAATGAGTCTTGTACACCTAACTCATATGTATAACCTACAATATACATTAATACTCCCCCTCAAACTCACGATGGATTAAACACTGAGAGTTTGCTAATAAGTGGAACGGGAGGGACCGCGAGAGAGCTTAGCAGTGGAAGTGGGTTTCAGAGGTGGAGCAACAACAAGAACACCCTCAAAACTAGAGTGTACAAAGGTCCGACGAGCTGCAACAGTGCGAAGATGAGTCTCCTCAGCAATAAGCATAGCTATAGCAGCATCATGGTGAGGAAGGGGTTCTCTATGGATCAACTGTCCCGCAAGGGGAGAGAACTCAGGGCGAAGAGCCATCAGAAACTGGTAGAGCTGTCGTCGTTCCCGAAAGAACTGCAGCTCGCGCCAGGAGGCACTGAATCTGGATACCTCCAGTAGAGGGGGCTCCAAAGCCTGGAGCTTACGCTAGTAGCCGCGCATAAGGCTGTGAAACTGCTGAATCGTTTGCTCCCCCTGCTGAGCAGACTGGGCTTGAGACAGAAGCTGATACTCACGGACCTCGCTTTGCTCCACAAAACGCTATATGAGATGAGCCCAGAGCTCTGCCGCTGTAGCAAAGGTGACAAGGTTGGCCTGAAGTGAGCGGTCGACCGAGGCAACAAGAGTCACGAAGGCGGAAGGCTCTAGGTGTCAGAGATTCATGCTCCAGAAGTAGCAGCAGGTGTAGAGCTGTCAAGATGCCCATACAGGGCTCAGCCATCCAGGACACTGCGGACGGTGGCAGATCACACAGTCCAATCAGTTATCGTGATCAAGGAAAAATCTGTCGAGGCGGGGAGGAAATCCCTCGTCTGCTCAAGAGGCGTCATCGAGAACTGGACCGGGGTCGTCGTCGAGGACTGAACCGGGGTCGCCGTTGAGGAAGTTGCCATCGAGAGACACAAGAGACGCATGGATTCGATCGACAAAGGGGTACGCTACTTCACGCGAGTAGCGGAGGGCCAACAGGTGCAGAAGGTCCAGTTGCAGAGGTTTGACAGGGTTGCAGGAGGGCCGAGTTGTGCTCGGGAGGGCCGACGCGGTGCTCGGGAGGGACGACGATGGGCACAATAGTGTCGACGCAGGTACCAGAAGGGTCGGCGGATGGTCGACGGGCTGCAGAAGTGGCCGGTGAAGGGCCGACAGGCTGTAGGAGTGGCTGGTGTGTAACATCCACCCCAAACAAAAAAGATATTGTCCGCTTTGCCCGTGCCCGCAAGAGCACTTCCCAGGGAGGTACCCATCCTAGTACTGCTCTCGCTCGAGCATGCTTAACTATGGAGTTCTTACGAAATCCGTAGCGACGCACGGTTTTAAAACATGTCTTCTATATTTGGGAGGGAAAATTATATAAGTAGCTTAGGATCTCCTTCTCTCTAGGCGATGTGAGGCTAACTCGTGGTCTTGTACACCTCACCTCACCCCATCCATCTTGGCATCCTAGCCTCAGGAGTCTTGGCTTTTGGATATTGGTCGTCACACGGTGGGCTGCAGAAGGGGCAGACTCAGGGAAGGGGGGTCAGGCGTGGCCCAATCGGGTTGCAGGAGGGGACAGTGCAGGGCAGGAGGGCGAGGCGTCGAGCCGATCGGGCGCAGAGGTGCCAAGCGCGGGCTGCAGCAGGATAGAACGCAAGGCGCAGGGCGACGTGATTGTCACGGGCGCAGGCAAGACGGTGGAAGGGAGGGTGCGGGGATCAAACCCGCTTTGATACCATGTCACCACAACCTTAGAGAGAGAGAGAGAGAGAGAGAGAGAGAGAGAGAGAGAGACGGCTAGGGTTTGAGAGAATGACGGATAGTTCTCATTAGGGCAATAGCTACGAATATATAGGCACATATAAGTGTAGGGAATGAGTCCTGTACACCTAATTCTTGTGTATAACCTACAATATACATTAACATATATATACAACATAGAACCCGACCCGACTGTATATATAAACCGACCCATCTATACCTTAACATTAACACTTTCAATATGCTTTTGTTCTAGCATAGCATAACAGATATTTTGTTAGCTGAGGAGCTTGGTTTTCATCACTTGGATGAGTAGTTGAATTGTGAATAGACAAGTGGACATTCTCAACCAATTGCCTCAGTCTTGAACAGAAAATAACAGTCCCACCCATCTGAATCTTGGCTCCTTCACATATCAGGATTCACGAGGCCTTGCTGTACAAAGCCACCCTCAAATAGAAAAGCTAGGGCTGCTTGGGGCGAGTTTTGGATAATTGAAAGATGCATTATCTGGAAATGTAAGAATCATTTAAAGTGATCATACTTTTGATTAACATTTGGCAACAATATAGGGCAAGTGGTAATAGAAGGAATCCCATGTGTTTGAAATGGAGCAGGTTGTTCTTTCATGGTAATTTTGTTAGATTTGTGAAAAGGATAATGACTTGAATACTTATTACATACCTTACTTAAACTGTGGATAAGAGATATTTTTGTTTAAATTTGCAATGTGTAGTAGTCCTAATATAAGAATCCATACATTTTGATATTTGTGATTTTACAATGTTGGTTTCTAACTGTTTACCATTGTCCCTCACGATTCTTCTAAGTATGGCACAACATGCATCTATGCAGTTGGACAGCTACAACTCATCAGACTGTAAATCTAGAGAAGTTTCATACATGGGCTTGCATGATGGAGACCATACATTTGAGGTCTGCATCAGTGGATATGGAGGAGTTCGATGTGTCAGTTATAACTGGACTGTTGGTTAAGCCTCTATCCTTTTTGATTTGTTTATAGTTTGTAAATGTGCATAGCAATTACCAAACTGATTGTCTGATCATTCTTCATCTGTAAATCAATGAAATTCAGTTTGTAGTGTTAGTGTTGTCGCTAATTAGCCCTAGGCCAGATGGTAATGGTTATGGTTAACTGTCTGCCAGTTATGTGGAAAATTTTAGGTGGGCCTCAACCATAAGAAGCTTTCACAATCTCTTTACATATTTTTATTTTTTCAACCTATCAGAGTACTGCAATATTTTTGATTTGCCAAAGAAAAAATGCCTATCTCATCCCCTTGCTTTCATGCTTTAACCAAAAAGGAAAGATGTGGGTGATTGCTCATAAGTTGTGTTAGCAATCACCCTAGGGTTTTGGAGAGAGAGAGAGAGAGAGAGAGAGAGAGAGAGAGAGAGAGAGAGAGAGAGAGAGAGAGAGGCTAGGGTATTGGGGGAGAAGGAATAGCTTCTCATTAGGGCAAGGGCCCAATATATATACAAGAGGGTATGACTCCCATACACAGTAGAAGGATGTATAACATAATACACACTAGTATCTCTAACAAGTTGAACTTGAAAGAATCACAGACTAATCTTGCAACGTGGAAAATTGCAACATTTTTGTTACTAAAAAGTAAAAACTGGGTTTCATAGCAACACCATGCACTTTAATTTCTGATTTCTTTCCTATAATTGTTGACCTGCAAAGTTGTTTCCATTTTTGCAGATACACTTCCTCCTACTGCATATGTTTCAGCTGCGACATCATTCACAAATGCATTAAATGTGTCTGCACATATTTCTTTCAGTGAACCTTGCCCTGGTGGAGGTGGATTTAGGTGCTCTTTGAATGATTGTAATGTGAGTTGATAACCAACATAAGTTTACAAAAATTTAATGCTCATCTTAATTTTGTTTCGGTTCACCCTGACATCATGACTCGGTAACTAAGGGGGTGTTTGGCATCATTCCGGAACAATTTATTTCCAGTCCGATTTCCATGATTTGGAAATAATGAGTAATTGTTCCGGTGGAATGAAGGACTTGGGAACTAAAAAATATCATTCCGGCTGTTTCTATGCCAACTGGAATGCTGGACCATCAAATTGCATTAGAAATAGTAATTGATGGTAATAACCTCTTCTGGAAGAGGATTAAGGGGAACAACTGTTCCACATACCAAACACCCCCTAAGTGTAGCTCAAGAATTTTCTCTCTCCAATACGCCTGCTCTGAACTCAACATTTTGTGTATAAGAATCAGGCTTCCAATAATATTATGATTGGTTATTTATCTTCGTTGAAGTTGTCCTGTAATATTGTTGGACGCTATCTTTTTGCAGATATTGAGGTCTAAACCTGCTTTACATCTGTTCCTAAATGATGAGAGTTCAGACGCTTTTTTGATAATTGTTATTGGTTTGACTAAATTACATGCTGGATTGCTTCTAATACATATCTATTTCTCATTTTACAGCTCCTTGTTTATGGAGCTGGCCATATTTTGCCCTCTTCTCTCAAGATTCTTCAGCCTGACCTAGAATATTCTCTTCTCGTGGCCATATCTGCTGATATCCAGTTTGGACGATTAGTGCTGGTAATGGATAAGAGTTTTTGTACGGATGCTGCTGGAAACAGGTTTACAAGAACGTCAAATTCGAGTTTCTTTTTACATTTTGGTATATGCCATATACCTCTGTCTTCATTAAATTAGAAAAAACATGGCTAAATTTTCTCTTGAGAGATGATATATGAATAAAACAAGTGAGACTGTGTCATCTAAATATATAATTACTGCCTTCAGGATCAATAATATCTATGAGCTTTTCAGAATTTCCATGATTCACATTTTCATTCTGGACTAGTAAGATGTTAGTTATTGCGTATGTGAACAAACCCTGATTTCTCCCAGATTTGAAAACTGCTTCATTCAAAAACTGCATTACATGGACTATTATGACAGTTAGATCATGATTAGGGGAACTTCTTCTAGCTCATGGAGTCCCAATGTTGATTGCAGGATTACCTTAATATGTCAGTCTAAACTTACTTAAGGGGTACTTAGACGCCCACACGTGCGATCCATGCATAGTGGCAGCCAGGACCCTTCAAAGTAATCCGGATTCTTTAACATATGCAATCTAGAAGATCATGTACATAAATCCAAATATCTAGGTGTTTGATTTTATTTTGCATGGGAATTATCTTCAGGTCTTAGGAACAGTGTCCCATACCAATAATTTTGGTGTTTAAAGGTTCAACATAATATCCTTGTATGGCATGTCTGATGCAGGATCATCCTTGGGAGTTGTGGCACTTTAAGTGTCTAAAAGGTAGCTAAAGTAGTTAATTGGAGGCCCATCAGGGGTTGTTTTGAGTCGCTTATTTGTTTTATGAGTTCTAGGTGTTCTCTTATTCTTTTTTTTTCCGTTCCTTTTTTAGGAATTTGTCCAGCAAGGAGGGACTAATTTATTATTTTGGTAAATGAGAGGGCTTTCTGGTAATTTGGACAGATGGACATTTATGGAAATAAGAAGATTTGTTAAGAATACATGATTAAAATATGTTTTGAAAACATAATTGGAGAATAAATTAAGAAGCCAGACTCCTCATGGGTAAGGAGTCCCTGCAGGGGTCAGCTGGGGATAGAAGTCATGTGAGTCTATGACTCCTCTCCCGCTGAGGGAGTACTCCTCCCTCTCAAGGCCCCTATTTAAAAAAAAAGGCCGGTTTTGATTGGAATAAAGGAAAAAGAGTGCTATTTCAAGAAATATTTTTTTTCCTAACTTAGTTTATATCTGTTTTTTTTTTCCAGCTAGAAAACAGCACATATAAGGTTCTGAAATTGTCCAGTAATCGCTCAAAATTTTAGAATTTCATATTGCAGGTGTTTATGGTTCATTTTCCTATCTGGTTTTTATTCCTAGTTTTAGTTTTCAAGTGTAGATTGGTTAGAGTACCTTAGTTCAGTCTATATAAGGATACTGCCTCCATCGAATGTAAATAAGCTTTTGTTGAGGAAAATTCAGAAATCAGCCATTGGTGAATTCTCTTTAGAAATGCCTAAATTTGGCCTTTAGTTGGTTAGGAAGTACCTTAGTTCAGTCTATATAAGGATACCGCCTCCATCGATTGTAAATAAACTTTTGTTGAGTAAAATTCAGAAATCACCCATTGGTGAATTCTCTTTAGAAGAGCCTAAATTTGGCCTCTCTCTCCTCTCTCCTACTTTTTGAATATTTTGAGTTTCACCATCTTGGATCAAGCCAACGTCAATGCCTCAACATGTATAATATGCCCAAAGAAATACAAAACACACACAATACTAGGGGACGGATATGCGGGCGAGTATCCATCCACATATTTAAAATGCAGAAACACATAGAAATACAAAACACACACCATACTCCCACCTCAAATCAACCAAGCATGACTCATCTATGCATGGCAGCTGGTATTACAGAAATACATACTAAATCCCCACCTTAAAATTTTGTGCTACACATGGGAAAGGATTTTCAGAATATTTGATACATATGCCAACTTGTTGCCTTATGAATATCGTGTTTGTATGCCAACCTGTTGCCTTATTTAAGAACTGTGGTAATCTGTTACCTTGTAAACTTAGACGATGCCATAAGTCAGACATGCATTTCTAAAATGGATAAAGCCTATTTTGGGCATTGGAGAAGAAGTGAATGACGATGAAATGGATGTACCATGTCGGTATCTGTATATTGTAACGTATTTGTAGCATATCTACATGAATATAATCAGATAAAGTATCCAGACACCCCTAACTGTATTCTTTAAGCTAGCGCTTTTGATGGCCTAATCTTTCTCCTTTTTGGACTTTTCAGATAGAAGAAATGTCTTAATGAACTTGAGGACTCGAATTCCAGAGAAACTATTTCAACTTAATGGTGATATAAGATCGTCTGAAGCAACTAACAGCAATAAGAATCTGAGGATTTATTTGTATTTCTCAGAACCAGTCCTCAATTCATCTGCGGAAATTCTAGCTGTTCTTCGTGTAAGTAGTGGCTTACTTATTCCCACAAACAGAAGTAGCCTTGGGAACCGGCGGTTTGGTTACATAGTAAGTCACTTTCCTTTCCATAATACTGAAGCCTTTTATCTCTGTCAAAATCAAACTTATTTCTTCCCAATCAATGCCTAATTTGAGTTTTTTTTTTCATTTTAGGTGAATAATATATCAAGCATGGCTATTGTCACTGTAACTTGTGAGACAAGCTCCATAATCAGCAGGCAGGGTACTCCAGTTTCTCCGTCAGATCCAGTCACATTTCTTTATGGTACCTTCTACGTCTATAAAATGAATGACATAATTTATCTATAAAGATGATATGGCAATTGTTGTCTTCCTGACTGGAAATAGTAAGAAATAATAATTTTTCTAATAGCTTAATCAAAATGGGATATAAATATCAATTTTCAAGTGGGAAATTCATCTTAAATTAATATCTGTGAAGTTCGCTCGTTCCAATTAAGATTTTGGATTGTTCCAGCAAGAAGAAAACAAGTATTCAGCTAGGCAATTAAGGGGGTGTTTGGCATGAGGAACGGCTGTTCCGCTTAATCCTCATCCATAAGAGGGTATTCCCATCAATTACATTTTCTAATGTAATTCGTTGGTCTAGAGTTCTTGATAGCATAGAAATGCACGGAGTAATATATTATCGTTTCCAACTCCTTCATTCCACTGGAACAAATATTATCTGTTAGTTTTAAAATCTGGAACTGAGAATAGAAACGGATAGTTCTGGAATGATTCCGAACACCCCGTAACTTTTTGACTAATCAGGATATAGTATGTTAGATACCCTCACACCTCAAAACCTGAGTTGTAAGGGGAGGTCCACAGCGGGTATATTAAGCGGGTGATGGGGTTGTGTATAAATTGATGTTTTTACTTCTTGAATTATAACGATGCTGGAATAGTATCTTTTCCAGCGCATAGGTGCTCGTCTGTACAATGCACTCAACGCACTTGCACCCTAATACCATATTAGATGTAGTATTACTTTAGTCCCACCTTAGTTGTGGTATTGTAATGGCGTGCATTCTCTCCTTATATAAGGAAAGATAGTCTTATGTAATGATAAGAGATAACAAAGAGTTTTCTCCCCAAACCCTAGTCTCTCTCTCCCTCTCTTCGTAACATGTTATCAGAGCCAACCTTCTTAGCCTAGGGTTTTTACGTCCTATCTCCGGTCTCGGCCTCCTCAGTCGTCGCCTGCGACATCGAGGAGGCTCGGGAATTGTCTCATGTCTTGCGATCTCAGATCGGCCTCCTCCCTCATGTAGCCATTAATGATTTCAGATCTGCAGACCTTGTGTAGCCGCTCACGATCGGCCTCCTCCTTTCCTCGCGAACCCTCCCACTGGATCCCGATCCGATCACCTGTGCTTCAGACCCTAGCACCCGTTTCTGCCCTCTGGTCGACCTCTTCTCCCGTCTCCTGTGTTTCTCCTCCCTCCGGTGGGCCTCCTCTACCGTGCCGGCCTGGGCCCGTTGTGCGAGATCGATCCTTGATCGTCTCCCGATAGGCAGCTCCTTGTGTGGCATCCTACGAGATCCCGATCAAATACCTGCGATCGACCCTCCTCCGCAGCCTCCTGTGATCAACCCTTCTCCGTGAGCCACGACCAAGGACCTGGTCGTGATCAGCCTTCCCCCAAGAAGCCACAGACGCCCTGTTGCGCGTAATCGGCTCTCCTCTGCATCGATCTCGCCCGCATCGGGCATCGCCCCTCTGTCCACTCCGCGACCACAGCCCCTATGAGAGCCAAGGTCGCCCGAGGTCTGCCTGCCGTGTGCCCCCGCCGCCCAAATCTGCTTGTCTGGCGATTATAGCCTGTCAGTCTCTCCGGGACCGCAGCCCCTGCGATCGCGATCCCTGTTTCCCCTTTGTGATCCTTCTGCAGTCAAATCCCGAGCGGCCCCCCGGCCTCTCCTCCTCTGCTCGCCTGCTGCACGGCCGACTTACACCCTCACCGGATCCTCTACTCGCCGGACGGCCTCTCTTGTGCGCTGCCCCATCGGATGGCCTCCCCTGCTGCACGACCTGCCCCGCTGTTCTTCAGATCTAGCCGCTGCCTGCGCTACAGATCCGGCCGCCCCGTTCTCTAGATCTGGTCTTGTCCGACAACGGCCTCCAGCACCAGATCATCGGATTTGCAACATCGGTCTCCTCCCCTGCAGGCCGCATCATGATCTCCCCTCTTTCCTTTTGGACCTGATGCCGTATGCGATCTCCCCTCTCGTGATCAACTCGCACACGTTCTTCTCTCATAACCACTCCCTCTCTCTCTAACACTCCATATCCATCCATTATCTCTTTCTCTAAATCCGATCGCATCCTAACAACACCCTTGCGACCCCCTCTCTTCTCTCAATCCAGTTGTTCCTACTTGAGACCTCCTTCGTCAGCACGATCCCAACTTCGGTATCTCTCTTCCCTCCGACCGACCTCTCTCGTGCCGGATCCAACACCCCAACACCTCCTTCCTCGAGTGTGCCCATCACTTGCACCATACCCCATCGAGGTTGCCTGCCACGTGTCCGTCGACCTCTCCGCGCATTGATCGTTCTGTACCTTCTCCGCGACCTGCCTCCTCCTGGTGCATCGCAGTCGCCGGATCTGCTTTCTCCCTCATCGCGCCGGCCTCTCTGCGATTGCACCCTGCCGTTGAGCCGGATCTGTCTCCTCCTGTGGTCGCCACCTCTTTCTCTTCTGATCGTGCAGCGCACAACCGCAACACCTCCTTCCTCTCGGTGATCCCTCATGTGCAGCAATGCTCCACTCGATCGTGCAGGACCCTTCGCTGGTGGTGACGATCTGATGCTCGGTGCCTGGGCCCCTCTCTATTCGCTGACGATTTGGTCATGGAGAACCTCTGTACTGCAATTGCCTTTGTCGCACGCTTTGGCCTGCATGCGTCTTGTGCTTTGCTGGTTTGCCTATGACCTCGCTCTTTTTCAGTCCGGCCGCCTGCACCCTGCACTTGCGCCTTGCGCTCTGTCGGTGCTCTTTCAGTTCGGCCATTTGTGCCTTGGGCTTTATCGGTTCGCCTGCGCCCTGTGCTCTTTCGGCGTTCTTTCAGTCCGGCCGCCTGCGCCCTGCATTTGCGCCCTGCGCCCTTGCGCTTTGTCGGTTCGGCTGCACCCTGCACTTGCGCCCTGTTGGTTCGTCTGCGCCCTGCACTTATGCCTTGTTGGTTCTCCTGCGTTCTGCACTTGCGTCTTGCGCTTTTTTGGGATGCCTATGTTCTGCATTCGCACCCTATGCCCTTGCGCTTTGTCGGTTCGCCTGTGCCTACACTCGTGCCATGCGCTCTACCGGTCCGGCCGCCTGCACTTTACTGGCCTGCATGCGCCTTGTGCACTGCCGGTCTGCGCCCTGTGCTTTCCTTGGCTGTTGTTTGCGCCCTACGCTCTACCAGCCTGCCCATGCCTTGCCGATCAAGCTCTTTCCGTGCCTTGCCGACCAAGATCTTCTCCCTCCTTCCGATCGAGCTTCTCTCCCGTCGATGTCTCTCTCCTTAGTCGTTGTCTTATCCTCTTCTCTCTAGTCGCATGTGCTCTCGAATCTACTCTATCCGGTCACACTTGTGCCGGCTCTTGGATCCTCTCTTTCCGGTTGTGCGATCCTATCAGAGCTATGGTTCTAATTTTTGTCTCCCTTCGCTTGTGATGATTGAGATCTTCTATGAGGTGTCAAGTGCTTGCTTTGTCCGTGTGCTTGCCTCCTATGAGGTCTCACGCATCCACATTTTTCTTAGCCGATCTCTCCCTTTTCGGTCTCCTTCATTGTCGGCTTCCATCATCGCCGGTTTCCTCCGCTCTGATCTTTAGTGATCATTGCCAGTTCCCCGGTTGACCTGCATACAGGTTGGTTAGGTTCCCTTGGTTGTCCTTCTTGCGGGTCAATCGGGTTCCCAGGACGACTTGCTTGCAGGTCGCCCTGACATTATCTTTACTTTACAACATAAAAATGAAATATTTGATATATTTTTTTTATCTCTTTCCTTCTTTTCTTTTATTAAGCAAACTTATGTTTGTTTATACCTTACATCAGATTGACGAGGGGTATTAGATGTAGTATTACTATTAGTCCAACCTTAGTTGTGGTATTGTAATGGTGTGCGTTCTCTCATTATATAAGAAGAGGTAGTCTTATATAACGATAAGAGATAATACAAGGAGTTTTCTCCCCAAACCCTAGTCTCTCTCTCCCCCTCACTCTTCGTAACAGAGTAAATATTAATTTGAAGACAGAGGCTTATAATTTTTTGAAGAAGTTATGAGGGAAGATTGATGGCTAATGGTTACGGTATTGAGGTATGTATTAGAGTTTCCATGAAATGGATAGATAATGTGCTTCCTGTAACATATTGCAGTCTACCTAGTTGGTTGTTAGAAATTAATTAGATTGACATTGAATATTATTTATTTTATTTCCTGAAAAAATGTATTAAGGCATGTTGTTCAAATTAAATGATCGTTTATCATATATCTTTGATCTGTTCATCTTTTTCTAACAAATGTATTTGGGTATGGATGGTAGATACTCAAAGGCCTTTCGCCAATCTGAGTACGACCTCTAAAATGAGAACCAGAGAACGAAATATACCAGTTCTCATAAAGTTTATTAAGCCTGTGTTTGACTTCAATTCTTCAGCAATATCAATTTCTGGAGGACATCTGCTGAGGCAAGTTGTTTCTGTTTGTACGAATTCATATTTTGGATAATCAGCATAATTTTTTTTCAGGAGCGATCAATTGGCATGAAATAACTATTGGCTGCATTCTTATTTTTCCTTTTCAGCTTTCATGAAGTAAGTATGAGCATATACACCATAGAAATACATGCCGATGATAATACTGTTTCTGTAGAAGTTCCTGAAAATGCAACGGCAGATGTTGCAGGAAACAAGAATGTAGGATCAAATCGTCTACAAGTGAGGCATTGTAAGGATGCTTTATTTCTTGTATTATATGTTCCATTGCCCTCTTATTTAATTTAGGTGGACTCGGTAGTGTTACCCAGACACTTGTTTTCCTGAATTTTCGGATTGACAATTTTTTTAACACTTTTAGCACGGCATGACACAACAAGTCTTTTCACTCTGATGTCACCACTTGGTATGAGTTTTTGGGGTTTCCTGCTCAACAAGAACTCTGATTTATGTGCCGACACAATTTGTCGATTGTTACGATGTATTCATGTATATACATATACTCAATGTATAGAGGACTTACATGTATTTTTGCCCTTATATTGGCCCATTGGCCTAATGAGAGAATCATCTTATTCTCTCCCCAAGCCCTAGTCGTCTCTCTCTCTCTCTCTCTCTCCTCCCTAAGGTTTGTCACATGGTATCAGAGCGAGGTTGATCGCCGAACTGCAGTGTCTGATCCGATCCTTCGATGTCTAGCGCAGATAGCCCCGCGTCGTCCCTTCTTTCTGTGATCTCTGCGATCCCGCGCCATCCCCTCTCTCTGTTGCGATCTCGCGCAATCTAGCGCAGATAGTCTCGCGCTGTCCCCCTTTCTTGCGATCTCACGATCTCGCGTGACTTGGCTCCACGCGATCTGCGATCTCGTGCAATCCAGTGCAGGTCGCGCCGTTCCCTCTCTTCCACTGCTGTCGCGCAATCTAGCACAGGTCGTGACCCGGCCCACACCCGACTCCTCGAGATCCCACACTGACCCGCGCGACCTCTGTGCCATCTACGCCCTTTAGCTGCCCGACCTTCGAGTCTCTGGCCTTTTAGCCTCCGAGCCTCTGGCTGTCGCTGCTCCCTTTAGCCGCCCGTCCTCCTCTAGCGTCCGAGCCTTTTGCCGTTCAGCCTCCAAGTCTCTGGCCGCCGCAGCTCCTTGCTCGCCCTGTTGACTCGCACGATTGCCTTCATGAGTGAAGCATTAGGCACGGGCTTCTCCCATTGTTGTCAAGGCACGCCTAGGCGCTCGGAGTCAGTTAGGCCCCAATGCGCCTAAGCGAAAAGCACTAAGCGGTGGCCTAGGCACACACCTAGTTTTAGGCATTGATTTTGGTTTGTTTTTTTAAAGTAAAACCCAACCCGTCCCATCTTCATTGTTCATTTTGTTGTTGTATAATTGTTTATACTATGTGTTGATTGTGTTGCATGCATTTGATTAGAATATGCTCAATTTTATGTTAGCAAGTGTTTGTATTCTATTTGTTTCTTTTGTTGTTTACTTGTTTATACTATGTATGTGTCATCGTACTGCATGCATTTGACTAGAATATGCTCAATTTCATGTTAGTAAGGTGTTATATTGCTGCCTATTACATATATACCTGCAAATATAGACTATACATATATACCCGTGCCTGGAGGATGCCTATGCACATAAGGTCACACTTATGCACATAAGGCCACACCTAGTCCTAGGCTCCCTCCGGGCGCCTAGCCTCGCCTTGACAACTATTGCTTCTCCTCATCTTCTTCAATGTCCTCATCTTTTTTGATGACAACTCCGCCGACTCCTCTGGCTCCCTATGAGACTTCACGGGATTTCCTTCCTCTCTCGACGGACTTCTTGCTCCATGATGTTGCCGATTGGCTAGCGTGGCCCGCCAAGGTGGAATCCGCACTTGAGGGTCGCAAGCTAAAAGGACATCTAGATGGCTCCATCATGCATTCCTCCTTTGATGATGACTATGGTCCATGGAAGCTTCATGATCAACGCATCAAGGCATATCTCATTGCTTCCATAGACAGGTCTCTTTGTAGGGATACTGTAGGCCTTGCCACTGTTGCTTCAATCTTGGGACATCTCACTGCATGCTTCATTGAGAAAAGTGGTGCACGTGAGTATCAGCTTCTCATCCAGACCCAGTCGGCACATCAAGGTGAGTTGACAGTTCAGTAGTTTTACTGTCAGATGAGGTCCTACTGGTGGGACCTACAAGATCTTACCCCCGTCCCTGATCCATCACGCACCCTGGAGTATCAGCATTACCGGGAGCGACTTCAACTCTACCACCTCTTTCTGCCCTTCGATCCGAGTTCAGTGCTCTGGCGGGCAGCTTCTACATCGGGACAGTCTTCCTTGCCTGGTTGAGGCTATTGCCGAGCTGGTCGCTGAGGAGACTCGTCTGCGTACCCTCGCCTCTAGGGTCTCGCCTCTTCCACCCAGTCTTCAGGGTGTGCTTGCTGCTGCTCCACCTGTCCCCGGTCCTCCAACTACCTCAGTGCCTTTTATCGCTGCTACAGCTTCGTACATCCGACCGTTCTGCAGCCATTGCCAGACACCGGGCCACACCGTGGACACCTGCTACACGCTTCATCCCGAGAACGTCCTACTTACAGAGATCGAGACTACAAAGATTAAGGCCGAGGCCGAGGTCGTGGTAGACTAGCTCCCACTACTGCTGCTGCTGCCTCTTCCGTCTCAGGCTCTCAGCTGGTAGGGGTGTGCAGGATCCAAACCGACTAAACCGACCGAACCAAACCAAACCAACCGACTTTAATCATTTTCGATACACTCAATAGATCGGATTGGATTGGGTTTTTTAAAAACCGACATGATTGGATCGGTTGACGGATTTGTAAATTTAAAACCGACCTAAACTGAATCGAACCGACATATGTATATATGTATAATACTTTATTAAATATACCATATGTCCTCATATACCCTTGCTACCAACAACCTTTGCAATACTATAGGAATCGCTCAAACCAGGCACGAGGGGCCTGCTTAAGCCCATAGATGGTCCAACACAAACGACAGGCGTGGCCAGAAGGAGCAGAGACACCCGACGGAGGAGCCATATACACCTCCTCTGAGTGGTCACCATGGAGAAAGACATTAGTGACGTCCATCTGATAGAGAGGCCACCCTCAAGCAGCTGCCACAGCTAAAAAGGTGCGAGCGATGGTCATCCGAGCAACTGGAGCAAATGTCTCATCGTAGTCAATCCTATACTCCTGGGAGAAGCCATGAGCAACAAGGCGAGCCTTGTGCCGCTCAATGGAACCATCAGGTTGAGTCTTGACCTTGAAAATCAGGAGAGGCAGAGGTAAAAGCAGAGTAGCCAAACCTATCAAGAGAGTAGTTATATCTGTCAGGAGGGTGATGTTCGCTCGGAATTGAAAGAAGTGGTGGAGAGCAATGAGAAAGGCCTGATAGGACCGGAGATGAGGGAGCAGCTATAGGCAGATGAGTACCAGTGGAGACAGTCTCGATGGGAAGGACTGTGGAGCGACGAGTGTAGACACGTGTGACAGGCGGGGGGGAGGGGGGTGAAGGTGGCGGGGGTGGAGATGGCGGGGGAGGTGGAGAGGGCGGGGAAGGTGGGGGTGGCGGTAAAGGTGAAGAAGGTGATGGAGATAGGGAAGGTGGGTGAGATGAGGGAGATAGTGAGAATAACGGAATTGAAAGTAGTGGTGGGGGTGGAGACTGAGAAAAAAGAGGTGGGGAAAGACCTTGCGATTTAGTGGAGAAGAACGGGATATCCTCAACAAATGAAACATGGTGGGAGACACGAATCCGGCGAGCTAAGGGATCATAGCACCGATACCCTTTGTGCTCCCGACTGAGACCCAAGTGAATATATTTGACAGACCTGGCGGAGAGTTTGTTATGTTCATGGAGAAAGGCATTAGTGATGTCCATCTGATGGAGAGGCCACCCTCGAGCAGCTGCCACAACTAAAAGGGTATATATACCATGTTAGATACCCTCACGTCCCAAAACCCGGGTCGTAAGGGGAGGTCCACAGCAGGTATATTAAGCGGGTGATGGGTGCCTCCCTCGGTTAAAACTCCCCCAAAAGCGGAGCACGCGTGGCAAGGAACGATCAGTGGAGAGCACACGGAGCAGGAGCAGGAGCAGGAGCAGGAGATGGGCTAGCTCTGATACCATGTTAGGAGATGATGGCTAGGGTTTGGAGAGAATGGAATGATCTTCATTGAGGGACTAAGCTCAATATATATGTACAACATAGAACCCGACTCGATTGTCCATAAAACCCATCCCATCTATACATTAACATTAACAATTCAAAATACATAATCCAAGGTCTTATACATGGTTAACTATCCTTTTTTTTTTTCTCTTGGTGCTAGTTTATGTATTTAAACATATTTATCTTTACTACATTCACTTTGTACTGTAGTTGAGAAATTTTTCGTTGTTTGCTATAAGTACACTATAATGCAAAACACCTTAAATCTTTTCCAGTTGTTTTCAATAATTTTCCCATTAATATCATCTTTCCAGTTTTATTTTTTGATTTTCTTTCTTTCTAAGAATTTTCAATGTTATCTTCTCAATGTTGGCCAGATTCAGCTAGAACCATTAGAATCGAAACCAATTGCAGCCTATGATTGAAGTAGAACATGCGGTGAAATGGAAATGTTAAACCTTGAGGCAAGTGCAAAAAAGTATTTTGAGGAATCCTTGGGAAGGAGATGAGTCTGGGTTGGTGTTGAAGGGTAAGAAAACAGAAGGAGAAGTGCAAAGATAACCATGGTGGAATTTTTAACGAAGGCTACAGATAGGCTTGGAAGTGGTAGAGGAGGTCTCTCTTAATGGAGAAAACTCAGGAAAAAAATGAGTAAAATAGTTGGGAGAAGGCTTGTTACAGTCATGGGATATTGTTCTATTTGACCTTTGTACAAGTACTTATCTTCTCGCAAGCACCTACATTATCTCCTTCCCCATGTCCTTGTAGCTTTAAGTTACTATATAGAAGCTGACACAATTAGCAGCATGTTCTTGAACCCATTTCTTGTTTTGGCAATTTTGATTAGGGATTTTGTTGAAGATTGACTATTATGAGCCTTTGCAGAAGGTTTTGTTCCTTCTTTCCCAAACATAAAAGTGTGCTCGCAAGTTCAAGAGTAAATAAGACTCTATCAGCATATTCAGTAATAACTTGTTTACATAATTATCGTATTGTTTCGATTATCATCTGTATATCAGTATTAGCATTAATATCATTGATAATCCATTGACATTTTTTACCATTGTTGCTCAGTGCTCAGTCTGATAAGAGATTCGATTGTGAACAGTTCCACTCTCTCAAAACCATGCCTCTTCCACTTATCATATAGCTCATAACTTACCTCTCATTTCACATTTTCTTCTCAATGCGTTGATTATATGAAATATTTACATGTTGATGTAAGATGTGAGCAATCCTCTATCGCAAATTTTTCCCTCAAAGTTTTTTTCAGAGGTATTTTAATCAGATGTTTTGCTTTCATGTATGGCAGATTCGGTACCTGTAATTTCTTCATTGGTTTCTACTATTACTACTGTTGCTTTTTTGGCAACATCAATAGCTGTGGCGTTCCTTGCTATTACAACTGCAAGCCTTCTATCGTCTGGATCATTTTCAAGACCACATACTTATCTTATATCTGAGCCATCAAGAAATCTGTTGGTATGATGCTTTAGGTTTTCATCAATTATAGGATTCTTATATTTATTTCCCTTTCATGCCATATCAGTCTAGTTCTCAGAGTTGATTTGCCAATTGTCAACCTGTATCTCTTCATCTTTAAGCACAACATAGCCATCTGTTATTAGTTGTACACTAGCATCATCAAATACTAACTATTAATTTTACAATCTAATGAATTTAATCCTCATATGTTTACCTTGCTTCCTTATCTTCCTGTATCTTTTTTTAATCGGCTACAACCTACCAATCACATGTACTCTAGTAAGAACCTTGTTATCATTTGTTACATTTTCACATTTATTGAAAATGAGAATTCAGGAAGTAACATGCTTGTATTGTATGCAATTGATTGATAAGACAAATAATTTAAAACTACTGACATGGAACGAACAAGTAAAAAATTGAAGTGTTACTAACAGCTCAACAACACATGTCAACTACGTGTGTGCCTCGATAGAATTGCGTGTATTAGGGGCTTCAACTTATTTCCATCAATTTTTGAAATTGGTTTATATATGTTAATGTATAGATGGGTTGGGTTCTATATACAGTCGGGTCGGGTTTTATGTTGTACATATATATTGGGCTTAGTCCCTCAATGAAGCATTTTTCCATTCTCTCCAAACCTAATTAGCTATCATCTCCTAACATGGTATCAGAGCTCTAGAATTTCTCTTGCGGCGAAGACGACGACGACGACACCTCCTCCAGCATCGGCATCTCCTTCGGTTCCTGCACCTCCTCCGGCCTCCCCTCTCCATCCCGACCCCCACTCGGCCCCGTCTCCATCCCGACCCCACCCCCCCCTCTCCTCCACCAGACCTCTCCCACCCGCCCCCCCTCCTCTCCTCCACCCGGCCCCCTCCACTCGACCCCAACCCACATCACCCCCCGGCCCTTTCTTCTCCACCCGACCCCACCTTCACCCGGATTCCGATCCCCGGCCTTCTTCCCTCTGATCCCTAACCCCTCTCGGCCTCGATTCATTTGATCATTCGTCTTCATGGCGTTTGCTATCGTGCTTTCCGTCGTCGCGATCTCCCCACTGCTGAAGGCGGTTCCTTTTCAGTTGATCTCGACCAGCGATTGACTTGATTGGTCGCTCACCGTCGAGACTGTGTTCTCCAGTCGTGATCTCTGGGGTCACATCACCAGTGAGGACCCATCTCTGACTGACTCCTCTGGCTTTTCTTCGGTCACCAGTAGTGTCGTTGTCCGCAGTGCGTCATCTGTTGTTGGCATGCTGCTGCTTTCATGCCCGCCCTTACGTGGCGTCGTCACGACCAGGCTATCCGGACCTATCTCCTGGACTTTGTTGCACGTCCACTCCTTGTACCCATCGGTCGCCTTTCCATGACGTGCGATATGGGAGTATCTCCGGGACCGGTTTCTCCTGTGCGGTGATACACGCCGGCATCATTTTATTTGTGACTCCCAGTCCGCTCGTTAGGGATAGCGTACGATTCATGACTTCTTCAGCCTGATGAGTACCTACTAATATGAGCTGGACTCTCTGATCTCCGAAAGGTGTGCTTGTCCGCGCCCCAGGGACTTCCAGCGCTACCTTGACGAGGACCACCTCCACCAGTTCCTGGCCGTGCTTCGGTCGGAGTTCGTTGTCATTGCTGCTCAGCTCCTTCATCGTGAGCCTCTCCCTCGGCTAGAGGATGCCTTGTTAGTCTTGGTCGACGAGGAGGCTATCCTCCATACACTGGATACTCGCCCTCTACCTGCTCCTGGACCAGACAGTGCCCTGGCCATCAGCTTCCCTGATGAGTCTATCTTCTATCATTACTGCAAAAAGCACGGTCATATGAAGCGTAAATCTCCCACACGTCCTCGCAACCCCCACTGGGGTCCGGATGAACGGGAATCACGCTTCTCTAGTGACTCCGGCTTCTCCCGTCGCTACTACTGTACCGTCTCTGCCTGAGCCAAATCGTCTTCAGCGACTCGAGGAGCTTCTTCTTCAACACCCCTCCTCCACCGGATCCTCACTTGCTCACGGCTTATCTGCCACCTCTAGTACTGCTGCCCAATGGATTTTTGATGCGGGTGCCTTTTGTCACCTCACTTGTGACTCTACTGTGCTCATCGACTGTACTCCTGTTCCCGTCCACCTAGAGGTCCACATTGCGGATGGGACTCGTTCTATTCCGCAGTGTGGATCCATTACTACTACCTCATATCCCACTGGTCGCCTAGCATTACCTCTTGTTTATCATACACCTCTTCTTCACATTAAATTGATTTTTATCAGTTCTCTTTGCGACTTTGGATTGATTGTCACCTTTATCTTCTCTGCTGGATTGGGCTGGGTCGTAAAGCAAGAGGATTTTACTAGCTGGATCATCTCCATGTTTTTCCATTTCTGTTGCTTTCGCCATGTCAGTTACCTCTGATGCCGACTTATGGCACAGAAAGTCAGGTCATTTATCTAGTGATCGACTCAAAAGTGTTTTCCGTTCAGGTGCTTTGGGTCGTGTGTCATTCTTTCCTCTCTCTATCTGTACGGGTTGCAGATTGACAAACTATTTATCCCTTCCATTTTCTACTAGCGCTTCCCGATCTGTCACTTTCTTTGATTTAGTGCATTCTAACATTTAAGGTCCTGCGCCTGTTGCCTCTATTTCTGGTTTTATATACTATGTTTGCTTTATAGATGACTACTTTCGATGTACTTGGATTTATCTTTTGTGTCACCGGTTTGAGATCCTTCATATTTATCGGATATTCACCACTATAATTCATACTCAGTTTAGTCGGCGCATCAAGACCTTTCGATCTGATTGTGCCAAAGAGTATCTCTTCTTAGAGATGCATGAGATTTTTCACTCGTACGCCACTCTTCACCAGCAGTCTTGTCCCCACACCTATGAGCAAAACGGAGTCACCGAACGCAAGCATTGTCATGTACTCGAGACAGCACAAGCTTTGCTTCTCTCTGTCTCTTTTCCTCACTCCTACTGGGCTAAAGCTGTTATGATGGCTGTTCACCTCATCAACATCACTCCATTCTTTACTCTTTCTCGTGCCACTTCGTTCGAGCGTCTCTACTCCAGTCCACCTAACAATTTTCTTTTTCGCACTTTTAGATGTACGTGTTTCGTACTTCTACCTCCCCATGAACATAACAAACTTTTTGCCAGGTCTGTCAAATGTGTTCACTTGGGTCTCAGTCAAGAGCACAAAGGGTATCGGTGCTATGATCCCTTAGCTTACCGGATTCGTGTCTCCTGCCATGTTTCCTTTGTTAAGGATGTCCCGTTCTTCTCCACTGAATCACAAGGTCTTTCCCCACCTCTTCTATCTCCGTTTCCGCCACCACCACTCTTTTTCATTCTATTACTCTCTTCATTTCCTCCTACTAGGCTCTCCCCTTTGTCTCTACTGTCTCCCCCACTTTCCATACCTTCCCTATCTTCATCACCTTCTCCACCTCTGCCGCCACCTACACCTCCATCTCCCCCACCTGTCAAGCGTGTCTATGCTTGTCACTCCATAACCCCTCCCACTGAGCATGTCTCCACTAGTACTCCTTTGCCTGCAGTTGCTTATTCTTCTCCAGTCGCAGATCCTTGCCCTGTTCGGCGCTACCATGCACACGAACATCACATTCCTGACAAATATGACTACTCTCCTGATAAGTTTGACTTCTCTGTTTTTACCTCTGTCTCTCCTGACACCTCTGGACACTCTGTTGTTGCTTCCTACTTTCCGTCCTACGAAGCCTTTCTCACTGCTCTCCACACTCACCGGAAGCCCCAGTGGTACCGTGAGACAGTTTTGCACTGGCGACATGCCATGACAGCGGAGCTTAAGGCCTTTCAACAGACTCAGACGTGGGACTTGGTTCCTTGTCCCTCAAGCGTGGTGCCTGTCAGCTGCAAATGGATCTTCAAGATCAAGACTCGACCTGATGGTTCCATTAAATGGCACAAGGCTCGCCTTGTTGCTCGTGGCTTCTCCCAAGAGGATGGGATTGACTTCGAGGAGACGTTTGTTTCAGTTGCTCGGATGATCACCGTTCGCACCCTCTTAGCTATGGTAGCTGCTCGAGGGTGGCCTCTCCATCAGATGGATGTGACAAATGCATTTTTACACAGTGTCCTCTCAGAGGAGGTGTACATGGCTCCTTCGTCGGGCGTCTCTGCTTCTTCCGGCCAGGTCAGTTGTCTGTGTCGGGCCTTCTATGATTTAAGCAGGCCCCTCGTGCCTGGTTTGAGCGATTCTGTAGTACAATTCTGGCAGTTGGGTTTGTATAGCGACACTCTGACTATGCCCTATTCACCCGCTCCTCCAGTCAGGGTATTGCTGTACTGCTTCTGTATATGGATGATATGATCATCACTGGGGACGGCAGTGCCACCATAGCGTCCCTTCAGCGTCACCTCCAGAGTTGTTCGAGATGAAGGATTTGGGCCCTTTCTCTGTCTTGAGATTGCCCGATCAGCTCGTGGATTATTGATCCCAGCAGAAGTACATCTCTGACATCTTTGCCGATGCTGCTCTCATTGACTCTCGCACTGCTGATACACCCATGGAGCTCAACTTGAAGCTCATTTCTACAGATGATGAGCCTCTCCGGGGTATCTCTCGATACCAGAGGCTGGTTGGGATGCTAGTTTATCTCATCATGACTAGGCCAAACATTGCCCATGCTGTTTGCATCGTCAGCCAGTTCGCTTAGGCTCCTCGCTTTGTTCACTATGCAGCGGTCCTTCGGATCATCCGCTATCTACGGGGCACCATCACCCTTTGCTGCTTTTCCCCTCCATCTCTCCGCTGGTGCTACGTGCCTACTCCGATGCAGATTGGGCAGGAGATGTTGCTACTCGCCGTTCAACTACTGGCTACTGTGTGTTCATTGGTGACTCCCTCATTTCTTGGTGTAGTAAGAAACAAGAATATGTCGCTCGCTCCAACACCAAAGTCGAATACAGGGCTATGACTTTCACTACCGCTGAGATTGTCTGGCTCCGCTGCCTCCTTCTAGACTTGGGCGTTGTGATCTCCGAGTCTACTCCTCTCTTTTGTGACAACCGGAGCGCTATTCAGATTGCTAGCAACCTGGTCTTTTATGAGTGAACCAAACATATTAAAGTTGACTGTCATTATGTTTGCCAGGAGTTTCTCGCCCACACCATCTCCTTACCATTAATTCACTCGATGGAGCAGACTGCTGACTTCCTCATGAAGTCCCAAACTATTGCTCGCTTCCGGTATTTTATTAGCAAACTCTCGTTACATGATCCACCGTGAGTTTGAGGGGGAGTGTTAATGTATAGATGGGCCGGTTCTATGTACAGTCGGGTCGGGTTCTATGTTGTACATGTATCTTGGGCTTAGTCCCTCATTGAAGCATTATTCTATTCTTTGCAAACCCTAGCCGTCATCTCCTAACAATATCTTTATTACCTCCTTTACTTGGTCCATACCTCATATGAATTACCTACCTCGGCCTTCTGTCTACTACACTTGGGAACTTTACTAGAGGCTCAAATCCCTCTAGCACAGTTCTAATCGTCCTTGAGGACTCCTCAATGAGGACAATCATACTTAAAGCTTCTTATTCTTAGGTCTAAACCATGCTGACTGTTATAGAAAATGAAAAAAAAAATGAAAAATGAAGAAAAAATATGAACCCGTTTGAGTTGAATCAACCCAAAATTGATCTGAAGAAAAAATATAAGGAAAAAGAAAATAAAAAGATCTTGGGGTTTTAGGGTTTAAATTTAGATTTAATTCAACTTAATTTTGAGTTAATTTAACTCAATTTTGAAAAACCCCTAAATTCTTAGGAACCCATTCTAAGAATTTGAGTTAATTTAACTCAGTTTTGGGTTAATTCAACTCAATTTTGAAAAAAATCCCAAATTCTTATGAGCCCATCATAAAAATTTGAGTTAATTCAACTCGATTGTGCGTTAATTCAACTCAATTTTGAAAAAATCTCAAATTCTAATGAACCCATCATAAGAATTTGAGTTAATTCGATTCAATTTTAAGTTTATTCAACTCAATTTGAGTTAATGTAGCTCAATTTTGAGTAAATTCAACTCAGTTTTGAAAAACCCCCAATTTTTTTATTGTATAGGGCAAAATTCAACTCAATTTTGGAAAAAACCCAATTTGAATCAAGTGAAAAACTGCCCAGGTTCCTAGTTGGCCGTCTAGGAAAAACCGCCCGCCTAGGGGGTCGCCTAAGCACCAGGGGTCCAAAACGTCTAGGTGCCGCTTTGACTACTATGATATATACTGACTACCACGATCAGTGCTACCATTGCCGATGCCACCCACCATCATCAATGATGGCCTCGACGGTGGTGATGATGGCCGGTGGCCGGGCCAGCGACAAAAAGGGTTGGAAAAGGGGCTGAAATGGGGTGAAGTGTAAACCGTGTAATAAATGTAAAAAAGTTTGCTGGTTGATTTCTAATTCTGCTTCACTTTTCTGTAGTAGTATTTTTCATGGATAGTGAAGTAGTTTAGTTTACAACTTGCAAAACAAATAGGATAGAGTAATTTTTTTGCTTGGTGTAGGACTTCATTCCCAATAAGCACCCACGACCGTGCAAAGTATCTCGTTCAAATAAGGCATCAAAATAACTGTTTTATTTTCCTTTGCCCCAACCTACTTGATACTTTTTGGTGCAATGTAGTTTCTGTGGTAACTATGTCAATACGATTGCATGGCTACCAATCATGGGAGGAAGAATATGTATACCTTTTGAAAAGAATATAAATATGTTTTAGCCTCTGTACAATGGGATTTACCTAAACATAAAGCATGGAAACTCATTGAAGGTGTTGTATGGATGCAACCAGAATGGTGTCTCGACTCCTATTCAGAATGTAGGAAGGATTGAAGCCAAAGTTGAAGATATGGATGATCATCTTAAATCCATCTGTTAATGTACATATAGATGGGTCGGGTTTACTGTACAGTCGGGTCGGATCGTATAGTGATACATGTACATATATTGGGCTTGAGTCCCTTAATGGAATGCATTCTATTCCTCTCCAAACCCTAGTCGTCATCTCCTAACATGGTATCAGAGCTCTAGGGTTTCTCACGCGACGACGGCGACGACGGCACCAACCTCCGGCTTCTCCTTCACCCCGGCAGCACCCCGGCAGCACCTCCGGCTTCTCCTTCCCCCCGGCAGCACCTCTGCCCACTCCAGCCCCCTTCCTCAACCACGACAGCCCCCTCCGCCCCCTCCCTCTGCCCCGACAGCCCCCCTCCACCCCTCTCTTCTGTGACAACCGGAGTGCTATTCAGATTGCTAGCAACCCAGTCTTCCATGCGCGAACAAAACATATTGAAGTTGATTGTCATTATGTTCGCCAGGCGTTTCTCGACCACACCATCTCCCTGCCTTTCATTTCCTCATCGGAGCAGACTGCTGATTTTCTGACAAAGCCCCTGACGATTGCTCGCTTCCGGCATTTTCTAGGCAAACTCTCGGTTCATGATCCACCGTGAGTTTGAGGGGGAGTGTTAATGTACATATAGATGGGTCGGGTTTACTGTACAGTCGGGTCGGATCGTATAGTGATACATGTACATATATTGGGCTTGAGTCCCTCAATGAAATGCATTCTATTCCTCTCCAAACCCTAGCCATCATCTCCTAACACCATCCATTAGTCTATCAGGTGGTAGATTGAAGCCAGTGATCCAAATATGAAGCTACTAATACACACAATAGGAAGTGATATTTGATGTTGGAGATTTTTGTGTGATCTTGAAAAAGGAAAGCCATCCTGCTAGAAAGAAAATAAATGCTACTAAAGGAAGGCATGACCTTGTGAATTCTTAATGAAAAAAAATAACAAGACCTAGCATTTAAAGTTGGCAGGCAATGCCAGGAAGTCTCACGTTTCCACAGTTCAGCACAAGCACTGGATTCTATATCTTGGTGTTTGGTCCAGCAACAAGGAACCCACTTGACTACAATCTCCCAAATCAAGTGCATGATACAATCATCTTTCTCATAGATGAGATGGACAAGATGAAGCAACGAGAAAAGAGCAAGAAGCTTCACTACCGATTGCATGATGTGATTCATGCAGCAATTGCCAAAACATGCATACTTTCAAATGTCTTGTTAGAATCTCTCCATGGGTCATGACCTTGCTCTGGAAAACTTGGCTGTATTTTGAAACCCCTAATTCGGTCTGTTAGGAGATGACGGCTAGGGTTTAGAGAGAATAGAATGCATCTCATTGAGGGACTGAAGCCCAATATATATGTACATGTATACACACGCAACCCGACCCGACTGTACATATAACCCGACCCATCTCTATACATTAACACTCCCCCTCAAACTCATGGTGGATCATGGACCGAGAGTTTGCCGATAAAATGCCGGAAGCGAGCAATCGTAAGGGGCTTCGTCAGAAAATCAGCAGTCTGCTCCGATGATGGAATGAATGGCAAGGAGATGGTGTGGTCGAGAAACTCCTGGCAAACATAGTGACAATCAACTTCAACATGGAAGACATGGTTGCTAGCAATCTGAATAGCACTTCGGTTGTCACAGAAGAGAGGTGTCGACCCGAATATCACAACTCCCAGATCGAGTAGAAGGCGGCGAAGCCAGACAATCTCTGCGGTGGTGAAAGCCATAGCCCTATATTCGGCTTCGGTGCTGGAGCGAGCAACAGACTCTTGTTTCTTGCTTCGCCAAGAAATGAGAGAATCACCAAGGAACACACAGTATCCGATAGTAGAAAGGCGAGTGGCTATATCTACTGCCCAATCTGCATCAGAGTAGGCACGCAGCACCAACGGAGAGGTGGAGGGAAAAAGTAGTGAGCGGATGATGGTGCCTCGGAGGTAGCGGATAATCCGAAGGAGTGCTGCATAGTAAACCGAACGAGAAGCCTGAACGAACTGACTGACAATGCCAACATCATGGGCAATGTCTGGTCGGGTCATAGTCATAGTGACAAAGTTCGGGTTCGGCAATAAGTCGGTGAGGGAAAAACTCGGAAAAGTTCGGCGAAAATCGGAAAGTTCGGGAAAAAAACGGGTAAAAGTCGGGAAAAAAAACGGGTTCGGGTTTTAATCGGCGAGGGTGAAATATGGAAAAAATCGGAAAGTTCGGGGCCTTCAAAATTCCAGTTTTTAGCCTACATTTAAGCACCTAAGACATTTCTACATGACGTGGCATCCGATCACAGCTCACAGGAATTGACACCAATGGCTGTGATCAGGACACACATGTGTCCTGGATTGTGTCACAAAAATCGGTAAAAAAACACGTTTTTTAAACATTTTTTTTCAAAAAAACGGCAAAACATCGGCGATTTTTGTAACTCATAAAAATCGGGAAAAAATCGGCAACAAGTCGGCAGCCCATAAAATCGCGTTTAAAACGCTTTTTTTTGAAAAAATCGGAGAACTTTGTTACTATGGTCATAGTGAGGTAGATGAGCATCCCAACCAGCCTCTGGTAGCGGGAGACATCCTGGAATGGCTCACCATCTATAGAAAGAAGCTTCAAATTGAGCTCTATGGGTGTGTCAGCAGTGCGAGAGTCAGTAAGAGCAGCATCAACAAATATGTCGGAGATGTACTTTTGCTGGGAGACCAACAGACCACGAGCTGACCGGGCAATCTCGAGGCCCAAAAAGTAGCGAAGAGGGCCCAGATCTTTCATCTCAAACTGACTTTGGAGATGGCACTGAAGGGACGCTATGGTGGCACTGTCATCCCCGGTGATGATCATATCATTCACATAGAGAAGAAGAATTGCAATACCCTGATTGGAGGAGCGAGTGAACAGAGCATAGTCAGGTGGCGCTCAACAAACCCGACGGCCAGGACTGCACTGCGAAATCGCTCAAACCAGGCACGAGGGGCCTGCTTGAGCCTATAGATGGCTCGGCGCAAACGACAGACGTGACCTGAAGGAGCAGGGACGCCCGGTGGAGGAGCTATGTATACCTCCTCTGAGAGATCACCGTGGAGAAATGCATTGGTCACATCCATCTGATGTAGAGGCTACCCTCGAGCAGCTGCCACAGCTAAGAGGGTGCGAACGGTAGTCATCCGAGCCACTGGAGCAAACGTCTCCTCGTAGTCAATCCCATACTCCTAGGAGAAACCACGAGCAACAAGGCGCGCTTTATACCGCTCAATGGACCCATCAGATCGAGTCTTGATCTTGAAGATCCATTTGCAGCTAACAGGAACCACGCTAGTGGGACAAGGAACCAAATCCCACGTCTGAGTCCGCTGAAAGGCCTCAAGTTCGACTGTCATGGCCTGTCGCCACTCTGGGTGTACAACTGCCTCACGGTATGACTGGGGCTCCCGGTGGGTGTGAAGAGCTGTAAGAAAGGCCTGGTAGGATGGAGAATAGGAGGCAACAACAGAGTGTCCAGAAGTGTCAGGAGAAACAGGAGTAAACACAGAGTAACCAAACCTGTCAGGGGAGTAGTCATATCTGTCAGGAGGGTGATGTTCGCGCGAAGAGTAGCACCGAACATGACCAAAATCCGCGGCCGGAGAGGTGGGAGCAGCTGTAGGTAAAGTAGTACCAGTGGAGACAGTCTCGGTGGGAGGAACTGTGGAGCAACGAACGTAAACACGTGTTATAAGTGGTGGTGGTGGAGGTGACAGGGGAGACGGGGGAGAGGGAGATGGCGGGGGAGGTGGTGGAGACGAGGGAGGTGGAGGTGATGGAGACAGGGGAGGCGAGGAAGGTAGAGGAGGCTCAACCGAGAAGATGGACGTGGGAGCAGGATACGGAGGTAGGAAGGGGATGGTGAGAGGGGGTGACGGCGTAGAAGATGACGTAGGTGGTGAGGGAAGATCCCGGGACTCAGTGGAAAAGTACGGGACATCCTCTACAAAGGAGACGTGACGAGAGACACGGATCTGGCGAACCAAGGGATCGTAACACCGATATCTCTTGTGCTCCCGACTGAGTCCTAAGTGAACACACCTAATAGACCTAGCAGAGAGTTTGGTGCGCTCATGGGGAGGGAGGAGGACGAAACACGTGCACCCAAAGGTACGAAGAAGAGAGTAGTCAGGAGATGTGGAGTAAAGCCGCTCGTACGGGGAAACACCAGAGATGGAGGAGGACGGAGTGATGTTGATGAGGTGAACAGCGGTCAGGACAGCTTCAGCCCAGTAGGAATGTGGAACAAAAGCAGACAGAAGTAGAGCTCGTGCTGTCTTGAGGACATGGCGATGTTTGCGCTCGGCGACTCCGTTTTGTTCATGGGTGTGGGGACATGACTGTTGGTGAAGAGTGCCGTGAGTCTGAAGGATCTCACACATCTCAGAGGAAAGATACTCCTAGGCACAATCAGACCGAAAAGTCTTAATGCGCCGACCAAACTGGGTGTGAAACATAGTAGTGAAGGTCATATAAATATGAGGAATCTCGGAGTGGCAACGCATAAGATAGACCCAAGTGCAGCGGGAGTTATCATCTATGAAGCTCACATAGTACAAAAAACCAGTAAAAGAGGCAACTGGAGCAGGACCCCACACGTCAGAGTGCACGAGATCAAAAGGGGCCCTGGAACGGAAAACACTAGTAGAAAAAGGAAGAGCATGATGCTTTGCTAATCGACACCCAGTGCAGACAGAGAGAAGGAAGGACACCCGACCCAAAGCGCCAGAGCGAAAAACGCTTTGGAGTCGATCACTAGATATGTGACCTAACCTTCTGTGCCACAAATCGGCATCAGAGGTAACAGACAGAGCTGACGGAGTGGAAGTGGGAACCTGAAGGTGATCCAACTGATAGAGTCCCCCTGCTCTACGACCCAGCCCAACTCTCTGACCCGTCCGCGGATCCTGCACAGAATAAGAAGTAAATGTAACGATCAGGCCCGAGTCACAAAGAGAACTAACAGATATTAAGTTAATATTTAAGCGGGGACGCCGGGGAGCAAGGTGAACACGAGGTAAGGTTAGGCGACCAGTGGGATCGGAGGCAGGGGTGATGGATGCACACTGCGAAATGGGTATACAAGTCCCGTCAGCAGTGTGGATCCCCAGGTGGATGGGAGCAGGGCTACAGTCCGTGAGTACAGAAGGATCGGAGGTAAGGTGGCAGGAGGCACCCGAGTCGAAGATCCATGAAGCTGTAGTACTCGGAGTGGGAGAAAGACTGTGATCTGTCGAAGAGCTGGTGGAGGCGAGGTATCGAAACAGTAACTCCTTAAAATGCTGGAGGCGGTCGGAGTAAAACCGAGACTGAGCAGAAGTACCCGGAGTGGCAGAGAGACTGTGATATGTCGAAGAGCCGGTAGAGGCGAGGTATCAAAACAGTAACTCCTCAAAGCGCTGGAGGCGGTCGGAGTAAGACCGAGACGGAGCAGGAGTTGTGGCAGGCGGTGATGGAATAGGGAGATCAGCGACAGCAGCAGTCCCGCCATCATGGCGGAGGGGACTCTGACGACGTCCACAGTTGACTGACTTGGTGGAGGGACGTAGCCCGAGAATACCATCAAAACGAGGAGACGGAGGGACTCGACGATCAGCTACTGTGTGCAAGCAGTATAGGAGCCGAGAGATGTTGTATGAAGCCATACCCCTGAAGTATGGGGGCGAGCCGGCACAAGGGAGGTCCCGGGCAGTCCGGTACAGAGGAGTCGAACCGGAGGAGGAGGGCCAGGGGAGGAGCGGTGGGGCGATGGGGGGCGGCAGGGGGTGCAAGAGGGGGGCGGTGTGGATTGCAGGGGGGTTCTGTTGGAAGAGGAGGGGCGCGGGGTGCTGCAGGAGATGCAGAAGGGGGGCGGCGGGACTTCAGGAGGTGCAGGAGAGGGGCGGCGGTGGTTGCAGAAGGTGCAGGATGGAGCGGCGGGGGCTGCAGAAGGTGCAGGAGGGGGCGACGGGGGCTTCCGGAGTGCTGAAGGGGATGCCGGAGGGGGGAATAGGGTGTAGGAGGGTGCTGGAGGGGCTGCCGGTGCGGGTGAGAAGGAAATCGGGCGCAGGAGGGACTGTCGGAGTGCTGGAGGGGCTGCCGGAGGGGGGAATCGGGTGCTGGAGGGGCGGCGGGGGCTGCAGGAGGTGCAGGAGCGGGCGATGGGGACTTCCGGAGTGCTGGAGGGGCTGCCGGAGGGAGGAATCGGGTGCAGGAGGGTGCTGGAGGGGCTGCCGGAGGGGGGAATCGGGTGCAGGAGGGGGCTGGAGGGACTGCCGGAGTGCTGGAGGGGCTGCCGGAGGGGGGAATCGGGTGTAGGAGGGTGCTGGAGAGGCTGCCGGAGGAGTCGCCTTCACCGCGGAGAAACCCTAGAGCTCTGATACCATGTTAGAAGATGATGGCTAGGGGTTTGGAGAGAATGGAATGCATCTCATTAAGGGACTGAAGCCCAATATATATGTACATGTATACACACACAACCCGACCCGACTGTACATATAACCCGACCCATCTCTATATATTAACACGGTCGATCCGTGTCAATTCAGACTCAAAATCTCTCAATTAAATGTATAGAAACACTTATATGCAAAAAAAAAAAAAAAGTATAGAAACACTTTAATATCTTGGAAAAATTTTCCTTCTTAATATGGTAGGGTTCAATGATAGGAACTGCCCCAGAATTTTTCCTTGTGCAACGGGATGGTGTTCAGCCAAAGTGATCACAATTTTATTTTTAGTATGTTTGTATTTTGGTTTTAGGTATGCTGACAGGTTGGTGCAAAGGACTTTGTTTTTACTTGTATTCTGTTTCCTTTTCCAGAGAATTGCATGCCACATCCAGGTCTTTGCTCTGACTAAGTGGCTAGCAGTTACCCTGCCGATTGAATATTTCGAATTTGTAAGGGGAATAGAGTGGAGTATCCCATACCTCAAACTTCCATGGGAACCAGTCTACTGCGACACATTTATGAATTATTCAAGTTTCTCTCTCTGGAAATATTCTGAAGTGTTGGACGGAAGCCTGATGACATCTAAACCGTCATCAACTAGTAATGGGAAATTGGAAATGAATGCTTCTGCACATGGAAGACCACTTACACCCATGGAGTACAGGTCATTTCTCGAGGTCAGGGAATCATGTCTTTAGGCAGTTTAATTATTCATACCATTTTACTGATAATTCCCTTTTGGTTTGTCTACTCACAGAATCAGAACATGAAACCTGAAGCTGAATTTATTATGGATTTACCACATTCAAACTGGTAGGTTGATCTCACCACAGTTTAGTTGTTTGTTTGTCGTTTCTTTAGTTAATTATATCTGCACCCTCAATAACTGTATCTGCATCACATTAATCAATGATACACTTCTGTACATCTGTGTATTACATTCCTGTATGGAATTTGACCATTGAACTCGTTACAACCGTTGAGAATAGTCCCACATCGGTAAAGGGGTGAGAGTTCCATGTCTTTATATTATGTTGCCCCCTCCCTCTCATCACCGGTTTTGAGGGGGCATGGGAATTGTGACATGGTATCAGAGCTAGGCCCCACCCTGTTTCCTCTCCATGTGGTCCCGTCGCACCCTCTTTCTTCCTCCAATCGAGATCTTCTCCCTCCCTTCAATCGAGAGGCGCTCTGCGTGCGGGCGGGTGTTGAGAATAGTCCCACATTGGTGAAGGGGTGAGAGTTCTATGTCTTTATATTATGTTGCCCCCTCCCTCTAATCACCGGTTTTGAGGGGGCATGGAAATCATAACATGGTATCAGAGCTAGGTCCCACCCCGTCTTCTCTCCATGTGGTCCCGTCGCACCATTTTTCTTCCTCCAATCGAGATCTTCTCTCTCCCTCTGATCGAGAGGCGCTCTGCGTGCGGGTGGGTGTTGAGAATAGTCCCACATCGGTAAGGGGTGAGAGTTCCATGTCTTTATATTATGTTGCCCTCCCCTCTCATCACCGTTTTTGAGGGGGCATGGGAATTGTAACAACAACAAACCACAATTCATTAGATTGTGATCTATTTCAATTTACCACTGTATGTTTTTCAGTTTCAACCTGATTTTGGTCACAGGTGGACTTATTTTGGTAATAACATGTTCTGGTTAGCTGTCATTGGCGGCGGCTTAATGGTGCTCCATGCTGCAATTCTTGTCATTTTGGAATTCAGGAGGAAGAAGTCAGAAAAACAGAAAGATTTTGGAGCACTTGTGTTTCCAAGATTTGAGATAGCCTTGCTCTTTCTCGCATTGCCATGTATCTGTCAGGCATCAGCAACTATAATTAAAGGTAATTTTATGTAAATACAAAATATATAATTACTTTTGTAAATTATGTTTTAGTCAAATGGCACTAAGATGACAGGTGCTCATTTTCGCAAGAAATTGTTATTTAATTTGTGAAAGAAAAAAACCATTTGATCCACTCAAGTAAGAGTATGCTATGCACATCCTGATCAGGATATAGCTACCCTTTTTTTCGACTAATCCTGAACCGCCAAAGATGTTTAGTATAGATAAACCGGGCATCATTATTCTTCCTCAGTATTAAGTATTTTTCATTTCACCGTCATATTTCTGCAGTCAATTTACTTTCTCAATCTACTAGGATGATGCTGATTCCTTCTTTTTTCTTCTTCTCAATTTAAGGGGGGTCTACTTCAGGTGTCATAGTAGGAGTTTTGCTCCTGGGCTTCTCGTCTTCTCTTCTATTATCCTTACTGTTGTTCCTCTCGGCCGGCATCACCATGGGTAAGCTTCTTCAGTACAAAGAGGTTCACCAAGTAGGGCAGCAGTTCCATTGGTACCAAGAGATCATCAGAGTTATTTTAGGCCCTGGCAAAAGAGGACAGTGGACTTGGAAAGGCCAATCGAACTCGGTCTATCTCACAAAACTAGGCCCTTTATTCGAGGACCTCCGAGGCCCACCAAAGTACATGCTGTCACAGATATCCGGCGGGGGGAATCATGGCAGACATGGAGATCCGATCATTGCTTCTGATGACGAAACGGAAGATGCAGAAGCTCCCTTTATCCAGAAACTCTTCGGCATCCTCAGAATATACTACACGTTGCTGGAATCTGTGAAACGTGTTTCAGTTGGGGTTGTTGCTGGAGCTTACTCATCCACTGGGTCTTCTAAGGTTCCGACGCTGGTTGCCTTATCCATCACCTCCTTCCAGCTGTTCTTCCTTGTACTGAAGAAACCTTTCATAAAGAAGACGGTACAGTTTGTGGAGATCATCTCTGTAGCCAGTGAATTGTGCGTCTTCAGCTCATGCCTTGTTCTCATTGAGAGGAACTTTTCAGATGATGGTGAGAAGAGAATGGGATTTTTCATGCTAGCGTTATTCATTGTCGGGTTCACTGCACAGATGATCAACGAGTGGTGCGCTTTGTACAGACAAGTCATTCAGCTGAGCCCAAGAAAGGACTCTTTCTCTTCGGGATTAAAGACGCTTCTTTTTGGGTTTCTACTATTTGTGCTCCCAGAGAAGCTGTTACCGGACATGACCAAGCGGTTATCTTCGAATCTTGGAGATGGAGATTCCGGAGTTTCTGTTTCTCCTGGCGATCGGATTCGGAGGAGCTCAGGCACGAGCGAGAAGCCTTGGATAAGACAACTGAGAGAACTGGCAAGGGCTAGCTTCAGTAAAGATGACGGGAGGACCCCGAATGACCCTTCGAGCAGCACGAACCAGTGGAGCGGGTTTTGGAGTGGTAAGAGGAGTGAAAGCTCTTCTTTGACCTCGTCTGCGGACTTCAAAGCGAAGGCAGACTCCAAGGCAAAATCAAAAGGGTTGTACAAAGATCTGGAGGCCATTTTCTCTTCCAAGTGATCCATTGGCTCATTGGCATGTCTTGATTTTATTGCATTGTCAACAAGGCTCCATCGTGGTGCGTGTTCCATATTGGCTTGCTTTCGACTCGTTCGTGGGACCGCTCATGATCTTCCGGTAAATATTCACAGTTGGCATTAAGGGAAGGCAGGTTATGTTCATCTGCATTGATGTGATGACTTGAGACTTTCATCTTTACATGATCATTGGACCTTGTAATTCCTACTGCTTTTGCAATTCTTCGATTGAATAGTATCGATCTTCCCATTCCACCTGTTCTGACAATTGATCCAGTCTTTAATGAGAGTATTTGCCTGCATGTACAAATGATACATGCCATTGGATAGGAAGGAATGCTGGTGGTCTCTGTACATTTCTGTTGTTTCGAGCATGCGTGATTAATCTTACATTTTCAAAGAGAAAAGAAGGGAGGTTTTCCTCCGAGTTGGTATGGTGATTGGTGAGAGGCTCCTCTAAGATCAGAGCAATTTTTTTTGCCTCTTGGGTTCTCTTGGATTATTCTTTCGTAGAAGTTCTGTGTGGTTCTGAGAGCGTTTTTTTTTTTTTTGAGAATCCCTCGGAGAGAGGCTGAGAGGGTTTGTTAGTCGTTAAGTTCTAATATCTGGAACTTGTATTTGGTGTTCTTGTATGTGATTGCTGGTTGTGGATTTTTCTTTGGTGTAATCTCGGTACACCCCAATCTCGATCGCTTGATTTGCTTCCGTTGTACTTTGGTTATCTCATGCGATCTGTATCGGATACATCGAAGTTGTCAAACCAAATGGTATCAGAGCCTCGTTCGATACCAAGTTTAGAGATTCGGCTCAGTGCAAGAGTTGAGGAAATTTGAAGTAGAGATGGCAACACATATGTCAAACAAGAAGTTCGAGATAGAAAAATTTGATGAGAAGATAGATTATCGTTCGGCAAATTCAAAGTACATGCGTTGATACAATCATGATTGCACAAGACATTGAAGGGTTCAAATTCAGCGGAGGATTTGGTCTGAAGACCACGAGTACAACGCGGATGCCCTGCAAGATTTTCCTAAGATTTTTGTAACGAAACTTTGGAAAAAGCTGGAGAGTTTGTACATGACAAAGGGGCCCAATAGCAAGTTGTGCCTCAAACAGATGTTCACACTGCAGATGGAAGAAGATAAAGAGATTAATAAGCATTTAAGGGTCTTTAATCAATTGATCCCGTAACTGTTTGAATGTCGGTGAGGACATGGTACAATCCCTTCTTTGAGTTTGCTTCCCTTTGTCTTTAACATGAACACCCACTTGTTCTTACTTTGTGTGGGACCTATGCAAGGCCATATACCTCCCCTTGCATGTATGTTTACATGCTTGGACTTCATAATAACAATCTTTTCTGTAAACCCCCCCCCCCCCCCCCCCACCCCCCCCCCCCCAAAAAAAAAACCACCTGTTCTTACTTTGTGTGGGTCCAAAAACTATCTTGTTTACCAGGTATCTGTAAGTATGATGAATTCACTATTTCCTTGTATCATCACCATCAGCAAGTAACAGAACTCACTGTGACCAATGGACATGTATACACATCAGATTGCATGCATAGAACAAACAGACAGGACAACATACAACAAGCACCATTAGAACAGGCCTCAAGCATCTGAGTCCCTTCAAACTGTACCTGCTCTTCACCCACACCTCAGGCTTTGCTCATCAAAGGGTACAGATACTAATCCAACTTCAACAAATCTTCTTCCTCTCTCTCAACCCACTAGGTATGATAGAAACAGAGTCCACACACAGCCCCCCTTTGGAGTGCGTGCAATCGATCTGCTTCATCGAGAATCTCACCTCCACTGCGTCCGAGCTACTACTGACGACGAAATCACCCACGTGGTACTCTATCCAGCACCCGCGCTTGCTGCTCCCGTTTACATCATCCCCTTCAGGATCATCCAAGCAGCACTCGCGAGACGCTTGCTGGCCGTCCGACGTCGCGAGCTCGAACCGCACAGGCTTCAGATCCCAGCCGTGGGTGTGCTCGTAGTTGCAGAGGCGCCGCCGTCCAAGCTTCTTGAAGAATTTTCCAAGGTGCAACCTGACCGACAGGCTGTACACCCCTGGCGGGAGAGGGAACTTGGCTTGCCCGTCTACCTCGAACCACCATATTTGCTGCAGAAAAGCTACCACATGGAACCTGCATGGCGAGATAAAAAGCCTAGCGGTTAAGCTTGATCATCATAAATTTTAAAAAAAGGAACCACCGTGACGAAGGAGGTTTAAGGTTAGTCTATAACTGTCCGTGATTTCTGCTTATTGAGAGGAACTTAGGATTAGGGATCAACAGCGCAATAAAATTAGTTGGTGTGATTAAGAAGTAAATCAAATTCCCGATTGTCTTCAGTAAGTGCCCCAGACCAACCTAACTCAAACACTTGCATCATGTGAAGGAGACAGGCAAAAAATAATAAATAAAAAAGGATAAAATATAGGTCTCCATGGTTTGGGCATTACACTGCAAAAATGGTCTCAAAGGCGACCCTAATAATATCTTCAAGGGAATTAATGCATTACCTAATTAGTGTCGGTCAGTGTTGGACCTCTCTAACCAGTTTTCACGAGACCAAAGTCAATGAGATCTGAAATTTGTGGTCTGATAAGTAATTATTTGGCATCAAAATGCAATGTCCTAAATTCAGTCAGAGAACTGAATTGTCCCAATCAGAAAAACAAGTTTATATATCAAGTTCATAACTCCCTCCCTCGGGCTCGAATTGTTCCTCACTAGTGCACCCAGCAAGGTGCAATGATCAACATTCATGAAAGCAAAGGCCCAAAGCAGTGCTTTGTTTCCTGGCCAAATCAAGGATTTGGGGTCGGGGCTCCAATTGTTCCTCACTAGTGCACCCAGCAAGGTGCAATTATCAACATTCATGAAAGCAAAGGCAAGACCTTGGGACAATCTCCTGAAGGCAACTTCTTAACAATCATTCAATTGTGTCAAGAAATTGGTAACAAACATTAATGTTGTAACTAATTTGACTAGTAACCTTGTTATTAACCATGTGGTTTGTACAAACAAATCACCTATGACCTACCAATCACCTCTACATAAGCCATACTTAAGGACTTTCATCAGGACTTACAACATTAAAATTTTCCTTCCTGACAGTTGAACACTTACAAAATGCATTTATTTTTCTTTCATGCGACATCATTAAAACCTATATGGCCTCTTTCCCTTTGGGTTTTTTGGCATTCCCATCCCTAGCCAAGTGGTCATGATTAGGTTTTTGGCACCAATTTTAGAGGGTAAACTTCAGGTTGATACCAATCAAAAAAATTTTACTAAACGTCTTAATAGCTGACCCTACCTTGAAGGGATAAGACTTTATAAATGATATAATAAGGGTTTAACTGATCCTAGGTTAAGCTCACATAAAAATAAGCAAAAGAAAATTTCAAATCTGTGCACTCCTACCGAGTAAGGCTCGTATGAATATCATAGGCGCAGGCACAAACTAAGATCAGAGTTTTTGATGATCCTTGGATCATTAACCATCTCAAAGTTTAATTTAACCAGATTTGAAAGCTAGTGTATCGGAATTGGAATCATAGTAGTCAAAGCGGCGCCTAAACACCTCATAGGCTCACTTAGATGTTTTGGACCCCTGGGCAACTAGGTGACCGCCTAGGCGGACGGTTGTCGCTAGGCGGCCGCCTTGGACCGCCTGGCGCCTGGGCTATTTTTCATTTGATCCAATTTGGGATTTTTCCAAAAATTGATTTGAATTTTGCCAAGAACAATAAAAAAATTGCGGGTTTTTCAAAATTGAGTTGAATTAAGTCAAAATTAAGCTGCATTAGCTCAAATTGAGTTGAATAAACTCAAATTCTTATGATGGGTTCATAATAATTTGAGGTTTTTTCAAAATTAGGTTGAATTAACACAAAATTGAGTGGAATTAACTCAAAATTGAGTTGAATTAACTCAAAGTCATATGATGGGTTCATAAGAATTTGGGGGTTTTACAAATTTGAGTTGAATTAACCCAAAATTGAGTAGAATTAACTCAAATTGAGTGGAATTAACTCAAATTCTTATGATGGGTTCATAAGAATTTAGGGTTTTTTCAAAATTGAGTTAAATTAACTCAAATTAAGTTAAATTAACTGAAAATTGATTTCAATTAAATCTAAACTTAAACCCTAAACCTTAATATTTTTATTTTCTTGATTTTTTAGAATTTTTTACATTTTTATTTTCTTTCTCTTTTTCTCTCTCTCTCTCTCTCTCTCTCTCTCTCTATATATATATATATATATATATATATATATATATATATATATATATATAAGAGAGAGAGAAATGCTATAATGCGGCATGCGGTAAGTGCGATACCGCACTGCAGCCGTCTGTATATATATATATATATAAATATATATATATATATATATATATATATATATATATATATATATATATATATATATATATATATATATATATATATATATATATATATATATATATATATATATATATATATATATATATAGCCTAGGCGTTGCTTCACCTAGATAGGCCAAAACACCTAGGCACCACCTAGCCGCCTTGACTACACTGTTTAGAATCGAACCAATCAACCAATATTAGACATAAACTTCCCATAAATTCTTAACTCGTTTCAAATAAGGTGTGATATCCATACCCATTATTGGATTTTTCTTCTTGAACTCAAAACTTCAAAGGTTTAGTTTAACCTTGCATTGACTTGATTAAGATAATATCGATAATGACCTATCTTACAATAGAATTAGGCTCGAACCAATGAACTCCAGGCAACAATTTTACATAGCGAGCAAGGTTTGAGAATTCGGGTTTAGATCAGGCGAAAAACAAGATGGTTTAGTTTGTTCGTGTTCGGGTCCGATCAATAGTTTTGACCAAAAATATTGAAAATTCAGAAACTTTGAAAATTTATTTTGATTCAATAGATTTAGGTCCGATTCGGACCGTATTTAAATTTTATTCTACCAAAAGGCCCAACTTGTTAAGGTGTAAAGCTTACCTAGAAAATTTTGTGTGCTTGCGTGGGAACATACTATGCTTTAGTAAGTGCATATAGCATATTTTAGTTGAATTTTATAACACAATTCTGATGAGCTATGTTTGAGTTACATAGTGATTGGATCCAATGACGTTAGACTAGGTATAAATTGCTGGCATACATATACTCCTTCACTTGGCACCAGTTAAGGGGTATTTAGAGTTGACTTGTACTACCTTGCACATGCACTCCTGACTGAAACTGTTTACGGTGTAAAGCTTACCTAAAAAATGTTCACCACTACACTTGTGGAACTTAGGATGACATTGCTTTGAATGACCATTCCATTTGTTGTCCAAAAAAAGTAAGAAAATTGAAAAATCTTCACTCGAATACTGATGCCAAATGCCAGAGTTCTACTTGAAGGGATAATGTTTTGGACGTGAAATGAATCAATAAAAACTCAGAATAGTGAAGACAAGTGCTTGACATTTTGTATACACTGGTGACTAGACTAGACTAAGTTTAAATTCATTGTTAGGGTTGGCAATGGGCCTGGATATGGCCCAAGCCCGATTGTGCCCGGCCCATTTCGAACGGATTTGGGACTATCTCCCAAGCATTATATATGGGCTCGGGCTAATAGTTTGGGTCCGAACCAAAACAGGCCGGGACTGGGCTTATATAGGTCTCGCCCGAACCCGACCCACTTTTATAGTTAGGGTTAGAACTACTCGACATATCTAGGAATGGACTTTTTCTATTCGATTATATAACAATAATATGTTAGGGAAAAGCTTAGAGCTTCTTATAGTCATTGCTAGCTTACAACACAATTTATAAAATAAACATGTATTTTTTTAAAATAAGAAAATTATCATCGATTATTGCCAAATAAGTCCACCGAAGAAAGTTGGTTATTAAAGGCTTTCGGGCTAGGGCCTGATCCAGGTCTGAATTTTTGATACAGGCTTCGGCTTGGGCCATGTCTTTAAAGGCCGGATACAAAACGGGCCGGGCATGGACCGAAGAAAATAATATAGGCCTGGACCCGAGCTTGGTTGAGTCCGGCCCAGGCCCGATCCATTGTTAGCCCTATTCATTACGTTGGAAATCTATAAGTTCTATTGTCTGTAGGAAGTCACACCAATAGATCGTGTAAAACCAAGACATCAATTTCAGTTCACTTAACTAGTTCATTCCATTGTTACCAAGTCGAAAGGCAGGAAGAAGCTGGCTAAGGAAGGAGGACGAAAAATCGAAAAAGAGTAAAAAAAGGGATAAACTTATAAAATTTATTTAACTATTTTACACATACATAAGAGTGTAGAGCAAACTATTTACTGAAAGAACCTGAGAGTCGTCTTGAACATCCAGTAGGTTTATGAGTCAATGCGCATTGACGATGCGCGGCGCGCCACCTCTTCTGTAGATGAGCCTTTTAATCCAGTGGATTTTTCAAGAGATACGCATGGGTATTGTTTTAAAAAGAGGTTCAGACTGCTGCCTAGGCATTTTGGACTTCAGCATGCACCGCGTAAGTTGTGGTTGCTTTCCTCGGCGCCCAAAGGAGAAAGGCCATCAACGTGAATGCCGAAAACAACCACTTTAAGTTTTTCCTTCTCCCTTCTCCTTCTTCCCAATCTTTTAATCCTCTTTTGTCTTCTTCAACTAGTACACTACTATTTTTCTAATTTGGCGTAGCTCTCTTAGCCCATTGTGACCATGATGCTCATCCTCGGATCCAATAGAAAACATGGGAGCGATACGATCTTCCGTTGCGCCCGATAACCTTCACTAGGCACATCACAACCTAAGTGGAGTGGCGGGCATAAATAATTTAATCAAGTGACGCACCAACTTAATCTATATGATGGCAGATATTGAATGACTTAAAAGCCAATCTCATAGCGATAAGATTATAACATAAAGGTATGGTTGTTGCGGCAAATATCATGTGTGCTTCTCTCCCCCTCATTTTCCTTATCCATGTGTGGAGACCTTCCATCCATCTTTTATATCCATTCATATAAGGAAAGCAAAGAAGCACACGCCCCCCTTTATTTTTCACTCTCACAGGAGAACTCTCCATGTCTATCTTCTCATATTCTATTAGGGTAGCATGCGAGGAAGGGCTTTAAAAGAAACATTACTGCTGATATGTAAGGGTTTTTTTGGTGATTGATCTCTGATCAAGCTTTCAATTTCCCTAGTTACTCTTTTCTTTTTCCTTGCCCTTGTCTTGGTAGTGGAGATTCGAAGGTTCATTCAAAGGTTGTCCTTCCACTGTGTGGCCTGGAAGTCTACATAAAGTACCCTCCCTTGTAGCGGTTCTTCTACATTCCTGGTTTGGTCTTTTCCATTTTTACCTTTGCTACTTTCCTTTTTTGTTCCTACATTCATTGTTTATCTTTGTATTCTAAGTACCCATTTGCCAATTCTATTCCCAAGCTCTTACCTCAAGTCCTCTACCTGCTTAGGAGATTAAGAGCAAATAGAGTGTTTGGTGTGTTCCCAACAATACTACCAGATTAAGAGGTTAAGAGTTAAACCTATGTTTCAAAAATTGCAAACCTGGTGATTTTTGAAATAGAGGTTTTGCTTTTTACTTTCGTATATAATATTCAGATAAGTTATATTGTAGAGAGATTATTATAGTGAGAGAATGTCATAGAAAAAGAATGATGAAAAGAGAGGGAATGGTGTAGAGAGAATATATTTTGTAGCAGGAGAATGTTATAGAGAGAATTGTAGATAATAATATAATTCGTAGAGATAATATACTTTGTATAGAGAAGTTATAGACAGAGAATACGTGTAGTGAGAAAATAAATGTTGTAGAGAGAAGATTGCCAAGTGAGAATGTCATAGTGAGTGTCGTATAGAGAGAATGTTAGAGGGGGAGTGTCGCAAAAGGGACTGTTATAAAGAGGGTTTATAGAGAGAGTGCATAGAGAGAATGTTGTGAGAATATATTTTATAGAGGGCAATGTTATAGAGAGAGAAATGTTTAGAGGGGATGTAGTAGAGAAATTTTTTTATTATCATAATGCTAAAATGTGTGGGGTTGTGGCTTGTGACATAATTAACATCCTCTCTACTTAAAGACTACCCAGGACATTGTCAGTAGCTCCTAGCCTAAACCAATATTCAAATCACACTGAAAACTATATTAATTTATTTTATTACTGTTTCTTAGACAAGTGTGTTATTCCATTTTAATATAGGTGGTAGACACCCTTAAATAGACAATGCACATGTTCATTTGCATTTTTTTCTCAACAATCTATATGTGCTGGATGATAAATTTGCATAGATTGGCAAAAATCACCTATAAAGGTTTAAGATGTATCCAATGGCCATTCAAAAGCAATTAAAGGTAGCCTAGGTGTCATATAAGCATATCATTTGCATATCTATCAATAATGCAGCATATCTATTCATGCCTGCGTGGTTGTGTATCAGTATGATAGGGCAAATAAGCATACTATCTGAGGTCTGACCAATACAACATAATATATGATGTTCTAAATTCTAATACATGGCAGTAGCAATTTTTAACCAGAAAAAACGGAGACAGAACTAAAGAAAAAAGATAACAGAAGAAAGGACAAGGAAAAAAAAAAAAAAATTAAACACACACAAAACATACTCAATACTCATCCAAGGGCACAATATAGAAAGGCATCTAAGATTCTAAATCACCCTAAAGCACATCTTGATGGGTCTAGATTCTGGACTTCCCTGATCTTACCTATGACTAGCATCTGGCTTTCTGCACTGCTTAAAATATGATTCTTAAAGACTAATCTTTACATGTCAATCATTATTTCCTAACTAGCTAAAATTCAAATTACAATTTTGAAACTATACACTACTTTATAATAATCATTCCAATCTCCTTTACCAAGTTCAAATAAAAGTATAACATAAATTAAAAAAATTAAAACGAATTTGTGTCAATCTTCCCCTAATCCACAAGGCCTTTTATCATTTAAATTTCTTGGCGACTGCCATTTGTAATGAGGTTAATCCAATCAAGATTGTAAATAAAAAGTAAAAAACATGGCTAAACAATCTCATTTACTCTTTAAAGTTAGTCTCTGAAAGATACAATAAGAAAGAAAGTAAAATAGTAGTAACTTTGTTCCTTTTTTTGGGTGTGTGTGTGTGTGTGAGAGAGAGAGAGAGAGAGAGAGAGAGGTGGAACCACTGTAACTTATTCTTGGAAAAAGAACTCTACATCCCGGATGATTGGAGCGTACTCCCTAAAAAGAGGATAGTAAGGTAATACCCAAAAGAACAGAAAAAACAAGAGAAAAAAGGAAACTTCAAGATTCTTAGAGTTGCAAAAAAGAACTTAGGTCCCTCGGGACACTGCAAAACTCTCCTAGGAATAAGTGCTCACCCAATTCCTTTATGTTGTTGGTGCCCTTCATCAACTTCTCCCACTAGAGGAAAAGAGGCCCCTAAAGACCCAGAAATTTCTTTTGAGCTATATTCACCAGCATAAATTCTTTAACAAAACTTTGAAGAAATTCATCCTGTTACTTGCAGTTAGCGAAGTGGGTGGATACCCAAACAATCCTGTCAAAACATGTATCTGTAAACAATATATATGAACAAAGTAGCTCAGTCCAAATCCGCCAAGACACCGCTGGACAAAGAGGGGATCCTTCAATATGGATGAAGATAGAAAAATCAATATTATGTATGATACCCAACACCCCAATCCATTCTCTCCTTAGTATGGAGCCAAAAAAGTGGCGTTGGAGCGTCAATGGTCAAGCTGACACATCCATCTAGCCAGCCCAGCAAGAGCCAATGAGTTAATACCAGGACATTTTAAGGTATCTATGATTGAATTAAAGTTATGAATGCATAGAAGGAGAACTGAACGGCTTAGTTAAGTTTATTTTATGGAGGATTCCAACACTTCTTATTATTCTTCTCCTTCACTAGGCTAGCTAGATTGTGAGCCTACAACCCCAAGTTAAGAAACACTTAAAAATGAGAGCAGATCCCATCTTCTTCACTTCAAATCCAGCAAACTCAAAATATTGTGGAAAGACTGATTTGTTGTTGTAACATAGTAGAAAGCATCCAAAAGGTCCTTTATGAACTTCAATAATGAACAAACATTTTCAAAGCCTGGATAAAGGGCCAAAATGCGGATCGAACATGGCATCATATTGGAATGCAAATAAAAGCCATACAAGGACCAATCCTGCGATTATGCATAGACTCTCCATCATCCCAACAATAATCAATTTAGTCTGCTGACTCTGCTCTTCTTTGTGACCCTTATGCTCCTCTATCTGCTACATATGTTCTTCCTTAATCTCTTGGTAGGGATCACTTGATCTTACAATGTCTAGTTAACAAATGAAACATCTAGCTGCACCAAGAGCTAAAGAAGAGAATTAGGTGCCAATTGAACAATGACAACTTCAATCATCCTAAACATGTATTAGAATATGTATGTTAAATTGTTAATCATGTATTATTCAGGCCCTAGCACAGTAGCTTATCATATTGTAACTTGCTGACACACCGCACCCGCAAGCATGAAAAGATATGCAACACTGTCAAAATATATGAAATTTGCATGCTAAGATATAATGGTTTTTCATTCTTTTCACATACAGGCCTTCCAATTGATTATCAGACATGCCTTGAGCTATTCCCTATAGTATTTAATGCACCTATATAAAGTTAGCATCCTAGATGCACCCATAGTGCATGCTAATTGCTGAAGAACATGTCCAAAAGATAATGATAAAACATATGTAGCAGCTAAATTAACATGTATCATTATTATTCTCACTTAACAAATACTAGTAAACGAACCAGAAGCAAATATCAAGGTGCATAAAAAATCAAGTATACTATGTTCATTCCAAAAGTATGAGATTTGGTGTTTATTTTCTAATTAATAATATTGTCAGTAAAAATTCAATTGTTTCTACCCCAAATAGTGAATGATGCTAATTTACATGGATAGATCCATTGATCTAAAATGATCCAAGGATCCCATCAGAATCATCTTGAACTTTGTGTTTGTTAAACATATTAAGTGTGCGCAAGATTAGAAAAAGAAAAGGATTCAAGCCAAACCCAACAAGATGAAGTTGTAGATCACCTCTTTAAGCTTCTGTGCAAGGTTTCATGGCTTGAAATTATCAAAGGGATGAATTGGTAGGAAGAATTCAAGGTCCATCCTACACACCGAACAAAGAGTTTGGAACAAGGTTGCTTCAAATCTCTTTATGTGACATATCAAACAATGTTGTTTTGTATTGCAAGTATATGATAATATGTCAAGACACATAGTAATACTAAACGGTACTAGATATTCCAAGTAACTTGTAACCATATACCAACGCCTCACTTCCTGGAGTGATGTGTAATGTGCAATACAAAAGCAACCATCAGTTCATTCCATAGGCCTAAATAAGGGGTTGGCTAATTACTTCCAAGGTTTCAAATTTTGATTTTGCCTATGATATTGTAGGATATCAAAATGTTGTGTGGAAATATTTGGACAATGTGGAAATATTATAATGATATTAATAGGATAAAAATATTAATTAAATGGTGGAATTTTCAATAAAACATTGGACAATCATAAATCAAGCATTGATACACTTGGGAACACTTCATCATATTTCAACACTAAGTGTGTGAACCACATAATATGGCTTTGTGGACTTATTGAAAGGAGGCATGATGTGCTAGATAAATGGGCTCATTGATGGCTTCAACCGACCCCAAACCTGTCCAAATCAGATAAGTATGGATCAACTTATGGCTAAAAGAAGCTTAATGGGTTTGTGTAGGCTTGGTTGTTTTGTTGGGCTTGGTGTGTCAGGTTCCAAATAAATGTTAAAGTTATTTGGTTTGATAGTTTTGATGGGCTTTAGCTTGCATGGCGTAATAGGTTATAAGAGACTCGAGGTTGGGTTTGAGTTATAAGAAGATATCGAGTCTAAATGATGACGTAAAATCTAGATGTAAAACGAGATGGTAGAAAAGCATTATCCTTAAGTTTAACCTTTGTTTGAAAAAAGTGGAGAGATAAAGGCACAAAAAAATGTGATTCGATTTCTAAACCCAATTCTCTGCAGACCCATCCAACGCCTGACACGTATTGGTTTATATGGGTCTACCAAAAAATGGTCGACTGTTACAGTAAGCCTATCAACCAGAATGAGGGTTAACGAGAGTTCTCTTGTTAAGTGCTCAACAGTAAGTCCGGCAACAGATAAAAGATAACGCATCTCAATGTGAAACGAGACCAAACAGTAGACTCCCCACTCATGAGGAGAAATTCGGATCCACCGCAGCAGCAGTGGAGTAGGTGGTGTAGCCAGTGGATCAACATTCGACATCATGTGGCACGGTGGTGTATCAACAACCAAGTGAGTTCCTTAATTTTGCCCTTCTATTACTTTTTCTACATATATAATGTTCGAAAGACAACACCAACCTACCAAGTCCTCTACAAGCCCTACTATAAGCATCAACCATTGTTCTAATAAGCTGTTTGGGCGTTCACCTAGGCATTTTGAGCCTTAGTCCGAACCGCATAAGATGAGGCTACTTTCCTCGACGTCTGAAGGAGAAAGGTCGTTGATATGCTTTCTTCATGTTCTTCATTTTGATCTTCTCTTTGTTCTTCTTCAGCTAACACACTATTGTGTTGATACTGTCCTGGGGCTCCCTTCGCCCACTACGACCACATGAAAGAATGATGATAGTAGCTTCCTTGGACAATTGTGAACACCTAAAAGAAGCATGCCAATGACAACATAGTAGTTAAACAAGTTCGGATTAAATGTTTCGGACGTCCCAATCTCTGGGCGTATTGTAGACACCCGCCGTCCGCCTTGGAACTCCCTACCGTCTTACGTCTGCCTAGCACTCTTTAAAACATTGCTATGAACCCACATTTTCGTCAAAATTTTCAAATTTTACTGAAATTCCAGGATTCCCAACAGAACCCACTATCGATGCCTCTATTCCTCCAAAATTTCGATGAAATTATATTTAATGTTGCTTGAAATTTAGCCGAAATTTTGGGTTATGCCAAAACTTATTTCAAAAGTTTTTGGCCCTTTATTTTGGTGGCCAGTCTTCAACCTAATTTCAAAAACCTTCAACCTCTGATTTTGCCGATCCACTCTTCACACCTTTGACCTTCAAGATCGTACTTTTTAATATCTATTTTCCTCCTTCTCCATAAGTTATTAACTTATGACTTCATTGATATGCTTCCGAGTGCTTAAGGTTTCTAGCTCCACTATCACAAATACTACACATACTTTTGGTATTGTTAGTGAATAGTGTTCCTTTATCAACCAATATGCAATGAATTTTGTACTCGGAAGCGCAATGGTTATCTACCTATGTTTAGCTCTAACAACTGATTAACATTATCAGAGTTTTTTATTAACCTCCAGCAATTAAACATACAATGGCAACAAATAACCATGACATTTGATGTAGCAATCAAACAGATAGCTAACCAAGGTTCAGCAGCTGACTACTAGTTTCAGCTGATTCTCCACAGATATTCACCACTAAAGTTCAAGAAGAGAGCAGGTGACTAAAACAAACTCTTACCAATCATTGACTCCTGTATGAACTCATAACCGGGCACTCCGTTGTTGATCGGTCGATAGGGAAAACGGCAAGGGGATGAAATTAAAGTTAAAACAGGATCATCATGCAAAAAAAGTCAAAAATTTTCAAACAAAACGACTGCCAGTTCCAAGGAGATTGACAATGAAATTTGATCCTGAATTATACCTGGACTCTTCAGTAGGGATCCAACTCCAGTATCTCCGGTCCTCGATCCCGGTCATGGACATTGCCTTGGCCGAGACAGACATGCAAACCCCACCCGTGACTCTGTCGAGCCAAACCACCTGCAGAGATGAGGCGAGCACCGCGGAAATTAAGGAGGGAAAGGGCTTGGGAGATGTAAACGGAGGAGGAGGAGCAGAATTGGGTGGCGGCGGAGAGGAGCAGCATCGCTGACCTTGGCGCCGTCGTCGAAGGGGACGGGGCGTGAGAGCAGCGCGTAGATGTCCTTCTTCTTGGAGAGGTGGTGGTGGACGTCGGAGGGGAGGAGCTCCAGCAGTTGGGCGTAATTGGGGGGGAGCTTCGACTGCCAGACGAAGTCGGAGGAGGCGGCGCCGCGGAAGGCGCGGTTGAGGCGGGCCAGGTTGCAGATCTCGGGAGGGGTGAGGTACATGAAGACGCAGGCCACGCAGCTCTCCGGTATGTCCCCCAGCCCCGGCCCCATCCCCCCGGAGCCGTTCCCGGCCACCTCCGTGAGGTTGGAGAGAGACGCCCCCATCTCTCTATCTCGCTCACGATCGGAGGCAGCGGCGACTGCAGCTCACTCACCGGCGATGAAGCCAGCAGCTCTGAGCGAGCGAGGGAGCGAAGAAGCGAGAGAGAAGGCGAGTGATTGCGACGCGGAGAGATCCCCCGCCTTCCCTTCGATGTTCTTTATTCCGTACTTTTGGTTCGACCTGATAAAGAGCAAGAGCGACCCACGCTCGCCACCGCGTTCCACGTCTGGTGACACCGTGACAACTTGGCGGGGACATCGATCCCTGTCCACGACCCACTGACTACCATTCCCAACTGAAAAAATGCACCCAATAACCAATGTGAGGCTCAATGGGGCGCCGGGACCGTCGCCACCAACATGGTGGTCCATAGTCATTGATTCTCGCAAGCCATCGCCATCGTCGTCGCCACCGCCATCGTCGTCACACTCAACCAGAGAAGGAGCCAATTAAGACCCAGTGGGGGGGATTTAAAATTTTAAGGATCAATTACACTTTACCCCCCTGAAGTTTAGCTTAAAAAAAGAAAAAAAAACCCTAAGATAGTTTTGTTCCACATTGCTTTCTAAAGTTTTAAACATAGCACATTATCTTTTTTATCAATTACTTATTTTCACATTTGATAATTTTTATCTAATCAAAACTAAATTGAAAAGGGCAAAATATTATTTTTTAACTGTAGGAGGGTGTTAAGTGTTTTTGAGCTAAACTTTAGGGGCAAAGTATAATTTACCTAAATTTAATACCCTTTAGAGGCATGGGTTAGTCCAGCTCTATGGTGCCCCCACCCCACTAAAACCTAAAACTAAGAAGGGTCGCCAGATACAATTAGTGCATCCGAAAGAAAAAAATAATAATTCATCTCTAGCAACCCACCTCGACGGTGACCTCGCAGTGCTTGCCACACATAGGTCACAGCCTCACGTGGGCCGTATTGCCACACCACACGGACTGCTACTATGCTAGGCTGACTCTTGATCGTCGATTCCCTTGTGTGACTACATCTAGTGTCCCCCAAAACTGTAGCTTGGTAAGTTTTTTTACCCATGCTTGCACTATCATGAAAAAAGAGAATTTTTAGGGTTTTGAATTTTCTTGCTCCCACTAAAATGAATTTCTGGCTCCACCATTGCACACAAACTGTTGGGGCATCACAAACCGTACACATAGCCGCATCATGGAATGACACTTGGAAGACTTCAAACCCAACCGCGAAAGGGCACGTGGAGGAGTTGAAAGTTCTAGGTCGAGATTCCGAGCCAAAGTCGGAGACGGAGACGGGCACGATGTAGCCAGATCAAGGCCGTGGATGGCTGATTGCCAATCATGGCTTGTAATAATCTATCCTCGTGAACATAGGATTTGTTTGATGTTTGAGGCATTAATTTGCTCGCTTAATTATAACTCGCTTCTATTCATGATCCTATTGTGGAGTAAACGAGCCTCTAAATGTGGTATTTCTTCAGTGATTCTTTCTGGACATGGGCTTCGGACCAGCTGTTGGTCATAGCCTTGGTAATCTATTGCATTACCATCTAGCTAATCTGGCATGAGCCCCTCATCGAACAAATTCCTCCTTTTGCTCATCATCCTACAAGTATTAGCAATCATTTCTAGTTGTTGTGTATGCGCAGAAAAAGATCCGGGTCGTCTTTATTGCGAACACACGAGATTACAGAGTGCCGGGACCCGGGGACTCGAGGGTAGTGAGCCGGGGTGCGGCGAATATTGATCAGGAGATTATGGGAGAGATCCTCTGGAGGGTCCCTTTGATCCGCGTCTCCACGTGGTATTCATGCGAGAGCTCTGAAGGGGTTGCCCACGACAGAGGTCTTTACAGGGTGAGGGTTTTTGAGAGGCTAAGGAGTATCCGTTGTTGCTTTTGTCCCTTCTGTGCTTCGTGCTTTCTCGGCTAGGGGGGTTTTTGGCTTCGTTCCTCGGTCTTCGTGTCTTCCTCGCTCCTTGCTTGACCTCGGTGTCCTTGATCGTCAGTTCGCGGCGTCGATCGTGCTTTTGGCGTCGGCTTTGGCTTTGGCTTTCGGCTTTGGCTTGGTTTGGGTGTGGCTCTGGCTTTTGCTTTGCTTTGGCACTTGCGCTTGAACGTAGGCGGGGAGAGACTTGCGATGCTTTTCGGACTTCGCGTCGTATCGGCTAGAACGTGTGGTACTTTTGCTCGTGACTGGCGTAGTCGCTTGGCTTTGGCACTTGCGTTGCTTTGGCGCGGGCTTTACCAGGGCTTTTGCTTTGGCTTCTTGCGTGGGCTTTTGCTTCGGCGTCGACTCGACCTTCTCTTCGAACGGCGGTGGCTACTTCTTCAAAGCTTCTGGCTTCTTTGACGGTTTAGGTGTCGGCTCGACTCTTCTTCTTCTCCGGGCTTCTTTGGTGTGATCGGAGTCGAAGGGTACCTTTGAAGACGGCGGGGGTGGCACCGATCTCTGTGCGACGGTTGTAGCGTCGACTTTGCTTTGAAGACGACGGGTGTAGCGATGCTTTGGGTATTCCTCTCCAAGCTTTCTTCTTCGTGGATGGAGTGGACGTTTGTCGAAGGCGACGGGTGATGACGCTTCGGTCTTCTTCTCCGGGCTTTTGGGCTTGATCGGAGTCGAAGGCTTGTTGGAGATGACAGGGTGGTGTCGCTCTGATCTTCTCCTCCGGCCTTTGCTTCTGGCGTCTTCGGAGTCGAAGGGTTCTTCTTCTTCGAGCTTTCTTCTTCGTCCACGGAGTCGAAGGCTTGATCTTCTTGTGCAAGGGTCTTCACATTGATGAGGGCTTTCAATGGACTAAGACGGTCCCGAAGGGATAGGCTTGCCCGTGCCTCGTGAAGCCTTGGGTCGATGAAGAGCGCGTTTCCTCTTCTGCAGAGCTTCCTCGCTTTGTCTTCAGCTTGCGACTTTTTTGACCTCTTCGACCTGGCGACGGTTGTGGCGTCGGCTTCTTCTCCGGGCTTTTGGGCTTGGTCGGAGTTGAAGGCTTTGTTGAAGATGATGGGTGTAGCGCTGCTTCGGGTATCCTTCTCCAAGCTTTCTTCTTCGTGGATGGAGCAGATGCTTGTTGAAGACGACGGGGTGATGCCGCTTCAATCTTCTTCTCCGAGCTTTTGGGCTTGATCGGAGTCGAAGGTTTGTTGTAGACGACGGGGTGCTGCCGCTCTGATCTTCTTCTCCGGCCTTTGCTTCTGGCATCTTCGGAGTTGAAGGGTTGTTGGAGACGACGGGGTGATGCTGCTCCGATCTTCTTCTCCGGCCTTTGCTTCTGACGTCTTCGGAGTTGAAGGTTTCTTCTTCTCCGAGCTTTCTTCTTCGTGCACGGAGTCGAAGGGATGATCTTCTTGTGCAAGGGTCTTCACGTTGATGAGGACTTTCAATGGACTAAGCCGATCCCAAAGGGATAGGCTTGCCCGTGCCTTGTGAAGCCTTGGGTCGATGAAGAGCGCGTTTCCTTTTCTGCAAAGCTTCCTCGCTTTGTCTTCAACTTGCGACTTTTTTGACCTCTTGAGCCTTCCCCCTCCCCCTCTATTTATAGGTGAAGGGGGGAGGGGAGAGATATGGGAAGTTTAATTTTAAATCGCTTTAATATCTCCCCTATAATTATTCAAGATTTATTCTTCAATTGAAGAGCGGAATAAACTTTTATTTGCTTTTCTTTTCCGGCGAGGTAATTATGGCTGAATCTTGCACTTGAAATCGATGGCGACCCGACTCTTCTTCTTGTCCGTCGGATCGAGGGATCGGCGCAGATCCACGCGTAAGTAGACGTCATACGCAACCTCCCCCCGTGCATGTCGATATTTCTTTCCTTTTTCTTCTTTTCTTTCATTTTCTTTCTTTCTCTTCGTTCCTTTTCTTTCTTTCTTTTTTTCTTTTCCTTGCATGACCGGCCACCCCCTACCCGCGGGTAGCGGGCTCGAGTTTCAAGAAGGGGGGCCGGGTGGGCCCCACTTTGGGATGGGCCCACCCGGCCTCTTGTTTGGCACGGGTCGGGTCCGGTTTCCCCTTTTGAGTCGGTGCATGCGAGTCGAGTTCGGGTTCGGATCCGAGTGTGCGTCGGGTTTGCATCCGTATTCGTGCATGCAAGTCGGGTCCGGGCCCGAGTGTATGTCGGGTTTGCCTCCGCATAGGTGCATGCGAGTCGGGTTCGGGTTAGACACAATTTGTGTGTCTACATTCCCCTCCCAAGGCAGGTTCTTATGCATTACTCACCCGTCTGCCACTGGATACACCACTTCATATGGATGTTGTTATCTAGTCAAATACATGGAATCAAATGTCGACAAATTTACTACTAAATCATTAAAATATGTCTTTTTTTAATAGTACTTTTCGTCCGATAACGAAGACATTTGATCGAAATTTGATATTCTGTCTTATTTGCAGACAATTTTACTAAAAAAAGCCCATCTTTATCAGTGAGAAATTATATTTTTTTTTAATTTTAATTTTTTTTGGTAAATTACACTTTGCCCTCTGAAGTTTAGCTCCAAAACACTTAACCCCCCCGATAGTTTAAAAACTACATTTTGCCCCCCTTCAATTCATCCTTGATCAGATAAAAATTACCAAATGAGGGAATTAAGTAGTTTGACAAAAGGAGGTATTGTGCTAACATTTCAAACTTTATGGTACGATTTAAAACAAAATAAACTACAGGAGGGTTAAGTGTTTTTGGGCTAAACTTCAGGGGATCAAAATGTAATTTATCCATGTTTCTTTTATAATAGATATTGTTTTATTGATATTTGATCTTGAATTAATCAAAATTTAACCAAAATCTAATAAATTTTCACCGAAATCTTTTCTTAAAAGATACAAAATTTTCACCAACATTTAATCAAAATCCGATAATTTTTGTTTCCACTAACCAAAACAGACATAAAAATCGACATTTAAAACCTTTGTGGAAGGCCAAAGGCAGGGGCAACACCACATGGTGACCCTTTAGGTCGAAGGCCAAAGGTGCGAGCCGAAGGATAGAATTGTTGGGCCAAAGGTATAAGATGGTAAAGGTAGTTGGTAGATACGCAAATCGGACATAAGGTAAAACGGTCATACATCTCGCGACATCATTTGTGTGTATTTTACAAGGTCTGGGGCCCCATGCGTAACTTTTCTCTGGGTAGGCCGACATTTGGCAACAACTTGATCGGACTTGAACCATCACGCTAAGTACATTTGGCCAACGACTTGTTCGGACTTGAACCGTCACGCTAAGTACGCTGTGTACATACGCATGAGACAAAATCAGCCCAGTAGCCCAGACATCAGCCCAGTAACCCAGAAAACAAACCAATTTGGAGAAAAATATAGGGGTAATGTGCCTAAGGTCCCTGACAACAGATCCATCCCGCGTACAGAACCTCTGAAGGTTTCATTTAGCCTAAGGTCCCTGCCCTTTCATGATATACCCGAAACTAACCCCAGCTCTCTCTCATCTCTCTCCCGAGCGGCGACGGTGGCAGCGAGAGCTCAACCTCCCGACCCCGGCAGCTGCATCGCACCTCGATGACCCCGGCGAGCTCGACCTCCGGCAACATCGCACCTCGACGACCCCGGTGAGCTCGACCTCCTGACCCCGACGAGCTCGACCTCCGGCGGCGGCGGGGATTCGGTTAGGTCTAGGGTTCATCCCATGGCCTGTAGATTAGGTCCGGCCGCCCGGGGGGGGGGGGGGGGGGGGGGGGGTTTCACTGGTTCGGGTGGCATGGCAAAAGAAAATTTAAAATGCTGTAGAGGACATTTTCGTCCACAGCATTTCAAAGTTCTTATGCTAAAACGATCTCTTTATCAGGGACGGCTTACTAAGTTCCCCAAAAATATAAGGGGTTTTTTTACCTTGCCCGCTAGTTAATTGGGGTAATTAAGAAAAATCCCCCCCCCCCCCCCCCCCCCCCCCTATGATTATAATTTTCAAGCCTTACCCCTTTGTGGACCAGAAATCATCCTGGTTTTTTGCAATGAAAAAAAAAAAGTGATTTCTGGGAGGTAAGAGTATCTCCAGCGAACGACCCATCCAATGGGCCCCACTTGAATATGGGTAATATCGTCCCATTTCAAGCTCCAACGGATGATCCATATCTATGGTCCCCACAATTTTTATGCAAACCCATATGCATCTTTGTAGATGGTTTTCCACGACCCAAATGATACACAATATGATGTAAAAAAGGGTGATGGTGATCCGACGGACCAGACCTACCTGCCTACCACTTTTGGCCTGAAATTTTAATAAGAGGCTATAAATCATCCGAGATTTTATAAAAGTCCGAGGGTATTTTTATAAAAATATCATATGGGTCATTCCACTGAGTTCTTCTTTATATACAAATGGGCCATCCGTTGGAGATGCTCTAAGACTTGAAAGTTAAGGTCATGGGGAGTATTTTTAAATTACACCAATTTACTGGGGGGCAAGGTAAAAAAAAAAACCAAAAATATAAACAGGTGAAATCGTCCCGTAGCGATATGGGACCAAATAGGGTAACAAATGGAGCATCAGATGCTGGAGCCTCATGAAATAAGTGAATCATGATCATTCTTACAAGTGAAATGTTTTTTTTTTTTAAGGAAAACGACATTCTTTCACTGCTCTCACTTCCCCCTAATAAGTTGCAATTGATTACAGTATTCACCAGGGACCACAACACAGGAATGGTGAGTACATTGCACAGACTTTCTTAGTGATCGATTTTCCTTCTCACTTCACCGAATCCAAGAATTTTGGTTCCTGCTCAGTTCAGTCTGATCCCATCTTCTTGGCGATCATTACTCCATTCAGAACAATGCTCGCGCCCTCCGTCGCGATCTTCATTTCTTTGCCATATCTTCCTTCTACATTGCCGCCATCTCGACATTTCCCTCTAGCCAAAACACCGTTGCTCGCCCGAAGACTCGAATCAGATTACACAAGTGAAATATCCCGGAAGCTCAGAGTTGGATCTTTACGCGATCCGACATCTTCAGAATGTCGGAGTGGATCCTATCACCCCCCACCTCATCTCCACCCATGCCCGCAGCCACCCGCATTATATCCTCGATCAACGCTGCGTTCCCCATGATGTCCACATGCGCGCCGCTCTCGAAACCTCGGCCTTCGAGAAGATTGGCCGGGGGTTTATGCCGATACTCCCTCGCGTAGGTGGGCATCCCGGAGGGGTTGAAGCGGGTCCTCCCACGCCAACCTCTGGCACACATGAAACCAGCACTCAACACGGGCACGCTTTCATCACCATCCGCAAAGTACACTCCCCCTTTCAAGCACTCACTGCTGCCATCGGCCGAGCTGTCGATCTGGAACGGAATGCTGTTGCATCTGTCCGACGGCGAACGCTTATAAACATATGACCTTTCTGTCGGGATGCCCACCCCGTACAAGCAGTAGATCTCCATCTCGGGAGCATCAGGCAACCTACGAATCAATCATAAAATGAATCATTGAACCACACAATTTCAGCGAGGAAGATATTAATATTCAATGCAGCGGATGGTTCAACTTACTTCGTCTCCAAAGGGTTGGACCAGTACTTGTAATGGGAGTACTTGGGGTTGTCGAGATCTTCAGCTACACCGTAGGAGAAGTGAGCATTGGCTCGATGCATCAGTTTCGGGGCGACAAAGCGTAGTAACTCGGGGATGGTTCTAGCAGTGTAGACCTTGTTCTCTGCAACCGTCTTGATGTTGTCCTGACTAATCTCATGATACTCCGTCCATACGTCACCACACGATGATTTCTTTGCAAGGGGAGTATTAGCCCGAACTAGTTTCTGGAATCGTTCATAAGAAAAAAGGGTAAGAGATCAATCTATATATAGATCCCTGGGAAACTGCAAAGATCGATCTTTAAACTGCAACCAGAAGCATTGATGAACATGATAACCAAGATCACAATGCATCCTGGTCAAGCATATAGGCTGTGTATAATCACCCTCTATCTTCCAAAGTATGATCCGCAACTAAATTGACAACATATTGGAAGCAATATCGACGGTAGGAATGTTAATACTATGTAATTCAGCCTAGTTTGATGTCTTTAGAGCATCTCCACGGGGCTCCCTACTCGGCTCCCTTCGCCAGAGTAGGGAGCCAATAACAATGAAATCCCCCCTTCCAACGGGATCCTAGTCCCCTCGCCACAATAGCTTGTTCGCTACTGCACTAGCCAGACGTGGCGAGCAACCAACCCATTGCTACCTGGGGACCCACTAGAGGGTAGATTAAAAAGAAGAAAAAGAAACTGCTACCCTGGGTCTCTATGTAGTCATGAGGGTTTTTGGTCATTTGCCATTTGTTGGCTCCCTATAAAAGGGAGTCCCTTGGAGTTGGTTCCAAAAAGTGGCTTCCTATTTTGTTGGGAAGCCCATCTAGCTCCCTACAATAGGGAGTGCCATGAGGAGTCCCTTCGAGATGCTCTTAGGGCATCTCCAACCCTTATTCAAACTCATACTCAGATTTGAATCCGAGTAAAAATGCCCCAAAAACCAGCTCCAACCCGTTACTCAAACTCATACCAGATTGAGTTTTACTCGGATTTTCCACCAAATTGAGTGAGACTCAAATCTCTACTCAGAACCCCAACGGTCATCTTCAACCCTGCCCTATTTTACGAAAAATGCCATCCAGGGTCATCTTCAACCCTTCATTTAAAGATCTGAGTAAATATTTGGGTTTGACATTGGAGTGCTCTGTGCTGTGTATCAGATTGAGATTTTACTCAATTTTTTACCCAAATGTGAGTAAAGATTTTGAGTTAAGGGCTGGAGATGCTCCTACTTTTGATATCTAGATTTATCATGGGCCTTCCGACAAATAATATCCTCTTAATTATAGTATTTATCATGGGCCTTTCGGCTAAGATTTTTTTTTAAAGCTAAAAAAGCATGTTAATTAAGATGGATCCTACCGAAAAACCTATTGCAAGAGCATGGCCCTAAAAACTCTTGCAACCTTTTTTATTTAACTAAAATATAATAAAATTAATATCAACCAAAGATTAATAGCTTAAACAGAACAAAACACCAATCTATAAAAAATCTACCACTCGTCAAAGCAGCATATGTGAATTGCATAAACCTATTGTCTATCAATTGTGCTTCAACCTTAGTCAGAAGAAGACCAGGCTTCCGCCATCAAGATCTATGCTTGTCAAGAAAAAGGAACAAAAAAAGAGATTTTTTCCCCATTGATATATGGTCCTCATAAAGAATAAACTGTACTTCAGTCAATCTCACATGTAACGACTAACGACTACTAGTACTCTCTTTTTTTTTTACATTGGTGAGTGTCCCGAAACCTTTCGGGCAATGGACCCACTTCGGGCGCGGAATAATCCCTCCGGGAATGCGCACCGACCCACTCGGAAGTTTCCTTACGCACTTCTGGGTAACTCGAGGAGGGGAGGAATTGAACCCACAACCTCCTCACCAAAGCATTTGTCACTACTAGTACTTAACTACTATTGTGTGTATATCCAATCGTGGTGATCAGTCACATTTAAATGTTTGCAAAAGAAATCACTCTGGACATTAGGAATTTGAGACTCAAGTAAAAGAGAAAATATATCGAACCTTTGCATCAGCAATCACCAGCTCCGAAGACGGTAACTGTGAGGTCGTCTTGCCAAACGAAATGATCCTTCCATAGTGCGCCATGTGCTTCACTCTGAACCCTAACTTTCCGTCGCTCGCATTGCTTGAGCCGGACTTATCGCTTGATAAAGATGATTTATAGTTCCTCTTTATTAGGTCACAACCATAACCATCTTCAGGTGACCAATCTAAGCTACCCCAGATTGCCTCTCCCCCTTTTGGCAGCAAAGAATGTATAGAGTCCCACGTGCGTGACACGCGCATGATGTGCTGTAGGGTTTGAAGCCCGAGAATGTTAGAATCCAACACACCAGGAGCCATGGCCCTGTATTAAGACAGCAGGGAAGCTCACAATTAAACTTCAGGAACACATCACATCATCTCCATCCTCAAAAATTTGAATAAACTTGTACATTGTTCATGACAATTCGATCCAGCATCCAAACCAATTACCATTCTACTCTGTATTGTTGCATTTCTGAATCGAAACTTGAGTTATTGATCTGGGACTAGGCCAATTGTTATGCAGTGAAGATGATCGAAAGACAGACCTGACAGAAGCTACATCTTTAGCTTCGGCCGAGAAGATCTCGGTGACGGCCTTGGGGACGCCAAGGAACGTCGGCCCGATATTCATGATGGCCTTGATGTGCTTGGCGCACCATCCTGGACCCCCGCCGCCTCCTATAGGAGGGGGCGCTTCGACCCACTTCATGAAGTGGAGGAAGTAGAGCGTCCCCATGGAATGGGGAACCACTACGACCTTCTGGTCTCCATTGCTTCTCACCATGAGCTCGATCTCACTCTTCAGTCTGCTCAGAGATTGGTCACGCACCTGCTCAATTTCCAATTTCATTTATGGTGATCGAGCTATGGAGGGAATTCAAGCTCACCCTTCAATGGCACACATTGAATGAAACAGGGGAAGACAGTGAAGGCATGGGAGGAGCTACCTCTGTGTTATGGAAGGAGAGCCTCCAGTCGTAGGCGGCCATGTGCATGTTCTTCCCCTCGTACCCAATTCGCGCCAGGTTCTCGATGAGCACCGCCCACACGAAGTAGCCGGGTGTGAAGTAGTCGGCGGCAACCAGGCCGGGGACGGCGCGCACCCGGATCCCCGGCGGGTCCAACCCCGTCTCGTTGTCCAGCGACATGTGCTCCAGCCAGCACAGAGGCCTGCGTTACAGGGTACGTTGCTGCTAAATCGATGAATGGATTAACAAACAAAGAGGAGGAGGAGGAGAGGGGGGATAATGGACCTCTTGAAGATCTCTGCGAAGCTGCCGCCCCAGAGGCGCTTGCGGAAGAGCCCCTGGATGCAGGGCTTGCCTTCCCAGAGCTCGAGGCCGCCGGTCACGATGCCGGGGACCAGGACGACCGGGTGGTGGGCCCGGAGCCCCTCCCTCTTGAGCTTCGCCCCGGGGGGTTCGGGGGTGGGGAGGGCGGAGGGCAGGGCGCTGTAGAGGAAGAGGAGAAGCCACCACGCGGTGCAGGCGTACCCGATCCTCCAGCAGCACGAGTCCACGCACCCCCACCCTTTGTCCCTCCCCCTCTTCTTCTTATTGATCTCCTCTTTCTCCTTCTTACCGCCGCGACTCCGCCCTTCCTGCTCCGGCTCGGAGGCAGCAGGCGAGGAGGAGGGTGTTGGCAGGGGACCCACCGCACCTCTGCTCTTCTTGCCGCTGTCGCCGTCGGGATGCAGCGAGCAATCCGCCGTCTCCAGGTAGAGGAACCGACGGAGCCGGAGGATGGACGCCATCCGCGCGCTGCCCCGCCGCCTTTGACGACGAAGAGGAGGATCTAGGAGAGGAAGAGAGGGAGCGCAAGAGGGGAGAGGGTGGCGCACGCGTCGTACAACCCTGGAATCACGGCGCTCCGCTGCTGCCACGTGGTAGCGGGACACGACCGAGGAAGGCGGGGTTAGTCTCGAGGGAGGCACGGACTCCCTCGGCCCACAGACTGGAGCTCCGCAAGCGGAGAAAACAAAGCAGGGGAAGTGGGGCGGGGATCGGGATTCGGCCCATTCGGGTAGTGAGGAAGCTGAGCTCCTCCTTCAACTGCTCTCGGTGGACATCTGTCCCTGTTGATTGCATGCAAAGAGAGCCCCTTTTATACGGTTGAGAGGCAGCAGAGGGCCACCGCCACCACCGGTCCACCACCATGGCCGCGTTCACGTGGAGTCGCTTGGCAGCCTCGGGGAATGCGGTCGCTCTACTCAAGAGAACGCCAGAGGCCGACGGCTGGAGACCCGCCCATCCCTCCACCTGCCTGCCCAAATCGTCGTCAGTGTCGTGGGTTCCATATGCCACGGGATGAGGTGGTGGCTGAAAGCCTAGCGAGAAAGAGAGATAGAGAGAGACAGAGAGAGAGAGAAGCAACAGTAGTAGCCTAGCAGGTTGGCAGCAGGCCCCTCCTCTTCAAGCACGCGCCACGAGGGAGCACGGAAACTCATGTTGGCCCCGGCTGGTGGCGGGCGGGTCCAACCGGGGGGGCACATTCCCCCGTGCAACGACGACGATGGCGACGATGAAGATGAGGCAGGATTCGTCCGGTGCTCCTCGTCGTCGTCCGCCCACCGGAATGGAATCCCCAACTTGGCCTGCAGCTACATAGTAATTCGCGCTTCTGCCACTCCCCACTTCTCTTTCTGAATTAAATGAAGATCAACAGCAGAGGAATGTTGGCTTCCCCGTCAGTGAGGGTTTTGCGGGAAACCCCCATCCCTCTCTATCCGACGACAGCGTCCTCGCCGGCGATCTTTCATGTACGGTCGCTCGGACGACGATCCTCCGTTCCGGCGGACGCGGGGGAGGTTGGTGAAACCTCTTGCCCCTTTCCTTTTCACCAATCTCCGTTGAGAGCGCCCATCTCTTCCTCTGCGGCGGCGATCGGGGCGGTCCCCATCAGCTGCTGTACGTCGTCGTCTCCCACGGCCCCACCGTCCTTGGAGAAAGAACACGGATCTTTCTCTCCGGTGGCTGCCGCGAGTATCTGCCTCTACTTCACGAGGTAAATTTCTCTCCTTTTTATCGTCTGTGATTTCATTCCAACTCTAAGGGCCCTTTTCTTCAGCGGAAATGCTTTGGCAATCAATTCCATTTTCATGGAAGTGGTTGCCACGGAAATGGAATTGATTGCTCTTGTTTGGTTTACGCACAAAATAAGGGGGAAATTCAATGGGACAACTAATTCCATTGCCTAAAATTGTTTGGTTCAAGCAGAAAATGAAAGGGGAAATGGCATTACAATCATTTCCAGTCCTAAATCGTCAACGGAGCAGGGAAATAGCGTAGATGATCGGAGCCCTAGATCGTCGACAGAGCAGGATAACAACGTAGGTGACCGGAGCCCTAAATCATCGACGGAGCAAGGGAACAACGCAGATGACCATTGGAGGGGGGAACCCGCCGCCCACACCCGGTCGTCAGATAGAACGGCTCGCCTCCTCCTCCTTCCCGAGGTACCTGTGAAAAGACCGAGGCTCTCCTTCGAGCCAAGCCCCCTCCGACACTCTAGTTAGGGAAGGGATCATATAACAACGTAAAGAGAACCAGGCATGGTCTAGAGCTCGAGAGCGAGAAATTGCTTACCTACCTATGAAGGGACGGAGTTCTTTTTAGACATTCTCATACGTATCGTGTGTGTATTGTTTGCGGGATTTTCTCCAAGAATCTCAGGATGATTATGGCGGATCTTTCATGATCGGACGTCGTTCGTTTCTTTCTTTCTATGCTCCCGTCAATCGTGAGCCCCTGATTAGCCATGGGCGAGCCTCAAGCTTAACGGGCGAAATATCATCGGGATCGTCCAGCCTGACGAATCCCCTTAAGTTCGTTGAGACCCTCAGGCCGTTAAGGGCACCTTCCGATCTTTCCTCGCCCCGGGGCAGCACTCCACCGCCGATTAGGTCGGCCTTCTCGGAGGTCTAGGGTGCCAAGCCAAGTCCTCGACCTGCCCGACTCTTTCCCTGAACTGGTTCCCATTAGGAAACTTGGGTCAACTTGACCCTTCTCCAGACTCAGACGCAGCCCGCAGGCCTAGTTGGACCAGATCAGACCCGATCGGTTCTTCAGATCTCTAGGCCGGGTCGAGCCGGATGGTTCCACTGTACACGTGTCATCATCTGGTCGGCGAGGCAGGAAACCCCTTCTACAAAAGCCCCCTTTCGGTCTATGTGTTAAGAGACCAGGGGCCGAAAGTCTCGTTCACTGGGGTTTCGCCACGTGCCCTGAAATCGGAGTGACAGTTCGCAGGTGTGACATGCAATCATCACTGTCTTTTTCGAGCTCCTATTGTGGGGGTCGCAATTCCGTCATCTTTAAATGGGGATCTCGACCGCCGAGGAGATTGATCTCACGATCGTTGGATCTCTCCCCTCCCGACGCTCCGGATTGTTTTGTCGTTCTGGTTTTATCGATTCTGAAACGTGGGCGACGTTTCAATCCTTTAAATATCTCTCTTGGCCCGCGATCAGGACGCCTGTCCTCCACCACCTCATTCGTATCATCATCCTTCTTGCTTTCTGTGATTGCAATTCCTTCATCTAGTAATGGCCTCGTGTGGACATCACTATTCTCACCCCATAGGAGCAGCTTGTCGTGCTGAAGGAGGAGTTTCCTTTCCTTCATCAGTGTGATGTTCGGCCCACTGATATCACCGGCTCCGTCGACCCAGGCTACACCATCATCGACGGTGCGCAACTGTGCACCGGGCTATCGTTGCCGCTGAGGCCCTTCTCCGGACGGGCTCCTCACCTATCTCCACCTTTGCCCGTGTCAATTGGGCGGGAACTCCTAGCAGATACTTCATTGCTGCGACGTTCTTCTCGCCCACGAGGTTTTGGTCGACCTCGACTGGTTCTTCGGCAAGTACCTCATGAAGAGGATTCTGGTCCATGGGATCCAGGGGGTGTGCTTCAGCGGTCGTTCCTTGGTGGCCTCGGTGTTCGATGGGTTCTCAGACTCCGATCCGACTTGGACGACCCTGCCACTGCGCTTGGCTGGGGACTGGCATGGTGGGCTCGAGGTGTCCGAGTTCAACCATCACATGCTCGAAGGAATCTCTCTTTGCTGCAAGTTCCTCAAGGGGAGGAGGGAACAGAAGAAGCGTGACCTCATAGACACCCATCGGGGAGCTCTATAGGCACATGCTGGTTTTCTGGGAGATCGTTTTCCAATCTTATCCCGGTGCTCCCGCGGCGGGGCAGGATATCCCTCGAGGTAGGTTCCTTGGCAAGAGCAACAAAGTGGGAAGATCGTCTGGCGATGGCGATGGGAGTAACAGCGAGGAGCATGAGGAGGAGGATCGTGACGGCGATCGCGAGGACGGTGGTGACGGGGATGATAACGGCAACGACAGTGACGGTGGCGATGGTGGCGGTGATGGCGGCAACGGTGATGGCAGTGGTGATGATAGAGAGGATCCTTTGGACCGTGGTGACGGCGGCAGAAAGCTCGATGGGACCAGCCCAGGCGGTGGCCGTACTGTCCCCAGCCTTGCGTGCTCAGACTCTAGCGAGAGCGTGGAGATTTTAGGGGTGGTGTATGCCCAAACTGATCCAAGGGGTAGCCCTTATGATGGCTAGGCAGAGAAGAGAGCCAAGAAGCGTCCCTCATCAAGACCCAAGGGCCTGGGAGGGCAGATTCTGACTCGGAGGCGCCACCTGGGTTTAAGCCAAAGGTAAGCCGTGAAAGCGGCCCCAAAGATGGTGTGCCTCTCTCCGACGCGGAGCTCCTCGCTGCTCTCCGTCGGATACGTCAATCCAACCGAGCACGGCTGCAGTCAGAGCAGCCCGATAGTTCTCGCGGGGGTTCGAGCAACACCCCCCTGGTGCCGCCCAAGCAGGAGCGCCTGGAAGGCCTGACCCTATAAATCCCATCGGTCCCGGCAGACGGCTTGAAAGGGCAAGGTGTGGCCAGGAGCTCTGCTAGTGCGGCGACACTTGCTAAACCTGATGTCCAAGCGGTGGGCGAAGCATCAGGTGTGGGAGTTCATCTCGAGTCCGTTGGGAAGTTCTTATAAGGTAGGTTCAGAGATCCCCTTTTACTTAGTTGTCCGTCTATCAATATTGCTTCTTCGTGCAGTTGAGGGAGAATAGCCCGTGGTTGACATCGCTGGAAGTTCAGGGTGGTCTTTCAACGATCCGCTTGGCGATAGGCTAGTCAACCAAGATGCCCTCTCTTTCAGCCTCTCCTGATTGTCCGCGATGAGGAAAGGAGCAATCGTCTGGTCCTGGTGGATGACAGTGTCGTGGACCCTTGGGTCACTCTGGCCCTGGCTCGGGGGTATAACCTCCCCAGGGATTACGACGGTGATGTGTCCAAGCCATGGGCCCCTCTTCTACGGAGCTCAACCTCACACTTTATTCAGGTATATTTGTCTCACACTTCATAACTGAGGGACACAAAGCTTTGTGCGCTTGACCGTTACTTCCCTCATAGGGTCTTGCGGGCCTTGCCTAGGTTGGTGAGAGGGCAGGGCAAGAGGCCCGAGAACTCCACATGTTCCGCGAGCTCTCCAACCAAGCCCCCGAACCTGAGAATGTACTTCTAGTCACACGTTTGGTTCATGAACATGCCTTTCTCATTAAGGCGATGGAGGTGGAAAAGAGAAAGTTCGTTGGACCCAGAGTGTGATCCAAGATGAACTGTTGGAGAGGGACACATCGGTGGCCCAGCTCCGAGGTGAGTTGACCAGCCTTCAAGAGTCTCTAACGCAAAGGGACTCGGAGGTCAAGCGTCACCAAGCCCAGTCAGCACAGCTCGAGCAGGAAGCCGTCGGACTGCAAGCGAAACACACCCAAATCAAATCCTTGCTGGAAGCAAAGGAGAAGGAGCAGGAGGCTGCAGCTATTCTCGTTCGAGATCTTCAGTCCGACCTGGACAGTGCAAATGCGGCTCACGAGACCGCTCTGATGGGTTGCGAGGACGCCTTAGCTATCTTGGCTGTAGAGAAAAAGGTCCGAGCAGCCAAGGTCGCTGCCCTTCATGAGGTGCACCGAGCTGAGCTGGTGGCTAAGGACCAGGAGCGCAACCTCGAGATTTTTGCTCTCCAGTGCCGGTTTATGGTGATGGTGGAAATGCTGTAACGCCCTAATCATTTCTGTACTCCCAATAAAACAATAAATAAAATCTTACTCCTTTGTATTCAACGAATATTCAATTGTGGTTGTGTCTTTGCTCGTGTCCTTCAGGCCTATTGGGGCGCCCATTCTCTTCCTTCTTCGGTTTCCTGCTAGTTGAAAACGTCCAAATCATCTTTGACATGATGCGTGGACCGGTATCGCTTCAATCCAAAGTCTCGGAAAGCCCCCAATGTTTGCTTGGTCCCGAGGCGTTTAAGGGGATACGATGAGTCGCAGTTTTAATGCTTCATAATAAATGCTTGCTCTACTATAAATAGGGGAAACTTTGAGCCATTTTTCGTCATATCGATGAGGCCAATAGGTGCGGCGAAGCCCTTTCTTCTTCTCAGGCATTGGTGTCTTTCCCACCAGGTGAGGCACCACGGATGGGATCCCGGAGGAGTCAAAAGATGGGCAGGCGACAGTCTTCATTAGAGGATAGCACGTAAAGAGAGGTCGTGCATGTCCTCAGTAGCGTTATTTGTCACAGGAGGGCACGTAAGGCCTACTCCCTTCTAGCAGGGATTAGCCCGACAGGAGTTTGCTGGGCTGGACTGACCTCCAATCCATGCTTCTCCAACTCTAGGGCGCCTAACCTGCATAGACCACGGTGCCATCGCGGCGGCGGCGGGCTGGACTCCGCAAGGCTAGGGCCGGAGACGAGATCAATAGCGGGTGCATTAACTTTCTTTTTCTTAATTTTTCCACAAATTCGTGGTCTTCATTTTAATCAACTCAGGAAATAATAAAAATTATTTTTTTTCATTTATCTTCCCTCCTCAATATGCAGGGTTTCCTCTGCTGGTCCCCTAGCCCCCAAGGGCGTGCTTCATCCTGCCAAGGGCGTGGTGCGCCCTTCTTGTGGGGAACTTTTAAAGACCAGACCCCTAGCCTCCAAGGGCGTGCTTCATCTTGCTGAGGGCGTGGCGCACCCTTCTCGTGAGGGACTTTGAAAAGTCGGACCTTTAGCCCCCAAGGGCATGTTTCGTCCTACCAAGGACGTGGTGCGCCCTTCTCGTGGGGGACTTTGAAAAGTCGGACCCCTATCCCCCATTCCAAACGGCCTATGGGGGATGCTAAGGCATCGAACCCCTCGGCTTTCATTTCAATGGCCTGCAGGGGATACTAAGGCATCGGACCCCTCGGTTTTCATCTCAATGGCCTGGGGGGGATGCTAAGGCATCAAACCCTCAACTTTCATCTCAGACTCCCTGCGGGGGATGTTAAGGCATCGGACCCCTCGGCCTTAATCTCAGACGGCCGATAGGGTATGCTAAGGCATCGGAACCCTTAACTTTCATCTCAGACGGTCTGCGGGGGATGCTAAGGCATCGGACCCCTCGGCTTTCATCTCTGTCGGCCTATGGGGGATGCTAAGGCATCAAACCCCTCATCTTTCATCTTAGATGACCTACGGGGGATGCTAAGGCATCAGACCCCTCATCTTTCATCTCAGACGGCCTACGGGGGGTGCTAAGGCATCGGCCTCCTCGGCTTCATCTCAACGGCCTATAGGAAATGTTAAGGCATCAGACCCCTCGGCTTTCATCTCAAGGGCCCACGGGGGATGCTAAGGCATCAGACCCCTCGGCTTTCATCTCAGACTGCCTGTGGGGGATGCTAAGGCATCGAACCCCCAGGCTTTCATCTCAACAGCCTGCGAGGGATGCTAAGGCATTGGATCTCTCGGCTTTCATCTCAGACGGTCTGCGAGGGACGCTAAGGCATCGAACCCCTAGGCTTTCATCTCAATGGCCTACGGGGGATGCTAAGGCATCGGACACCTCGGCTTTCATCTCAAACGACCTACGGGGGATGCTAAGGCCTCAGACCTCTCGACCTTCATCTCAACATCATTCATTAGATCTCAGTGCTGGTGAGAAACTATAATTCGGACTCACCATGCCTTGATCGTTCCATCGAGCTGCCGAGTCAAGACTCAGGCTTATCATCATTCATCAGGTCTCAGTGCTAGTGATGAACTATCATTCGGACTCACCATACCTTGACTGTTCCATTAGGATGCCGAGTCAAGACTCAGTCTTACAACAAGCCTGCCACCCAAGGGCAACTTGAACTAAAGCTTCAAAAGAAGGATTCTTGTGCTAACGAGCAAGGTCGAGCTTCAATTCTTACACAGTTAGGATTTTCGAGCAATGACTCGACCTTCGGCTCTAAGAAGAGGCATGTCGGGTCCCTCTCTAGGCGACGAGGCCGACCCCTTTTACTTAGAGCGGTTGATTTGCCACGCAGCGGGCGACAACCCAACCTAGGTTCTGATAACATCGAGTGCTTAGGCTTTCTTTTCTTCTAAATTCACAAGAAAACATTTCACCAAAAATCTTCTTTATTTCAACAATAGCACTTTTTCAAATCTCTCTCGGTGATGAATGTCGTCTTCTCTTGGTTGTTCGGGTGCATCGGTACTTGGTTGTACCCCGAATATCCATCCATGAAAGAGAGCATCTGCGCGCCAGCCGTGGAGTTGACCAGCTCGTTAATTCTAGGCAGTGGGAAGGAGTATTTAGGGCAAGCTTCGTTTAGATTCGTGAAATCGACACACACCCGTACCTTCCTATTCTTCTTTGGCACAGCGACACTATTGGCAAGCCAGTCCGAGTATTCGACCTCCCGAATAAAATTGGTCTGGAGAAGTTTGTCAACTTCTTCGTTCACGGCCTCTCTTTTGCGATCGGAGATGTGCCGCTTCTTTTGCTTGACAGGGGTCGCATCTACCCGGACATTCAGTCGATACACACGCAGTCTCTGGGTTGACCCCTGTCATGTTGGTGTGACTCCAGGTGAACACATTGCGGTTCATCCGGAGATATTACAATAATTGAGCCTTTTCCTCTAGGGACAGGGCGCTCCCCATATAAGTTTGCTACGGGGGGTTCCCTATTCCTAGCTCAACCTCGTCGAGAGGCTCGATTGAGGGTGACCCCACCCATTCCCCTATGCGCTCTTGTGCGAGGGCGAGGTTATTCTATAGTTGCTACCCCTTCTAGTAGCATGGTTATGAAGAAGATCCCCCAGTGTGTGTGGCCTCGATCTGCGCACCAACCACTGCGTATTGATCGCCTCTTATGCGGAGCACCTTTCCCCTAGCGTGAAATTTTAAACACTGGTGCTTGGTCGAGGAGACGACGTCCATCTCATGTAGCCAAGGTCGGCCCATGACAATGTTGTAAGGCGTTTCCGCTTCTACTACGATGAACCGGACTTGTCAAGCTACAGATCCAGCAACCATCGTCAATGTGATTTCTCCCACCACTTTCGTGGGCTCTCCGACAAAGCCAAATAGTACTAGGGGTGGCAATGGGTCGAGTCGTGTCGGGTTCGTGTCGTGTCTAGTCGGGTTCGTGTCCAAAAACCCCAGACCCGGACCCGACCCGTTTAACTAATCGTGTCTAGATCCTAAACCCGTACCCGACCCACTAATAAATGGGTAGACCCGATAAGACTCGGTAAGACCCGTTTATCACCCGGGACTATTCAGTTGACCCGATCCGACCCAATCCGACTCGACCCGACCTGACCCAAAAGACCCGCTGGTATTATATATTATAGTATCGGATTGCGGGTAGACCCAACCTGGCCCGACTCGTTGAATACTAAATGGGTCTTCCCGGGTCTACCGTGTCCAGACCCTAAACCCGGACCTGACCTGTTTATTAAACGGGTCTATCGTGTCGACCCGTTTACGACCCGAACCCGTTTAGCCTTGACCCAGACCCGCTAACTTTGTGTTGGGTCGTGTCGAGTCTGCCGTGTCGGGTCCGAAATTGCTAGCCCTATGTATTCGATGGCTCCAACTGCTCACGAGTGAAGCCGAGTTGGTGGAAGGCTAGAAGAAAGTTCACGTCCACGGCACTCCCCATTTTCACGAGTCATCGGTGGACATTCCAGCTCCCAATCATCAACTGTATCACCAGAGGGTCCTGATGAGGGAAGGATACTCACTGGAGGTCTTATGAAAGTAAGGCTCTCGAGGTCATCCAGCATCCCAATCTCCTGAGGAATGTGGACGTTGTTCACGGACTGGTCCCTGAGAACCTCCTTGGCTATCTTCTACATCGAACCTATGGAGAGGGCTGGTCCTGCCTCGGTGCTTAACGCGCCTGGAGAGATAGCTCTGGAGCCCACAGATGAAGTTTGAGGCGATCCCCACCTCAGCACTCAATGTGCCCGAAGAGATAGTTTTGGTGCTCACAAATGAAGTCCGAGGCGATCTCTGCCTCGGTGCTCAACGCGCCCGGAGAGACAGCTTTGGTGCCTACAAACAAAGTCCGAGGTGATATCTGCCTTAGTGCTCAACGCGCCAAGAGAGACAGCTCCGGTGCTCAGAGAAGAAGTCCAAGGTGATCTCCGCTTTGGCGCTCAACAAGTCCGGAGAGACAGCTTCGGCGCCTACAGAAGAAGTCCGAGGCAATCTCTGCCTCGGCACACACCCGGAGTGACAACTCCAGCACTCCCAGACGAAGTTCGATGCGATCTCCTCCTTGACGCTCAACGCGCCCGGAGAGACAGCTCCGGCGCTCCCATACGAAGTCCAAGGCGATCTTCACCTTGGTACTCAATGTGCTCGGAGACAGCTTCAGCGCTAGCAGACGAAGTCTAAGGTGATCTCCGCCTTGGTGCTCAACGCGCCCGGAGAGACAGCTTTGGTGCTCACAGATTAAGTCCGAGGCGATCTCCGCCTTGCCGCTCAACGCGCCTGGAGAGACAGCTCTAGCACTCGCAGACAAAGCCCAAAGCGATCTTCATCTCGATGCTTAATGAATCCGAAGAGACGCTCCGGTGCTCGTAGGCGAAGTTCAAGGCAATCTCTGCCTCGACGCTCAACGCGCTTGGAGAGACAGCTCTGGCGCCCCCCAGATGAAGTCCAAGGTGATCTCCGCCTTGGTGCTCAACGCACCCGGCGAGACAGCTCCGGCTTCAGCAAATGAAGTCCATGGTGATCTCTGCTTTGACGCTCAATGCACCCGGAGAGTCAGCTCTGGTGCTCATAGACGAAATCCGAGGTGACCTCTGCCTCGACACTCAACATGCCCAAAGAGATAGCTCTGGTGCTCGAGGACAAAGTTCAAAGCGTCCAAAGCTTCGGCATTCATCTAGCCCAAGGCTCTCGACTGACCGGACTCCCCCACTATCAATTTTGAGAAAAGCGAGAGATTCCCTGACCTCCACCAAAGCTCGCGCAGACTGAGAGCCACTGCCCGGCCGACTAGGTTAGGGGGTTACTGTTAGGGTGCTTGGGTTAGGGTGTTAGGGTTAAGGGGCTAGGGTTAGGGTTAGGGTTTAGGGGGTTAGGGTTAGGTTTGTAGTGTTTAGGTTTAGGGTTAGAATTAGAGGGGTGTGGGGTTTAGGTTTAGATTTAGCGTTAGGCTTAGTGTTAGGGGAGGTTAGGTTTAGGGTTAGGGCTCGGGTTCAAGTTAGGGAGGTGGGGTTAGGGTTTAGCCCCTACCAGATCGTCCGCCGTTCCCCTTAACCAGCCGGACGCCATGACCCTTCGACCGGCCGGGCGCCACTCCCTGTCGGCCGACCAGGCACCTCGACCTCTAACTGATGGGCGCTGCCCTGTGCAGCCGATCGACCGTCACCGCTATTGCCATGTGCAACCGCCACCACAACTGCCCTCTATATCACCGACCATCACCGCTGCAGCCCACTGTGCAACCCTTGCCGTAACTACCCCTGTGCAACCGACTGCCCATCGCCATCCCCAATCGAACTCCACCCCCGATCGAGCATAGCCCTCCACCGGCTGGGCACCATCCCCTGATCGGCCGCCACCTTATTTCCACCCTCGACCGACCAAAGGCATGACCCGTAGACCGACCGCCTAGGCCCCCCCTGCAGTTTGTCAAATTTGGCCTGTGGTCGGTAGCCGGGATGACTCGAAAACCGACCGCAGATTCTGTGGTCGGTCGGCGACGGTCGGCCGGACTCAACCGACATTGGGGCTTGCATTTTGCTCGTACCAGACCGACAAGACCGTAGATGTATCAGCCGAACCCGATCAATAGTGGCACAGCCGTGTCGGCCGACCACAACCGACAGGGGCCCTGACCGATCGATCGACCCTGATCGACTGAAGCCCAGACCGACCACCAACCCTGACGACCGGGTCTCTCTGGCGATTCGCCATGCCTGCACTACGGCCAACCGACATCAACACTTGGCTACCGACCGCCCCTCTCGCAATCGTTGGCAGCGATCGACTGAGCCAGCCAACCTACCAGACACGCATACACCCCGGTCCTTGTTCGGGGGTCAGCGGGTGTGACAGTCAGCCTCGGACAGTGTGTCCTTGGCAAGGGATCGACAGGCACAATGATCGGCCCCAAATAGCAAGTCGACCCCAAACAGCGAGTCGGCAAACACTCACCTGGCCGTCTCTTGGCAAGGGGTCGACGGGCACGACGGTCGGCCCCAAACAGTGGGTCGGCAGACACTGACCTGGCCGGCCCTTGGCAAGGGGTCGGCGGGCATGACGGTCAGTCCCGAAAATAGGTCGGCAGACATGTACCCAGTTAGCCCTTGGCAGGGGGTCGGCGGGCACGACGGTTGGCCCCGGACAATGGGTTGGCAGATATGCACCCGGCTAGCCCTTGGTATGGGGTTGACGGGCACGACAGTCGGCCCCCGGATAATGGGTTGGAAGACACTCACATGGCCAACCCTTGGTAGGGGGTCAGCAAGCACTATGGTCATCCCCGGACAGCGGGCCAATAAACACTCACCCGGCCTGCCCATGGTAGGGTTCGACAAGCGCGACGATCAACCCCGGATAGTGGGTCGGTAGACGCGCACCCAGCCTGCCACGGGTAGGGGGTCGACGGATATGATGATTGGCCCCGGACAGCGGGTCGGTGGATACACAGCGGGTCGGTGGATAGCTTTGGGCCCACGGAGATGACAGTTGGACCCGCAACCTTGCCTGGGGCTTACAAAGATGATAGTGGGACCCGTAACCCTGCTTAGGGCGCACGAAGATGACAGTGGGACCCACAACTTTGCTTGGGGCCCAAGAAGACGATAATGGGACCCGCAGCCCTTCCTGGGGCCCACGGAGACAACAGTAGCATCCACAGCCCTGCTTGGGGCCCACAAAGATAACAGTGGGACCTGCAACCTTATATGGGGTCCACGAAGATGATAATGAAACTCGTAGTCCTACTTGGGGCCTACGGAGATGATTATCGGACCTGCAACCCTACCTGGGGCCCACGGGTATTATTCGGGGTCTAGTAAATCCCCCTGGATATTTGCCAAAACCCTCGATATTCCCAAACCTCCATAAATAGCAGACCCAACAAATAGTTCAGGATTGAATATTCTAGACCATATTCCCACCTTTTGTTTTTCAGTGCTCCTCGAGCTTTCTGGTGATCAGACTTTAGTCAAGCCTGCTCCACCATCTGTCTACTTGTATATGCACTCCTCGGTCTGTCGAAAGTAGCTCTACTCTTCAGAGATAATGGATTCAAAGGTTGCGTCTTACCACATGGAGACGTAGGATTCACTAGAACTTTGTCACCACCTCCTGTGTCTACCCTCTTTCTCTCTTTCTCTTTCTACTCTACAGTGTTAGCGAGACAGCTCAGTACGTGACAACTCAACGCTCTACAGCGCGCCACATCTTGAATGCCAAAACCTTTTATCGATTATTGGAGGGGGGGCATACGATGGCCGTAATCCTCCCCCATAGGAATACGAAGGAGTTCAGATTTACACCCCAGCCCACCGAAGAAGAAGGGATAGATCCATACTCCATCCAAAATGGGTCATTCATAACCAGATAAGGAAGGATATCGAGTACCCTCTAGATATCGAGATAGAAAAGAAGAGGTCTCAATTTCAATCGACGGTCTTAGATTTGAGGTGGGCCTAACAGAGCTAGCAGAGAGAGATTGGATGCCGACACAATTTGGACCCAGCGGTAGCGACAGTGGACATGGTCCGTCAACTGGACATTACAATGGTGTTGGTGTCACAGGGAATTCCCGTTGGCCACTCCTTATTGTCAAATGGAGCTGGTAGTCCTCCACCGCCTTCTCGCAATACCTATAAAAAGACTGAGGCTCACCTTCGAGCTAAGACTCGTCCGACGCTCAAGTCAGGGAAGGGAGGGATGTATATAGTGTGGTCCTGAGTGTCGAAAGTGAATTTCCTTTCAAGGGTTCGAATTGCATACTTGCCCAAGAAGGGGTGGGGTTTTTTTTGTAGATCTCCTCATGCGTGTGCGCAATAGCTGCGGTCTATCCTCCGATGATTTCGGGACGGTTATAGCGGATCCCCTAGCCTTCGATCGGACACATTTCATACTTTCCTTCTATGCTCCCTTGGATCATTGGCTTCTTACCCATCGTGGGCAACCCACGATCCTAACGGGTGAGATATCCTCAGGATTGCCTAGCCTGGCGCACACCCCGGTCGTTATAGGAATCTTCCGATCTTTCCTCGCTCAGTGACGGTTCTCCGGTGTGAATAGTCGGGTCTACAACCTTTTCCCTGACCTGGTTCTGGTCGAGGAGCTCGGGCTCCCTCGACCTTCCTCCATAGCGCATCTATTTATAGATGGTGCTGCTTCACGGGTCAGGTGCGCTCAAATCAGACTCAGTTTATTCCATCTGGTTCTTTGGGTATTCTGGCCGAGATAAGCCAGACAGTATACGTGTCATCATCTGGCAGGTGCGGCGAGAAACCCCTTCCACAAAAGCCCCCTTTTGGTTCATGTGTCTGGAGACCATGGGACGAAAGTCTTGACCCTTGGGGTTTCGCCGTGTGTCCTGAGGCCAGATCGACGGCTTAGTGACGTGACGGATCATCACAGTTCTTTTTGGCCTCATATGATGGGAGCTATGGTCCCATCGTCATTGAATGTGGAACTTGAACGTCGGGATTAGCTTCTCTACCATTGGATAATCATTCCTTCGACGCCTATAATCTTCCAAACATACCGACTGTCATCGATTTCGAAAAATGGGTAGCGTTTCAGTGCTTAAATACCTCTCCTTGGCGCGAGATCGAAACGCTTGTTCTTCTTCATCGTAGCTCTTCCTTCTCCATCTTTCCTTGCTCTCCCGCAAACGCCTTCTTCGCACGGTAATGGCTCGTCATGTGGACCTCTCGATGCTTTTTTCAGAAGAGCAGCTCTTCGTACTGAGGGAGGAGTTCTTTTTCCTTTAACGATGAGACGTGTGATCCACTGATATCACCACCTCCACTGATTCTGGTTGTACCATCATATTCAGTGGGCAACTACGCGCCGGCCTATCTCTGCTACTGAGACCTTTCTCAGGGTTATTTCTATCTTTCCTCCACCTCTGCCCTCGTCAGTTGGGTGGGAACTACTGACGAATCCTTCACTGCTGTGACATTCTCCATGCCCAGGGGGTGGCGGTCACTCTCGATTGGTTCTTCAGCAAATTCCTTATGAAAAGGGCTCAATTCCATGGCTTCATGGGGGTGTATTTCGGCAATCGTGGCGGTGCAACCCCGATCTTCGATGGGCTTCCGGATTCTGACCCGACCTAGATGGTTGCTCCCATGTATCTGGCTGGTGATTGGCAAAGCGGGTTCTCAATGCAGAACTTTAGCTGCACTGTGCTTGACAGCATCTCTCGCCACTATCGACCCCTCAAGGAGGACAAGGCGCTAGAGGAGCGAAGGTGTATTGATACCCAAATCACAATCCTCTACAGGCGTATGCTAGTCCGTTGGGAGGTCATCTTTGACTCCGACCCCGGCTGGTCCATAGAGGTCTCCATAGCACAAGCCGGGGAAGTGCCCCAAGGCTTGCTCCTAGGCGAGAGTAGCCGAGCGGGGGGGACGTCAGACGGCGATGGGAGCTGCGGCGACGACAGCGATGGGGGCGGCGATGGAGATCGGACCAGCCCCAGGGATCACGTGGGCCCTGGTGGTGACAACGATGGAAGCCATAGCATCAGGCCCCTCGGCGTTCTTCTTCGAACGGGCTGGCGGGGGATGCTAAGGCATCAGGCCCCACAGCTTTCATCTCAACGATCTCGGGGGGACGCTAAGGCATCAGGCCACTTGTCTTTTATCTCATCGGCCTTGGGGGGACGCTACAGCATCAAGCCCCTTGGCTTTCATCTTGATGGCCTCGGGAGGATGCTAAGGCAACAAGCCCCTCGGTTGCCTATCTTCAGCGGGCTACGGGGATGCTGAAGCATCAGACCCCTCAACTTTCTTCCTTGAACGGGCTATCGGGGGATGCTAAGGCATCAGGCCCCACAGCTTTTATCTTCTATGAACTCAGGGGGATGCTAATGCATCAGGCCCCTCGGCTTTCATCTCAACGGCCTCGAGGGGATGCTAAGGCATCAGGCCCCTTGGTTGCCTATCTTCAACCGCTTGCGGGGGATGTTGAAGCATCAGACCCCTCGGCTTTCTTCCTCGAATGGGCTGTGGGGGGATGCTAAGGCATCAGGCCCCACAGCTTTCATCTTTGACTGCCTCCGGGGGGATGCTAAGGCATCAGGCCCCTCGGCTTTCATCTCAATGGCCTTGGGGGGGTGTTAAGGCATTAGGCCCCTTAGCTGCCTATCTTCAATGGCCTGCAAGGGATGCTGAAGCATCAGACCCCTAGGCTTTCATCTTGATGGCCTTGGGGGGATGCTACGACATTGAGTCCCTTGGCTTTCTTACTCGAACGAGCTATGCGGGAGATGCTAAGACATCAAGCTTCACAGCTTTCATCTTTGACGGCCTCGGGGGGATACTAAGCATCAAGCCCCTTGGCTTTCATCTCAAAAGCCTCGGGGGGATGCTAAGGCATAGTCCCCTTGACTTTCATGTTCAAACGGGCTGTGGGGGGATGCTAGGGCTTCAGGCCCCACAACTTTCATCTTGATGGCCTCAGGGTGATGCTAAAGCATCAGGACCCTTGGCTTTGTTCCTCAAACGTGCTATGGGGGGGATGCTAAGGCATTATGCCCCACAACTTTCATCTTTGACGGCCTCGGGGGGCTGCTAAGGCATCAGGTCCCGTCCCTTGGCTTTCATCTCGACGACCTCAGGGGGATGCTAAGGCATTAGGCCCCTTGGTTCCCTATCTTTATCTGAAGCATCAAACCCCTCGGCTTTTTTTTCTCGAACGGGCTATGGGGGGATGCTAAGACATCAGGCCCCTTGTCTTTCATCTCGATGGCCTCGGGGGGATGCTAATGCATCAGGCACCTTGCTTTTCATCTTCGAACAGGTTATGGGGGATGCTACGACATTAGGCCCCATAACTTTCATCTTTGAACGGGCTGTAGGGGGATGCTAGGGCATCAGGCCCCAGAGCTTTCATCTTGATGGCCTTGAGGGCATGCTAAAGCATTAGGCCCCTTGGCTTTCATCTTCGAATGGGCTGTAGGGGGATGCTAGGGCATTAGGCCCTACAACTTTCATCTTTAAACGAGATGTGGGGGGATGCTAGGGCATCAGGCCCCACAGCTTTCATCTTGATGGCCTCAAGGGGATACTAAGGCATCAGACCCCTTAGCTTTCATCTTCGAACAGGCTATGGGGAGGGGTGCTAGGGCATCAGGCCCCACAACTTTTATTTTGATGGCCTTAGAGGGGTGCTAAAGCATCAGGACCCTTGGCTATCTATCTTCATCGCGCTTCGTGCGATTTTGTCATTTTTGACTTTGGCTTCATCTTGATGGTCTCGCCTCTTTATGTCTTATCGCTTCCATTCTTCTAGGAGGTGTTCCATCCCAATGTCACAGTTCGGTTCTTGAACCTTGTCATATTCTTCAGTCAACCATTTGTGAATATGCTTTCAGTTAGGATTATTACTCACCATTGCGCCATGATTGATCCCTTCGGGGTCTTTCGTCTTCTTTGGATGCAGTTGCTTGCTGTCTGCACCATTTTTGTCAGAGGAGAATACATAATCGGTTCGAGTCTGGTCCTCCACCCCTGACTGATCTCCTAGGGCTCCTCGGACCTTTCGGCCTCCTCCTTCCTAAGCTCTAGAGAGCGACATGGCGATCAAGACCAACAGTGCTAGGGAAGAAGGGAGGCTTCGGCCTTGATCTTTTCCCTCTCCGCCCATCCTCACTGAACCAGTCGAGAGTTCGTCAGAGGTGGAGGAGCTGATGCAGGAGTTATTTTTTGCTCTCCGATTTTGCCTCCTCCTAGCGCGGTGGAGGTCTCGTTAATGAGGAGCTTCTCTTTTCAAAGGCAGGGGATCTCGTCCTTCCTCTCGGAGCCCACCGAACGCGAAGGCAGTGAGGACTTTGACGATCGTCGGAGAAAGACATCGACATGGTATTAGGGCTCTTAATGAGCGAGAAAGAACAAGCTGGACCTTCGATCGACCTCAAGCTCGAGAGGAAGACCACCATGTGGAGATGACGGGGGTTTTGCAGTTCTTCAGGATTGTGCAGGCCTTGAACTTGGAGATGTAATCTGGTTGAATACGATGTACCTTGTATATCACCTTTGAATAAAGCTCTGTCTATCTTCTTTGCACATTTCACCTCTCCTGTCTTGCTTAGATCCTTACAGCATCTTCGACGATCACAGAATGAGATTTTTCCTGGCTTCAATCCTTTATCAGGCATCAGTGACAAACTGTCATTCAGACTCACCATGCCCCGGTTTCTTCAACAGGTACCGAGCTGAAGCTCGGGTTTGCCATCCTTCGTCAGGTCTATCACCGATGAGGAATTGTAGTTCGGACTCATCATCCCTCGACTGACTCAGTTGGTACCGAGATAAGGCTTGGGTTTTTTCATCTGTATAAGGTCTATCACCGATGAGGAACCATAGTTCAGACTCATCATGCCTCAACCGTTTGATACCGAGCTAAGGCTCGGGTTTGTCATCATTCATTAGGTCTATCACCGATGAGGAACCGTAGTTCAAACTCATCATGCCTCAACCATTTGATACCGATCTAAGGCTCGAGTTTGTCATCATTCATCAGGTCTATCACCGATGAGGAACCGTAGTTTAGACTCATCATGCCTCAACTGTTTGGTACCGAGCTAAGGCTCGGGTTTGTTATCATTCATCAGGTTGATCACCGATGAGGAGTCGCAACTCAAACTCACCATGCCTCGACCTTTCCATCTTCTTTACCAGCCTACCACCGATGAGGAGCCGCAACTCAGACTCATCATGCCTCGGCCGTTTCGTCTATCACCGGTGAGGAGCCGCAACTCAGCACTCACCATGCCTCGACTATTTCGTCAGGTACCAAGCTAAGGCTTTGGTTTTTTCATCATCTCAGATTTATCACCGGTGAGAAGTCGTAACTCAAACTCACCATGCCTCGACCATTTCATCGATTGCCGAGTTACATTAATCTCGGGCTTACAACAGGCCGCCTACTAATGGGTGGCCTGACCTATAGCTTCAGAAGAAGGGTTTCGATTGCTGACGAACCAATCGAACTCTAATTCTTACACACTAAAAGGTTTCCAGGGCGACGACTCAACCTCCTATTCTAAGAAAGGGATTATGGTGTCTCTCTCTACGTGGAGAGACTGATCCCCTTACATAGAATGGTGGATTTATAACGCGGCGGACGACGGATCGACCTAAGTCCCAACTAAATCAAGGACATAGGTGTACTTCTTCTTTCATGAGACAAAATAGAGAGGGGCAGCTTTGTCTGAGATTCTCTTTTTATTTCATCAATATCACTTCTTCAAATTATTTGCATTCTAGGGGTGGAGAAGACAATGACCTTCTGCAGTCTTCAAGTAGTAAGCTCCTCCGAGTACAATTTGATCGATGATATAGGGTCCCTCCCATCTTACTTTGAGTTTTCCATGCGCTGGATTCTTCATTTGAGGGGTCATCTGTCGCCAAACAAGGTTGCCTTTTTTAAAACTCTAGTCTTCACCCTCTTGTTGTAGGCCCTCTTCAGTTGCTGAACATAGTTTGCCAAGTTAGCAGTAGCTCGGTCTCTTTTCTCGTCCAGCAAGTCCAGGCTACGTGCCATCCACTCATCGTTCATCCCCAAGCTAATGGCTCTAGATCTGGTCGTCAGGTAGGTCGCTTCCATCGGAATCGCTGCTTCTGCCCCAAAGGCGAGGTTGAAGGGCGATTCTTGTGGGGGTCGCCGAGGTGTTGTCCTATAGGTCCAGAGTACGCTATTTAGGGCCTCATCCCAGAGCCCCTTTTGTCCGTCAAGCATCTTCTTCAGGTTGGTGATGATAGTATTGTTCATCGCTTCTGCTTGACCGTTCGCTTGAGGGTAGTAAGGCGAAGAGAATTGGATCTCTATGCCATAGTGTCTGTTGTAGTCCTTTACTCGAGCCGAACTGAATTGGGGCCCATTGCCCGCAATCAGGGTCTTGGGTACCCCGAACCTGGTGATGATGCTGTTCCACAGGAAACGTTCCACGTCAATATCTTTGACCGTTACTAGAGGGACGGCCTCCACCCACTTCATGAAGTAGTCTGTCGCCATCAATAAGAACCTCTTCTTTGTTGGGAGTCGTTGGTAAAGGCCCTACTATGTCCAACCCCTACTGGTGGAAGGGACAAGGAACATAGTGGCTCTGGAGTTCTTCAGCGGGCCGATGAATGACCGGTTTGTTCTTCTGGCATTGTTGGCACTTTCGGCTGAAGCTGATGGCGTTGTCCTCAAGAGTAGGCCAGTAGTAGCCCGCTCGATTGACTTTGTGTGCTAGTTATCTTCCTCCGGGGTGATTGCCTCATTCTCCTTCGTGTATCATCAATAAAAATCTCATGGGCCTCTTCCGGTCCCATGCACCTCAGGAGGGGTCCCTTGCTCGATCTTCAGTAAAGCACCCCTACTGTGAGTTGGAACTTCTGTGATCTTCTCTTCACCTTCTGCACCTCGAGATGGTCCATCAAGAACTGCCCTATTACGTGGTAGGCTCGGATCAGGTTGGTCCAATCGGGGGGCGACACTTGTCGAGCCCTGGACTGGCAGCTCAGTTGGCGCAGCGTCGATCATCATCATGTCAAGCTCGGTGATGGGCTCTGTTTGACCTCGATAGTGAGGTGGCATGGCTCCATCCCACCGAGAGCTAACACAGCATTCGCCAAGGTGTCGGCTACTTTGTTTTCTGATCAGGGGAGGTGAGCGATGGTTGCCCTCGTGAATATGCCGAGCTTCTTCTTTGCCAGGGATAGGTAAACCGCCATGCGGAGTTCGTGGGTACCGTAGACACCGTTGATCTGGTTCACCATGACTTGGGAGTTACTGAAAAATGTCAGCTCGCTAACTCCCAAGTCCTCAGCCGCCTCGATTCCAGTAATCAAGGCCTCGTATTCAGCTTTGTTGTTGGTCGCCGGGAAGTCTAGGCGTGTGACTTATGAATTGTGACATTCTTTAGGGAGAGTATCAAGACTCCGACCCCCGCGGATAGGCTGTTCGCTGAATCATCGACAAAGATCCTCCTTTTGCCAGACGAGGCCCGTTTGCTGAGTCCCGAGTCGGCCTCTTCCGCTCGCTAGGGGTCTTCTTCATATGTCATCTCTTGAGCATCCCTCTCTACAGGAAAGTCGCTCAGGAAATCGGCCAAGACTTGGCCCTTGATTGCCACTCGAGGCTCATACTGGATATAGTATTGGAGTAGCTCGGTCGCCCACCTCCCAAGCCTTCCAGCTCGACCAGCTTCCTTTAAAGACTGCTTCAGCGGATACTCCGTTATCACCCGGAAGGGGTGAGAGACAAAGTACGGACGAAGCTTCCGTGTCACGCGGACCAAGGCATTGGCCACTTTTTCTATCCTCGTGTAACGGTTTTCCGCGTCATTCATCGTTCGGCTAATGAAATAGACGGGCTTCTCGACCTGGCATTGACCTGGACTATCACTATACTGATAGCCACCATAGTTGCCGCTAGGTAAAATCCGAGCTCTTCTCCCGGGCTCGGTGCAACAAGACCGGAGGTTTACTCAGAATTGACTTTATCTTGTGGAATACCGCTTCTTTCTCGCCGTCCCAGCTGTAGCTTGACCCTTTACGCAGGGCATCGAACAATGGTTTACAGACGTCCGAGAGCTTGGAGACGAAGCATCGCAATGCCACGACCTGCCTGTTGAACGATTGGATCTCCGTTATCATCCACAGGGGAGGCATGACGAGCAGAGCTTTGATTTGGTCCGGGTTAGGTTCTATTCCCCGGTGCATCACCAGGAATCCCAAGAACTTTTCCGAGGTGACTCCGAATACGAATTTCACCGGGTTGAGCTATAGATTAAATCTTTGGAGTATTGCGAATACCTCAACAACGTCCTCGATATGTCTCGGCCTGGTATGGCTCTTCACCACCATGTCATCAATGTAGACCTCAACTGTTCAGCCGATCTAGGTTGAGAACATCTTAGTTTCTAACATTGGTATGTCGCTCCGGCGTTCTTCAGTCCGAATGGCATCACCTTCTAGCAGTAAGTTCCTCGTTCTGTGATGAACACCGTCTTCTCCTGATTGTCTGGGTGCATCGGCACTTAATTGTACCCTGAGTATCTATCCATAAATGATAACATCTGCGCTCCTACCATGGAATCGACTAGAGCGTCGATCCGGGGCAACGAGAAAGAGTCCTTGGGACAGGCCTTATTCAGGTTTGTAAAGTCGACGCAGACCCACACTTTTCTGTTCTTCTTAGGCACCACAACGATGTTGGCGAACCAGTTCGGGTATTTGACCTCCCAAATAAAGTCGGACTGGTGCAGCTTGTCTACCTTCTCATTCACAGCTTCTCTCTTGTGATCAGAGATATGCCGCATCTTTTGCTTGATAGGGATCGCATCTGCCCGGACATTCAATCGATGGCATGCGACCTCTGGGCTAACCTCCGTTATGTCGGTGTGACTCTAGGCAAACACATCATGGTTCATCTGGAGGAACTATAGTAACGACGCTTTCTCATCAGGGGATAGGTCCCCACATAAGTTCGTTGTGGGGGGTTCCTTGTTCCCAGCTCGACTTCGTTGAGCGACTCAGTAGAGGGTGACCCTGCCCATTAATTCATCCATGCGCTCTTGTGCAAGGGCGAGGTCATCTTGTGGTTGCTTCCCCTTCCAGTAGCCAGGTTCGGCGGAGGACCCACTAGTATGCACGGCCTTGATCTGCACTCAGGCTGCAACATGTTGGTCCCCTCTGATACGGAGCACCTTCCCTCCGGAGTAGAACTTCATGCATTGATGCTTGGTAGAGGTGATGGCGTCCATCTCGTACAGCCATGGTCGTCCCATGACCAGATTGTAGGGTGACTCCATGTCGACCACGATGAACCGGACCTGAAGTGCTGCAAGTCCAGCGACCATCATTAGGGTGATTTCTAAGGCTACCTTCGTGGATTCTCCAACGAAACTGTATAGCACAGTGTTCGAGGGCTCCAACTGCTCGTGGGTGAAGTCGAGTTGGTGGCAAGCCCCAAGGTAAATCACCTCCACGGAGCTTCCTGTGTCAACGAGGCACCAGTGGACGTTCCAGCTCCCGATCATCAACTGAATCACCAGGGGGTCATTGTGAGGAAGGCTCACCACCTAGAGGTTGTTCTTATTGAAGGTAAGGCCTTGCAAGATGTCCAACACTCCATCCTCCTGGGGTACATGGACGACACTGTTCACCGTCTAGATTCGGAGGACCTCCTTCACTCTCTTATGCATGGAATTCACGGAGGGGGCCGGCCCTGGCCTGCATCCGTGGATCATGTTTAGCTGAGGAGCAGCTCATGGGTCCAACCGCGATGGTGGAGCCCCCTGTGTGGCTTCTCCAGCGCGGGGAGGACGAGGCAGGCATTCTTCAGTAGCTTGTCCGACGGGGTCAGGTTGCGCTATAAACTCCTTGAGATACCCCCTCTCAATGAGGTCCTCTAGTTCGTGTATCAGGGCCCGACAGCGACGCGTGTCATGACCCCGACTTTGGTGGTACTCGCATCGCTTGTTCGGCTTACGCCCCCCAATTATCCCTTATGGAGCCGGTGCCAGCCAGCGTACGTACCACTCGTTCTGAATCCGCCACAGGACCTTATCCAGAGGGTGCATGAGGATAGTAAACTTTTTGTTCCTCCCATCCGTTGGTCCCAAGCGCTCTAGAAATTTACGCTTAGCGTCTTGGCTCATTGACTCATCGCGGTAAGTCACCGTCTTGATCTCATGCTATTGCGGTGTGACGGGCTTTATCGCCTGGGCGTCTTCCTCCGTGCGAATGTAGCGCTCTGCCCGGTTGTATAGATCACCCGTGTTCAGGGCGGGCTTCTTGACCAGGGAGCTCCGAAAGGTGTGGCCAGACCTCAGCCCGCTTCAGAACGCCATATCCACTGTCGTGCCTTGGCCAGTTAGGTCGTCGATGTCCAGGATCTCCGTTTTAAAGCGAAGGGTGAAGTCCTTCAGAGACTAGCGCGGCGTTATCCGAAGGTTGAACAGGGAATCGATCCCCTTGGGTTGCCTCCGGTTACACTCGTACTAGTCCAGGAACTGACGGGCCAGATCGGTGTAGTTGTCGATGCTGCTGACGAGCAGCCGAGAATACCACTCCAGTGAGGGCCCTTTGAGACTCCACTGGAACATCCGGCATAACTCGTCCATCGAGTCATATGGATTCATCTGGTTCTTGTACTCCAGCAGGTGAGTACATGGGTCGTCGGATCTGTCAAACCTCTCGAATCGAGGGCTCGCCAATCGTGGGGGAAGTGATTCGTCTACACTCTCGTGGTAAGGGGGCTCTCCACCGCCCCTTTCATGGCGTTTTGCGCCATTGTGTCCACCTGGTGCCCAAGGCACTGGACTACCAGGTTGACCAGATCCTCCTGGTGCAGGCGTGTCTGCTCCTCCGAAGGTGGCACCGACGTCGGATATCGAAGGGCACGAGCAAGGATCCCCGAGCGAGGGGCCGGCCCTACTTCGCCATCCTTATAGCATCGGGGATGTTGGTGTCCTTCATTTGAGGACGATGATCCTCTGGAAGGTGTGGCGTAGGTACGGCCCTCCGGGACCGACTTGAACTGTCGTTCCGCCACGGCAGACTTGAGGCCTAGTCGGTCCCAAACGCCGGGACGTGAATTGCTATGCTTAGGCTCGGGAGCCTATGGAGTGTGTGTGTACCCTTCCGGTGGGCCGCGCAATAAGTGGCAAAGAAGGGGAGGAGTTGGCAGGCCGGGCAACAGCAGCCCCCCCCCCTCCTTGTTCTCGGTCGGCATGTCATCAGAGGGGAGCAACAGCCCCCCCCCCCTTTTTTTGGTCTCGGTCGGCCGGTCATCAGAGGGGGGCAACAGCCCCCCCCTCCTTGTTCTGGGTCGACATGTCATCAAAGGGGAGCAACAACCCCCCCCCCCCCCCCCTTTATTTTTGTTCTCGATCGACCGGTCATCAGAGGAGGGCAACAGCCCCCCCTCCTTGTTCTCGGTCGGCCGGTCATCAGAGGGAGGGGGGCAACAGCCCCCCCCCCCCCCTCCTTGCCTCGGTCGGCATGTCATCAGACAGCAGGGGGGTCGGCCATGCAACAGCCCCCCCCTCTCTTTCTCTCGTTAGGCCGTGCAACGAGCCGAGGCACGATGTGGCAGTCGAACCCGGAAATCTCGGAGGCTACGCGGTGCTGACTACACTTCGAGATTTCCGGCCCAATGTGACTGGGAGTCGACCGCGAGCCACGTCATCACTACCGTGGCGGTTGAGCTCATTGCGGGGACACGTCGACAACCCGTCTTTCGCGGAGCGCCGTAACCGTCACCCCACTACTATAAAAGGGGACCTACCCCTTCAGCAAGAGGAGAAAGAATTCTGGAGGAAACGCTGCCCGTTTCGTCCCGGGATTTGCGAAGCTGCGGAGGTCGGTCAGTAGTCAGATACTGTCTGCAGCGACCGGTAGTCAGACACTGTCTGTAGCGACCGGTAGTCAGAGGCTGTCTGCAGAGATCGGTCGGTAGATAGACACTATCTGCAACGATCGGTAGTTAGACGCTGTCTGCATCGGTCGGCAGCTTGAGTGAAAGTGCAGAGGTCGGTATCTCGGGAGACCGGTCCTCAGGGTGTAATTGGGGTAAGGTGAGAGAATTGTAACCGTCACAAGTATTATAGTGCATTCTCGCCCCACCCGTGGTTTTTTCCTCTTCGTCGTTGAGAAGGGGTTTTCCACGTAATTCCCGGTCTTTGCCTTGCTTTTGGCTTGTTGGATTGTGCTTGCCACCCGAACCGCCCGGTTCGATTAAAAACCCCCCACAATCTTGGCGCCGTCTGTGGGATAGTCTTCGAGACTTCCTACTCGAGTTTTCGACTGTTGACCCGTGGGTGTCGATCAGTCCGAGGGTACCTGCAACCAGCAATCCGCGACCACACGGTTGAAGAACGATGGCCGGTGGACCGTATCGTACCCGCTCGACGTCGCAGCTCCTATCCGAAGCTGCGCCACTCGGAGATGCTAATGACGTCGGGCGTCTTGTTCAACCACCAACGGACACGGAGCACATAGTCCCGCTGGTGAATCCCATACCAGGGGTCGGGGAGTCCAGTCAAGCTCTGGTAGCAACCCTGGCTCCTCTGACAGGGGGTCTATCGGAAGCTTTTCTGGCTACCATGATGATGACCCAGCAAGCTCTTACCGCCCAGCTCCAAACAATGCAGCGAAACTACGAGGAGTTGCGCGACTTCGTGCGGGCCGCACCGACGGGTGGTCTACTCAACCAGGGCATGTTGGCCCAAGCGGGACAGAGCCTTCCTACTCACGCTGCCCCACCAGTGCAAATGCAGCCGCAACCAGTGCCTCAGGTGGAGGTCAGGGTTAATCGCTCGGTGGAGGTCCAAAGTGCGAATCCCGACGGGCGGGACTCGAGTAGCCCGGAACCAGCGGAAAGAAACAAGCACGCCCGAGCGACGTCCGCACGCTCGGATGTCTGGTCCCGGCTCGGGGTACACCCCCGACAGCCGCCCGCCTCCAAGCATCACTCGAAGACAGACTCGGCACAAGTGCATCGCCCGAAGCGAGACGAAGAACATCATCGTCAACCGAGTAATCGTCATCACACTCGGATAACGCCGGCCAGTCGGCAGCCGGCCCATACTGCTGATCAGAGGAGCGTACATGAGCGCATTCGGGTACATGCGTCGGAGCGACTCGGGGATCAAGAAGGAATCCAGCGAGACCGACCGGGGGTCCGAGCTCCCGACCGACTGGAGGAAGTCGCCATTCGAGGAGCCGCACGGTCGCCGCTTGTCAAGAAGCTACTCCGGGAGCCATTCCCTCGAGGATGGAATCCTCCACGCCTTCCCAAGTTTGATGGATCGAAAGACCCGGTGGAGCACGTACTGGCTTTCCGGGATGCTCTGGTCCCCTACGAGGATGATCATATTCTCTGCCAGACCTTCGCCAACAGCTTGCCGGGAACACCCCTCGAATGGTTCCACAAGCTCAGGCCCTCGTCCATCTCCTCTTTCTCGGAGCTGAGCACGCGGTTCATCGACCAGTACCGATGCAATCGCTGGGAACTGAAGACTCTGGAGTTACTCTTCGGGATGAGTATGACCCAGAAGGAGACGCTCAGGTAATTCTACCATAGGTTCAGGTCCGAATACCTGAGCTTGGCGGACGCAGACGGGCAGGATCGCATGGTGATCGCGGCCTTCAAGAACGCCATTCAGCCTACCCAGCTCGTTAATGCATCGCTCATCAAGCGAACCCCGGAGACGATCGACGAGCTATCGTGGCGTGTTGAGAAGTACATCAAGATTAAAGACGTGGACCGCAAGAGAAAGGCGGTGGAAACCAGGGTCCCGCACCAGCGCTACGCCAAGCCAGCTGCCGTGAAGAACGTCAACAAGCAGCAGGGCGAGGGGACACGGCACGACGCGAAGCGGCAGAGGCAAGACAGGCCAGCGAGGCCGCAATGGAATAGGGAGTTCACGGTACTGAACGCCCCTATAGACCAGATCTTGGAGGCTATTAAGGGCGAACCGTACTTCAAGTGGGCGCAACCGCTTGAACCCGGAGAGAAGGGAGCTAGAGATGCATCAAGGTACTGCGAGTACCACCGGGCCAAAGCCATACTACCTTGCAGTGCCGGGCGCTCAAACATCATATCGAGGATCTCATTGAGGTTCATTGACCTCCCTCAACGTAAGGAGACTAAGGCTGTAGGGGAAGTCCAGCGAGGAGCGACGGCACAACGCTTACTGGGTCCTTCGCCAGAAAGACGTCAGCTCTGAGAGGTAGACGCAGTCTACGAGTACCATGGCCCTGTACCGTCATCAAATGTCGTCGACCGACAGGTGCGGCATATTGAACAAGCAAGGCAAGTTCACCATGTGGTGCTCGACCCCATCATTCGCCCCGAGCCAAGAGTGGATGCGGCAATACAGTTTTCGGCGGCTGATCTGGTCGGAATAGAAAGGCCTCACAACCATCCTCTGGTCATACGGCTGCAGATAGCGAATTGCCTGGTGAGGAGAATTCTGGTTGATGCCGGGAGTTCGATAGACGTGCTCTTCCTCAGTGCCTTCAACGCCATGCAGCTGGATCGCGGGCAGATGATTGAGTCGTCGTCGACGATAACGGGCTTCACGGGAGAGGCTGCAAGGGTGATTGGTGAGATCACCCTCCCAATCACAATAGGGCATCTCACCAATCTTACCCGGTTCATTGTGATTGAGGCCCACTCGGCGTACAACATCATCCTTGGAAGGCCGTGGCTCCACCACTTGGATGCGGTCCCCTCGTCAGCCCACCAGGTAGTGAAGTTTTGGACCGACAAGGGCGTGATGAGCATTCGAGGTGACCAGTCCTCGGCGGCCAAGTGTGAGCTTAGCGCCATACACCTGAAGACAACGTGCCAAATCGAGGGGGGAGAACCTGGTGAAGGCGGCATTGAGTTGGCCATCCTCAATCTCTGGACTACGAAGTGGATTCAAGAAGCTCCAACGTTTCAGCACCACGCCCGATCAAGCGTAGGAGCACGAGGAAGCCAAGCCCTTTGGAAGACCGACCTGTCAGCTGAACTTAAAGAGCTGACAGTGTCGAGGGACCTGCTGAAGATCGGCCTGTCAGCTGAACGTAAAGAGCTGACAGTGTCGGGGGACCTGCTGAATACCGACCTGTCAGTTGAAGGTAAAGAACTGACAGCGTCGGTGGACCTGTTGAAGACTGACCAGTCAGTTGAACGTAAAGAGCTGGCTGCGTCGAGAAGCTTGAAGAAGGCCGGTCAGTTAGCTGAACTTAAAGAGCTAATTGACCTGAGCGACCCGATAGAGACTGACCTATCAGCCGAAGGTAAAGAGCTGAACAGGACGACGCACCTGTAGAAGACCGACCGACCGGTTGAATCTAAAGAACCGGACGAGTCGAAGAGGTCAAAGACAGACCTGAACACGGAGTGGGAGGAGTCACCCGCCATCGAGCTCATTCTGCCCGTGGACTTAGGAGAAGCGGGTCACGCGAGGATAACTTTTCTTGGGTCGCAGTTGCCAAAGCATCATGCCGAAGCTATGATGGCATTTCTCAAGGCAAACTTGGATGTGTTCACATGGTCAGTTGAAGACATGCCAGGCATCCACCCCGAGGTAGCCTGTCACCACCTCAACATTTGAGAAGGAGCTGCACCCGTACGCCAGAAGCCCCGGTCGCTAGCACCGGAAAAAGCAGCAGCTGTCAACATGGAGGTAGAGAAGCTGCTACGAGCGGGCATCATCAGAGAGGCTCGGTACCCGAAGTGGATCGCTAACGTGGTCGCCGTCCCCAAGAAGTCCAGAGCCATATGGGTCTGCATCGATTTCACGAACCTCAACCAGGCATGCCCGAAGGACAGCTACCCGCTACCACGCATCGATACCCTGGTGGATTCCACGGCGGGACACGAGAGGCTCTCGTTCATGGACGGGTACTCGGGCTATCACCAGATCCCCATGAATCCAGAGGACCAGGAGCACACGACCTTCGTCACGGGTCGAGGGCTCTACTGCTACAAGATGATGCCATTCGGGCTAAAGAACGCGGGGGCGACGTACCAAAGGCTGGTGAACAAGATGTTCATCGACCAAATCGAAAGGAACGTGGAGGTCTATGTCGATGACTTACTTGTGAAGAGCCAGGCGGAGGAGGCGCATATGCAAGACCTGGAGGAAACCTTTGTGACCCTGCGGAGGTACAGCATGAAGTTGAACCCGGCCAAGTGCGCCTTCGGCGTGACATCGGGAAAATTTCTGGGTTACTTGGTTACCCGACGGGGAATCGAGGCCAACTCGGAGCAAATTCGAGCTTTGGAGGAGATATCGTCGCCCAAGTCACGAAGGAAGTCCAGAAGCTGACCGGACGGATCAACGCCCTCAACCGCTTCATATCCAAGTCCTCAGACCGGTGTCGGCCCTTGTTCGAAAGGCTGAGTAAGCTTGCACCTTTTAACTGGGACCAACGCTGCGAAGAAGCATTTTAGGAGCTGAAGACGTACCTTGGCCGACCCCCTATCTTGACAGCCCCCCAGCCAGGTGCAACGCTGGGGGTGTATCTTTCGGTATCGGAGGCAGCAATCAGCGCTGTACTGATATGCGAATGTGAAGGAGCGAAGAGGCCCGTCTACTACGTCAGCCGTATCATGACGTCAGCGGAAACAAGGTATGCGCAGATCGAGCAAGTGGCCCTAGCACTAGTGTACATGTCAAGGAGACTTCGCCCATACTTTGCCGCTCACCCCATCGAGGCCATCACCGAGCACCCCCTGAAGGAAGTACTGGATAACTCTACTCGGGCAGGTCGGCTGAGCAAGTGGGCTGCAGAACTGCAAGAGTTTGGCCCTCGGTACATACATCGGAAAGCAATCAAGGGCCAAGCACTTGCAGACTTCCTCAGTGATTTCCCGGCGGAGGACACTGCACCGGTGCCAGAGACGTTAGAAGACCTGTTGGCAGCTGCCAGTTGACCTGTGGGAGTCGATGCGGCAGCAGGACAGGAGGATGAAGAAGAAGGCTGGATATTATTCGTGGACGGCTCGTCATGCGCAATCGGGAGTGGTGTGGGAGTAGTCCTAGTAACCCTCGACCGCACGAAGCTCGAAAAGTCAGTGTGGTTACTTTTTTCGACGATGAACAACGAAGCTGAGTACGAGGCGATGCTGACAGGACTGGAGATGGCAACAGCGCTGGGGGTGACCAGATTACAGGTCTACGGCGACTCCCAACTGGTGATCAATCAGATTACCGGTAGATACGAAGCCCGCGACGCAAGAATGCAAGCTTACCTGAAGCTAGCCCGGGAGTTGATCGCCAAGTTCGAAGACATAAGCTTCCACCAGTTCTCTAGAGCAGAAAACAAGCAGGCGGATGCCCTTGCTAATCTAGCATCGGTACTCAGAGAAGATAGTGAGAAAAGGGTCTTCATCGAGGTGCAAACTGACCCCCGAACAGTCGGCCCCACAGAAGATAGTTGCTTGACAAGGAGGACACAAGCCATTGAGGCGGCCCATACTATTGCGGCCGGAGCTGATTGGGTGGCCAACATGAAGAAGTACCTACTTGATGGGATACTACTGGAGGACGTCGATGATGCCCGAAGAACCAAAGTGCACGCTCCAAGATACACCCTCATCGACGACGAGCTGTACAAGCACTCGTTTGGTGGACCGTACCTCAAGTGCCTCACGAAAGAACAAGCAGTAGAAATCATGAGGGAGATGCATGAAGGAGGATGCGGGAATCATTCCGGAGGAAGAGCCCTGGCGCGAAAGATAAAGCTGCAGGGCTACTACTGGCCCACTATGGAAGCAGATGCGGGAGGGTATGTGAAGATGTGCTTGCAATGCCAAAAACATGCTCCCTCCATACACCAATCGGCAGAAGAGCTACACCCGATATCCAGCCCTTGGCCCTTCCAACAGTGGGGGTTGGATATTTTGGGTCCCTTCTCGACGTCGCCCAATCGAAGGAAGTTTCTCCTCGTCGTCACCGACTACTTCACCAAGTGGGTGGAGGCAATTCCGTTGCTGAAAATTGAAGAAGTTCAAGTAGGAAAGTTCCTATGGAGCAACATCATCTGTCGATTCGGACTGCCGCGGGTTTTTGTTGCATACAACGGGCGACAATTCGATGCGGAGTCAATTAAGAAGTTCTGTGCTAGTAACAACATCAAGTTGTTCTTCTCTACACCGCGGTACCCTCAGAGCAACGGGCAGGCAGAATCGACAAATCGTGCCATTTTGGACATACTGAAGAAGAAGCTGGAGCAGAAGAAGGGTTTGTGGGAAGAGGCTCTTCCCGGAGTTCTATGGGCCTACCGGAAGACACCGAAGCATCCGACGGGAGAGTTCCCGTTCAGTCTTACTTACGGCTCCGAAGCCGTCCTACCAACGGAAACCCTGGTCCCAACACAGCAAACAGTCGTAGCTGCCAACCCAGAGCTGAATGACGAACTCCTGCTCGATGGTTTAGACCTACTGGAAGAGAAGAGGGAGAGAGCGAGAGCGCGCCTAGCCAATTATCATCAGGCCATCAAGAGGGCGTACGACCGTAAGGTTAGAAGGCGGGTATTCAAACAAGGGGACCTAGTCATGCGGAAGGTCTTTGACAATACCAAGGAGCTAGGAAGTGGCAAGCTGGGAGCTACCTGGGAAGGACCATACATCATCGATGGTATAGTAAAGAATGGAGCCTACCGCCTGAAGACTCAAGACGGTGATGCACTAGCAAGGTCATGGAATGCCACCAATCTGCATAAGTTCTACCAGGGTAGCTAAATGGGCGAGACGCTTGTAACCGTTTTGTAATTCCGGATCTATTCAATAAAGATGCATTTGCTCAGTGTTCTTGTTCATGAATGAGAATAATAGTTAACTAAGGCAACCTAAACCAAGTGGTACATAACATTCCGAGCGAGTTCTACCACTTGGCCGACCGGTCGACAGGTCCCTGCGAAGGGCATGACCGGCCGGTGAACACCTGGAAAGATCGGTCGATAGACCCCGCCGGGGTACGACCGGTCAACCAACCTAAACCAAGTGGTACATAACACTCCGAGCGAGTTCTACCACTTGGCCGACCAGTCGATAGGTCCCTGCGAAGGGTGTGATCGGCCGGTGAACACTTGGGAAGATCGGCCGACAGACCCCGCCGGGGTACGACTGGTCAACCAACCTAAACCAAGTGGTACATAACACTTCGAGCGAGTTCTACCACTTGGCCGATCGGTCGACAGGTCCCTGCGAAGGGCATGACCGGCCGGTGAACATCTGGGAAGATCGGTCGACAGACCCCACCGGGGTACGACCGGTTGACCAACCTAAACCAAGTGGTACATAACACTCCGAGCGAGTTCTACCACTTGGCCGACCGATCGACAGGTCCCTGCGAAGGGCATGACCGGCCGGTGAACACCTGGGAAGATCAGTCGACAGACCCCACCGAGGTACGACCGGTTGACCAATCTAAACCAAATGGTACATAACACTCCGAGCGAGTTCTACCACTTGGCCGACCGATCGACAGGTCCCCGCGAAGGGCATGACCGGCCAGTGAACACCTGGGAGGATCGGTCGACAAACCCCTCGGGGGTACGACCGATCGACCAATGCAAGCAAGGTAGGGTATATCACCCCCCGCTCATATAAGGGCCAGATTTTGGTCGCACGTCGTCGACGTGTAGTTATGAATATCGTCGATGTATAGTTATGCGCGTCGTCGACGTGTAGTCAAAACACGAGAGCCAAATTTCAATGACATGTCGTCGATGTGTACTTAAGGTGCAAAATCGATAAGAGAAAGATGACAATCATAGCATTTAGATGAATCACGTTAAAGGGTCCCAATACAAACGAGAGTACTGTTTTATTACATCACAAAGCCAGATAACAAACGGGAGCGGTTAGTCGTCTGCACCGGCTTTCCACGGCCCCAGTGGGAGCTTGCTGCGTAGCTTCGCCACCTTCTTACGCCATCCCGCCGCCTGTTCTTCAAGAAGCAACTTGCACTCTATGGAGAAGTCTGCATGATGCTGAGTAAGCGCAGCCTTATGCGATGCTTCGGCCTGGTCGATAGTGGACTTCAACACGGTGATTTTGGCTTCATGAGCTGCCTTGGTGGCCTCGGCATGCATTCGCTGCCTCCTAATCATTAAAGCCTGGTCCCTGAACTGATCCCACAGCCCGTTAATTTCTGTCTGAGCGGTATCCAATGCTTCTTGAAGCTCAAAAGGGTCAGTAGCGTTCGCCTGCGCGACTTTGAGCTGAGCCTGGACTGCAGCTAACTCTTCAGTATGAACCCGTCGAGCTTCCACTAACTGAGCGCGTGTCTCTCTCAGTTCCTGCCGAGCAGCTCGCAGGGAGGCCTCAAGCTGCGCCATCCTTCGAGCACCCCCCTCGGCGACATGGTCGGCAATCGTAGCTACGCGACCGCTCATCTGACAAAAGTGGAAGAGATGTACCAAAGAGTCAGGAGTGAAAACTACTACTGTAGTCAAGCCTACAACGATTCGAAAACTTACCTCATGAAGGTCGCCGAGCTGGCGGATATCCTCCTCCTCTACCTGACGGGAAGAGAGTCCAGGGGAACGACGGTGAGATGTAGCTTCGGTGGCACCAAGGGGAGAACGGGGAGGTGGTCCGGCAACGCCCCCGGAAGCAGAGGAAGAAGGCGAAGCCATGAAGTGCCGGACCTCCGCGTGATCGAAGAGTCTAGCGGTAGGTGCAACATTTGGTGCAGCAGCAGGGGCATCAGTAGGTGCAGCAGTAGGGGCGTGGGGTGAAGCTCGCCCATGTGACCCCGCAGAGCTAGACAGTATGGCTTGCTTACCCCACCCGAGAGAGAGAGAGAGAGAGAGAGAGAGAGAGACTGTAACTGGATGACCTCTCGGATTCTTCTATCTCCAAGTAATGTCTACCCGTCGACGGCACGTCTTCTGACCAGTCGTCAGGGAGGGAACGAAGATCATCGCAAGCAGCTCGTCGCATGGCGGGAGCAGGAGGAGAGCGACCTTCATCATCGTCGCTAGAGGACTCATTTAGAAAGACGCGCCTCTTTGCCTTCCCCGCGGGTGCAGCTACATTGTACACAGCTGGTTGTCTGCAGTCGCCTGCAGCTACAGTCGACCTTGTGCGGCGCCTGAAGATCACGCAAAGTTTAGATGCGGCTATATTTGGGTTGAAGCGTCGGACGGAGCTGACGTACCTGTCAGGGAGCTCCGAAGAGTAAACAGAGGGCTCTTCTTCCCTACCGGACGCTGCTGGCTGCTTGCCCTTCTTGGGAGTAGTACTATAAGACCTAACGACCGGGAGCTTCAGAAACAGCTGCCGCCAGTCGTCGTCGTTACGCGTCACCCTCCTAATCAGTTGGTCCAACTCCTCCTCAACAGCCCCAGGGCACTAAAGCTGCCTAGAGGGGTAGAAGTCCTCGATGGTCGCGGCGAGGTTGGAGACTTGACCGGGAATTTTGACGCGACCCCTCCAGGGTCCTCCGACCACAATGGGGCAATCCTTCTAACTCCTCACGGAGTCAGATAAGCCTCCGATGGGAGGGCGACTGCCTACGCGTGCCTTCAGGCTGAAGTAGGAAAATACGCCGCCTAGCGTCATCTTGTAGTCCTTGATGAAATACTTCTTCAGAAGATACGCGACGCAGAGCTGCTGCCCCGCCAGTTCTTCTATTGCTTCCATACAACAGAGGATCCTCCATACGTTGCCAGCTATCTGGCCTGGAGACACTTTTATATATTCCAGCAGGCGACCAGAGAAGCTTGCAAGGGGAAGTCTCAGGCCGCAACGTAGCTGCCCGAGGGTGATGATGGTATGGTCGCCGTCATCAGGGTCCAAAGGACCAGTAGCGAAGGAGAGTGAGATCGTATCCGGAATGCCGTAAGCCGCCCGGATCTCTTCCATCAGTGGAAACTTCTTCGTCACGACAAACCAGGTGAAAGACATCTTCGACGACGGCTCTCGGCGTGTATCCAAGCGAACTTCCTTCCAACACGCGACTCCTCGGTGTGTATCCAAAGGGAGCTACGTGCAGCGAGTTATCAACTCAAATGAACCTTCAGCCACAGAGGAGAAGTTTGAAGCAGAGGAAAGAAATGAACCCTCGGGGTCCTATTTATAGAGAAAGTTGGAGCTGTGGGAGTTGGTTCGGATTTCGAGGAAAATAGGCGACGAGGTGGCAACGCCTGGTGACACCATGTGGTGAAAAACCGAGAAAAGCCCAGACAGTTACTTGGAGTCCTTACAGCACCGGAACGAGGCGGGCATGCAAACCAAGGCAGGCGTGCAAACCAAGGCAAGCACGCAAACCGAGGCAGTGCATGCAAATCGAGGCAGACATACAAATCGAGGCAGGCATGCAAACCGAGGCGGGCATACAAATCGAGGTGGGCATGCAAATCAAGGCGAGCGCACAAGTCGAGGCTGGCACGCAAGTTGAGGCTGACATACGGAGAGAGGTTGCACGCAAATCGAGGTGAAGTAATCCTGACCGGGTGGGACTGAAGACCGTCCGGTCAGGAGGGGGTATTGTGTGTACCCTTCCGGTGGGCCACGCAATAAGTGGCAAAGAAGGGAAGGAGTCGGCAAGCCGGGCAACAGCCGCCCCCCCTCCTTGTTCTCGGTCGGCATGTCATCAGAGGGGAACAACAGCCCCCCCCCCCCTTTTTTTGGTCTCGGTCGGCCGGTCATCAGAGGGGGGCAACAGCCCCCCCTCCTTGTTCTCGATCGGCCGGTCATCAGAGGGAGGGGGGCAACAGCCCCCCCCCCCTCCTTGCCTCGGTCGGCATGTCATCAGATAGCAGGGGGGTCGGCCATGCAACAGCCCCCCCTCTCTTTCTCTCATTAGGCCGTGCAACGAGCCGAGGCGCGATGTGGCAGTAGAACCTGGAAATCTCCGAGGCTACGCGGTGCTGACTACGCTCCGAGATTTCCGGCCTAATGTGACTGGGAGTCGACCGTGCGCCACGTCATCACTACCATAGTGGTTGAGCTCATTGCGGGGACACGTCGACAACCCGTCTTTCGCGGAGCGCCGTAACCGTCACCCCAATACTATAAAAGGGGACCTACCCCTTCAGCAAGAGGAGGAAGAATTCTGGAGGAAACGCTGCCTGTTTCGTCCCCGGATTTGCGAAGCTGCAAAGGTCGGTCGGTAGTCAGAGACTGTCTGCAGCGACCGGTAGTCAGACATTGTCTGCAGCGACCGGTAGTCAGACACTGTCTGCAGCGACCGGTAGTCAGAGGCTGTCTGCAGAGGTCGGTCGGTAGATAGACACTGTCTGCAGCGACCGGTAGTTAGACGCTGTCTTCATCGGTCGGCAGCTTGAGTGAAATTGTAGAGGTTGGTATCTCGGGAGACCGGTCCTCAGGGTGTAATTGGGGTAAGGTGAGAGAATTGTAACCGTCACAAGTATTATAGTGCATTCTCGCCCCACCCGTGGTTTTTTCCCCTTCGTCGTTGAGAAGGGGTTTTCCACGTAATTCCCGGTCTTTGCCTTGCTTTTGGCTTGTTGGATTGTGCTTGCCACCCGAACCTCCCGGTTCGATTAAAACCCCCCACAGAGTGGCAACTCATCTTGCTAAACCCTAGAGCATGTCTTCGATCACGTCGTTGTCTTGGATGCTTGGAGCGTGCCTCTGGGGGCTCCTTTCCAGCGCATAGTGACATCGGGATGTTCTCTCTTGAGATCGGCTCTTGGCCGGAGTCCTGGATCGTCCCCAAGCTTCGTCGAGGCGATCCCGGAGATCCGTCTGCCGATGGGCGTGACTTTTTACCACCAAGTCGTCTATCCTTTGGAACAGTTTCTCTTGGTTGGCCAAGAGAACATCTAGTAGTTGTTGTGAGGGAAGAAGGGCAGGAGGATCAAGACCATCCTTGTTCAGGTGGACTCCTCCACCAGCGTGGGTGGAGGACGCCAGAGTAGTTGACTTCTCCTTGCCTTGGCGAGTCGTCACCATGGATGCAGCTTGTTAGGGAGGAAGCTGGAATTGATCACGTTAAGATAGGAGGGATCCCACAGACAATGCCAGAGAATGTGAGGGGGGGGGGGGGGGGGGGGGGGAATTCTCGTCGGCCACACCCAATCGTCAGATGGAGCTGGTAGTCCTCCACCTTCTTCCCGCAATACCTGAAAAAAGATCGAGGCTCACCTTCGAGCCAAGGCCCCTCCAACGCTCAAGTTAGGGAAGGGAGGGATGTGTGTAGTGTGGTCTTGGGTGTTGGAAGCGAATTACCTCTCAAGGGTTCGAATTGCTTATCTGCCCATAAAGGGGCGGGGTTTCTTTTGCAGATCTCCTTATGCGTGTGCGTAATCGCTGCGGTCTATCCTTCGATGATTTCAGGAAGGTTATGGCGGATCCCCTCCGATCGGACGCCTTTCATACTTTCCTTCTATGTTCTCATGGATCATGGGCCTCTTACCCATCGTGGGCAACCCACGATCCTAACAGGCGATATATCCTCGGGATTGCCCAGCGTGGCGCGCACCCCGGCTATTATAAGAATCTTTCGATCTTTCCTCGCTCAGTGGTGGTTCTCTGGTGTTAATCAGGTCGGGCTTTCCAGGAATGTGAATAGTCGGGTCAGGTCCGTGACCTGGTTCTGGTCGAGGAGCTCGGGCTCCCGCAACCTTCTTCCATAGCGCATCTCTCTGTAGATGGTGTTGCTTCGCGGGTCGGGTCCGCTTAAACCATACTCTATTCATTCCGTTTGGTTCTTCGGGTCTTCTGGCTGAGGCAGACCGGACAGTACACGTGTCATTATCTAGCAGGTGCGATGGGAAACCCCTTCCACAGTTGGTGCGTCAGGAGCTAGTGATGATGAGTTCAGATAGATGACGGGCGAAGAAGAGTTGGCTTGGAAGAGCGAGGATATGTGATTTTGTCTTATTCATGACGTAAACAATGTAAATTTATATAAATAATTCAAACTTTGGTATGTGTTTTTCTTCAAATAATTCAATTAAAATTGCATGCAAAACAATAAAAGACTATAATTTAAAATTATAAAAAATTAAGCAAAATATTCCTTTTTGTGTCATTTTGAAATTTTTGTACCATTTCGGTCGAAATTTCAGTTTTGGCCCAGACCAAAACCAGACACGAAATTAAAATTACAAACCATACGTTTATGTTAGTTTGGCTCGTCTCTATTCTTGGGTGTCTCTATTCCCTTTCGATTCCTTGCTCCCATGCCCGGGATCAAGATTTCAAGATTCAACAATGTAGATTAATTTTCAACTAGGTTCCGTACATATGCAATTATTGGTACCAGTTGAAAAGTAAAGTTTTCAATTTGCATCGTTGAAGTCCGATCTCGCGCATGGGAGTAAGGAATAGAGAGGAATAGAGGCACCAAGGAATAAGGATGAGGTGAGCCCCTTGTACAAAAGTGTAGCTCAAGTCGGGAAGTTTATAAAAGAGTGTTACCCTTTACACCCCCAAGCGTCCCCATACGAGGAACACCAAAAAATCATTAGGGGCACCCAACGTTATCGTGGACTCTTTAACTTCTCTATAAAAATGGACATCCAATAGTTGTGGGGCGCCATCTAATGCAGGGCACTCTAAAAAGGTGAAGGGGATCCAATCCTGATTGTGCTGCATGGGACTGAACTCTCCAATTAGAGAGAGAGAGAGAGAGAGAGAGAGAGAGAGAGAGAGAGAGATTGAACTCTCCAATTTCCACCAGTGTCTTGAAAATCAGATTGGATCGGGCGGTTCAACCGGTTTGGACTAGAATCGGAATATGTTTTGGTTCGGTCTTTGAATAAACTGATTTGTATGTTAACCCCAGGAATCAAACCTTGCCATTGAAGAATTTAGTAAATATCTATATAAAAAAACATATTTTTATGCGGTTAAAACGGTTGAACCACCGGTTTGAACCGATTTGGACCGAACCGGATGCCTTTTTGGTTTGCCTTCCGGTTCGGTTTTGAAAACACTGATTCCACCTCACAATACTTTGCTCTAATGAGTGCATATAATTAACATCAAATGACCACTAAATGCCATTGAACGAGTATTTATCATCTTTATAGGATGTTTTTAATAGAATTTATAAGAGAATCATGTTCACACACGGAAGAAAGTTTCAGACTCTTCGAAAAAAAGGTCCATGTGTCACAACACGGTAGAGAGGTTTATATTTTAGTATTAGATAGTAGATACTATTAGAGCATCTCCACCGTTGGGCAAAATGACATATTTGGCATTCAATGCATTCCAACCGTGAGCCAAAACTTCAAATCTGGCCGAAAAAGGCTACAGTGGACTGCTTGTTTTACTATTTAGCTGTTCACATGTTATGATAGAATCTTTCAGCTTTTCAGATAAATAAAATATACATGCTGATTTTTTTATTTACGAAACTTGCCACTCCTATTTAATCATAAAAATTATATTTAAAGAAAATGCTCTCCAATTGTTAGAGGAGTGCCATTTTGCTATTTTACCATATACGGCTCCCTAAACGATTGGAGCTCTTTGCCCATATGGAGAGCCATATAAAAGAAAATACCAAAATGGCATAGACAACGATTGGAGATGCTCTTAGATTCAAAATTTTGTTACGAAAAGAGAGGGAGAGAGAATAGGTTTGGGGAGAAAAACTCCTTGTATTATCTCATCAATCTCATTGTCATTACATAAGACTACCTCTCCTTATATATAGAGAGGGAAAACACACCTTTACATTACGACAACAGAGGTGAGACTAATAGAATACTAACACACTACATCTAATACCCTCTGTCAAACTGATATAAGGTATAAATCGACATCAGTTTGCTTAATAAAAGAAAGAAGAAAGAAAAAAAAAAACATCAAACAACCCATTCTTTTATGTTGTAGAGGAAAGATAGTGCCAGGGCGAGCTGCGAGCAAATCGTCATGAAAACCAGATTGACCTACAAGCAGGACAACCGGGGGAAACCCGATCAACCTGTAAGCAAGTCAACCGGGAGAATTGGCAATGATCACTAAGGATCGGAGCGGAAAAAATCGACGGGGATGGAAGCCGGCAATAAAGGAGGCCGAAAGAAGAGAGAACGGCTAAGAAAAAAAGATGTGGATGCGTAAGACCTCATAGGAGGCAAGCACCCGGCCAAAGCAAACACTTGACACCTCCTAGAAGATTTCAATCATCACAGACAAAGAAGAAAAATAGAGGAAGAAGAGAATGTAGAGTTATAACGCTGATAGGATTACATGACCAAGGAAAGAAAGAAAATCCGAAAGCCGACACATATGTGACCGGAGAGAGAGAGAGAGAGAGAGAGAGAGAGAGAGAGAGAGAGAGAGAGAGAGAGAGAGAGAGAGAGAGAGAGAGAGAGAGAGAGGATATGAAAGCTGGCACAAGAGTGACAGAAAAGAGAAGATTCGAAGGGCCACATAACCAAGGAAATGGAAAAGGATCCGAAAGCCAGCACAAGTGTAACCGGTAAGAGAGAGGATCCGAAGGCCGGCACAAGTGTGACCGGAAAGAGAGAAGATCCAAAGGCCGGCACAAATGTGACCGGAGAGAGAGAGAGAGGATCTAAGGGTTACATGACCAAAAAAAGAGAGAGGATCCAAAAGTCGGCACAAATGTGACCGGTAAGAGGAGATCCAAGGGTTACACGACCAAAGAGAAAGAGGATAAAGTCAACCGGCTAAGGAGAGAGACACTGGAGGGAAAGAAGCTCGATCGGAAGGAGGGAGAAGACATCGATCGGCAAGAGAAGAAGATCGGATGGTCCGATAGAGCGCAAGGGCGTAGGTCGGCCAGTAGAGCACAAAGCACAGGTAGGCCGACAGAGTGCAGGGCACAGGCAAGCCAGCAAAGCCTAGGGTGCAGATAGCCCAACAGACGGGTCGTCAGACTGGCATGAGCTAGAGCCGGAGGAGGAGTGACAGCACGAGCGCAGGGCCGCAACGTAGGGCCGGGCCGGAAGGACGACAGACGAATCTGGGAAAAAGGAGGCCGGACACTAGGCACAAAGGGTAGGATTAGGCCGGGTGCAAAGGGCCAGGTGAAAGAGGACCGGATCGGATACAAGGGCCATGCCGGGTCGGATCGGGTGTAGAGCACGGCACAATCACGGGCTTAAACTCAAAAGGGAATCACCTGGTTTTTAGGGGAAGAGAGAGAACGCACAGGTGTAGCAAATCATAAGGCACAACCATCCGATGCAAATCGGATGGTTGTGATCAGCTAGAGAGAGAGAGAAAGAAGGAGAGAAAGGAGAGGGATCGAAGAGAGAGAAGATCAGAGACGGGAGACAAATTCGAGCGTCGAGGGCTCGGGATCTCGCAGAGCCCGGGATGTTCGGCAGCAATGCGAGGTGGTCGGGCCGGATCTGGAGCAGATCGGCTCGTAGAAGATGGCGGTCGGTCGGATCTGGCCGTGACAGGGCACGCTGGAGGTGGCGACCAGATGGCGAGGCATAAGACGGAGGTGTAGGGCCGGGCTGACGCAGGGAGCGCCGGCGGACGTGAGCTCGAGGCCGACGGCAGCGGGCCGAACGGACTTGGGACGCAGCCGTCCCTTGCGCTCTCTCAGGCAACGACCGGATCTGGAATGGGTGACCAAGGGCCGGAGATGGCGAGCGGCAAATTTGGCACGCGGCAGCGACGAGGGCCCCATGGTGACCGGGGCGCAGGGAGGAGGCCGGCGTGAGGGAAGGAGGTGGCCAGCGCGGAGAGCAGGTGACCAGCAGGGGATCGGGATGCAGGGTCGGGCGACGAGCACCAGTGTCCGGATGCAGAGCAGTGACGGCGAGCGGCTGAGCCGGTGCGAGGGGATGACCGGGGGCGCCAGATTTGGCAGTGCGACGGGCACGATTGAGCCGGCGGGCTGCGGGCGTGGTCGGAGCGAACGGTGGCGCTGGGCCGGGACTTCGAGGCGACCGAATCAAAGAGCTCAGGGCTCTGGCAAGACAGAAGCAGGCGCAGAGAAGCTCGACGGGCGCGGGCTGCTAGATCCGGTGCGGGCGACGAGCACAGGTGGCCGGACCCAATGTGCGCAGGCTTCAAGTTTGGCCGGCGGAGATCACGCAAGAGATGGCGGAAGGCTCGCACACGTCTGGGTGGCCGGAACAACGGCGTGTCAGATACGTGACCGGGTGCGCGAGGCGCGTTAGATCCGATGATCGGGTGCACGAGGCAAGTTGAATTTTTTTTTTTACTATTCCCGGCCTCCTCGATGTCGTCAACGACGACCGAGGAGGTCGAGGCCGGTGAGGCGAACGTCGAAACCCTAGGTCAAGAGCGTTGGCTCTGATACTATGTTACGAAGAGAGGGGGCGAGAGAATAGGTTTGGAGAGAAAAATTCATTGTATTATCTCATCAATCTCATTGTCATTACAAAAGACTACCTCTCCTTATATAGAAAGAGAACGCACATCTTTATATTACGACAACCGAGGTGGGACTAATAGAATACTAACACACTACATCTAATAGTCCTGAGCGGACTAGATATTTGACACTTTTGTTGTTAGGATTTTTTAAAAATAATAATTAAAAAAATATTTAATTCAATTATAATAGAAAAAAAATTTATCAGATTAGTAAACTTTGCACCAAGAATAAAGAGCTTAAACTATGTCCATACTTGGATTCGAACAGGAAACCACTCCACCATGAAAGAGAGAAGAGATAGCACCACCAGGCCAAGTGGCCGTTGGTGCATGCGTCAATCCAATCCAACTGGTTTGCTTTTCCTTTCCTGTGGACCTCGTACCCTCCGGTCTTTAGAGAGAGAAAAGAAAACCATGGGCAGTTTCTTGAGCCAGCAGCAGACTCCATAGTCCCAAAACCACATGTAGGCTGCTGGTATAGGAGTGCATTTTTGCTGCCGGCTTGGTTTGCTATGTTTGCTTCTGATCCAATTGTAGAGAGCCACGTGATATATTTTAACTGAAAAATAAGGACTATACTGCTACAAGGCTTTTCTTCCCATTATACCCTTTAAATGAGTGACGTGGCTTACTACGATTGGGCCGGATGAGCAAACCGAGCCGGCAGCAAAAATTCACTTCTGGTGTAACCTAAAGGCAAAACCGGCGGCACCCACAAACTTCAATCGAACGAAAAGAGAGAGAGAGAGAGAGAGAGAGAGAGAGAGAGAGAGAGAGAGGAGATTTTTACAAAATAATTCACTCGGCCATTCCTCTTTGCGATGATCGGCAGGCCTTCGTTCCCCTATATATCTCAATCTCTCTCTAACTTCAATCTCTTTCTCTCTGACTCTCTCACTAATGCAGCGGTTTAGCGTCGAAGGTGGCAGCGGGGGGACGCCGGCAGGCAGCGCGGGTCCCGGGATGCTAGGGCTGGACATGGCCCTCCACCACCACCAGATACATGAAGACCAACTCCTCCCGTCCCACGCCAAATCCCATGACGCCGACCATCATCGCCCACAGCAACAGCGGATCAGCCACACCTATGGCGGCAGCGGCAGGGGAAAGCAGCTGAGCCCCGAAGATGAGCCCAGATTTGGGGAAGAGGGCATTGGCGCTGCGGCTGACGGGTCGAAGCCGGCGTCGCCGTCACCGTGGCATAGGATGAAGTGGACCGACAGCATGGTCCGCCTCCTCATCATGGTGGTGTACTACATAGGGGACGACGGCGCCACCGAAGGCGACCAGCACCCACCGCAACCCGCCGCCGCCGCCGCCGCCGCTGTTGGGAAGGGCAAGAAAGCCACCACGGCAGGGGGTCTCCAGCAGCAGCAGCAGAAGAAGGGGAAATGGAAGTCGGTGTCGAGGGCGATGATGGAGAAGGGGTACCACGTGTCGCCGCAGCAGTGCGAGGACAAGTTCAACGACCTCAACAAGCGGTACAAGCGGGTGAAGGAGCTGCTGGGCAAGGGGACGGCGTGCCGGGTGGTGGAGGACCACGCCCTCCTCGACTCCATGCCCCACCTCGCTCCCAAGGCCAAGGACGAGGCCCGCAGGCTCCTCAACTCCAAGCACCTCTTCTTCCGCGAGATGTGCGCTTACCACACCGCCGGCGGAGGAGGAGCCGCAAACTCCCCCTCTGCCGCTTCTCCCCCTCAGCCTCCGCCGCAGAAAGAACAGTACCAGTGCTTTCACCACCCCTCGGAAGCTGCTGCCATGTGTCGGGGGGTGGCTGCTTCGCTGGTGAGGGGAGCCGGAGGAAGGATTGCAGAGGATGACGAAAACGACGAGGCAGGCAGCGAGGATGGTGATGATGATGATGATGAGGGGTACGATGATGATGACGGTGAGGAGGAGGATGACAACAGCGATGAGGATGAAGGGGGTGATGATGAGGACTTCAAGGGATTAATGGCTCCTACCACCACCGCCACCGCCACCGCCACCTCGACTAGTTCTGGTGCAAAGAGGCCGAGGGGGCGTGCTTCGACGCAGCCTAAATCGGCCGCCTCTCCGCCGCTGTCGCTGTCCCTGTGGTCTCCTCCGCCGCCGTCGACGTCGATGCAGCAGCTGAGGTCCGAGCTGACGGGGCTTTCAGGACGAGGGGAGCAGCAGCATCAGTGGCAGTGGCTGAGGAGGAGGGCAGCGGAGTTGGGGGAGCAGCAGATGGGGTACCGGGGCCAGGCCTTGCAGCTGGAGCGCCAGCGATTCAAATGGATCCAATTCAGCAGCAACAAGGAACGGGAGATGGAGCGGACGAAGCTCAAGAACGAGCGGCTCCGCCTCCAGAACGAGCGCATGCTCCTCCTCCTCCACCAGAAGGAACTGGAGCTCATCAGCAACGAGGGCGGTGGCGCCGCCTCCTCTCACGCCGTCCCACCGACCGCGGACCGCCAGACAACCAATTAGCCCAATCCGCCCTCAAGAAACGTACGTACGTACGTACTACCAACCACGCACTACAGCAGCTGGTGCAGGGCCGTTTGATGTTTGATGGATGGATGGCTCCTTCTTCTTAGTTACCAATCAACGACAACCACGAGGAATTACATGAATTTTAAAATCACGTGTTCAAGTTTAATTTATTGAACCTGTGTCGAGTTGGGGGAACCTGAAAATTCTCTCGAGATTTTTTTTTTTTTTTTTTGAGGAGGGGGGGTGGAATTGGTTAGCTGTCCCAGACAAAGAACCATTTTGTTTCAACCTCCTTAATGAGGCCGGTTGTGTGACTGTCCTCGTCCCAGGGGCGTAGTCAGAATTTTTTTTTTAGAATGGGCTGAAGCTAGACTAGTTTTTTTTAGGATTATTTTGACTTTACCCCCAAATTTTACCTTGAATTAGACTTTATCCCCCAAATTTTCATTAACTAGACTTTACCCCCCAAAACTAATTGTTCTGTCAGCTCACCATCTCAGAGAAAGTGTGAGTTGACGGAAAAGAAATAATGTTTTGGGGTGTGAGCTGACGGAGCAGTTAGCTTTGGGGGATAAAGTCTAATTAATAAAAATATGGGGGGTACTGTGGGTGCAAAAATTGTATCGAACCAGATCAAAGCCACATGGGCTCGCACGACGACCCAAGTGAGTAAGCCCGTCCGGGTTCATGGACCCACTCTGCAAGGCCCGCAATTCAAGCCCTCCCCTTTATTGGGCCTGCACAACGGCCCAATAAGGGCCCAACAAGGAGGCCCAGAACCAGTGCCACATCATCACCGTCACATCATCACTGCCATATTGGGCATTTGCCTATGCTATAAAAGGACCCCCAAGGCATTCAGAAAAGGGGTTGGTCATTCAATCAGAGGAAGAGAGTATCCCAAAGCCAGAGCTAGAGCTTACTTCTCTCCTCCTTGTTCTTTTCTTGTTGCTCCGTGCAACCCCCACTGTAAAAAGATTCTCTCGGCCCATCGAGAGAACGCTCCCCAATCTTTATATTCATTATAGTGGAAATCAGGTGGGCACCTTTTGCCCAGAGACGTAGGTCGTAAGACCGAACTTCGACAACAACTCCACGTGTCTTCCTTCTCTTTACCTATTTTTTAATCTCTAACTCTACAAACTATCAATATTCAATCAAGGCTGTGGGGCGGGGTTCCCGATCAAGGCGGCTTGGAAATTTTCCCCACAATCTTTGTTGCTGTCTGTAGGATATCGCTAGAGGTCTTACCCACACCTCTACCAACTCCTACTTAACTTGTGGTGACGAGCCACAAGTCCTCCTTCAAGTCTACTTTATTTTCTTCACCATGCCGACATCAACGCACTCGATGGTGAAAGATAGTGCCAACCCTCCGAAGGCGATTGCTGACCGAACAATCGATGTGCTGATCGAAGACGAGCACGAACTCTCTGTGGCGACCAATCGAAGACATGTTCATAAGCGACTGGGGCTATAAGGAAGCCATCCAAAAAGTCGTAGCAATCGACAGGACCCACCATTCCCGAGGCAACGATTTGGCAAAGAGCACGCCACCTAAGGGGACAACGGTCCAGCTACATACTAAATTTTGGCTGCTGATTTCCAGCGGCTGAACCTTCTCAAGAGGAACACAGCCCTCGAGCAAGAGAGGGATTCCCTAAAGAAGGCGACTAAAAAAGCGGGGGTTGTGGCCCACAACTCTCCAGCTGCTGATGAAGACCAACCAAGGACTCGCCCAGCCGTGAGTCATCATCTTAAAGAACCACATGTGCCGCGTATTGAGAGGCATCAAGTATCCACACAAGCACCAAGACAAACAGTGTGAGATCGCCTCAACGTCGACGGTGCACCAAGCTAACGCCGAGAAGGATCACCTCAGTCAACATGGTCCACTGGATGTTCTATCACTTTGCACATGAAAGCAACAGATGCTCGTGAGTTGCTCAACCGACAAAGGTATACTGCCGACGTGGGATGCCGTCATCAAGACTGCAGGTAGCTAATCACCTCGGTGGGGCCACTGCATCCCAAGGTTCTTGTAACCCCATTTCCTATGGGTTGGCGAACACCGAGCCTACCAAAGTTCAACTGCATCAAGGGAGACCCTGCTCTCCATATCTTGGCCTTCAAGCAAGCCATGACACCATATGAGTATGAGAATCATATCCTATGCCGTATGTTCATGGGAAGCCTCGAGGATCCCAAAGCCAGAGCTAGAGCTTACTTCTCTCCTCCTTGTTATTTTCTTGTTGCTCCGTGCAACCCCCACTGTAAAAAGCTTCTCTCGGCCTATCGAGAGAATGCTCCCCCACCTTTATATTCATTATTGTGGAAATCAGGTGGGCACCTTTCGCCCAGAGACGTAGGTCGTAAGACCGAACTTCGACAACAAGTACTCCACGTGTCTTCCTTCTCTTTACCTACTTTTTAATCTCTAACTCTACAAACTATCAATATTCAATCAAGGCTGTGGGGCGGGGTTCTCAATCAAGGCGACTTGGAAATTTCCTCCACAGGTACAGTCTAATTCAAGGCAAAATTTGGGGGGCAAAGTCAAAATAACCCTTTTTTTTACAATGAAACTTTTACTTTACAAAGAAATACTAAGCAAAATTTTTTAAGCAACATCGACGGTACTAGAAAATATATTAATATAAAAAAAGGTTAATTACACTTTGTCCCCTCAATTTTAGCTCAAAAACATTTAACCCCCATATAGTTAAACAACTACATTTTGCCCCATTAAAGTCAAATAAAATTACAAAATGAGAGAAATTAAGTAGTTGACAAAAGGAGTATTGTGCTAACATTTCAAACTTTAGGGAGCGTTTTGGAACAAAGTAAACTATAGAGGGGTTAAGTGTTTTTGGCGGCGATTCACGTTTCGTGAGGACTCAGAGGCGATAGCGATTTACGTGCGTGTCGCAGGGGCCAAGGGTCTTACTGGGTTGATACGGGTTGAGGTCTTGGTTGAGACGGGCTGAGACATATACTTAATAATATGGGTTAATTTTTCTCTCAAAACTCGGCCGAGCTATAGCCCGGCCGAGCCAACTATTAGTTCCGCCCATGCTCGTCCCATTGCTATTAGGAATAAGGTCTACTCACTTGCTAACATCTATATAACATGGCACGGCGGTTTTGTGCTGACTAAGACAAAATGGAACCAAAAGCTGACTAGACAAAAATAAACACTAATCACAGCCGTTCACTCTCTCTCTTCCCTCGAGATCTCTCTCTATCTCTCTCTTCCGTCCGCACATCTCTCTCCCTCTCATCCCGTCTCTCTTTCTCTCTCCCGTCCCTCTCTCTCTTCCCTCGATCTCTCTCTCTCTCTCTCTTTTCGTCTCTCTCCCTTTCTCCGCACATCTCCCTCCCTTGTCTCCCCCCTCCCGGTTCTCTCTCTCTCTCTCTCTCTCTCTCTCTCTCTCTCTCTCTCTCCTATCAGTTAGCCCCACCGATCTCTCTCTTTCTGTCTCTCTCTCTCTCTCCGCACATCTCTTCCCCGTCTTCCCCCTCTCGATTCTCTCTCTCTCTCTCTCCCTTGTCAGTTTGCCCCCCTCCTTCTCTCTCTCTCTCTCCCTCTCCCTCTCCCGTCCGCACATCTCTCTCCCTCTCATCCTATCTCTCTCTCTCTCTTCCCCTGATCTCTCTCTTTCCATCTTTCTCTCCGCACATCTCTCTCCCTCGTCTCCCCCCTCCTAATTCTCTCTCTCTCTATCCTGTTAGGTAGCCCCCTTTCCTCTCTCTCTCTCACACCGCCCACACATCTTTCTCTCTCTCTCGTCCGCACATCTCTCTCCCTCTCATCCCGTCTCTCTCTCTTTATCCGTCTCTCTCTTCTCTCTCCCTTCTCTCTCCTAGCAATACGGCTACGGAACGACACGGTGGGCCGGAATGCCAAGTGCGGGTTTTGCGACGGGCCACATGAGGAGGGCACTGTACATGCTATGTGTGACGATGGATGAGGAAGCTGTGGCGGAGGAGCAAGGACGACACGGCGGGCCGGAATGCCAAGTGCGGGTTCTGCGACGAGCCGTATGAGGAGGGCACATGCTAGGTGCGACGGAGGATAAGGGAGCTGTGGCGGAGGACCAAGGAGGAGGAGGTGGCACTGCCATTGGGTGACGGCGGAGGAAGGGTTATGATGACGGGCAACGGGGATGAGCAGGGGATTACGGCTGCGACGATGGCGGCGGCGGGGAGTGTGGTGAGGAGGGAAGGGGAGGAGGGAGTGGGGAGGGCGCTGAGCCTAAGAAGGAGATCACAGTGCCAGTACTGGAAGCATCAGTGCTAAAGGAAGTTGGAGAGGAGCAACAGTGTCATCCCTTGATGGGAATCCTATAGTCCCCGATTTGATGACCAAACCACTGTTATCAAATTATTTGTTGCATGATTTCATACTGAACTTTTTTTTGTGTTATATTTTGGGTTCAATATTTTTGTGATCGTAGAGTTTTTGCACAGCCCCTCTCTCCCTCTCTCTATCTCTCTCCAATTTCTCTGTCTATCCATCTCTCTCTCTCTCTCTTCTCTCTCCAATCTCTCCGTCTCTCTCTTCTCTCTTCAATCTCTATATCTCTCTCTCTCTGATTTGAAGGACACGGGGAGAGAGGTTGGAATCAACGGTTGTGAATGATCCGTGATGCCACCTCAGTAAAAATTATGGTTATGAGAAATCTATGGTATAAAAATGATGCCAGATCACTGGTATCAAGAGAAAATCAAACGTTGGAGTACCCATTGAGCACCCTACAATTGCATCATAGCCACACGATGGCAGCCACCACGACAGGTGCATCGCACTCAGCCCCAACTGCATGGGCATGCTTATTTGATAGGTGAAAGGGCATTTTCAATAGTCACATGTGGCTAACTATGTGATGCCCACGTGGCCATGATGCTTGCAGCTCCCTCATCGATAGTGTGGGTGCCACAATAAAAAATGTGTGGGTGCCACAATAAAAAATGGGTGCTCTCGGTGAATGTGAGTGCCGCTGAGCTAATTTTACCTCCCCTGGTGAATGTGAGTGCTGCTGAATAAATTCTGTCACCCCTTGCCAACTGTGGGTGCCCCTGTCGAAAATATTTCGCTGCCGAAAGTAGTTGTGCCGAAGTCGGCCAAGGATGTGTGGCCGCTGAAAGCGGCCACCCGAGTGCCGACGGACACGGGCATGCACTATAACTAAGATGTGTTGCCACTGAAGGCGGCCCGAAGTCGGCTAGGGGTGTGTGGCCGCTGAAGGCGGTTAGGTGTGTTGCCGTCGAATACGACGGTGTGGGTGGGGGTGGTGATGCCCGATGGGTATCTTGCCGCTGAAGGTGGCTCGATGCTGTGCTGACAGGTGTGTTGCCGCCGAAGGCTGCCCGCTGTAGTGCCGACAGGCATGGGCATGCACTAGTACCTCATGGGTCGCACATCTTCTCCTCTCAAGACTTGGTACTTATGTTAAATAGCGGCAACACTAGTCCCGCCCCGTCTTCGGTCTCTCCACCCCACTCTGATGCTCCAAACATTTTAGAACATTTAAAAATCCAAAAACTTGCCAGTTTTTAATTCAAGGGCAATTTGAATGCCCTTCTACTGTGCGCATTCTCCGTCTCCATCGAGAATTCTATTAGCTGGCTTTGAGACGATCGCCCCACGATCCTCTGTGCTCATCTCAGTACAATGGGTTCCTCCAATTCTTGGGGAGTTTAAACTCAATTTTGATGGATCGATTGATCCCACCCGTGGATCAGCGGGTTGTGGATTTCTCATACGGGATTGGCGGGGATCCATTCGTTTTGTTGTTGCTTACCCTGTACCTTGTCCGTCTGTTGCTTATGTTGAAAAGATGGCTCTCTTTTGGGGTCTTCGAATGTTTTGTGCGCATTTTCCACAGGTCTCACTTTGGATTGAAGGGGATTTTTTACACACCATTCAACAACTCAGCGCCTGTTAGACGCATGATGCCATCATCGAAGATTGCCATCATATTCTCTGGCAATTCCCTACTGTTCGATGGTCACACTAACATACCTCATGGGTCGCACATCTTCTCCACTAAAGACTTGCTACTTATGTTAAATGGCCGCGACACTAACCCTACCTCTGTCTTCGGTCTCTCCACCTCACTCTGATGCTCCAAACATTTTGGAACATTTGGAAATCCAAAAACTTGGTAAATTTTAATTCAGGGGCAATTTGAATGCCCTTCTACGTACTGTGGTAAGCGCATTCTCCGTCTTCATCGAGAATTTCTATTAGCTGGCTTTGAGACGCCCCCCCCCCCCCCCCACGATCCTCTGTGCTCATCTCAGTACAATGGGTCCCTCCAATTCTTGGGGAGTTTAAACTTAATTTTGATGGATCGGTTGATCCCACTCGTGGATCAGCGGGTTGTGGATTTCTCATACAGGATTGGCAAGGATCTATTCGTTTTGTTGTTGCTTACCCCGTACCTTCTCCGTCAGTTGCTTATGCTGAAAAGATGGCTCTCTTATGGGGTCTTCGAATATTTTGTGCACATTTTCCACATGTCTCACTTTGGATTGAAGGGGATTCTTTACAGACCATTCAACAACTCGGCGCCAGTCAGATGCATGATGCCATCATCGACGATTGCCATCATATTCTCCGGCAACTCCCTACTGTTTGATGGTCACACATCTTCCGCGAAGCTAATGGCCCGGCAGACATTCTAGCTAACATGGGACGGGAAGTGAAGCACCCTCTCTTGTTCTCCTCCAATTATCCCGATCCAGTCTTAGCTGTGGTCCTGCAGGAGATGGTCCCCTGGTGCTATCGAAAACTCATTCATGACCCGGGTTAGGGGTTTTCTGTGACTGTACTTTTTATGGTTTTGGTCTCATGTATCTTTTAGTCCCCTTTTATATTGTCTACCAAAAAAAAGAGGCTGATTGGTGCATCACCCTGTGATGCAAAACGATACAGGTGGGCAGGAAATCAATAGTCAATTGTACCAGCAATGTTTCACTATAAATTAAAAGTTTCAGGTAGAAAATTTCGTTCAAGCCATCAGCAGGGAATAATGGCTTTTAAAAGAAAACTACTATCATTGAGCAATCCTATCTTGATTCCAAGAATTAAAATAAACAATGCTTTAATTAAACGATAAAAGTCCGTCCCGCAATATCATGAACTAATAAACTTAACAGGCAGGTGGGGACGCACAACCTCGCGATGGTGGACAACAGTCGACACAGATAAGATACTGGAGACCCGATTAGTAGAATTACCGGTAATACCCTACTGGGAGGAGACGTACCTACTGAGGATCACGTTTGGCCTCAGGAACCCGAATCGAACAGAAACTCCGAAAATGGTGATCAAATATCCGGGAGCCGTTAGCATCCTCACTCAAACCCGTGATCAACGTCCGGGTCAACTATCCAATGGTGTGACCATGCAGGCAAGATGAGCTCGAGCCTGGGGCGAGGCCGGGGAGGAGGATTAGAATCGAGTCGGGCTCGGGTGGCGGCTGAAGGCTCGGTGGGGAGGAGAAAATGGTGAGGTGGGATTGGGTCTGGGATTGGATCACGGGTGAGGAGAGAGGGGGTTTCGGGTCTGAGGGGTGGGAGCGGGATCGGGGTTGGGTGCATGACAGGAGAAGGAGGAGGGGGGGTGGGGAATCGGGCCGGGGCTCGGATCTGGCACGACAGAGGAGGCGGAGGGAAAAGGTCCGGGGCCTGAGGCTCGGCAGGGGAAGGCGGAGGGAGGGAACGGGCCGGGGCTCGGGCCTGGGCGTGGGTCGGCGGGTGGAGAGGAGGTGGGGGCCGATCGCAGGGAGGCTGCGGGTAGGAGCTGGGGTCAGATAGCAAGGTAGCGGGGAGGAGGGAGGTGGCGATCGGGTCGGGGCGGCAGCACAGGGAAAAGGGGGCGGGGCCGGGTTGGGCGGTAGCACAGGGAGAAGGGGCGGGGTCGGGTTGGGCTGCAGCATAGGGGTAAGAGGGAGGCGTCTGCAGGCGGGGAAAGGGAGGTAAGATAGACTAGGGTTTCACACCTCTAGTTCTGACCTAGGGTTTCACACACCTAGGGTTTGGGCTTGGGTTTCACACACCTCACCATGGATTCTCTCAACACGCATGTAGAGGAAAACAAAAATTTATTATTCATTCAGTGCCTACAAAGGAACAAGGGGGGGGCTTTATATAGGCTTACAATGACTAACCCAAATAGCCGACAGGCGAGGTAGGACTAAACTCAAAGCAGGAAATACCAAAAGACAAAATAAATGCAAATAACTAGGGTCGGCTCTGCTTAGCCGATCATAACCACAGCTCAGATGGCGCCTCCGTTGCTGATACCTGTGCTACGAGCTCGGCTCGATTTAGATGTCCGCATCATTCTCCCGGGGTGAGAGAACTCGACCCTGTCGAGAAAGCTCGTTATGGCTCTCGTACAGCTCCAGCAGGTCTGGGTCCATCTGCTGGGGTCCCTGACGCTCAATCCAAGTGTCCTCAGAAGGGGGCCTTCCTTTCCAGTAAACCAGGTATCGGCGGATTTTATCGTCCCTACTAGAGACAATCTCGCCATCTAGAATCTTATTAATGCCTTTTGCTGTATCATTTGGGAGAATTTCTGGGAGTAGAGATAGGGAGGGGCTCTCAGGGGCAAGGTCCAAGGTAGGCTCATCTATCAGCAGATTTCTAAGGTTAAAATATGGACCCTTATAAGCCACTAGATCTTCAATATTGAAGGTGGTACTGATGCCAAAACCCATAGGCAGTTCAATAACATAAGCATTGGTCATTTTAATTCTTAAAACCCGAAAAGGAATTGCGCTGCTTGCATGTAACTTCTCAACAGCTCTCGAAGGAAACTGTTCCAGATGAATCCGGACCATTAAGTAATCTCCTACATTGAAGGTTTGAAGTCGTTTCTGCGCATCGGCTCGTAATTTATAGCTAGCATCGCTTTGTTCAATTCGGCTACTAATTTTTTTATGTAATTCATGCATATGAGATGCAAATGCAGATGCAGACTCTGAGACTCTAAGATAATCAGTCATGGAAATGAGGCATATAGGTTGACGAGGTTTGAAACCATGCACGACTTCATATGAACTCATGCAAGTAATTCTGTTAGCAGATATATTATATGCGGAATTAGCAATGGACAATATAAGATCTCAACTCCTGACATGTTCACCTATCAAGGTACGTACAAGGTTTTTCGGACACCTATTTATAACTTCAGACTAATCATCGGTCTGAAAATGGAAGGCAGTAGAGAACTGGAGCTTAGTGCCCATCTTGTGCTATGGGATTTTCCAACAGAAACTGGTGATCTTGACATCCTTGTTGGACACAACGGTCTTGGGCAACCTAGGTAATCTGACGACACCGTCAAAGAATACTTTGGTGACTTGGGACACATCGGACGTCTTGGAGTAAGGTAGGAAATAAGGTATCTCGGGGAAACAGTCTACCATGACTAAGGCCAAATCATGCTTTTTGAGAGCCTTCCTATCTAGGGTTGATTTTTGCTCGGTCTGACTACTCTTAGGTTGGGAGGGAATCAGTTTGACCTTCTTACCGTCATACTTAAATAGACACAGGTTCGACTGGCCATAAATGAGGACATCATTGTCAAACAGCCAAGGTCGTCCCAAAAGAATCTGACCCACATCCATGGTCAGGACATCACACCAGATTATGTCCTAGTAGATGTTGAACTTTATGGGCACTAAACATCTTTGCTTGACCTCCCTAGCTATGGAGTTGATTCAGGACACTTGGTAGGGACACGGGTGGGGAATCACTTTGAGTCCTGCTTTGGAGATCAGGGTTGATGACACAGCATTGATGCAACTGTCGCTGTCAACGATGACCTTGCAATTCTTATCCCCAATCGTAGTGAAAGTGTGGAAAATGGCGGTACGTCTCCAGTCATCTGGACTCTTGGGTTGAGACAAGGACCACCTGATGATTGACATAGTAGGAGAAGACATCTGTCTAAGGCAACTCAGAACTGCCTCATCATCATCGTTATCAAAGTCTCCATCTTCGTCAACTTGATAGATCAATTCTGCCTCTCCTGGTTCTACCGCTTCAATGGGGGTGCCATCAATATTATTGACTTTGACAGGGCTTGGACAGTTGGCAGCCATGTGGTCGTAGCCTTGGAATTTATAGCACTTGATGAGAGAGCTGGCTTTGAAAAAATCTTTCTCGGAGCCTTTGCCTCGGGTGTCTTTATCATTGCCTCGACCCGGGGTATCAGTTCTTGGTTGGAATTGGTTAGAATAGGGTTGACTTGGGTAGTTGCTCAAGGAGGGCCGAGGTGTCACGCCCCAGAAATCCGGAACCGACTCCTGGGGTGTGAAATAAGGAAAACCAAGGGATTTAGGGTTTGGTCGACTAACCATGCCAATTAGGGTTTCTCACAGGGCTGTGACTCTCTCATAATTGAAGAAGGAAGGAGAAACAAGGAATATTTTAAAACTTAATTGTTTATGAAAATATTTTTTTTCTTCTTATTTTAAAATAAAGCAGAGAGATTTTTTTTTTTTTTCGACAGAGAGATGATCACGCTCGACCTTCAACCGAGTTATCCTCTCAGCATGTGTGGCCTGTCGGCGCCATTACATGCTGACAGGAATCCCTCTAAGGGAGCACGAGGCTCAATCCTCCGACGGCGAGCTAGGAATCTCACCCTCTCCCTGACACTCAGCACACTGGTCTAGGGGTCCTATCTACAGGGCTAATCAATTAGGCCATTTAGATACTTATATTTTCACTGTGAACTATCCTAGGCTTGTGGCCTTAAGGAGAGGCCTACCCAAAATACCTCCAGCTGTATCAATGCTTCTAACAATTAACTAATCTCAAACTAACTGATTCTTATACAATATCAACCCATTACATTACCACAAAACTACATACCAAAATAAAATACTACTGAAACCCTAAAACTGCCTCCGGCCTCCCACTGCTACTCCCGAACCTCTGGACCTGCAGGAGAGTCTACTCGTGGGAAAGAGTAGCCCCCAATGGGAAATTGAGAGATTAGCCAAATTAATGGCTAGTGACATCCTATAGTCTTTAATAATATGAGACGACATATTTAATTGAATTAAATTACATAAGCAGTTCAAAGTTTACAGAAGGTTAACCTAAGCCTATCAATAATCTATGTTCACATGCAATTCCTACTGTCACTAGGTTATCTACCATACAGTCCGTTAGATATACTACAGTGCTTAATTATGAATTACAATATAACTCATATCTCCTAAAGTGAACACCGGATAATTTGTTCATCCTGCTCTCGGTCGGGCATTACTACCAGGCCTTCTATATCGATGTAGAGGGTCAATTCTCTCGCCGGGCATCCACCATGCACAAACCATCCAGATAATTATAAGATATTTTTCATCTTTCACGGTGGAGCTCTACCGCCCCTATTGCGTTACTTTGGGGGCTTCAATCACCCCGGGACAGAGTTGCTAGGCCAATCCCTACTAAAGGCTAATCATATTGGCTTTACCACAACCCTTGCCCGTGACCCCCTAGCCTACTGGTTTTCGGCTGTGCGTGCAGGGTGGTTCACGTCCCTTGCGCGCACGGGGTCCAATCGTTCCACATGATAGATTATTGTAATAATAAAATAGCTTCAACATTTTACCCCGGAATTCGTACCGCGCTCGCAACCCATGTATTACGATAAGCCTAAATTACTCTCACCCATATTCCCGTGTACCCAGGTCTTAACTTAGGAGGGTGGGACCCGATAATTATTATTTAATTATTAATTTTCAAACCTTAAGAAAATTCCTACTTACGATGTCCAAGCAATCAGCAGAAATATTATTATTTAATTATTAATATTATTAAGCATGCGTCGCCGGACTCGCGACTCCGCATGCAAGGCGGGGTCCACTCGACCACATGCGGCGATGTCCGGCGGGACCCGCATGCAGCGTTATGGATACCTACCTTTAGTCATTCTCATTTCCCACTATTAAAGACCATGCAAAGAAAGTAGATGTCACCTGGTTGTCGAACACGAGTTTCTGCGATGCGACCTCCGCTCCGTCTCCGTCTGGGTCAACACAGCTCCGAACTGTCAAACACACACACCAACCTAAGGTCATTGCTTGTTATCACATAATACGGGTTTAGGCCCGAGTTGGCCGAGTCGAGAATTTTAGGTGTCATCGGACTCGGTCTACCGGTACGCAAATCAATACGCCAAAGGTAGCGTCCTCGAACACCGGTTTACTGGCACGCAAACCGATGTGCCAAAGATAGCATCATCGGACACCGGTCTACTGGCACGCAAACCGGTGTGCCAAAGGTAGCATCATCGGACGCCGATCTACTGGCACACAAACCGGTATGCCAAAGGTAGCGTCATCAGACGCCGATTTACTGACACGCAAATCGATGCGCCAAGGGTTGCGTCATGGTTAGTCGGCGTTGCCGATGCAAAGAATCACACTACGGCTCATACATACTATTATGCCTAAACGATCGCATTTGCGTCGATGCCGCTACTAGCGTGCTGTCGTGCTTTGAGGAGCCTCCAGCATCTTGACCATGGTGACACAGATCAGGTCAAGTCTAGGCCAGGTTTGGAGGTTTGATTCATTATTTGCCCGAGAAATCATCGGGCTAAGGTACAAAAACACAGTTACTACGATAATTAAGACGAGTCATACGAGCCTGAGCTCGGATTGACGACCGCCATTACGTCTCACCTGGTTGAACTCCGGGACCGGCAAGGTTTCGTATATGGGTCGCTGAGCGGCCCACCGCCATTCATAGCACGATGATTCGCATGCCACATAAAAATGGATGTAATAATGGGGGCATCATCCGCAAACGATGGCCATGAATGGTGTGACCCAAACAACATGGTCATAGGGTGGTCGGTCGGACCACAAGAAAACAGCCAGCAAGGTACAGACCTAGTGTCTGACTACCGGCGGCAAAGCCGCCGACGACCGTTGCAGCAAGTGCAAAAGGATACAGAGGTCTGGTCCATTGTGGTCGGGTGGTAGACTTCTTATGGGGCTACCCTGTCGTCGGCCAAAGAGCCAACGACAACTACTGCATTTAGGGGAGTAAGGGGGTCGTCGAGCTGGTCTCAACAGGACCAAAGGGAAAACAGAGAGAACGAAGGTGGGGACGGACCTGATCGGGGAGCGCGTCGGCTCCGACTGCGATGCTTCGCTCCGGCCGACTGCTCCTCTCCGGCAGATTGTGCTCCGGCCACCGCACACCACACACACACTACGAAGGAGAGAGAGATTGAGAGAGGGAAAGAGAGAGTGAGGGAGATCGGAGAAGGGTGAGGGGGGAATCGGATAGGGGAAAGGGGCTCGGATTGTGGAAGGGGGAGAAGGGGTTCGGGTAGGGGAGAAGGGGGGTCGGGCTGAGGAAGGGGGGAGAGGGGGGTCGGCTTGGGGATTTAAAACGGAGGGGAAGGGCGGCGGCAGGTGGCAGGGCAGGGCGACGGCGGCGGCGGGATTCGGGGCAGCGGCGTCGGCGGGAATCCGGCCGAGTACCGGCGCAGCAGTAGAGAGGGCGGCGGTCGGCTGCTTTGGGGGGATGGCCGAGGTCTGATCGGGTTGGGTTTGGGTCCAAGAGGAGAGAGAGAGAGAGAGAGAGAGAGAGAGAGAGAGAGAGAGAGAGAGATTCGGGTGAGAGGGATGCGATTCGAGAGAGAGAGAGAGCAGAGAAAAGGGAGAAGAGAGAGAGAGAGAGAGAGAGAGAGAGAGAGAGAGAGAGAGAGGGGGGGGGGGATGGGGTGGTTGAGTGGGGTCACGGGTTAAGGGGGGGTTGGGGTTGGGATGGGTAGTGGGGTTTAGGTTTTAAATTTTTTTTTTTTTTGTTTAGTTTTTTTTTTTCTTTAGTTCAGTTTTTATTCTTTTATTTTTTTTTTTCTGGTCATTACATCCTACACACCTTAAAAGAATTTTCGTCCCAAAAATTTAATTACTAAACTGAGGGTACAATTTTACCAATCCTACCACCATGGTAATGAAAGCCCATCCACAACTGGTACCATATTCTTTCTAATACTGCCCTCGAGAAGGTCAATCAATACATCAATCATACCAAAAAGAAAAAGACTCCATCACTAGCTAGACTACTACCCGAACTTATACAATTGAGTCACATAATTATTAGGATAGGATTAGAACATTAGGCGCTCGTGGAGCTCTCACAAGGCATAATGTCCAATCGTGGTCCTAACAACTATAGACTAATAAAAATTTCGTGACTTTGGATTATCTTCCTTCCTTGAATAAGGAGCGCCCCCCTTATTCAAAAGTGTGGTAGCAATCTTGTCACGCCCCGATCCCAGGAGAGCATAAATTTGCGTCCAAGACCGGGGGTGAGGGGTTAGGTGAAAATTGAGGGTTTAAAGATGTTAAAGCAGCGAGTCCGCTCAAGAAAACTCACGGGGATCGATAACAATAATCCATTCTAAGGAACTAGAGTTCAGAGGAAGTATCATTCTGAGCTTAGGTCCTCAAGGAGGGACCAAGTTTGAATATGGATTCAAATCCATATTATAAGTGGGTGCGCACCTTCACAAGGCTGCAAATGGTATTTTCAAAATTTCATATTTAAAACTTCTAAGTTTTTCCCTTTCAAATGTTTATAAGAGGAGGGCTAGGAGCCCTAGTATGGCATTTGTCAGAGCATCTATCTAACTAATACCACAACCATAATTTATATTCTAATTATTACAATGTCCAAGTACATTATTACAATGACTAATAACAGAACTACTAAAATGCTACCACTCTAAGCGGCAAATAGCCTCTTGATAAGCAACTCCTTCAAGGTTTACTCCTACTGCGGTGGTCCTGAAAAAAAAGATTTCTCGAGGGATGAGTTTATAAAATAAACTCAGTGAGTAGTACCAACCTAAGAAACTCACGACTACCTAAAATCAAGTGCAATAATATAATAGATCTTTAAAGAACTACAATAGATAGTTTTATATGAAACTAAGTACCACCAACTCTGTAAGGTACAACTGTAAAGCTGTAAGTCAAAGAATAAGAAGCTTGTTTAAGTCTACTAAAAATCACAAGTAACTGGGTAGGGATACGAGGAAAAGAAAATAGAGAAAGGAAAGAAGGAGAACAAGTGTGAACCCCAAGTTTGAGCCGAAACTCCCGACTTGGTCGCGTTACTAAGGATTCCTTTTTCGCACCAGGGGAACCATTCCTCTCGGTACACGGGATACCGCATCGTGCACAATCTACCCTAGTGGCCAAAAGGGGGCTTGGTCTTTCACCACGGGGCACTCTCGCCCAACTTGCTTTCTTCGGGGTCTATCATGACCCCAGGATTAGGTCACTCCATCTTAATTTTCCTACGGGAATAACCAGTGACCTAACCCCGTGATCCTCCCTACTTTATTCGGTCTGTACACATCTAGGGGTTCACTTACCTACGATGTGCACCCGGATCTAAACCGAGAGCCAGTCGGGCAACGACGTTGCCTCGACACCAGAACAGGTACAAGAAAGATTGAATCAGGGCTTCCGGTCAAATATTTAATACCATAACACTAAGGTGCTCCATATAGATTCATCTCTGGTCATGTGATTTAGGATCTTTCAAAACCTTTTATATTCTTCAGAACTAAAGTTAGTTTATAATATTTTATAAGATAAAATCTCAACAAGTCCTGTAAATGATTTCATGTATGCTAGTTCAAAGGTTTTCCTTTTAGCAAATTAATACACATAGTAGCCATGATTTTTGGAGATTATACCACATATACATCGATCAATCAAATTACGAGCATAATCGTGAACACGAACCCCAAAACTTATTTCTTAATAACTATGAATGTAATGAGCAGACATGGGTCGCAAAGGTTGTGTGTCCCTCACCTTGGTCGGGGTAGTGAGTCTCTCGTACCGTACTCCTATAGTGAAAGAATACGGACTCCGATCGATGCACTCGCACTCTGAAACTGATTCGATGCATGCAAGAGAAAATGTATAAGTACAAAAATTATTTAAGACTCTAGATCAGGGTCAAGGAAGTCGAGCGGTGTAGGGGTTTAGGTTTCCTAGGAGCTAGTGGCTCTGGGTGCGATCGACATAACCAAAGGGTCAAAGTTGCTCCTCTTAAAATCAAGGGAGATCCAAGGATTGAAGGCAACACGGTGTGGTGAGGCTCGGAACCCGCTTTCTAATTCCTCCGTCGCTTTTGTACAAATCAGAAAATGGATGTGCAAAATATTGCACAATAGAATTCCGATTTGGTTTTGGTTGGACTAATATATCTCTAAGTGCTTTTTAGTAGCTAGTAAATGGGGTGGTGCTCATATAATATAAGCAAGGGTGTAATATTGATAGAGGTGAAATTAAGCAAGGCTAGAGTTATAATTAGTTAAAATACAGGTGGAATGAATAAAGGAGCACACATGGATAAAATTGGATGGTTCTATCAAGGGGTAACTAAGCCATGAATGTGGCCATTGTCTTCTCTTATATTTCAAAGAGGAATTATGGGGTTCGGGTTAGGCGACCTCGGCCAGAGCCATGGGCTGGCACCCAACTCCTGGCACATGCCGGGGCTATCGGCCATCCAACTAGTGCCGTCAGAAATTGTCGAACCCGCCGGTCCGATTATGAGTTAAGGGAATGCGATGGTTAGTTAGGTGTTTCGATGGAATTGGTGGTCGTTGGGTGTTGCATGGAGTGCGACAGTGTCGTCTTGGCAATGGGTTATCCAAAATGGGTTGGAGGTGGTGCTATGGTGGTGTGTGCGGTGCACTCGCGGCATAGCCGACTAGTGGATGGTGGTGATGTTTGTAAGATGGAAATAGAGAAGGGAAACAATGCCCACCTTGATGGCTGCTCGTGTTGCTACTTTCCTTATGTGCTGCTGCTGCTCTCTCTCTCTTTCTCTCTCTCTCTCACACACACACACACACATAATTTGAACAAGCATGCATAGAGAAGGTAAGGTTCTTTAAATAATGGAAAGAGAGAATAGTTGGTGGGTGTGAACTTGGAAGAGGATTGACGGCTAAAGTGATGGGTGTATTTAATGCACTATGAAACTTGTTCAAATCTCTTGGGTGTGTTACGGCGATTGCGAGATCAAGTGGTCGGGGGGAAAAGAAAATCAACGACACGATCCGCTACTCAAGGGATGTGAATGGTGCATTTAATGCACTATGAAACTTGTTCAAGTCTCTTGGCTACGTTACGACGATTGCGAGATCAAGTGGTCGGGAGGAAAGAAAATCAACGGCACGATCCGATACTCAAGGGATGTGATGGATCCCATTAAATGTGATCCAAATATGCCAATGAATTGGGCCGCCCTATTCTAAGTAGACAACATAGCTAGGAGAGTGGGTCCGAATATATATGCCTGGGTGTAGTTCGGTGTCATCTTGGTTCAAACCGCATTATGGCAAAAAAAAAAATAGAATCGAGTGAAATTTTCAAATCGTAAGTTGGATTCTCGCACAGGAGGACTTGTTGGAAAGCTCTCACTGATGCGGTTCTAATGTCATGAGATTCTTTATGATCTAACCACCCAATTGCCATCTCTTCAACCGGTTGCCAATTCCAATGTTGGGCAACCGCCCGATAATTTGCACCGATATAATCTAGCAAAACGACCAATATAACTATTCTTATTCTTTAAATCCATGGTTCTCAAATATAATCACTAATTGATCAGTTAGCATAAAAATTAATTAGCGATATAATTAGATAATAAAATCATGGACGCTACAACATATCCCCCTAAAAGAGAACTTCGTCCTCGAAGTTCAACTAGAAGATATATAAAAAAGGTTGGGGTACAATGTCTGCATTTCTGACTCGCACTCCCAAGTAGCCTCCTCGGGGCTGTGGTGCTGCCACAACACCTTGACCATGCGAATGGTCTTGGTGCGCAACACCCGATCCTCTGTTGCCAAGATCCGAACTGGACGTTCCTCAAATGTCACGTCCTCACTAAGACTCAAGCTCTGCCAGTCCAGAATGTGTGATGAGTCAGGCTCATACTTCCGAAGCATCGACACATGAAAGACCTGGTGGACACTGGAGAGCTGCGGTGGCAATGCCAAATGGTATGCCACATCTCCAACCCTTTCTAGAATCTCGAAGGGGCCAATGTATCGTGGTGCTAGTTTCCCTTTTCGTCCAAACCTGACGAGTCCTCGTCGTGGGGAAACTTTCAAGAATACCCGGTCACCCACATTGAACGCCAATGGTCGTCGTCGAGTATCTGCATAGCTCTTCTGCCGGCTCTGAGCTACCCGCAAACGCTCTCTGATCATCTGGATCTTCTCCGTTGTTTCTCGAACCATCTCTGGTCCCACTAGGCTCTTCTCTCCAATCTCTGCCCAACAAACAGGTGAACGGCATGGCCTCCCATAGAGAGCCTCAAAAGGGGCCATACCGATGCTAGCTTGGAAACTGTTGTTGTAAGCAAACTCCACCAAGGGTAGGTGGCGCTCCCAACTATCTCCGAAATCTAGCACACATGCTCGCAACATATTTTCCAGGGTCTGAATAGTACGCTCTGACTGTCCGTCCGTCTGAGGGTGGAAGGCAGTACTGAAGTAGAGCTTCGTCCCCATGGCCTCCTGCAAGCTTCCCCAAAAATATGAGACGAACCGAGTATCTCTATCTGAAACAATCGTGATGGGAACTCCATGGAGCTTCACAATCTCCCTCACATAGAGTTCACTGTACTCCTTCCGTGTCATCGTCTTGCGCACCGGGAGGAAATGTGCTGATTTCGTCAATCGGTCTACTATCACCCATATCGAGTCGTGACCCCTTCGCGTAGTAGGCAAGCCAGAGACAAAGTCCATGGTAATGTGCTCCCACTTCCATTCTGCTACTGGTAGGGGTTGTAAGAGTCCTGCTGGCCTCTGATGCTCTGCCTTGACCTGCTGACAGGTCAAGCAACGAGAAACGAACTCTGTCGTGTCCCTCTTTATGCCATTCCACCAGAATTGTCTCCTCAAGTCTCGATACATCTTGGTGGCTCCAGGATGCACTGTGAATCGAGAACGATGAGCTTCTGCTAGAACCTCCAAGATAACCTCTCGATTCGCAGGAAGGCACAACCTCCCCTGATACCTCAAGCCAGTATCTGCACCTATGGACCAGCCGTCCACTTCTTCTCCTTGCCCCAGACTCGCTCGGATGTCCTCTAACTTTGTGTCATCCTTCTGAGAGATAATTACCTTCCGAAATAAGGAAGGCTGAGCTTGGATGCTGCATAGGACAGTACGAGAAGCCTCTTTATGAACTCGTAAGTCAAAGCCTTCAATCGTCACTAGAAACTCCTGTCGATCTGCCATCAAACGAGCCATCCTACTATGGGATTTCCTACTGAGTGCGTCTGCAACCACATTGGCCTTCCCAGGATGGTAGAAGAAATCATAGTTGTAGTCCGTCAGGACCTCGACCCATCTTCTTTGCCTCTGGTTTAGGTCTTTTTGAGAGTGGATGTACTTCAGGCTCTTGTGATCGCAGTACATCTCGAACTCCTCGCCATAGAGATAGTGCCTCCAAATCTTCAGGGCAAACACTACCGCTGCAAGCTCCAAGTCATGGGTGGGATAGTTCTTCTCATGGGGCTTCAATTGCCGAGAGGCGTAAGCCACTACTCTACCATCTTGCATCAGTACTGCACCGAGACCTGCCAATGAGGCATCAGTGTACACCACGTAGCTTCGGCCGCTGATGGGGACCGTAAGGACTGGTGCAGTTGTGAGACGCTTCTTTAGCTCCTGGAAAGATGCCTCGCACTCCTTTGACCACTCGAATTGGACTCCTTTCTTCGTCAACTGGGTCAGGGGACCAGCAAGACGAGAGAAGCCCTCAACGAATCTTCGATAATATCCTGCCAGACCCAAGAAGCTCCTGATCTCGAAGATATTCTTGGGATGCTCCCAATCCAAAACTGCCTTAATCTTCGCAGGGTCCACTGATATCCCATCCTTCGAAACAACATGCCCGAGGAATTTCACCTCCTGCATCCAAAACTCACATTTACTGAGTTTGGCATACAGTTGGTGATCCCTCAAGATCTGAAGTGCCTTCCGTAGATGCTCCTCGTGCTCCTCTATCGACTTTGAGTAAATGAGAACATCATCCACAAATACCACCACAAACTGATCGAGGTGCTCCCGAAAGACTCGATTCATCAAGTCCATGAAGGATGCAGGTGCGTTCGTAAGACCGAATGGCATCACCAAGAACTCGTAGTGGCCATACCGGGTCCGAAACGCTGTCTTTGGGATGTCTTCTGCTCTTACTCTGAGCTGGTGGTAGCCTGTTCTCAAATCGATCTTCGAAAAGTAACAGGCTCCCTGTAGCTGATCAAAAAGATCATCTATTCGTGGAAGAGGATATCGGTTCTTTACTGTAATAGCGTTCAGCTTCCGATAATCAATACAGAGCCTCTTCGACCCGTCCTTCTTCTGAGCAAATAGCACTGGGGCACCCCAAGGAGAAACACTGGGGTGGATGAATCCCAGGGCCATAAGCTCTTCCAGTTGAGTCTTCAGCTCCCTCAACTCAGCTGGAGCCATCCGATAAGGAGCAACTGAAATAGGTGCAGTGCCTGGAACCAGCTCGATGCAGAACTCTACTTCTCGGATTGGAGGAAGACCAGGAAGCTCCTCAAGAAAAACGTCAGGAAAGTCTCTCACCACTAGCGCCAGCTCCAAGGATGCTTCATCATCTACTATACTAGAGAGCCGGGCTAGAAGGCTAAGGTTGATGCGCTCCATAGGATGCGGGTACAGAATCGCCATCCGATCTCCAACAAAAGAAAACTCCGGGATTCCTGGTGGGCGAAAAGTCACCTTCTTGGAGTAGCAATCCAAGGAAGCGTGATATGCCGCCAACCAGTCCATGCCCAAGAGGACATCAAACCCATCCAAGTCTAGCACGATTAGATCCGCCATCAGTTCCTGGTCTCCAACACGAATGATGCATCTCCTACAGATGCGGTCTACGTCGGTGCTAGCACCGAGAGGTGAAAGCACTGATAAGGCATAGCCTAATGGCTCGCTTTCCATCCCCAGGATAGCAACAAACCTCGGCACAATGTATGAGAGTGTGGAGCCGGTGTCTACCAAAACATGTGCTAGAGAGGAAAAGATAAGAAGTGTACCCTCAATAGCAGATCCCGAAGCTCCCACATCCTTGTCCACCAAGGCGTATGCTCTACCCTGGGCACGTTGACCGCCGCCACCGTGGTGAGCCGGAGGCCTCTACTGAAGTGGTTGAGGGGCGCGGTACGGCTGAGGCCTCTGCTGCTGTTGACGATGTTGTTGTTGCGGCTGTGGCTGGGGGTGGTATGTTAGTGCAGGGCGAGGTGGTGGTAGGAGTTGTCCGACCTGTGGGCAGTACCTCCGAATGTGGCCAGTATCACCACACTCGAAGCACCGCACTGCCTGAGACCCAGTGGCTGAAGAGCCACGGGGAGGCTGCTGTGACAGCTGTGTCTCATTAGTCTTTTGCTTCTTCTTGAAGGGTTGACGGGACCCTCTGCGGCTACTTCTATCCTTCTCTAAGATCTTGCGAAATTCCTCTATTCCACGCTCCGCCACCAATGCCCTCTTCACGACCTCCGTATAAGTTTCCAGCATCAGGACCTCCACCCGGCTCCGAATGCCAGGTTTTAACCCTTGTTCAAAGCGTCTAGCCTTCAGGTCCTCAGTCGCTACCAGGTGAGGAGCATATCGGGAGAGCTCCTCGAATTTGGCCTCATACTGTGAAACAGTACGAGACCCTTGGATGAGCGCTAGGAACTCAGCCTGCAAGCTACTGCGAATACTGACCGGGAAGTATTTCTCCCGAAACACCCGCTCAAACTCCTCCCAGGTCCAGACTGGTGGGTCCGCTCCTCGGGACCTCTGAACCAGGTCCCACCAGTAATCAGCCTCAGCCTCAACTGGTAAGAGGCTAAGGTGACCCGCCGCTCTCCGTTCACTTCCAGTGCGTCGAGAACCTTCCCGATCTGCTTCAGCCAACGGTCAGCCTCCAGAGGGTCTGGTTCTCCTCTGAAGACTGGGGGATTCATGTTCTTAAACTCCTTCATTTTACCGGTCTGTTTGCCACCCTCCTCTCTCCTCAGCTCAGGTGGAGCCTGAGATGGCTGTTGCACCTGAGCCTGAGCTAGTACGGCCTGGAGTAGCTCAACCTGCTGCTGCTGAGCGACCTCCTGCTGCAGCCTGGCAGCCTCCTGCTGCTGCTGGATAGTGGACTGCTGCTGACGGACCATATCCGCCAACCCACGTATCATCTCCGCCGTACTCTCGGGCCCATAGGAGGAGGGGTCAGAGTGACCGTTCCGAGTAGTCACCATCTACAAAGATGAACAAACAGATTAGATAAAATCCTAACTATTCATATGTACTCCTAATATAAATCCCTAGGTTCATATCCCTAGGCTCTGATACCATTCTGTCACGCCCCGATCCCAGGAGAGCATAAATTTGCGTCCAAGACCGGGGGTGAGGGGTTAGGTGAAAATTGAGGGTTTAAAGATGTTAAAGCAGCGAGTCCGCTCAAGAAAACTCACGGGGATCGATAACAATAATCCATTCTAAGGAACTAGAGTTCAGAGGAAGTATCATTCTGAGCTTAGGTCCTCAAGGAGGGACCAAGTTTGAATATGGATTCAAATCCATATTATAAGTGGGTGCGCACCTTCACAAGGCTGCAAATGGTATTTTCAAAATTTCATATTTAAAACTTCTAAGTTTTTCCCTTTCAAATGTTTATAAGAGGAGGGCTAGGAGCCCTAGTATGGCATTTGTCAGAGCATCTATCTAACTAATACCACAACCATAATTTATATTCTAATTATTACAATGTCCAAGTACATTATTACAATGACTAATAACAGAACTACTAAAATGCTACCACTCTAAGCGGCAAATAGCCTCTTGATAAGCAACTCCTTCAAGGTTTACTCCTACTGCGGTGGTCCTGAAAAAAAGATTTCTCGAGGGATGAGTTTATAAAATAAACTCAGTGAGTAGTACCAACCTAAGAAACTCACGACTACCTAAAATCAAGTGCAATAATATAATAGATCTTTAAAGAACTACAATAGATAGTTTTATATGAAACTAAGTACCACCAACTCTGTAAGGTACAACTGTAAAGCTGTAAGTCAAAGAATAAGAAGCTTGTTTAAGTCTACTAAAAATCACAAGTAACTGGGTAGGGATACGAGGAAAAGAAAATAGAGAAAGGAAAGAAGGAGAACAAGTGTGAACCCCAAGTTTGAGCCGAAACTCCCGACTTGGTCGCGTTACTAAGGATTCCTTTTTCGCACCAGGGGAACCATTCCTCTCGGTACACGGGATACCGCATCGTGCACAATCTACCCTAGTGGCCAAAAGGGGGCTTGGTCTTTCACCACGGGGCACTCTCGCCCAACTTGCTTTCTTCGGGGTCTATCATGACCCCAGGATTAGGTCACTCCATCTTAATTTTCCTACGGGAATAACCAGTGACCTAACCCCGTGATCCTCCCTACTTTATTCGGTCTGTACACATCTAGGGGTTCACTTACCTACGATGTGCACCCGGATCTAAACCGAGAGCCAGTCGGGCAACGACGTTGCCTCGACACCAGAACAGGTACAAGAAAGATTGAATCAGGGCTTCCGGTCAAATATTTAATACCATAACACTAAGGTGCTCCATATAGATTCATCTCTGGTCATGTGATTTAGGATCTTTCAAAACCTTTTATATTCTTCAGAACTAAAGTTAGTTTATAATATTTTATAAGATAAAATCTCAACAAGTCCTGTAAATGATTTCATGTATGCTAGTTCAAAGGTTTTCCTTTTAGCAAATTAATACACATAGTAGCCATGATTTTTGGAGATTATACCACATATACATCGATCAATCAAATTACGAGCATAATCGTGAACACGAACCCCAAAACTTATTTCTTAATAACTATGAATGTAATGAGCAGACATGGGTCGCAAAGGTTGTGTGTCCCTCACCTTGGTCGGGGTAGTGAGTCTCTCGTACCGTACTCCTATAGTGAAAGAATACGGACTCCGATCGATGCACTCGCACTCTGAAACTGATTCGATGCATGCAAGAGAAAATGTATAAGTACAAAAATTATTTAAGACTCTAGATCAGGGTCAAGGAAGTCGAGCGGTGTAGGGGTTTAGGTTTCCTAGGAGCTAGTGGCTCTGGGTGCGATCGACATAACCAAAGGGTCAAAGTTGCTCCTCTTAAAATCAAGGGAGATCCAAGGATTGAAGGCAACACGGTGTGGTGAGGCTCGGAACCCGCTTTCTAATTCCTCCGTCGCTTTTGTACAAATCAGAAAATGGATGTGCAAAATATTGCACAATAGAATTCCGATTTGGTTTTGGTTGGACTAATATATCTCTAAGTGCTTTTTAGTAGCTAGTAAATGGGGTGGTGCTCATATAATATAAGCAAGGGTGTAATATTGATAGAGGTGAAATTAAGCAAGGCTAGAGTTATAATTAGTTAAAATACAGGTGGAATGAATAAAGGAGCACACATGGATAAAATTGGATGGTTCTATCAAGGGGTAACTAAGCCATGAATGTGGCCATTGTCTTCTCTTATATTTCAAAGAGGAATTATGGGGTTCGGGTTAGGCGACCTCGGCCAGAGCCATGGGCTGGCACCCAACTCCTGGCACATGCCGGGGCTATCGGCCATCCAACTAGTGCCGTCAGAAATTGTCGAACCCGCCGGTCCGATTATGAGTTAAGGGAATGCGATGGTTAGTTAGGTGTTTCGATGGAATTGGTGGTCGTTGGGTGTTGCATGGAGTACGACAGTGTCGTCTTGGCAATGGGTTATCCAAAATGGGTTGGAGGTGGTGCTATGGTGGTGTGTGCGGTGCACTCGCGGCATAGCCGACTAGTGGATGGTGGTGATGTTTGTAAGATGGAAATAGAGAAGGGAAACAATGCCCACCTTGATGGCTGCTCGTGTTGCTACTTTCCTTATGTGCTGCTGCTGCTCTCTCTCTCTTTCTCTCTCTCTCTCACACACACACACACATAATTTGAACAAGCATGCATTGAGAAGGTAAGGTTCTTTAAATAATGGAAAGAGAGAATAGTTGGTGGGTGTGAACTTGGAAGAGGATTGACGGCTAAAGTGATGGGTGTATTTAATGCACTATGAAACTTGTTCAAATCTCTTGGGTGTGTTACGGCGATTGCGAGATCAAGTGGTCGGGGGGAAAAGAAAATCAACGACACGATCCGCTACTCAAGGGATGTGAATGGTGCATTTAATGCACTATGAAACTTGTTCAAGTCTCTTGGCTACGTTACGACGATTGCGAGATCAAGTGGTCGGGAGGAAAGAAAATCAACGGCACGATCCGATACTCAAGGGATGTGATGGATCCCATTAAATGTGATCCAAATATGCCAATGAATTGGGCCGCCCTATTCTAAGTAGACAACATAGCTAGGAGAGTGGGTCCGAATATATATGCCTGGGTGTAGTTCGGTGTCATCTTGGTTCAAACCGCATTATGGCAAAAAAAAAATAGAATCGAGTGAAATTTTCAAATCGTAAGTTGGATTCTCGCACAGGAGGACTTGTTGGAAAGCTCTCACTGATGCGGTTCTAATGTCATGAGATTCTTTATGATCTAACCACCCAATTGCCATCTCTTCAACCGGTTGCCAATTCCAATGTTGGGCAACCGCCCGATAATTTGCACCGATATAATCTAGCAAAACGACCAATATAACTATTCTTATTCTTTAAATCCATGGTTCTCAAATATAATCACTAATTGATCAGTTAGCATAAAAATTAATTAGCGATATAATTAGATAATAAAATCATGGACGCTACAAATCTGATTCACGAAACAGAATCACGAGACATTCTCCACTAACGATACTAACGAGGTAACATATAAACCTATGCTCATACATCTATAGAACCGAATTGAAGACAACTAGATAACTCGAACTAGTACCCCTAGACTTAAATCCTATAAGATTCCTCTCCGGAGCAAACACGTTTACACCTATACCACCACTACTAGCCCATTAACTTACGAAGAAAACACAACTAAGATACAAATTGGACATCCCGACATACATACTGACTAACCGATACGATGCTGAATCCAAGATAACAGAATTACGCCACATACTAACAAGAGTAAGGGGAAAATAACGATGAATTGAAAATATTGATACTCGTTGAAACAGATCAACACCAGTATACCCAACTATGCTATTGGGGTACGACTTGGAAACCTTCTAAAGGGTACACTATGGTACACGAACCTGGTAAGGAGGAAACTCACTAAAGAACAGAAAGAAGCCGAAAACTAAGATATGACATAACACACACTATACAACTAGGTGACTAGTCCCAAACTAAAGCAACTCTGATTAAATTGAACAAATCGCATACTAGAAGCCTAATGGCCAACCATCGCAAAGTATTAAATCCTTACCCTAAATGAAACGAGTTAGTTAGACAGAGACCTGAGAAATATAAAAAGAGTGAGAATAAGAGGACCGAGACCATTGGAAACAACTTGAAGCAAATCCAGACAAAACTAGCTAGACCCAAGTAAGACGACTTAGCGTGACAAGGACCACGAAGAAACTATCATAATTCCGAACCACTAAGTACCAATGAAAATTTGGTCAGGAGAACTACGACGATAAAAGTTAATAGATCCGGTAAGCAACTAAACAAACCAGGGTGAAACAACTAAAAAAAGAATATTCTTCCTAATCGATAAAGTGTTTCCAAATTCCATATATATAGAAAATGTCCTTGACATAGGCTCTAATCATTTATCCAGTAGTCAACTATCTCAGTTCCAACTTGACATCACTGCCATCTGGCCAGTGCACGCTTTACCGCGAGTTCCAACAGGAACTGCGTAACTAGCTGCCAAAGTTCCGATTGGGAACAGTGCAAGCTCTGCCAGCTGCCAAAGTTTCCGAAGAAACAATGCACGCTCTGCCGCAAGTTCCAACAGGAACTGCGTAACTAGCTGCCAAAGTTCCGATTGGGAACAGTGCAAGCTCTGCCAGCTGCCAAAGTTTCCGAAGAAACAGTGCACGCTCTGCCGCAAGTTCCAACAGGAACTGCGTAACCAGCTGCCAAAGTTTCGATTGGGAACAGTGCAAGCTCTGCCAGCTGCCAAAGTTTCCGAAGAAACAGTGCACGCTCTGCCGCAAGTTCCAACATGAACTACGTAACCAGCTGCCAAAGTTCCGATTGGAAACAGCGCAAGCTCTGCCAGTTGCCAAAGTTTCCGAAGAAACAGTGCAAGCTCTGCCGCAAGTTCCAACAGGAACTGCGAAACCAACCGCCAAAGCCTCCGAAGAGTCAGTGCGTATGTATCCGCCAAATCCTCCGAAGAGTCAGTGCGTATGTATCCGCCAAATCCTTCGAAGAGAAAGTGCGTAGCTGCCAAAGCCTCCGAAGAGTCAGTGCGTATGTATCCGCCAAATCCTCCGAAGAGAAAGTGCGTAGCCGCCAAAGCCTCCAAAGAGTCAGTGCGTATGTATCCGCCAAATCCTCCGAAGAGAAAGTGCGTAACCGCCAAAGCCTCCGAAGAGTCAGTGCGTATGTATCCGCCAAATCCTCCGAAGAGAAAGTGCGTAGCCGCCAAAGCCTCCGAAGAGTCAGTGCGTATGTATCCGCCAAATCCTCCGAAGAGAAAGTGCGTAGCCGCCAAAGCCTCCGAAGAGTCAGTGCGTATGTATCCGCCAAATCCTCCGAAGAGAAAGTGCGTAGCCGCCAAAGCCTCCGAAGAGTCAGTGCGTATGTATCCGCCAAATCCTCCGAAGAGAAAATGCGTAGCCGCCAAAGCCTCCGAAGAGTCAGTGCGTAGCCTTACAATGTCCTCTACCGGACAGTCATAATCCACCGCCAAAGTTCCCGAGGAACAGTGCGTACCCTGCCGCGAGGGTCTCTATCAAGGCATTCCGATATCTACTAAGCACATGAACTCAAACCACTACCTGGGATTTCCATCTCCTGGTATACTCTTTGAAACCACTATCCCCAGGGTCATCATCACTACTCATAGGATTTATTTTAAAATGACATATAAGCTTTATACCAGCCCATGACACACCAGAGAAAATTATCAAGAAGATTATACCTAGAACTAAATAATGGACGATCCTAAAAATACCGACTAGGCCTCTAATACTAATGGTCGATGTAGAATCAAGGAATCCTAAGATACCGGCTAGGTCTCTAGTGCTAAGGGTCAACAAAGATTAATGAGTCCCAAAATACCGGTTATGTTTCTAATACTAAAGTTTAGCAGAAAATAATAACTAACAAAAAGAGGACCTCACAACCATGCCGATGTATATCCTTCCAAAATCAAATAACCATATTACTAATTAAAATTCAATATCCAGTTCTTAGTCAACTCGCCACCAGGCCCACATCTAGCAAATCCAAATAAACATTAGATTCCAAATAAAAACTCCGTGATTGACTCAAACACTATCCTTGGTTAAGATGTTCTAGGTGATTCCTACCTGAGTCATCACGACTAGCTCTGTACCTAAACACTAAGGTCCGAAGGTAAACATATCCCTATCAATCCCTATCAAGTGTTGATCAATCAAATACTCAAATATGGGCAATTTCTTAATCACAAATCAATTTCTCCAACCTACCAATTCTACAATAAACCATATATTTTCATCCTTAGATACACACACTAAGCTATCACTAACTATTCTAAGAGATACTAACAAGTCAATCTCCCGACTATCTTTAGAATCACCCTAGCACTATTACAGCCTAGACCTCCCATTAAAATAATCACAAGATAACATCCTAACGAAACTCCTAGGAACATATCCCTAAGCTCTGATACCAGCTGTCACGCCCCAGAAATCCGGAACCGACTCCTGGGGTGTGAACTAAGGAAAACCAAGGGATTTAGGGTTTGGTCGACTAACCATGCCAATTAGGGTTTCTCACAGGGCTGTGACTCTCTCATAATTGAAGAAGGAAGGAGAAACAAGGAATATTTTAAAACTTAATTGTTTATGAAAATATTTTTTTTTTCTTATTTTAAAATAAAGCAGAGAGATTTTTTTTTTTTTTTCGGCAGAGAGATGATCACGCTCGACCTTCAACCGAGTTATCCTCTCAGCATGTGTGGCCTGTCGGCGCCATCACATGCTGACAGGAATCCCTCTAACGGAGCACGAGGCTCAATCCTCCGACGGCGAGCTAGGAATCTCACCCTCTCCCTGACACTCAGCACACTGGTCTAGGGGTCCTATCTACAGGGCTAATCAATTAGGCCATTTAGATACTTATATTTTCACTGTGAACTATCCTAGGCTTGTGGCCTTAAGGAGAGGCCTACCCAAAATACCTCCAGCTGTATCAATGCTTCTAACAATTAACTAATCTCAAACTAACTGATTCTTATACAATATCAACCCATTACATTACCATAAAACTACATACCAAAATAAAATACTACTGAAACCCTAAAACTGCCTCCGGCCTCCCACTGCTACTCCCGAACCTCTGGACCTACAGGAGAGTCTACTCGTGGGAAAGAGTAGCCCCCAATGGGAAATTGAGAGATTAGCCAAATTAATGGCTAGTGACATCCTATAGTCTTTAATAATATGAGACGACATATTTAATTGAATTAAATTACATAAGCAGTTCAAAGTTTACAGAAGGTTAACCTAAGCCTATCAATAATCTATGTTCACATGCAATTCCTTCTGTCACTAGGTTATCTACCATACAGTCCGTTAGATATACTACAGTGCTTAATTATGAATTACAATATAACTCATATCTCCTAAAGTGAACACCGGATAATTTGTTCATCCTGCTCTCGGTCGGGCATTACTACCGGGCCTTCTATATCGATGTAGAGGGTCAATTCTCTCGCCGGGCATCCACCATGCACAAACCATCCAGATAATTATAAGATATTTTTCATCTTTCACGGTGGAGCTCTACCGCCCCTATTGCGTTACTTTGGGGGCTTCAATCACCCCGGGACAGAGTTGCTAGGCCAATCCCTACTAAAGGCTAATCATATTGGCTTTACCACAACCCTTGCCCGTGACCCCCTAGCCTACTGGTCTTCGGCTGTGCGTGCAGGGTGGTTCACGTCCCTTGCGCGCACGGGGTCCAATCGTTCCACATGATAGATTATTGTAATAATAAAATAGCTTCAACATTTTACCCCGTAATTCGTACCGCGCTCGCAACCCATGTATTACGATAAGCCTAAATTACTCTCACCCGTATTCCCGTGTACCCAGGTCTTAACTTAGGAGGGTGGGACCCGATAATTATTATTTAATTATTAATTTTCAAAACTTAAGAAAATTCCTACTTACGATGTCCAAGCAATCAGCAGAAATATTATTATTTAATTATTAATATTATTAAGCATGCGTCGCCGGACGCGCGACTCCGCATGCAAGGCAGGGTCCACTCGACCACATGCGGCGATGTCCGGCGGGACCCGCATGCAGCGTTATGGATAACTACCTTTAGTCATTCTCATTTCCCACTATTAAAGACCATGCAAAGAAAGTAGATGTCACCTGGTTATCGAACACGAGTTTCTGCGATGCGACCTCCGCTCCGCCTCCTTCTGGGTCAACACAGCTCCGAACTGTCAAACACACACACCAACCTAAGGTCATTGCTTGTTATCACGTAATACGGGTTTAGGCCCGAGTTGGCCGAGTCGAGAATTTTAGGTGTCATCGGACTCGGTCTATCGGCACGCAAATCAATACGCCAAAGGTAGCGTCCTCGAATACCGGTTTACTGGCACGCAAACCGATGTGCCAAAGATAGCATCATCGGACACCGGTCTACTGGCACGCAAACCAGTGTGCCAAAGGTAGCGTCATCGGACGCCGATCTACTGGCACGCAAATCGGTATGCCAAAGGTAGCATCATCGGACGCCGATTTACTGACACACAAATCGATGCGCCAAGGGTTGCGTCATGGTTAGTCGGCGTTGCCGATGCAAAGAATCACACTACGGCTCATACATACTATTATGCCTAAACGATCGCATTTGCGTCGATGCCGCTACTAGCGTGCTGTCGTGCTTTGAGGAGCCTCCAGCATCTTGACCATGGTGACACAGATCAGGTCAAGTCTAGGCCAGGTTTGGAGGTTTGATTCGTTATTTGCCCGAGAAATCATCGGGCTAAGGTACAAAAACACAGTTACTACGATAATTAAGACGAGTCGTACGAGCCTGAGCTCGGATTGACGACCGCCATTACGTCTCACCTGGTTGAACTCCGGGACCGGCAAGGTTTCGTATATGGGTCGCTGAGCGGCCCACCGCCATTGATAGCACGATGATTCGCATGCCACATAAAAATGGATGTAATAATGGGGGCATCATCCGCAAACGATGGCCATGGATGGTGTGACCCAAACAACATGGTCATAGGGTGGTCGGTCGGACCACAAGAATACAGTCAGCAAGGTACAGACCTAGTGTCTGACTACCAGCGGCAAAGCCGCCGACGACCGTTGCAGCAAGTGCAAAAGGATACAGAGGTCTGGTCCATTGTGGTCGGGTGGTAGACTTCTTATGGGGCTACCCTGTCGTCGGCCAAAGAGCCAACGACAACTACTGCAATTAGGGGAGTAAGGGGGTCGTCGAGCTGGTCTTAACAGGACCAAAGGGAAAACAGAGAGAACGAAGGTGGGGACGGACCTGATCGGGGAGCGCGTCGGCTCCGACTGCGATGCTTCGCTCCGACCGACTGCTCCTCTCCGGCAGATTATGATCCGGCCACCGCACACCACACACACACTACGAAGGAGAGAGAGATTGAGAGAGGGAAAGAGAGAGTGAGGGAGATCGGAGAAGGGTGATGGGGGAATCGGATAGGGGAAAGGGGCTCGGATTGTGGAAGGGGGAGAAGGGGTTCGGGTAGGGGAGAAGGGGGGTCGGGCTGAGGAAGGGGGGGAGAGGGGGGGTCGGCTTGGGGATTTAAAACGGAGGGGAAGGGCGGCGGCCGGTGGCAGGGCAGGGCGGCGGCGTTGGCGGGATTCGGGGCAGCGGCGTCGGCGGGAATCCGGCCGAGTACCGGCGCGGCAGTAGAGGGGGCGGCGGTCGGCTGCTTTGGGGGGAGGGCCGAGGTCTGATCGGGTTGGGTTTGGGTCCAAGAGGGAGAGAGAGAGAAAGAGAGAGAGAGAGAGAGAGAGAGAGAGAGAGAGAGAGAGAGAGAGAGAGAGAGAGAGAGAGAGATTCGGGTGAGAGGGATGCGATCCGAGAGAGAGAGAGAGAGCAGAGAAAAAGGAGAAGAGAGAGAGAGAGAGAGAGAGAGAGAGAAAGAGGGGGGGGGGATGGGGTACGTGGTTGAGTGGGGTCACGTGTTGGGGGGGGGTTGGGGTTGGGATGGGTAGTGGGGTTTAGGTTTTAAATTTTTTTTTTTTTTTTTTGTTTAGTTTTTTTTTTCTTTAGTTCAGTTTTTATTCTTTTATTTTATTTATTTATTTTTTTTTTTTTGGTCATTACACGAGGGATATTGCTTCGGGAGTCTGGGCCCCGATGGAAGTGGTTAGACCTAATGCTATCTAGATCTTGAACTAAGGCGTAGGCTCTCTCTAGCTCTGTAACATCTTGTGCAAGGAGTTCATTCCTCAAGTCTTCTGTCAGACCTGACCGAAAACGGGATAGGACCTGGATAGGGGTTTCAGTCCCCAGGATATTGCAGCGAGTCAAAAATTCGTCGAACTTGGCGACGTAGTCCTTGGCAGACTTATTGCCTTGGGTGAATTGGTGCCATTGATCCAATAGATGAGCTTGATATGACCGGGGCACGTATTTTCCCTTCAGTCCATTCTTCATTGCGGCCCAAGTGTCGATGGGATCTTGGGATCGAGCGACTCTTAAAGCTTCAACATTGGTCTAGTACTGGCTGGAAGGGCCACTAAGCTTCATGGCAACGAATTGTACTTTTCGTGGTTCGGTTAAAGGGTACCAGGCAAAGTATCGGTCCATGGACTGGAGCCAGTCCAAAAAGAATTGGGGATCGTGTCTGCCATCGAAAGACGGCACCTCTAACCTAATGCTCCGGAGATACTGTTCATCCGGGTCTTGATTGTTCTGCCACGATGACCGAAAATCTTGAGGGTCCCGGGATGGTGGAGTCCGAGCTGGAGCTTGGTCCAGACGGTCAAAACGGGCGTTGGTGTCACGCTGACAAGCGGTGAGGTTCTGGTTCATAGTTGCTATTCCTTGGGCTAACTCGGCAAGTGCCCTAGTCAAGGCCTCGGGATCCATATTGTCCGACTCGCTAGACTCTCCTAACAGATAGGACCTACCTCTACGGGTTGGCATGCAAAGACAAACTCACAACATAATGCTTACTGATTTTATTTTTTTTTAAATATGGCAACCAAATGCATTAACTAAAAAAAAAATTTCTAGATGCAACACAACTGACAGTTCCTACCTACAACCATGCTCTGATAGCAAAATAATGCAAAACAATGCAGGTGGGCAGGAAATCAGTAGTCAATTGTACCAGCAATGTTTCACTATAAATTAAAAGTTTCAGGTAGGAAATTTCATTCAAGCCATCAGCAGGGAATAATGGCTTTTAAAAGAAAACTACTAGCATTGAGCAATCCTATCTTGATTTCAAGAATTAAAATAAACAATGCTTTAATTAAACAGCAAAAGTCCGTCCCGCAATATCAAGAACTAATAAACTTAACAGGCAGGTGGGGACGCACAACCTCGCGATGGTGGACAACTGTCAACACAGATAAGATACTGGAGACCTGATTAGTAGAATTACCGGTAATACCCTACTGGGAGGAGACGTACCTACTGAGGATCACGCTTGGCCTCAGGAACCCGAATCGAACAGGAACTCCGAAAATGGTGATCAAATATCCGGGAGCCGTCAGCATCCTCACTCGAACCCGTGATCATCGTCCGGGTCAACCATCCAATGGTGTGACCATGCAGGCATGATGAGCTCGAGCTTGGGGTGGGGCCGGGGAGGAGGGTTAGAATCGGGTCGGGCTCGGGTAGCGACTGAAGGCTCGGTGGGGAGGAGAAAAGGGTGAGGTGGGGTCGGGTCTGGGATTGGGTCACGGGTGAGGAGAGAGGGGGTTTCGGGTCTAAGGGGTGGGAGCAGGATCGGGGTTGGGCGCACGACAGGAGAAGGAGGAGGGGGGTGGGGAATTAGGCCGGGGCTCGGATCTGGCGCGACAGAGGAGGCGGAGGGAAGGGGTCCGGGGCCTGAGGCTCGGTAGAGGAAGGCGGAGGGAGGGAAGTAGGCCTAGGCGTGGGTCGGCAGGCGGAGATTAGGCGGGGGCCGGTCGCAGGGAGGCTGCGGGTGGGGGTTGGGGTCGGACAGCAGGGTAGCGGGGAGGAGAGAGGTGGCGGTCGGGTCGGGGCGGCAGCACAGGGAGAAGGGGGCGGGGCCGGGTCGGACGGCAGCACATGGAGAAGGGGCGGGGTCGGGTTGGGCTGCAGCACAGGGGTAAGAGGAAGGCGGCTGCAGGCGGGGAAAGGAAGGTAAGACAGATTAGGATTTCACACCTCTAGTTCTGACCTAGGGTTTCACAGCTAGGGTTTGGGCTTGGGTTTCACACACCTTACCCTGGATTCTCTCAACACGCATGTAGAGAAAAACAAAATTTTATTATTCATTTCGTGCCTACAAAGGAACAAGGGAGGGCCTTTATATAGGCTTACAATGAGTAACCCAAATAGCCAACAGGCGAGGTGGGACTAAACTCAAAGCAGGAAATACCAAAAGACAAAATAAATACAAATAACAGGGGTCGACTCTACTTAGCCGATCACAACCACAGCTCAGATGGTGCCTCCGTTGCTGATACCCACGCCACGGGCTCGGCTCGATTTAGATGTCTGCATCACCCTGTCTCTCATTGGTTCAGTACAAGGGCATCCATGTCATTTTACACTATTAATCATGGTGAAAGAATCAAAAGCTCTCGCAATGGACCAATGAGAGAGAGGGTCTCGATGCTCCAACCTTGAAGATCGATGGAACAAAAGAGTAATGCCAAATCTATATATATATTAAAATGGAAGTCTTTCTCCCGTGTTGTGACACGTGGACGTCTTATAAAGAGCTAGAATTCTTCTTCCGTGTGTGAACACGACTCTCTTTTAAATCCATTTAAAAACCTATCATAAATATGATAAATTTTTATTCAATGACATTTAATGATCATTTGATGTTGATCTCTCTCTTTCTCTCTCTCTCTCTAACAAGTGAATCACACTCGCTTCAGATTTCATACTTCTTCGAACAGTTGCGATGTCATCTTTGCCAAATGGTGTGCATCAAGCACATTCGGGCATTGCCCGAGTTTCTTACTAGTATCTATACTAAAATGGAAGCCTCTTTCTCGTGTTGTGACATGTGGACATCTTTTAAAGAGCTAGAATTCTTCTTTCGTGTGTGAACGCGGTTCTCTTTTAAATCCATTTAAAAATCTACCATAAATATGATAAATTTCCATTCAATGACATTTAAGGGTCATTTGATGTTAATCTCTTTCTCTCTCTAACAAGTGAATCATACTCACTTTAGATTTCACACTTGTTCGAATAGTTGCCAAATGGCATGCATCAAGCACATTCGAGCATTGCCTGGGTTTCTTACTAGTATCTATATTAAAATGGAGCCCTCTCATCGAGGTTCTGACATGTGGAGCCCTATTGAAGAAGGGTTTTCCAAGGGTTTGACATGTGGAACCTATTAAAAACGGGATCAATCGCTGTGTAAAGGCCTTAAAAAAAACTGGGTGAACAGCTCTGTCTATTTAAGAAGGGTTGTATTTGTTTGGGATCTAACACGTGTGATTCCAAGCATTTATCGCAATAAAGCATAGTCAATGAGATATACAAAGTAGGTATATGAAACAATGTCTTTTTACCGAGTTGGGTTTTTGATACAGCTAGAATATTAAAATTCTCTCTCTCTCTCTCTCTCTCTCTCTCTCTCTCTCTCTCTCTCTCTCTCTCTCTCTCTCTCTCTCTCTCTCTCGTGCGCGCGCGCATAAACCGTACGTGCGACTCTTATCTCTCTCTCTCTCTCTCTCTCTCTCAAAAACTGTGCGACTCTTCTCTTCATGTCGCTTCGACTTCGCATATCGCATCGACTTCAGCGTCAATTCTCAAGCTGCGTTATCTTAAATCATAACTTGAGATTTTGGTAAGCGAGCCTAGGAGGCGAGGACAATGGTGTCATTGTAGGTGGTGTGTACGTAGTGGCTGGTCATGTTGAGTCACCGCACCGTCGGCAGGACATGCGTTGTCCCCACGTTTGACGCTTACTAGCTTAGATAGGTTGACCACCGTCTTCTGAAAAGTCCCAGTATTGGAGGTACGATGTACGTGGTCAACCTGGAAGGAATCAAGTCATATGAGCACTCGAGTCTGACGATATTCTCCACCGCTCGAGTTGCATCATGACACCAAGTGAAGGGACAGCAGGTTTACCATACTAAGCGGAGAGCAAGGGTATGCGGGCGAATAAAGTAAGTTCGGAGGAATTGGAGTGCAGCCTGCGTCGTACTCTGGGTGGCTACGCAGGTTAACTCGGACTCATAGGATCGATGGTACACTCGGGTAGTATGTCGATCGAGTCTAAGTTGGAAGCCATGAACCCTGGTCCCTAAAGGTTTCACCTTATCCACATTATGTACGGTCCTTGTACTATCTCCTCGAAACACAAGACGTAGTTAGAGGAAGCGAGAAGTCCCAACCTACGCTCCGTGAGTACTTCGCACTGGTGTACGGTAGATGCATAACTACATGTGTGCACTAAGGGGAAACCCTAGGTTAGTGCAGAGACGCATGCAATGATCCCTTACCATAAGTGGACTATGCCATATGGGTACGATACACCAGAATATGTTGCAAGTTGACTGATTAACTTTACTAGGGGCACCCTACGGGCACCTCAGAGAATAGTAAAATCACTAGTGCACTTCACTTATGTGTGCCTTGCAAAGTCTCGTACACAAAGGACGGTCAACTAGTGATATATGGACGTTTTGATCAAACCATGCGCCACTATGCACTAGGGGGGGCCGACCCTAGGTATTGTGAGACTGGTCAAGACAGGCCCCCTTGGTTATAGGAGGTTGTTGCCTCCAATAAAGGGGTCGATAACGAAAGACAGAAAATGGGTTGGTTTTGACCGTTTTCAAAACCAAGGAAAAGATAGAGATAAAAGAGAGATAAAAGGAAAAATAAAGGGAGAGGTTTGAATTGGTCAAACCCTATCCGTTAGGAGCTTTATCCAAAGGGATAGGCCGGTCCTATATAAGAGCCATGGGGGAGAGGGGGGGCTGGCCATGCTAAGCTATAGGGGCCGGCCATGCCATGGGGAAACCTTAGCCGCCCCTATCTCCTCGCTTCTCCTTTCCTCTCTCGTCTCTCTCCCTTGCTTGCGGCATTGGATGGCGACTTGTCTTCATCACGTGGTGTTTCATAGAAGGAGAAGGCTTGTCGCATGGAGCCACTCAGAGATCCATCGATAAGGCACCGTGCATCGTGCGAGATCGGGTGAAGTAGAAAGCGCTTCTCGCAATCTTTTGCTGCCCAGATTTTGCACAGAAAATCAGTGATGTTTCTATAACTACGGGAGCTACAAAACTCCAAACGACGTGAAACCACTTGCAAAAGAGAAAGAGAGAGAGAGAGAGAGAGAGAGAGAGAGAGAGAGAGAGAGAGAGAGAGAGAGAGAGAGAGAGAGAGTGCAGGAGGTCTCTTCTAGGGAGGATCATTTGGGGCTGAGTGCCCGTCCTTTCGCCCGAATTTGGGGCTGAGTGCGATTGCTGGTGGGGCTGGGTGTAATAGACGTTGTGATTTAGTTTCGACCATACCCTATATTGATACTATGGGATTGTAACTAGGGATGGCAACGGGTCGGGTTTGGGGTGGGCCAGCCCTATCCCAAATCCGCCCCATTGTAGTTTATCATGTTCCATACCCGTTTCAAACCCGCGTCGGGTTTTGAGGGTAATTTCCAAACCCGTCCCAATTAGAATTGGGAAAACCCGTGCCCGCTCCGCCTCACCCCGTTTATGCATTGCGGGTCGGGCTAGCTTTATAAAAACTACATATTTAACTTCTTAGGCCCACCTAATCGCAGCTCTACATAGCAAATGTTCCTCCTATATTACGATCATGCAGTTATAAGCACAAGTCAACTTATTATATGATCTTGATAAGATATATACCCGGTTCGGGTCTGAGCGGTTGGAGTAAAACCCAAACCTGACCCGAACCCGACTGGTTTCAAATTCATATCCCAAACCCGCTCCAAACCTGTTTTTAAGCATCACAAACCCGTCCCAATATGGTCAGGTCAGGTAACCCGATAAACCCGAATAATTGCCATCCCTAATTGTAACCTCAGAGAGGATCCCGTGCTATCTTCCTCCATACCCTATTATATATGTTATCTATATAACATGGCACAGTGGTATTGTGCTGACTAGACAAAATGGAACACTGACTAGACAAAAACATGCATGCTGACGAGACAAAACATTCAAACTGACAATGGCAAGGTGGTATTGTGCTCACTAGACAAAATGGAATGCTAAGTAGACAAAAACACGCATGCTAATTAGACAACATTCAAACTGACAAACACTAACAACGAAACATAGAGAGAATCAGTAATACAAATTTTTAAAAAAACCCAACTCATCTCAAAAAAAAAATAACATGTCCACGCCCCAACCCCAAATTAAGAAATTGTGATCCCCTCCCTTCATGCACCCCTCTCGTGTCGATAAGATCCCCCCCCCCCCCCCCCCCCCCCCAAAAAAAAAAAAAAAACAAAACAAAAAAACAAAACACAAAACAAAACCCTATTCACACCTGAGTACCGACAGGCACGGCATGCACTATAACTAAGATCATGTGTTGTCGTTGAAGGCGGCTCGAAGTCGGCTAGGGGTGTATGGCCGCTGAAGGCGGTTTGGTGTGTTGCCGCCGAATACAACGGTGTGGTGGGGGTGGTGATGCCCGGTGGGTGTCTTACCGCCGAAGGCGGCCCGATGCTGTGCCGTCAGATGTGTTGCCGCCGAAGGCAGCCCGCTGCAGTGCCGACAGGCACGGGCATGCACTAGTATAAATAAGAGCAGGGCGGTCACACGACGTACGGGTTCTGCCTATCTGTATTTTTCACGGAGCAACACCGTCTGACTTCATCTCGCGCTCCACCGGCACCAACGGCACGTGGTTGTTTCCGTCCTGAATGACAGAGATGCAAAGGCCAACGTCGAGCTCTGCCACCCCCAACTCCCACGCCGCTACCAAACATATCTACTCTGTATTGTTCCATTTCTAAATTGAAAGTTGATTTTTTTTTTGGTTCATGGAAGGGGGGATTCACAATAGGAACTCCAGGAGGCACCATATGCCGGCGCAACAAAGTAACCGGGATCCCAACGGGAGCCACAAGCATCACCACTCTGGTGGAATTGTCGCCGCCACACCGGCGAACCCAACAACCACTACTAACCTCGCCACCACTGGCGGAATACAACACCACACCGAACGGATTACAATTCACGGCAGGAAAATGAAAAAGGAAAAAGAAAAAAAAAACTAAAAAGAAACACCACCCAAAAAGGATCCAAAACAACAAAACAGGAGCACGCCAACTTCGGGGAAGACCTCCACCAGTTGACCGGCTGTAAAAAAGGGTTAGGAATGTCGGCGAACCCTCGAGCCGCCATCAATCGCCTCCCCCATCTCGCACCTCCGGAATCCGCTCCGTTGTGCAGCGTCTGGGCATAACAAGACCATCGTCGGAACAACCACCTCTGGAGGGCCACGGTCCAGATCAGCCAAGCTCAGTGCAAAATGGCAAGAGACAGCGACCCGGACACCGAACCTCGACCAGCGAAACAAGCGGAGGTGTCCTGCCGCCCCCGGAGCTCTGAGCACAAAAACACCGCCTCTAGGGAAGCCTCTATCTACAAGGGGAGGGAAGGGGCCAGATCAAACCCCTAGGCATCATCGACCGACGGCCTGGCCTCCCCGGAGCCACCGGCGGTGTCCAATGAGACCAGGAGGGCTCACCGAAACCCTAAACCTAAGGGAAAAAGAGGGGGTGAAAAAAGGCGCTTCGAGCCTAGCTAACTTCAGCTCTTGGTACAAAAAAAGTTGAGTTATTAATCTATGTCTATGGTAATTGTAATTGTAATGTGGAGGGAATGGTCGAATTGTCTTCATGATTGGCTTGATGTGCTTGTCGCACCATCCCGGACACCCACTGCCTCTTATAGATCCGATAGAGGGAATTGATCGAGGTTCAACCTTCAATGACACACATTCAAAGGAATAGGGGAAGACAGTGGAGGCATGGGAAAAACAAGAAGAAATAGGCGACAATGGAACTATATACCTCTGTGTTGTGGAAGAAGAGCCTTTAGTCGTAGGCGGCCATGTGTGTGTTCTTTCCCTCGTACCCAATTCGTGACAGGATCTCGATGAGCACCGCCAACACGAAGTAGCTAGGTGTGAAGTAGTCAGGCGGCAATTGTGGGTGCAAAATCTAGCTAAACACCTGGAGGTGGGACCCGCCAGTCTTGTCTGGGGCCAACGACAACGGTGGGACCCGCCAGTCCTATTTGTGGCCCGTGGAGACAACGGTGGGATACTATTTGGGGTCTAGTAAATCCCCTTGGATATTTATCAAAATCCCATATATTTCCAAAACTCTATATATAAATAGTAGATCCTGTAAATACACCGGACTGTAATTCATTATTTCCATTTTCTACTTTCTGTTTTTCAGATCTTCTCGAGCCTTCTGGCAATCAGCCTCTAGTTAAGCCTATTCCACCCTTTGTCTACTTGTATAAGTGCTCCTCGGTCTGTCGAGATTAACTCTACTTTTTCAGTGTTAGTGGATTCAAAGGTTGCATCTTACCGCACGGAGACGTAGGTAACGGCCGAACTTCGTCACCACATCCTGTGCCAACCTCCTCTCTCTTTTCTCTATCTCTTTCCCTACCCAACAACGTCTACTCGAGAGCACTCTTCAGTGCACCATACCTAAAAGACAACCCTCAATTGACTGTTGGAGGAAGATCATACGGCGACCGTAATTTCCCACCATAGCAACCAGGCCAGAAACAGAGCACACCCGAATCCCCGGCTGGTCCAACCTTATCTCATTGTATGCTAAATCGATGAATTAATGGATTAACAAACAAAGAGGAGGAGGATAATGGACCTCCCTATGCAGCTGAGCCAGGGCCTGCCTTTCTAGAGCTCGAGGCCACCGGTGATGATGTCGGGGACCAGGACGACCAGCGGATGGCGGGCCTGGAGTCACGTACTACCTCGTGAGCTTCGCCTCAGGTGAGGACCCACGGCACCTCTGCACGTTGATTGCGTCACCAGCAGCAATGTATTTTCTACCTCCTATTAAGTATTTGACGAGTGCCAAAATACTTTTCGAAATGAAAAAAAAAAACTACCAAACATTACCTCAAAAGCAAGTTATATACAAACTGACAGTCTTCAAATGAAACACCAAATTGGACTATTTATAATGCCCATTTTAGCCCTCCCATGTTATAGTCATATTAATTATCATTCTATAGAGGCAAATTAACAATGTATAGTCACATTTCAGAACTTAGAATCGATTGTGACTCTAAAGTGTCTAAATATGATTATGTAAGTTGGAACTATGATCGACTCTATGGCCCTGACATATGTTTGGTCATTTAATAAGGGGTATGTGATCATTTTCTATGTCTGGTCATTTCGAAATATTTATAAAAATACCATTAAAAGCAATATTGACATTGCTTATTCCTATTTGGTAGTTAGTTTAGAAAGAGGTTAGACGCCCTATTTATTTAGGTTTTTTGGTCTGATATGATATAATGCTCTTTCTAAATATTAGAATTTGACAATCGAAGAACCCTTCATAACCCATAGAGTACACAAACCCCAAGGAAAAATTCTTCATTTAGGAAATGCCACCCCAACTTGGATAACATGGCTAAGGTCATCCTCTCAGATTTCTAAATCCCGCCACCTTGTTCAAGACATAACCATAACCATCAAGCCATGTCCCATCTACTTGAGGTTGTCTTTATGAATTCTTCTTCATCATGATCAGAACACATGGTTTATAAGATGACCCAACACTGCCTATAAATTTAGTTCGCTTGGGCTAAGCCGGTGCATAATTTAATCTTTGGATAAATTACACATAGACCCCTGTAGTTTGACCGATTATCACTTACACCCCCTCATGTTTAAAACCCTACAAATGTCCCCCTATAATTTGAAAAACCAAACACATAGGCCCCCCTCTGTTTTTCAAACTATAGAGGAGCATTTGTAGGGTTTTATACATGAGGGCATGTAAGTGATAATCAGTTAAACAACAGGGGGTTTAGGTTTAGTTGTAATTCAGCCTCTCTCTCTCTCTCTCTCTCTCTCTCTCTCTCTCTCTCTCTCTCTCTCTCGCAGGCCCGGAGCGAGGAGCCGGAGCAGGTGATTTCGAGAGCTGAGACCGAGCCTAGAGCTGCAATCGTTTCTCTTTTTTTTCATCTTCATACCGATGGGTTCTGGTTCTTTCACAAAGGATGACGTGGCATAAATCACAACATCCGGCTGCTGCTGTGATTGTGAAATGTTATAATTTTTTTTTTCCCTCACAGCTAGCAAACAGCTAGGGCAAATATTGCTCCAAAAATAAAAAGAAAAATTACAATTATAGGTATTAGGAAACAAAAACAATTATCTAAACGGAATTTCAAAAAAAATATATATATATATCCTCGCCGTCTCTTGGGAGTGGCAACGCCTATCGACTTAATCATGCAGCGACCCGTCAGTAAGGTCGCCATCGGAGTGGTGGAGGAGGTGGTTGTCGTTGAAGCGTTGGGTGGCCCCTTCGAGAGTGAGCAAGGGGAGGTGGCGACGGTCGAAGCTGATGAGGAGGTGGTTGTGGTCGATGTCCTCCTCTCCTTTCTTTGGTGATGATTTGTTGTAGAAGCTCTCGATAACCCCTTCGAGGGAGGTGGCGGCGGTCGGAGGGACCAACGTCGTCGGAGTGGTGGCGGAGGTGTTTCCGGTCGAAATTCTCTTCTCCTTCCATTGGTGAGGATTTGTCGCGGAGGAGTCGTCCGAAGGAAAGGAAGGGGAGGTGGCTGCGGTCGGAGGGGCCAACGTCGTCGGAGTGGTGGCGGAGGTGGTTCCGGTCGAAATTCTCTTCTCCTTCCATTGGTGAGGATTTGTTGCGGAGGAGTCGTCCGAAGGAAAGGAAGGGGAGGTGGCTGCGGTCGGAGCGGCCAACGTGTTCGGACTGGTGGCGGAGGTGGTTCCGGTCGAAATTCTCTTCTCCTTCCATTGGTGAGGATTTGTCGCGGAGGAGTTGTCCGAAGGAAAGGAAGGGGAGGTGGCTGCGGTCGGAGGGGCCAACGTCGTCGGAGTGGTGGCGGAGGTGGTTCCGGTCGAAATTCTTCTCTCCTTCCATTGGTGAGGTTTTGTCGCAGAAGCGTTGGAGGGCTTGTCCGAAGGAAAGGGAGGGGAGGTGGCTGCGGTCGGAGGGGCCAACGTCGTCGGAGTAGTGGCGGAGGTGGTTCCGGTCGAAATTCTCCTCTCCTTCCATTGGTGAGGATTTGACGCAGAAGCGTTGGAGGGCTTGTCCGAAGGAAAGGGAGGGGAGGTGACTGCGGTCAGAGGGGCCAACGTCGTCGGAGTAGTGGCGGAGGTGGTTCCGATCGAAATTCTCCTCTCCTTCCATTGGTGAGGATTTGTCGCAGAAGCGTTGGAGGACTTGTCCGAAGGAAAGGGAGGGGAGGTGGCTGCGGTCGGAGGGGCCAACGTCGTCGGAGTGATGGTGGAGGTTGTTCATGTGTTGGTGGAACTCTCCGAGAGTAAGGGAGGGCAAGTGCGAGGGGAGGTGGTGGCGGTCGGAGGGGCCAATGTCGTTGGAGTAGTGGAGGAGGTGGTTCTGGTTGATAATCTCATCTCCTTCTATTTGTAAGCGTTGGAAGAGCTCTTGGAGGGTAAGGGAGGGGCGGCCATCTCCTTCTATTTGTAAGCGTTGGAAGAGCTCTTGGAGGGTAGGGAGCCACAGGGTTCTTCCATTGATGAGGAGGACATGAGTAAGACGGGCGAAGACTAATGCGACGCTCCCCGCCCTCTATATATGGTGGCTGCTGCTTGGTGAACCGGAAAAGAAATCAGGATCGAAACCGCCGCTCGGGAATCCCCGTAATTAACGGTCTTGATTGACTTGGAAACAGAAACCCCAACAAAAAAATCTGCCGATCTATCCCCTCGTAACCACCCAGATAAAAATATGCGCTATCTGGCAAATCATGATTGGGCCGTGCAGCAAAGCAATCGGATAGCAAAAATGTTCTCCAAGTCAAACCTCTACCCCCCTCTTTCTCTCTCTCTCTCTCTCTCTCTCTCTCTCTCTCTCTCTCTCAACCAGATACTCCCAAACCCAAACCGTTATGAAAGTGTCTGCCACGTGGGCGATTACGTCAGTGGATTTCACATGCTTCATGCACGTGAGTACAGCGTTTGCACCGTTAATCACAGCTCAACTTGACGGCTAGGATTTCCCTAACTTATCATGCAAAATAACGGCATAAAGTATTGGATTGTGAATATGGCCCTCAATTCATCCCTATCAAACAACTTCATACATAACTGAAGACTCTCTCTCTCTCTCTCTCTCTCTCTCTCTCTCTCTCTCTCTCTCTCCTCTCTCTCTCTCTCTCTCTCTCTCTCTCTCTCTCTAAGAAGAAGATATCATGACCCCTTTCAATGTAGCAAGTAATAGCAATAGAATGCATTGAGTGTAGTCCAACAAGGAGCCTCTAACACCCATGACAGTTGCATTTTGCTATCAAACATCACATTGTCTCAGCTCAACCTCCTTTTGGCCTGCCATGCTATCGTTGCCTCCACCATCCGTTCGATCCAAGCCTATCGCGTCGATGGGATGAACCTTCGAGCCCGTGGCCACCCTGAGCCTGCTCGCGATCATGATGATGAGTTCCGGCCTTCCATGCTCATCTACGATCTCCTTCGTGTCCTTATATATATATATATATATATATATATATATATATATATATATATATATATATATATATATATATATATATATATATATATATATATATATATATATATTATATATATATATATATATATATATATATATATATATATATATATATATATATATATATATATATATATATATATATAATGAGAGAGAAATAAAGAGAGAGAGAGAGAGAGAGGATACGGGGTATAGGCTGCCAACCTATTTCGATGAAATGGGTAGCCGCCCATTTGATGCCCCTAGGAGTTTTAGAATTTCCTGATTTTTTATGAGCATAAGGATCTTTTCTTAGATAGAACACCCACAAAAATTCTGCACATTCTAAAACTTTAAGGGGCATCAATATTAAATTTCAGATCAACGGTTATAACGGACGTTCGACAAAGCTTCTAACATTTGATGCCCTTAGGAGTTTTTGAATGTGCTGATTTTTGTGAGTGTTCTATCTAAGATAAGGTGCTTATGCTCACAAAAAATCAGCACATTCTAAAACTTCTAAGGCCTTCAAATGGGTGGCTGCCCATTTTGCCGAAATAGGCTGGCAGCTCATTTCCCGGTTTATATATATATATATATATATATATATATATATATATATATATATATATATATATATATATATATATAATATATATATATATATATATGAGCAATGCTATTCAGCCCGGAGGTTTTCTCGATTCCACTCAGCCTGATTGACGTGACATTGTGCAACTGGTGGTGTAAAATACTAAAATGTCGCTAGTGGGGTTTCAGCCTCCAGTTGCACGCTGCCATGTCAATCGGGCTGACGAAGTCGAAAAACCTTCGAGATGAATTGCATTTCTCATATATATATATGAGAGCGTGACTTTGTATACCCATGCATTGAAGGCTTCAATGTATGCTCCTCTATTAACATATATAGAGATTTTTAAATTTACTAATTTTTTATGGAGATATCTATGTTGAGATGATCATCCTCACAAAAAATCACTAAGCTCTGAAAACCTATAAGCATTTCAAATAAGCTCATCAAATTAACTGTTGAAATGGATAGATGATACAACTTCTATCATTTTGATACACCTAGAGATTTTAGAATTTGCTAATTTTTGGTAAGAGTGATCATCTTGCTATAGATAGCATATCCACCAAAAATCAACAAATTCTAAAACATCTAGGTACATCAAAATGTTAGAAGATTTATCAGCCATCCATTTCAACCGTTAATTTGATATTCTTATTTGAAATGCTTAGAGGTTTCAGAACTTACTGATTTTTAGTGAAGATGATCATCTCAACATAGATAGGATCTCCACAAAAAAATTAGCAAATTTGAAAAGCTCTATGTATGTTAATAGAGGAGCATACATTGAAACCTTCAATGTATAGGCATACAAAGTCACGCTAATATATATATATATATATATATATATATATATATATATATATATATATATATATATATATATATATATATATATATATATATATATATATATATATATATATATATATATATATATATATATATATATATATATATATATATATATATATAATAAGGACGACGGTTGTGGGGGGGGACAAATGAACTGAGACAAAGCAACGGCTCAGATTTATGCAGAGGAGGGGGATAAACAGGGAGAATAAATCATAGTCGTCCATTTCCTAGCCCTGACCAAGAATCCCACTCAGCCTTAAATCCCATCCCAAACCCTTCCAAGCCCGTCCCGATCCAAATCCCATCCGATCTGAGCCATCTAATTTTCAAGTCCCTCCAACCAACATATCCCACTCACACTACCTTCTTAAATCCACCTCTTAAATCCCGTCAACATTGGAACCGATACTCTCTCAGCCCACCCTCCCTCCCCCTCTCTCTCTCTCTCTCTCTCTTTCTCTCTCTCTCTCTGAAGACCAAACCCCCGCCCTCCTTTGGAACCCACGCCATCAGCCCCACCCACCCATTCTCTCCCCCCCCCTCCCCTCTCTCTCTCTCTCTCTGAAGACCAAACCCCCGCCCTCCTTTGGAACCCACAGCCATCAGCCCCACCCACCCATTCTCTTCCCCCCCTCCCCTCTCTCTCTCTCTCTCTCTCTCTCTCTCTCTCTCTCACGGGAGACCAAACGCCCGCCCCCACTACCCTCGCTCTCTCTCAAGCCCGTAAGCCCCACCCCCCGCCCCCGCCCCGCCCGCCCCGCCCCCAACCCCGCCACCGCCACCGCCACCCGCCACCGCGATGAAGTCTGCCGATTCTCCCCAGATCTGAAGCCCGCCTCCCCCCTCCCTCGCGATGAAGGCCCTGCTGACCCCCCTCCCTCGCGATGAAGCCCCTGCTGGCCCCCCCTCCCGCACCCACAGGTTCATCTCTGTTTTTTTTTCCCATTTTCATAATTTTCCTTTATTTTTTCCCATATTTTCTCTATTTTTTTCTCAGTTCCAGCATTTTTTTTACCTGTTGTATCTCTCTCTCTCTCTCTCGGTTCCTCCCCCCCTCTCTCTCTCTCTTAACCCTCCCAGGTTCTTCTATGTTATTTTTCATTTTTAATACTGATTTTTCTTTTTCAGTTGTCTCTTTCTCTTTCTCTCTCTCTCTTAGGTTTTAGTACTGATTTCTCTTTTCAGTTTTAATTCTGATTTCTGATCAGTTTCATCTCTGTTTTTTTTCCCATTTTCATAAATTCCCTTTATTTTTTCCCATATTTTCTCTATTTTTTTTCAGTTCCAGAATTTTTTTTTACCTGTTGTATCTCTCTCTCTCTCTCTCTCAAACCCCCCACGGTACTTTCTCTTTTTTTTTTTTCAGTTTTAGCAAGTTCTCTTTTTTTTTGTTAATTTTCTGATTTTTTTTTTCAGTTGTCTCTCCCTCTCTCTCACAACTGAACCCCCCCCCCCCCCCTCTCTCTCCTCAACTGAAACCCCAAGTTTTACTGATTTTTCTTTTTCAGTTTCAGTTTCAGTATTTTTTCCCAGATTTTCTCATTTTCTTTTTTTCGGTTTCAGCATTTTTTTTTTCGGTTGTATCTCTCTCTCTCTCTCTCTCTCTCTCTCTCTCTCTCTTTCTCCCTCTCTCTCTCCCTCTCTCTCTCTCTCTCTCAAACCCCCAATGTACTTCTCTGTTTTTTTTTTTCCCGTTTTAGCAAGTTCATTTCTTTATGGTTTCAAGGTTTACTGATTTTTCTTTATCTGTTTCAGATTCAGTATTTTTTCCCAGATTTTCTAAATTTCTTTTTTTCACTTTCACCATTGTTTTTTTTTTCCCGGTTGTATCTCTCTCTCTCTCTCTTTCTCCCTCTCTCTCTCTCTCTCTCTCTCTCTCTCTCTCTCTCTCCCTCTCTCTCTCTCTCTCTCTCAAACCCCCAAGATACTTCTCTGTTTTTTTTTTCGTTTTAGCAAGTTCCTTTTTTTATGGTTTATTTTTATGATTTTTTTTCAGCTCTCTCTCTCTCTCTCTCAACTGAACCCCCCCTCTCTCTCTCAACTAAAACCCCAAGGTTTTCCTCTGATTTTTTTTCGCAAGTTCAGCAGTTTCTTTTCTGTTTCTTTTTTCCAGTTTCACAATTTCTCTACTTTTTTCCCAGATTTTCTCTATTTCTGTTTTCAGTTTCAGCATTGTCCTTTTTCAGCTGTTACAGTTTGGGAAATACTATCAGTGAGTTTTAGAGAACAATGCTATCAGATTTCCAGCATTAATAATGTATTTTCTGCATTGTTACTCATTTTTAGTACTGATTCTAGATAACAATCAGTTTTAGTACTGACTTTTCTTTTTCAGTTGTCTCTTTCTCTTTCTCTTTCTCTATCTCTCTCAATCAGTTTCTCTTTTTCAGTTCTATTTTCAGCTTTTAGTACTGATTTTCCTTCTCTGTTTTTATTTGCCAGTTTTACAATTTCCCTTTAGTACTATCAATGATTTTGCTGAAACTGAAAAAAAAAAATGCTGAAACTGAATAAAAATTTGGGTTAATCCGGGAAACCATAAATTAAATCAAGTCTGATCAACATGATTTTCAGCATTGCTATCACTGATCTTCTCGGCTGGGTACGGTCCCACTGAAGAATCCCACGAACCATACGCTAGAAAAAACATTGGGTTAATTCGGGAAAATTAGTGATTTTACAGTGATTGGGTTAAGTCGGGAAAATTGAAAAAGCTGAAACTGGGAAAATTGATTGGATTAACCCAATTTTCCCATTTTCAGAAAAAAATTAGGTTACTCCGGGAAACTGAAAAAGCTGATAGTACTAAAGGGAAACTAGAAAAAATTCAGTGATTTTACAGTTTTAGCATTTTCTTCTCTATGTTTCCCAGTTTTACAATTTCCCTTTAGTACTATCAGCTTTTTCAGTTTCAGCATTGTTTCTTTCCAATTGTCTCTCTCTCCCTCTCTCTCTCTCTCTCTCAACCCCCCAAGGTTTCTTCTATGTTTTTTTCAGCAGTTCTTTCAGGCCAACCCGAATATCTTACTGATTTTTTTTTTTCAGTAGCAGCTCCCACCACTGAAACCACACTGGATATCCCCGATCGCCAATACTTTCCAACACCGATCGCACCAGGTTCTCTTTCACTGTCTTCTCAAAAATATCTATATAAATCATTTTTTCACTTTGTTAGTATTTTAGTGTGCCGATATAAGTCATGTGATATCACTTTGTTAGTACTATCAATGATTTTTCAGTTTCAGCATTATTTTCTCTGTTTCTTCTCTATTTTTCCCAGTTTTACAATTTTCCTTAAGTACTATCAGCTTTTTCATTTTCAGCATTGCTATTACTGATTTTGCTTTTAGTACTAAAGGGAAACTAGAAAAAAACATTGGGTTAATTCGGGAAAATTAGTGATTTTACAGTGATTGGGTTAAGTCGGGAAAATTGAAAAAGCTGAAACTGAGAAAATTGATTGGATTAACCCAATTTTCCCAATTTCAGAAAAAAATTGGGTTACTCCGGGAAACTGAAAAAACTGATAATACTAAAGGGAAACTAGAAAAAATTCAATGATTTTACAGTTTTAGCATTTTCTTCTCTATGTTTCCCAGTTTTACAATTTCCCTTTAGTACTATCAGCTTTTTCAGTTTCAGACACTGGATATCCCCGATCGCCAATACTTTCCAACACCGATCGCACCAGGTTCTCTTTCACTGTCTTCTCAAAAATATCTATAACAATCATTTTTTCACTTTGTTAGTATTTTAGTGTGCCGATATAAGTCATGTGATATCATTTTTTTTTCTTATACAATAAAATCTTTTAACTGTTTTCGGTTGGTACTTGCTGAAATTCAATATGGTGAATGTATGATGTGGTCTCTATTTTTTTGTTGCACCTTCTTTTATACCTGGTGAGAGTAACATTCTTCTATTAACCCGACCATGTATTATGTGGTCTCTATCTTAATTAGGAGGAAAGTAGGAAAATTTTAATCTTTATGGTCTTTTGGTATTCAGTGGGTCGTTGGATTGTTGAGTGGTCTCTATCTTACATGCTCTGAGGATTGTCTCTTTCTCTTTCTCTCTCTCAATCAGTTTCTTTTTTTCAGTTCTATTTTCAGCTTTTAGTACTGATTTTTCTTCTCTGTTTTTATTTCCCAGTTTTACAATTTCCCTTTAGTACTATCAATGATTTTGCTGAAACTGAAAAAAAAAATATGCTGAAACTGAAAAAAAATTTGGGTTAATCCGGGAAACCATAAATTAAATCAAGTCTGATCAACATGATTTTTCAGTTTCAGCATTATTTTCTCTGTTTCTTCTCTATTTTTCCCAGTTTTACAATTTCCCTTAAGTACTATCAACTTTTTCTCTGATTGGGTTAAGTCGGGAAAATTGAAAAATCTGAAACTGGGAAAATTGATTGGATTAACCCAATTTTCCCAGTTTCAGAAAAAAATTGGGTTACTCCGGGAAACTGAAAAAGCTGATAGTACTAAAGGGAAACTAGAAAAAATTCAGTGATTTTACAGTTTTAGCATTTTCTTCTCTATGTTTCCCAGTTTTACAATTTCCCTTTAGTACTATCAGCTTTTTCAGTTTCATCATTGTTTCTTTCCGATTGTCTCTCTCTCTCCCTCTCTCTCTCTCTCAACCCCCCAAGGTTTCTTCTATGTTTTTTTCAGCAGTTCTTTCAGACCAACCCGAATATCTTCTTGATTTTTTTTTTTTCAGTAGCAGCTCCCACCACTGAAACCACACTGGATATCCCCGATCGCCAATACTTTCCAACACCGATCGCACCAGGTTCGCTTTCACTGTCTTCTCAAAAATATCTATATAAATCATTTTTTCACTTTGTTAGTATTTTAGTGTGCCGATATAAGTCACACTAGAATTTTTAAGAATCAGATTTCGAATGCATTTTTAATCTTATTCTTAAAAATCATATTTCAAAATGCCAAGATTTCAGAATTCACCATCAGCCCCGATCTTAATTGTCGAGCGCCGCCGGTTTTGCCCGCTTGCTATTCGACCTCGATTTGCTCCCTCATGGCCCCAATCAGTGCCGCCCGACCTTCGCAACGTCGTCCCGCCTCGGTCAATCTTTATCTTATTTGAAATCGGATTTCAAAATCTGATGACCATGTTGGTCAGGTTGGTCAGATATTGGATCCCATGTTGAGTCTGATCATCAGCATATTCATACATTTTCGGATTTTTGTCCGATTTTGCAAACTGAATTTTGAATCGGATTTTTAAATTGACAAAAATCAGGTTTTTTCATCGAGTCTGATCATTAGTATATACACACTTTTACAAAAAAATTCTCTCAACAGTCTTTATCTTATTTGAAATTGGATTTCAAAATCTGATTCCCATGTCGGTCGGGTTGGTCGGATATTGGATCCCATGTTGAGTCTAATCTTCAGCATATGCACACTTCTTCGGATTTTTGTCCGATTTTGCAAACTGAATTTTGAATCGGATTTTTAAATTGACAAAAATCATATTTTTTTCATCGAATCTGATCATCAGTATATACACACTTCTTCGGATTTTTTTACCTCAACAGTCTTTATCTTATTTCAAATCGAATTTCAAAATCTGATGCCCATGTTGATCGGGTTGGTCGGGTATCGGATTTTTTTTTCTCTCAACAATCTTTATCTTATTTCAAATCGGATTTCAAAATCTGATGCCCATGTTGGTCAGGTATTGGATCAAATTTAAAAATATAAATTTGTTTAAAAATTTGGATTTTTGTTCTCTTGACAGTCTTTTTCTCGGATTTCAAAATCTGATGCCCATGTTGGTCGAATTGGTCGGGTATTGGATCAGATTTAAAAATGCCCAGGTTGTTCGTGTTGGTCGGGTATTGGATCAAATTTTTGCAAACTTCTGATACCCATACTGCCTGTACTGATTTTTACGTTTCTACAGGAAACGATGGAGATCGACATGGAAGAGGTATTGTATGTGTTTTTATCTGATCTCGAGAAGTCCAATGAAGCCCAAAATTAGAACCATTCAAGTTTTTTTATATGCAGTTTTCGGAAGTTTGGGAAGAGGTGCCATGTTAACCTCTCCAATAAGGCAAGCTGCCATGTTAAGCACCAGATTTGAATTCATTTTTAAATCTTATGCTTAAAAATCAGTTTTTTTGAAATCTAATTTAGGCATTTTGTAATATGATGCTTTAAATCTGATTTTTTAAGCACCAGAATTTTTAAGAATCAGATTTCGAATGCATTTTTAATCTTATTCTTAAAAATCATATTTCAAAATGTCAAGATTTCAAAATACAATTTGATGCCAATTCGTTTCAAGTCTGATCCTCCAATTTTTTATTCTTCACTATTTTAATTTTTTTTTGGTATTTGAAATCTTTTCATGCATATTAAGGTTAAATTGCCCATATGAATTGAATCTTTGGTTAAAATATCCAATGAGGTTGTGAGAGCTATTGAAAAGATTTGTGGACGAATATCCAAAGAACTGATCTATAATCGATTGATTAGGCTTGCTTCCTAAAATTTGAAAGCCCCACAAAATCAAGTTTAGGGTAAAAGTGCTAAAGAAAAAAAAAATCAGGTTTGAAAGCATTGTGTTTGAAGAAAATTATTGTGCACTCATGTGGTGACTTCAGTACTTGCCGGGGAAATGGATATTTCTGTTTTTATCTTTTTAACCACACAGGGGCCTCTTAGCATCATGAACACTTCAACTTCATATGATGGCAAAATGGTCTCCCTTCTCCGGCAATGATAGACCTCGACCTCGCTTCGGCAGCGACAAATCCTCTGATCGACCAAGGTGAAAACCCTAATCACTCATTTTCCCTTCAATAAAAATTCTTCCATGAGCCTCACAGAACAGTGGAGAGAGAAAGAGAGAGACTCTTTTTTCTTGCTGTTAGTTTTTTTTCCCGTCTAAATGCTGATGTATATGGTCTGAAGGTGTAAATTTTGTTAAGTGGGATAATGGACTTTGGGCTTCCGATCCAAATCCCGTCGCTACTCTTTTTTTCAGTCGGGCCGGCGGTGGGGAATCGGGGCATGAGTTGCACATCCTGGTGATGGACAACAGCTCCGGCGACCTTTGGGTGCTTAGCTGGCAATTCACATGACGGTGAGTGATTGCTCTCTTTGCTACTCATTGTTTTGTTGAGTCGGGCTAATTGCTCTCTTCCCTACTTATTGTTTTTGTTGAGTCTGGGCTAACCTGGATTTCATTTTATATGAGCAGTTGCACTTTTCCAAAATATTTATGAGGTGGTTTGAAAATTTTATGAATAGTTTAGGGTATGTTATTGCATCTAGATTTCGTTCCGTACTCTTTTAAAGATGCTATGAATTATATATTTCATTCTCTCTCTCTCTCTCTCTCTCTCTCTCTCTCTCTCTCTCTCTCTCTCTCTCTCTCTCTCTCTCTCCTTTAGAATTCTTAGTTTCAATCCCATGAACCTTTAAATTTGGTCATTAAGTAAGCATTGCAAGTACTGAGTAACATAATTATGTGAGGCCATAAACTAATTGGAAGTATGGAAATTCCATAATTGATTGGTTCCACTCACAATCCACAGCCTTTATTGGGTTTAAAGATTCAAATTGAATGGTTCCATTAACTATTAGAGTCAAGTATATTTGTTTGACCATATTGATCTTGCCACTCCAAACATTCGGGTTAGGTTTAACGTTCGATGGGTTAGTGAGCTCGGGTTGAAAGTCTAATGGGATTTTACTCTTAGATCTGTCTGCTACCGATTCATCGCTGGAGACCGTCGATTCAATGGCTGAGCAGGACTAGCCAGCCCAAGGCACGCCACAACAAAACTGCACGCTTGCGCTCCCTCCTCGAGGTCTGGAATCTTTGCATGTTTTCCATGTGTGATGTTTTATTTGGGTTTAAAAATTTTAGTATTTTTTTCATGGTTCCAATTTGAAAATATTAATTAGATTATAATTTTTTTGGGTACATCTGCAGAGGCAGAGCAATTGGTGAATGGTGAAGCTACTTGGGCCACTTTCATGTTTTCGTTGAAAATATTGAAAAATTCTTCTATATATGGATATGTACTATTTGGCTCCAAATTTGACTGTATAGGAAATAATCATAGAATGGAACATGTAATTTCATTTTGTGCTTTAAAATACTCTACAAAATATATAAAACCAGTCCCTTAGCAGAATTTTTGATAAGGTATCTTAAATGTATTCTTGGTATCATAATTTAAAAGACAAATAAAATAACAATAATGAACCCCCAAATAGACATTTCAGTCACTTGAGGTCATTACTATACTAGAAATAAATTTGATCACCAATCTAATTGAATGATTTTAATACAATATGATACAAATAATCGGTACAAACGCATGATGAATCATAGTTAGTCCAAATTGGCATGCAAAGGGTTGTCTACTCACATTATTGGCTTGCTTTGCACCTTAATGCAGCTATTCCTTTGCATGTCGGTTTGGGCTTACGTTCGATGCACCGATCGGGCAATCCCAATGCAGCAAAGAGTTATCGGTAGTGCACCCAGAAAGAGAGAGAGAGAGAGAGAGAGAGAGAGAGAGAGAGAGAGAGAGAGAGAGGGGGGGGGGGGTGGAAGACAACCTGTGAGGGATTATTCTTCATTGCGAGGGAGTGAAAGACCATTTTCTCGGCCGGCTACCACCCGATCTGAGATCTGAGCCGGTGACCACCGCAGTCCCAACCAGATTCCTGGCCCGACGACCACCCTCCTTCAGATTGACCTCTAGATCTGAGCTCCGGCGACCACCACGCGGCCCTCCCGGTCCAGCGACCATCTGATCTAAGCTGCTGCCTCCAGATCTGCGGCCCTCCCGACAAGATCTATGGCTGAAATCGCCTGTGCACGTCTCCCCTGCATCGAATCTGCTGGTCACCCCTGTGATCTGATTTGCATCGAAGTCACAGGGGTTTGGGGGATGGGGCGCGATCAGCGGGAGGAGGAATGGGGCACGGATGAGGGAAAATTGGGGGGGGGGGGGGGGGCGGGGTGGGTCTGACGTGTAGAGGGGAGAGGGCGCGCTCGATCAGCGGCAGAGAGAGGCCGGGGACTGGTTTTCGCTGGATCGTGTGGTTAAGAGTGGGTTAGAGAGCAACGATAACAACCGTTGTTTATACCCCCCACAATAATAGAGGAGCATACCAAGAGGACATGTTGTCCCTCCTCCTCCAACAAACTTCATATTCTTTCACCTTCTAAATATTGGCACTTCCATTGAAATATTTCTAGCTTTTTCAAAATATTATTGTCAATCCCGAAATATTGTCACCTTCGTCGAAATATTGACTGCCTTCGAATTATTGTCACCTCCCTCAAAATATTATCTAAGCCCTTAAAATATTTTTCATCTCTCTCTAAATATTTTTCGTGCCCTCGGGCACGGGGTTTTCACTAGTATATATATATATATATATATATATATATAGAGAGAGAGAGAGAGAGAGAGAGAGGAATGTTATAGTGAGCTGTGAGCTACGGAAGGAGAAAATGAGCTACGATCATTTTGAACCCTAGAAGTTTTATAATTTCGTAAAAAATGATGGGTGTGTTGTCTATGGTAACATGATCATCCTCACCAATTTTCAAGGAATTCCAAAACTTCAAAGGTCATCAAATGGTAGAAGCAAAATTAACGGTTACTACGGACGGTGTATAAAGCTTCTACCGCTTGAGGGTCCTAAAAGTTTTGGATTTTCTTGAAAATTGGTGAGGATGATCATGTTACCCTAGACAACACACCCACCAATTTTCAGGAAATTCCAAACCTTCTAGGGTGGTCAAAATGATCGTAGCTCATTTTCTCCTTTCGTAGCTCATAGCTCACTGTAACATTCCTATATATATATATATATATATATATATATATATATATATATATATATATATATATATATATATATATATATATATATATATATATATATATATATATATATATATATATATATATATATATATATATATATATATATATATATATATATATATATATATCTATATATATATATATATATATATATATATCTATATATATATATATATATATATATATTGGTATTTCAGGCAGTGGTCATTACATTAAAACCTGAAAGTCCTCACACACAAGGGCTGACAAAGCAGATGAAAAGTCCGTCTCACAATACCCCTCGAACCCGTCACAATGGGCTCCTAGTGCCAACCAATGGGTAGCACGATTCCTGGCCTGTACGATGGACCCACTGCAAGGAGGCCCTCGTGAGCTAATCTCATTCCTGCATACTAGAAATCAGTAGTGTGCTCAGACTCTAAGTTCAATGTACCCTTGCCCAAGACCAAAGCATCGCGGGCTTGGGTAGCATCAGTAAAGATCACCACCTTACTATATTGCCGCCTTACTAGCTCCCCCAAAACCCCTTTTAACGTCTAAATCTCGGCATGGAGGGGAGACTCAACCCGACACTGGCCGAAAGGCAACAGCTACACAAATAGCACCTCGAGTATCAACTAGTACCCAGGTTCCACTTGCCACCTCATCCCCAGTACTAAAAGCACCATCAACCAAGACAAAAAAAAATCAGCCCCTCAACCTCCATCGTTGACCGACAAGGCAGCCCAAGCAACCAAGATAAACATCTGGGCGAGAGAAACGTTGTGCATCGAGCCTTCCACCATAGCCACAAAAACACCACCACAACCTCACCAGGGACTGGGCCGCCCCTCGCCCGCTCCTCCCTCGACTCTGGATTCAACAAATCCACCTGAAAGACAACAAGACCCATGCAATGCCGAACTTGATACCAAAATTTCTTTAGCATGAAGACAGCACCAAAAGACATGGTCAGTGTCCTCTTGCTGTGTCACGCCCCGTACTTTAAGTAGTTCCAAAATGAAATAGAACAATTCAGAATAGGGGACACGAAGGGTGATAATTTTTTTGAATTATACTGAGTAAATTCCACAAAGATAAAAGAGATAACAATGACAATATGAACTTAATCAAATACCTCAAAACTTAGAGTCCAAAACCAATTGCTATCCAACAAAAATAATACAGGTCTCAATAAAAATATTCCAAGTATGATCCACTACTAACAGAAGAAAGAAAATAAGGGGAATTGTCAATTGTCCTTGAATGCTTATTGATGCTCCAGTGCACTCACACTGATGCACCAACACCGACTGCTACCGAAATAAAGATCTATTGTTGCTACTGACCTACACCCAAATATGGGTGTCAATTGCAGTATAACCCACGGTTAATTAATAAGAGATATTATGTACTCATAAGTTTCAAAGATAAATTGATAACTTACATAACGACTAACCGACTTCTAAGCCCAACATTCCTCACATCTCACCAAAATCTGTAAAATTACAAGTTATTTAGAAATATAAATTATTTGGTTAATCAAGTTGATTAGTCTATTAAATGGACAACCAATTTTGTTCCTGAGGACCGCAGACCGACAATATGTTGCCAAATGGGTGATTTTCACACTGGTTCACCTAAACACCTCTTTGGTCCTACACTGGCCTAAGAAATCGATTTTCCTAGTGGGCAAAACTAAGATTTTTTTATCTTTCACGGAGGAGTATTGAGCCCAACTTGCTAACTTTTCTTCCGTCACCACTAGGTGGCTTCCAGGAAGATGGTATCCCCTATTCAGTTTAGATTAACTTATTTATATTTTTTCGATTATGCCCCTCCCGTCAAGATAAAATGGTGAGTGGAGGACACGTACCATGTCCTTTGCCAAATAACTATAGGCCGGGGTCTATCTCCTACAGTTATGTACTGGCTTTCCATTAACATTAATCATGTATCAATTAATACTCATGTCCCAATAAGGACTGGTGAGGTAACACCTGTGTCTAAAAAGTAAATACCTGACTCAGGGTTAGCAACTACTTAAAACATAATTCGATGATTTTAGAAATTCGACCGTTCAGCGATAATTTTTGCTCTAAGGTTAATCCCTCTTAAAGATCTCAAATTGCATTATTAGAACAACATCTAACCACTACAAGAAATAGGGTCTTTACCGACGGACATTATTATCACCGTCGGTAATAATACACGTTTTACCGACGGTGACAATAATATCCGTCGGTATTATAACTTCAATTTTTAAATTTTCTTTGCATATTTATACCGACGGTACACATATTTACCGTCGGTAATATCCTTTATACCGACGGCTACATATAGACCGTCGGCAAAATGTCATCGTCGTGATATTGTACCGACGGAAATTGTATTTTCGTCGGTATAATCAATGTTACCGACAGCCATAATTTGTCCGTCGGCAATATACCGACGGTAATTAAATATCCGTCGGTAAAATTGTCCCGACGAAACTCAGTGTAAAAACAGAGCCTCTGGAAAAAAAATAGAACGTTGAGTTTCGTCGTGCTTTTTACCGACGGACGTTAAATTTCCGTCGGTATAACTAAGTATACCGACGGAATTTATATGTCCGTCGGCACGATACCGACGGTAATTAAGTTTCCGTCGGTAAAATGTCCCGATGAAACTTTCCGTCATAAAAACCCTGTTATAAATTAAACAGACGAGATCCCCTTTGATCTCTTCTGTTTCGATCTCTCCCGGCCGCCCCTCTCTCTCTCTCTCTCTCTCTCTCTCTCTCTCTCTCTCAATCTCCCCCCCTCCCCGGCCACCCTCCCCCCCCTCCCCGGCCTCCCCCCCCTCCCCGGCCACCCTCCCCCCCTCCCCGGCCTCCCCCCCCTCCCCGGCCTCCCTCCCCCCCTCCGGCCGGCCGGCCACCCCTCCCCTCTCGTGCGCGCCGGCGAGCTCCGCCTCCTCCTCCTCCTGTGGACTCCGGTGAGCTCCTCTCGTGCGCGCCGGCGAGCTCCTCCTCCTCCTCCTCCCCCCGGTGAGCTCCTCCTCCTTGAATGCAAATGGCCTAGAGTTCATTCATCTTACCCATGCATTGCTAATTTTTTTTTTTCATATTTCGATCATGAATGAAGTATTTCATTTAATTAGACATGCTTTCCCATATTTCAAAATACTCCTCTTACTGATTTCAAATATCTATTTTGTTGATTTTTTTTTCATAGTTAGAGCAATTCAATAGTCTTCACTTAATGGATTTCTATCCATATCCATTTTGCTGACATTGCTGATTTTCAAGGATGGTGGATGCTGCCACAATTTCTATAATGTCATGTTAAAAAAGGTTATGGCTGGTTAAAAATCCTATATATTTTGCTTGAAAACTCGCAGAGTCGACTCTACACTCGGCCGAGTCGACTAGACTCGGCTGAGTTTCGATTCGACTCGATCCAAAACTCGAGTTTCGATCCGACTCGGCTGAGTTTCGATCCGACTCGAGTTTTGTCGGGTTTTAGCCGAGTTGTCGAGTCTACTCGACTCATTAAGGTTTCGAGTCGAGTCGAGTTTTCGTGTTTTAATTAAAACATTGAATTTTTATATCCTATCAAAACTGAATTGAATGGGGGAATGGGGGGCAAAATGTAGTTTTTAGACTAGGGTGAGCGTCGGTTTTGTCGGTCGGTTTCGGTGTCGGTTTTGTCGGTTATATTTTTTTCGGTTTACGAAAAATCAAAACCGAAACCGAAACCGAAACCAAAATGGTCGGTTTTTGTCGGTTCGGTGTGATATGAGGTATGCTAAAGCCATAAATCTACTCGAGTGACAGAGAGAACCATCAGACCCCAAGTGTTTACTTGATGAGGCTCCCTGACTTGTTGACTTACTATCGCATAACTTTGGTGCTATGCCTAGCATTCGAACTATCAGCAGTTCAAATGCTGGCCACCAACCCTAGGTTTACTATGTGACTAGTCTACTCATCATAATACACCCATCCATTAGGGATGTGGATGGTCTGTAGAAGTTTTGGTTCGGTGTTCCATACTCGGGAACCGAAACCGAAATTGTGCGGAGTCTTATAACATTGTTTGAAATTATATGTCAGGTGTTGTATAGCCAGATAGACGAAGATGTCTTCGATCGATAAGAGTTGGATGCGTAATTCGAATCGCATGAGCCAAGAGTACAGAGAAGGAGTCAGGAAATTTTTGGATTTTGTATTTGAGCGTCTTGCACCGCTTAATGGAAAAATTGTGTGTCCCTGTATAGACTGCGGAAGGGTGATTAGGAAGGTTCGAGAGGAATGTGAGGTTGATCTGGTAATGCGTGGCATTGACATTACCTATACCCGTTGGTTCTCGCACGGTGAGGACCTAGATGCAGTCCCCATGGCAGCTCACGGTGAAACTTCAAACACAGTGATCGCTGATGATAATATTAATACAGACGATAACGATGACATGCAGGGTATGATACATGATTTGCAAGGTGGAATAGGCACGGAAACACCGTCAGATGATCAACCCAATATCGAAGCGGACAAGTTCTACAGATTGCTTAAAGATGCCGAACAACCTCTATACCCGGGGTGTGAGAAGTTTTCAAAACTCTCTTTCACTGTAAAGCTTCTTCATTTGAAGTGCCTCAATGGTTGGAGTAATAAGTCATTTAATATGTTGGTAGAGTTGCTGAAAGAGGCTTTTCCTATGGGTGAGACAGTACCGAAATCATTCTACGAGGCGAAGAAGACAATTAAAGATCTCGGTCTGGGTTATGAGAAAATTGATGCATGCGTGAACGATTGTATGTTGTACCGGAAAGAGTACGAACATGCGCGGTCATGCCACATATGCGGAGCAACGAGATATAAAGAGACGGATGCCGATCTAGTACCAGTCGAAGGAAGAAAAATGTATCTGCAAAATGACTTGTTTCTAAATTGATTTTACAGGAGAAATTTAAAGCATTTTAGAATAATATCGTACTTCTTTATAATTTGATTTGATAAAATGACTTGTTTCTAAATTGATTTTACAGGAGAAATTTAAATGGAAGAACATGGAAACCGACACCCATCGGGAGGACTTGTTGAAGACGATGGGTGAGCGGTACAGGGATTACCGTCACGAGCTCTACCAACTCGACGGTTACTTGGTCGGCCAGCCGGCTGAGGAGGTACAGGCTGCGGCCGGGACGAGAGACGCGCCACCGCTACACATTCTACAGTTTTTGGTCGCTCACTGGGCCACCCCTAGCTTTCAGGTATAATTATAATTTTATTGATTCGTACTTGTTTTAATGTTATACTAAAAATTTGTATTGATGTTTCAAAATTTAATTGATTGACACAGAGGAAATCTGCTATAGGCAAGCAGAATAGAAGTGCCTCGACGACACCTGCTCCAGTGAAGGGGAGGACCTCCATGCCCCAGCTTGCCCAGCAGCTGGTAAATGATACAAACATTGTTATTATTTAAAGCTCTATACATGTTATATTAAGTCATCTATTTATTTTATATGTCCAACAGACACAGTCCTTGGGCCACGAGCCTAATAGGATTGACCTTTTTGAGGCCTCTAGGAGGCGGCGTATCGATGGGGCATTTCTAGACGACAGGGTTGCCTCGCAAGTGGTAAGTAATTAAATTACTGTTAATATATTCTTATACATATGCCATAAAATATCATTGAATATCATTGGTTGTTTTTATATAGGAGAGGATGCGACTTCTGGTGACCCCGTCGAGCGAGGCCGGCTCCTCCAGCTCAGTATCTGTCGACTCAGCGATGGATACTGTGCTGAGACCTGCCACGCACGGCCGTGTCCTCTGTACGGGCCTTGGAGTCACGCCCTCCTCCTACTTTGGACGAGAGGGTATGCGCTCGAGGGCACGGGACACCCAGACCGGTGCTATCACTCAGCTGCAGTCTGTGCTAGACGCGGAGCGAGAGTAGAGGCAGGCCCTCGAGAAGAGGATTGAGGCGGAGCGAGAGCAGAGGCAGGCCCTCGAGCAGAGGGTTGAGGCAGAGAAGAAGGCCCTCGATGATGAAAGAGAAGCTCGCAGGGAACTGGAGCGTCGGCTTAATGACTTCATAAGCCGGTCTAGCGGTGGCTCATGATCAGGTACTTACTAATCTTTATAATATTAGTAAAAAATATGAATGTAGCCTCTGTCTCTCTCTCTCTCTCCCATGGTAATGATGTAGCCTCTGTTTTTCTTTTAAATGATAGAATTTTGTTTTCTAATCATGCTAGGTGTGTGCCTCGTTGGAAGAGGGATATCTCCCTCATGTCCGAAATACGGAATAATTCCAACTTCGAATTACCGGATGCCGATCCGATGACGATCGGATCGAATCCAAACCTATTTCATATCCGAAACACGCTAACTTATGATTTTCCAACACTTACACTCTAAATCGGTGAATCGGAGCGTAAATTGGTCAAATATCCAATTAGAACCCGCTCGAAAGTCCGAAATACGGAATAATTCCAAGTTTGAATTATCGGATGCCGATCGGATCGAATCCAAACCTATTTCATATCCGAAACACGCTAACTTATGATTTTCCAACACTTAGACTCTAAATCGGTGAATCGGAACGTAAATTGGTCAAATATCCAATTAGAACCCGCTCGCAAGTCCGAAATACGGAATAATTCTAACTTCGAATTAGCGGATGCCGATCCGATGACGATCGGATCGAATCCAAACCTATTTCATATCCGAAACACGCTAACTTATAATTTTCCAACACTTAGACTCTAAATCGGTGAATCGGAGCGTAAATTGGTCAAATATCAAATTAGAACCCGCTCGCAAGTCCGAAATACGGAATAATTCCAAGTTCGAATTATCGGATGCCGATCCGATGATGATCCGATCGAATCCAAACCTATTTCATATCCGAAACATGCTAACTTATGATTTTCCAACACTTAGACTCTAAATCGGTGAATCGGAACGTAAATTGGTCAAATATCCAATTAGAACCCGCTCGCAAGTCCGAAATACGGAATAATTCCAACTTCGAATTACCGGATGCCGATCCGATGACGATCGGATCGAATCCAAACCTATTTCATATCCGAAACACGCTAACTTATGATTTTCCAACACTTAGACTCTAAATCGGTGAATCGGAGCGTAAATTGGTCAAATATCCAATTAGAACCCGCTCGCAAGTTCGAAATACTGAATAATTCCAAGTTCGAATTATCGGATGCCGATCCGATGACGATCGGATCGAATCCAAACCTATTTCATATCCGAAACACGCTAACTTATGATTTTCCAACACTTAGACTCTAAATCGGTGAATCGGAGCGTAAATTGGTCAAATATCCAATTAGAACCCGCTCGCAAGTCCGAAATACGGAATAATTCCAACTTCGAATTACCAGATACCGATCCGATGACGATCGGATCGAATCTAAACCTATTTCATATCCGAAACACGCTAACTTATGATTTTCCAACACTTAGACTCTAAATCGGTGAATCGGAGCGTAAATTGGTCAAATATCAAATTAGAACCCGCTCGCAAGTCCGAAATACGGAATAATTCCAAGTTCGAATTATCGGATGCCGATCCGATGACGATCGGATCGAATCCAAACCTATTTCATATCCGAAACACGCTAACTTATGATTTTCCAACACTTAGACTCTAAATCGGTGAATCGGAGCGTAAATTGGTCAAATATCCAATTAGAACCCGCTCGCAAGTCCGAAATACGGAATAATTCCAACTTCGAATTACCGGATGCCGATCCGATGACGATCGGATCGAATCCAAATCTATTTCATATCCGAAACACGCTAACTTATGATTTTCCAACACTTAGACTCTAAATCGGTGAATCGGAGCGTAAATTGGTCAAATATCAAATTAGAACCCGCTCGTAAGTCTGAAATATGGAATAATTCCAAGTTTGAATTATCGGATGCCGATCCGATGATGATCCGATCGAATCCAAACCTATTTCATATCCGAAACACGCTAACTTATGATTTTCCAACACTTAGACTCTAAATCGGTGAATCGGAACGTAAATTGGTCAAATATCCAATTAGAACCCGCTCGCAAGTCCGAAATACGGAATAATTCCAACTTCGAATTATCGGATGCCGATCCGATGACGATCGGATCGAATCCAAACCTATTTTATATCCGAAACACGCTAACTTATGATTTTCCAACACTTAGACTCGAAATCGGTGAATCGGAGCGTAAATTGGTCAAATATCCAATTAGAACCCGCTCGCAAGTCCGAAATACGGAATAAATCTAACTTCGAATTATCGAATGCCGATCCGATGATGATCGGATCGAATCCAAACCTATTTCATATCCGAAACACGCTAACTTATGATTTTCCAACACTTAGACTCTAAATCGGTGAATCGGAGCGTAAATTGGTCAAATATCCAATTAGAACCCGCTCGCAAGTCCGAAATATGGAATAATTCCAAGTTCGAATTATCGGATGCCGATCGGATCGAATCCAAACCTATTTCATATCCGAAACACGCTAACTTATGATTTTCCAACACTTAGACTCTAAATCGGTGAATCGGAACGTAAATTGGTCAAATATCCAATTAGAACTCGCTCGCAAGTCCGAAATACGGAATAATTCTAACTTCGAATTAGCGGATGCCGATCCGATGACGATCGGATCGAATCCAAACCTATTTCATATCCGAAACACGCTAACTTATAATTTTCCAACACTTAGACTCTAAATCGGTGAATCGGAGCGTAAATTGGTCAAATATCAAATTAGAACCCGCTCGTAAGTCCGAAATACGGAATAATTCCAAGTTCGAATTATCGGATGCCGATCCGATGATGATCCGATCGAATCCAAACCTATTTCATATCCGAAACACGCTAACTTATGATTTTCCAACACTTAGACTCTAAATCGGTGAATCGAAACGTAAATTGGTCAAATATCCAATTAGAACCCGCTCGCAAGTCCGAAATACGGAATAATTCCAACTTCGAATTATCAGATGCCGATCCGATGACGATCGGATCGAATCCAAACCTATTTCATATCCGAAACACGCTAACTTATGATTTTCCAACACTTAGACTCTAAATCGGTGAATCGGAGCGTAAATTGGTCAAACATCCAATTAGAACCCGCTCGCAAGTCAAAAATACGGAATAAATCCAACTTCGAATTATCGGATGCCGATCCGATGATGATCGGATCGAATCCAAACCTATTTCATATCCGAAACACGCTAACTTATGATTTTCCAACACTTAGACTCTAAATCGGTGAATCGGAGCGTAAATTGGTCAAATATCCAATTAGAACCCGCTCGCAAGTCCGAAATACGGAATAATTCCAAGTTCGAATTATTGGATGCCGATCCGATGACGATCCGATCGAATCCAAACCTAGCTATTTCATATCCGAAACACGCTAAGTTATGATTTTTCAACACTTGGACTCTAAATCGGTGAATCGGAGCGTAAATTGGTCAAATATCCAATTAGAACCCGCTCGCAAGTCCGAAATACGGAATAATTCCAAGTTCGAATTATCGGATGCTGATAATTCTACGATCGGATCGAATCCAAACCTATTTCATATCCGAAACACGCTAACTTATGATTTTCCAACACTTAGACTCTAAATCGGTGAATCGGAGCGTAAATTGGTTAAATATCCAATTAGAACCCGCTCGCAAGTCCGAAATACGGAATAATTCCAACTTCGAATTATCGGATGCCGATCCGATCGAATCCAAACCTATTTCAAAACCGAAACACGCTAACTTATCATTTTTTAATGCTTAGACTCAGTTATAGATATAAACCATTTTTTTAACAAATACATGTTAATTGCAGGAGCAGGGCGGTGTCAGGGGATCGATGAGAGCACCAGCGTTGGTGGTGGGCGGGCGTGGTTGAGATAGGGCGGCGTCAGGGGATCGATGAGAGCACCGGCGTTGGTGGCGGGCGGGGGTGGTTGAGATAGGACATGTATCATCTCTCAGTTCTGGATTGTGTAAATATTATTTTGTAATATGTGGTTATTTTTTGTTCTTGTCTATAATTGTCGGCCGGGAACTGTGATAATATTTGATAATTTGCTGTAATTTTTTATCAATTTAGGTAATATTTTAAAATTTGCGGTAATATTTTATATATTGTGGTAATATTTGATAAATTGTTGTAATATATTGTGGTATTGTTGTAAATCACAGGAATTAAATAACATTATTTAGGTAAATTTATTAAAAAAAAAACATACTTATTATCGACGAAAATTAATTATTCCGTCGGTAATAATATTTTTATTTTTTTTAAATTATAAATAATGTGCCGACGGCATATAATATCCGTCGGTAATATATATATTATTACCGACGGTGAATATATATATGCGTCGGTAATATATATTGTATTCCCGACGGTTATATAAATTCTGTCGGTAATATATATATTATTACCGACGGGTAATATGTATATGCGTCGGTAATATATATAGTATTACCGACAGTATAGACTATACCCGTCGGTAAAATGGTTATATATTACCGACGTATTCTTAGGTTTCGTCGGTAATACTATATTATATTAGTTTTTAATTGATTAAACATTACCGACGGCTTTAATATTACCGTCGGTATTAATTCTTATTACCGACGGTAATATTTGGTCCGTCGTATTGTTTTCCCCGACGCCTTCTTTCCCGACAGCCAGCGACGGAAATATCTTCCGTCGCTATAGAACATTACCGACGGAATTTTAATATTACCGACGGATATTGTCCGTCGGTAATAACTGTTTTTTTTGTAGTGAACTCACACCTGACTCTACTTATAACTTGTATAATATAAAAAAATAGAAGAATTTAAAAAGAAGGCTTTGGGTATTGTAGGCCCTAGCATGTTTTTATATTTGAGTTACAAATTAGGGATGTAAGTGATAATAAATCTATGATAAAATTCAAGGCCCATGTAGAAATATTAGGTTTTTCATTTTTTAAAACATAGTAATTTAGCCATGAAGAGAATCATTTAAATTGCATGACAATGAAAATTAGTTTGGAATTCTCTAGATGATGAAATAATATTTTGATCTACAATGATCAATTTCTCAAGATGAAACATTAATCAAATATAGGAAACTAGATGATATAATACTATATTCAAACACCTTTTATACATAATTAATTAACCGATAAGTGATAACCCCATGAAGGAAATCACATGGATTTGAAGGATCTAGGAGTCCTTGGCTCGACCAAAAGGATTTGATCCAAACGATCATAAGCGAAACTCTGTGTGTTGGAGACAAAGATTTGTGATTTGAAGAGGATGATAAGTATCACTTTTTTTTGTTAAAAATCGGGTACGAATGCGAAAAAAAAATGCCATCTGAGAGGATGAGAGACAAACAAGTTGATTTACAGAAGAAGGAAAGAAAAGAGGGGTCTTGGTTGCCTTTAGTCCCTTCTCGCTGGTAAAGGCGGCTTCTCCTCACGGTGGCAGGACCTCCATCTCGGGAGAATCCGATGCAGTAAAATTTTGAGTTGTAGCCGCTCGATAAATAAATGGGGGGAAATAACAAATTAAGAGATAAAGATTGAGGAAGTTGAGATAGGGTTTGAGGAGGTTTAAAGAGAAGATCGAGAAGAGGAATTCAAAAAAGAGATAAATCGTGGTCATTCGATCTTTGATCAAATTTAAGTGATGGCTAGGCGTCCTCTCTAAAGGCATGAGAAGGGGGAAAGAATGAAGGCCATCTGATGTTCAAATCTGATGAAAGGATGGATGACAGCAATGTTCTTTATATGCACAAGAGAGAGAAAGGCGTTTGCATTGTGAACAGTAACCTCATGGTTACTGTTTACATGGCACTATTCTTTTTTTTATTGATATAAAAATATATATTAATAATTAGAAAATTCTTTATATACAAAAGTTACTCAGAAAAATTCTCTGGAACCATCTGAGCTTTCGAATATGGGTTTTGAAAAAGTTTTGAAGCACTTATTTAATAAAACAATATTATCTTATTTTTAAAAAGGTGCAAATTGTAGGATCCCGTTTGACTAATCAAACATCGTCTGTTTTCACGATTTCGGAGTCGACTGGTTTACACTCAAGTAAGGAATTATTATATGGTTTCTCTGAAATCCCAGACTTCATCGGGAACCCAGATCAAAACTATAAATACTTGATTTTAATACAACTTTATAATTACAAAAGAAATTAATAGGAATCGATCGGTAATGAGTAGTAACAAATCATATGCAACTTAACCAAAGACCAATGTTGGTTGCTCGGTAACCACACTAAACATTCGCTCGACAACTTGACACGGTACACTAAAAAGAAAAACACCCTTCAAACATTTATTTCATAAAAAAAAAAAGATTATGGGTCGTTACATGCTTATTTCTGACCCACCTCCGCCTCGACTTGGGAGGAAGACAACAGTCAAAGTAGATTGACAACCCCTTGTTGAATTTGAGCTTGAACTTAAACCTTTGCACTTACAACCACCACACCTCTTTTCACGTGTGACCAACTCGCAGGAAGCCAGATGCATGTAGCGCCCTGAATTTGTATGACCCCAAAAGAAGTCCCAGGCGACCCAATCCATTTGATGCACCACACTCAAGGGCAAGTTAGGCACCCGTAACCTGTAGATGCATCGGGATCGCAGAAAGGACCGATTGAATCAATACCAAGCTCCCTACCTCCGACAACAATTCGAATTTCCATCCTGAAGACGTGCCTCCATACGGCTCAACACAAACTAATATATAGTTTTGAGGATGCACCCGACACCCATCAATTGGTACACCCAAGTGTGTCCAAGGTCCAGTCCCCTCCTCGATCCAGAGTGCCTTAAGCACCCTCTTTCGCACCGAATCAATGACACACCGGGAAAATTTAATGCTCGAGAAAACGCAGGCCAAAACGCATTACCCATGTTCTGCTAGCCATAGCCGTGTGCACAACCTGGGGAGGTCGTGCGCACGACCCGACCCGTCTTCTCGCCCGGCTTTTATGTCAATGCCAGTCATGCGCACGACTCTTCCTGGCCGATCCTTCCTTGCTTCCGAAGTTCCATCTTCCGCCGTTTCTTCGCGCACGAACCTTGGAGTTGTATGCGGCTTGTTTGGAGCCACATCTTCAACAATCTCCACCTTGGCTTCATAACAAGACGTGAGCATCTTCACGGACCGAATCACCATCTTTGCACAGTAAATCCATTTCCTGATCGTCGTCGTTGCCTTTGCCCCCACACCGAGAGCCCAATAAACAAACTTGGTGATTATCCAAGTCTTTCTACTTGGCCAACCTCCTGACCAACCTCGCCCTGAGCGTGTTTCACCTGCACCCTTGTTCTTCACCGAACACCGTGCATGTGCCGCCGCTCTTCCGGCTACCGTCATGATCCTGAAAGCTATAATTGTCGCTCGTCGACGACTCCACCATAAACCATAACCCTCGATTCACTCTGTGACGTTTTCAGTGCCCATCGCTCCCGAACTATTGCCCGTCAGCCAATGCTCGAATATCTTCTGCACCCTGTTGCACCACAGGTGTGCCCGTAGCTAAGTACACCGCCACAATGACCATCATTGCCTTTTTCCCACCATTAGTTGACAACCATCGCACCCTGCTAAACCGCAAGTATGCCCGCGGTTGTACCTGCCGCAACCGCACCCGTCAGCGCCCACATCGCCCGTCAACGATCCACACCAGTGCCCGTCGACACCTCCACCAGTCTCTCGTCGGCAACCCACATCAGTTTGCTCGTCGGCGGCTGAACACGATACTGTTGGCGACTCCTGTGTCATCGAGGTGTTCCCCCTCGATCCAGGCACCCGCACATACCGTGCCATCACGACTTACCACTGTGATCTGTCAAGCCAGGGAGTTAGTGCCTTGACAGCACCCACCTCCCGGGCAACGTCTTCGGTGTCTCGAACAGTCCCGAGCAAGGAGGCGCTCGATCACAACCTCCCCCTCGAAGACTCCTCCGAAGACCCAAACCTCCCGGAGAGCGCTGGACCATGCCTCTCCCAACTGTGCCCTTCATCTAGGGCGTCAGCTATCGTCGCCAACAAGCCTCCCGGCAAAGAAGGTGCTAGACCGCAACCTCTCCCCGAGCCTCCGGTTTCCTTCTTGAGTGCCGCTCTCGGGCCCTCCGTCGCACCGCGTGCCATATGTGCGTCTCAGCCCCCTTTCCTCGGTCTATCTTGTTCTACATCGTCTAACAAGAGCCTCCCCGGATCCCCCAATAATAGCTCTGATACGAATTTGTTGAGATCCTAGGCCCTAGAGCAACGGAACACAACGAGCGCAGAAGCACCACGGCGGAGACGACCACCGACAAGATCGAGCAATAGAGAGAACAAGCAAAACACCCAAGAAAATTCCGGCAATGATCGATCGACGGATTCACTAGTATAGGAAAAACCTGAGTACAATTACAATTACCTCTACCCAATCCCTCATACACCTACAAGGAGATCCCACCTTGAAAGAAGAGAACCCGCAGTCCTATACCCCTTGGAACAAGAAGAAACCCTTCCCGAAATCCCACCGGTCTCCAATGGTTAGGACTGTCAATTGGGTCGGGCTAGCCCGATACCCGCCTGTCCGACCCGAAAAAATTTGGGCTGAGCCTTAAATGGGTTTGGGCTGGGCCGAGTTCGGACATAATTTTATACCCGAAAATTAATTTGGGCCGGGCTCGGGCCAGGTTCAGCCCATCCCATATTCAGCCCGAGTCTGAATGCTTATATATTCAATTTAAAAACCCATGAAGCATTGAATCCACTGTACAGTCTGTACTACCCGAGCATATTGAGTAACCAAGAGTCGCTCCGACCCTCCAACATCTTCTTTCCATAGTTGACTGACAGCCAGCACTAATTCAATGGTTAATATATCATTTCCCAATTTGGGAGTCCCACTAATACTTTCCCAGATTTCCAATCTTCTGTATCACTTCCTTCCAAACAAAAAAAAAATCTCTTTTTTGCACTAAAGCCCCTAACCAATCGAAGTCTCTTAATTGGGCTGGCCCGAACTTAGCCCGAAAAACCAATTGGGCTGAGTTTGGATTGAATAAAGTGGAAAATTTTTGGGCTGAGTTCGGGCTTGGGAAAGCCGATTCATATATGGGCCGAGTTCGGGCAAGGCTTGGCCCGACCCGACCCGGCCTGATTGACAGGCCTACCAATGGTTTCCTCTTCCTCTCCCTTGGTGATGGCCACCTTCTAATCTCTCCCTTAGGTCTCTCTTATGTCTTTGAGATAATCCATGATACCCTAGGTTCATCCTAGGAGCTCCCTTTTATAGGGTTACGTTCGTATCTGACTTGGGGAAGGAGTCCCCGAAAAAAACGCGTCACCCACGTTCTGCCAGCCACAGTCGTGCGGACAACCTGGGAAAGTCGTGCACCCCACCTGACCCGTCAACTCGCCCGACTTTTCTGTCGATGCCAGTCGTGTGCACAACTCTTCCTGACCGACCCTTCCTTGTTCCTGAAGCTCCGTCTTTCGCCGTTTCTTCGTGCACAAACCTTGGAGTTGTATGCTGCTTGTTTGGAGCCACATCGTCAACACACCTCCCATTGGATAATTTGAGCGACTAGGAGGAATAAACATGGTGATAATGGGTCCCCTTGTCGCAGTCCACAAGACGGACGAAACACCCTAGTTTCTTCACCATTAACCAAGAACCGCACTGTCGTCGATTGGACACACTGCATCATCCACTGACGCCACCTCAGGTGAAAACCCATTTTCTCGAAGATTAGCTCCAACGCCTTGCATTTGATCCGGTCATAGGCCTTGTTGATATCCGCCTTGATGGCCATCCCAACCCTCCTCCTAGGTGCCATATATATTGAGTGCAAGATTTCCTGAGCAAGGACCACATTATCCCGCAAGTGTCGGCCGAGAGAAACGTGTGTTGCTCCTCACAACCAATGTAGGGAAGGATCAAACGTAATTGATTTGCCAACTGTTTAGCAATAAATTTGTACCATATAGTGCAAACACTGATTGGGCGATAATCTGAAGGCTTAGTCGGCGAAGCCGATTTGGGAATAAGGACGACTGAGGTATCATTCTAGCAAGGGGTGGCAATCCTTGACCCGACCCGTCAACCCGACCCGAAGTTAGCCGGTTTGGGTATAGCCTAAACGGGTTCGGGTCATAAACGGGTCGACCTGATTGACCCGTTTATTTAATGGGTCAGGTTCGGGTTTGTACTTATAACCGATTGACCCGACTTGATCCGTTTACCAAATGGGTCGTGTCAACCTGATCCGACCCGACCCGAGCCAACCCGACCCACCCAGCCCAATCCGGCCCGTCTTGACCCAACCCGACAGATTTACATGGGCTCTGTTGACCCAACACGATCCGACCTATTTAGAAAACGGATTAAACGGGTCGGGTCGGGTCAACCCGTTTATTAGACGGGTCGGGTTTGGGTTTAAGTTTTTAACCCGTTTATTAAACGGGTCGGATTCGGATTGAATGTTGGAGTGAAAAAATTTAGCGTTCCGGTCCACCTCGCAGAGCCATTGGACCTTGGACTTCTGCGCCCATATGCTTTCCTGTCGCTCAAGAGCCCACTCAGGCTGGCTCCTCACATAGTCCACCTCCTTCTGATTACTGTATTAGTTTTGTACTTTTGTGTTACAACAAATACAGGTGATAGCCTGTAGAAAAACTACTATGTTAGATGTAAAAGGATGAGACAATTTATGAAACGCTATGCGTATCGCATTAGGTTAAGGAAAAAAAATTAATATATTTATAATTATGATTCTTTATTATGTGGAAACATGTACTTGTTATTATCATAATTTATGAAATGCAACAATCGAGTTCATCATCAATACAGACCGGTGTGTGTTTGTTGAAGAATTTTCAGAAGACAATCGTTGCCATAGGAAAAGTCATTGGCGCAGCTCCTGGTTCGACAATTAAGAGTCTAGAAGTTGAGATCGTACTAGATATATTGGATCCCGCTACTCTTTTGTTTGATGGGAGAGGCACCACTCTAGGAGATCGTACGCCTGGCAAGATCATAGTGTGGCCGTCTAACTTTTTATCTTACATATCTTCCTAGATGTTTCTTAATCTGTGATGCGTGGGGAATGAATTGAATGTTTTTTATAAGAAATGTATCAAATGTGATGTGGATTTGTTGTATATGTTTATAGGCCAATTGTATATATGTTGCATTCACATATATTGTTTAATATTTATTTTAGAGATAGTATTGTAATCTTTCTGCTTATATTTTTTTCACCTGGGTATCAAAAAACGATGGTTAAAAGCCGCCTTTTAATAACTCCAAAAGTGACTTTAAACGACTGCTTTGAACCCTTGTTTAATATATAACGACGGCTTTAGACTATCTCTAGTTGTGATAGTTAAAGACAATCGTATTTTACGATACTAAAACGACGATCCCAACGACGTATATGAGCCGTCGTTTATATTTTACGACACCTTAGAAAATGACGGTTTCAATGAGCCTGTTTCAAACAATAGTTGAGAGTTGGTGGCCATTTTGGTAAAGTCCTCGCTGCTCACATGAAGTATAGAATCCGGATGTACTGACACAAATCACTCTAGCTATTGTGCTACTACTACAGTAAAATCACTGTAGCAATTGTTACTCTTTGCTACAGTGAAATCACAAGATTGATACTCTTTGCTCCATATTATTACACCACACACAAGAGACCATGGTTCGAAGCCCGCCACAGCCACAAGGATTGTAATTTTTTTTTTTTGCTTAAGACCAGCCTTGAATTCACCAACATTAGCACCACATTATTATACATGATAGTGGTGTAGGAATAAGTCAAGGATTCAATCATGTTACCTCCCGAGAGGGAAACAATGGATTTACCACTGGGATGCAACCGCATGCATTACTGAGGCAATTGACAAAAAATTACTTGCTTTGAAAAGGGAAGCCTCCATTACTTGACTGACATAAAGTTGATAATAACGATTAATCAAACGGGTCAGCACTCGAGATATCCTCCTCATCATTACATTACTCATCAAGATGGATTATGTAATTTACCCTAAAAATTTTCATATATACTAATAATATCCTCAAAATTTCTAAAATTTAGGGTGCAATTTGGAACAAAATAAACTCATAAGGAGAGGGAGGAGGAGGAGAAGCTCACTGGAGAGGGAGGCCTCGAGGAGGAGGAGGAGGAGCGGTGCCGGCGGAGGGGAGGCCGGAGCAGTGACACCGGCGGAGGAGAGGGAGGCCTCGAGGAGGAGGAGGAGGAGCGGCACCGGTCGGTGGCGCGCGGGAGGGGAGGCCGGAGGCACGACCGAGGGGAGGCCGGAGGCGCGAGGGAGGGGAGGGAGGGAGGGATAATTCGATCAATAGATAAAAAATAGAAAAAGGGATCAGATTCTGGGTTAAAGCTCAGGGTTTATTATCGATGGAACCTAAATTTTCGTCGGTAAAAATAATCGGGTTTTTAATTTTTTTTACTTACGGATTTATATTGACGGTCCTATATATTTCTGTTGGTAAATATTATATTTTCCCGACGGATATTTAGTATCCGTTGGTAAAAATATCAAAAAATTAAAAAATTATTAAAAAATTATAATATCGACAATAATTTATTTGCCGTCGGCATACTTTTATATTTACCGGCAGAAAATATATTTTCTGTCGGTAAAAATATTTATACCGACGGTATATAAATTTTGTCAGCAAAAAAATAAAAAAATATACAAAAATCAATTGGGTTTATACCGATGGATATTTTTAATACCGTCGGTAATAATCAATATTATAGAGGCGCAAAATCCGTCGGCAAAAAATCTCTTTGTTGTAGTGACTTATGTTTCCTCTATTTATTAATAAAATCGTTTTCAAAAAAAAGAATTTTGTTATTTCTCCTACCTTATTTTCCTCTGCAGACTTCTGGAGCGTGACATATTGGCCATTGGATCTTGGTTGTCACAATCCACCCTCCTTAAAGGCTACACGTCCACGTGTAGGGTTAGACCCTCTCATTGCGACGAGAACCGGTTCTGATACCATTTTGTAACATCCGCCCCAAACACATAAGATATTGTCTGCTTTCCACGTGCTCGCACGAGGACTTCCCCGAAGGTCACCCCATCCTAGTACTACGTACTCTCACTCAAGCATGCTTAACTATGGAGTTCTTACGAAATCCGTAGCGGCGTACAGTTTTAAAATACGTCTTCTATGTTTGAGATCAAGGGAAAATTATATAACTTGCTCAGGATCTCCTTCTCTCCGGACGATGTGGGGCTAACTCATGGCCTTGGACATATCGCCTCACCTCATTCATCTTGACATCAAAGTCTTGGGAGTCTTGGCTATTGGATCTTGGTCATCACAGTTGTGATCCGAGGCCCTCGCGCAGCGAAAGACGAACAAATAAACAAAGCTTATGCAATCACACATGATGATATCCGGCAACAACGATATATCAATGGTTCACTGGTATGGGAAAACCCGCGCGAGTACACGTTTTTTTTTTTCTCTCATCAATCCCTCATACACCCACAAAGAAATACCCCCAAAGAGAATAGATCTCACACCCTTCACCTCTAAGAACAAAAAGAAAATCGTTTCCGAAGCCCACAAGCTCCGGCCACCAATGGATTCCTCTCTCTCTTCCTTGATGATGACTATCTTCAAAACTTCTCTTGGCTTGCTCTTGTGGTTAGGTTCGTCCTAGAATTAACCTCTTATTTATAGGCACACATTCATCTATGAGAGACTTAGTGAACGGTCCAAAACAAGGGATCCATTTAAGCCAACGGACAGAGGATGAAAACGCCCCTCAATGTGTTTCAAATTTTCATTTCCATGCCACTCTTTTCTAAACTGAACCGATTCTTAAAACCTAAACTGAATACTAAAACCTAGGATCTACATGCCAAGGGATGAACCCTAACCCTAACCCTAATCCGGGCTGAACCCGTTTACCGCCCGCCTCTCGTCTCCACTAGCTGCTCATATATCACTGCCCTGGCCGGCCTGCTCGCGTCGTTGAGGAGGAAAGAGGAGGCATCAAGGCCGGGGTGGGAGGAGGCATTAGTACTGTCATGTTCGATCATCAAACCAGTCTTTTGTCTGGGGCCTAACACCCATTAAACTATTTTTATAGCTGAAAATTAAGCTGTCACTTAGGTACGTCATATATATGGAGAAATGCCTGCCCGCCCACCACTACAGATCGATTGGGAGGAAATATAGCGCATGCACTTACTCGATATATAACCAAGAAAAAGAACCCGATATATCTTTTTATTTCTTCTAATCTTTACGTGGTGCTGTTGGGAAAGATCAACGTACGTACAACCAATTAAGTCCCATAGATTAAGGAGAATCTCCGCATTTCTGATAGATTTGGAACTGAATAGAATTGAAGATTAATATGATCGAGCTAGGAATTACAAGAATGTACGTAAATGCATGCATGGCAGTAGTTAGTTTCTGAAGAAGAAAGAAATACAAGATCTGTCCTGTTTGTAGCAGAACCGATCGATCTGTTTCCCAAGTAGAAAGAAATTAAAGAAAGAAAGAAAAGCTCGGTCCTGTTGGTATTCATGAACTCCCGGCCGGGTTCGGCCATGGCCAACACCTAGCTAGCTAGCTAGAGCATTGATTCGGCCTCGTGGATGACCTGCAATACGTACCCACAAAAGCACGTTTCTTGATTCCCCCATTGCCACATGTATTAATTTCTTCTTGATCAGCCCCCAGGGGTGCCACAACCGTCTCCACGATCAGGGCCTCGGACACCTGCGGGCATGGCCATGTTGGATCGAAAAAACCGTGGTGGTGGAACGTGACTGGGTATCTTGGGCCGATGAAACTTGTGACGCTGCTTATGTACGGAAGTACAGGGAACTCCTGGTGGAGGCCCGTGAAGAAAGTCGAGACATTCCAGTGGCACTGCTCGCCATCCAGGAACGACATGCACACTTCACCATATACGCCCGCCGCCCCCTCGCCAACGGCAGCCATGGGGGCTCTGAGGCTGATTCTTGCTTTGAGACGGCCGGGATCCAATCCGATCAGCTGGCCGTCAAGCTCTCCTCGGACAACTTTGCTGCATCTCGCAGAAGTAACATACTCGTATAGGTATTCAACGTACATCTTCGATCAGTTGCTGGATGGCCGGACAATGTAGAGAGAGAGAGAGAGAGAGAGTGGTTTCTTGGAGTTCTTGGGGAGAGAGAGAGAGAGAGAGAGGTTCTTGGGGGGAGATATGAGAGAGAGAGAGAGAGAGAGAGAGAGAGAGAGAGGTTCTTGGAGTTCTTTGGGGGAGATATGAGATAAGAGAGAGAGAGAGAACGAGAGAGAGAGAGATGAGTTCGGGGGGTGGGGGAGAGAGAGATACAAGAGAGCAGTGTTGGCCGGTTCGGTTGGTCACTCGGATTGGAAATACCTTTGACCCAGTGAAATCCTCTTGACCCGGTCGGGTTTTTCCTGGCCCGTGTGACCCAGCCCGTTTAAAAACCGACGACATCGGGTATTCGAGTGGAAAGCCCCAGGCCTGGACACCGTTCATCATTCGCCGTTCGACGCCGAGAGCCGACTGCCGACGACGTCGGGTACCGACTACCGGTGGCCTCATCCATAGAGTTGACTCCATCACTTGGGGGAGGAGCCCCGCCGGCAGGACAGGGGCACAGAGGAGATCGTGGATCCGATCGACGGCGGCCGAGGGGAGGAGTGCCACCTGACCATCGATCCATAGAAGGGATTGAGTGGTTGAGGGTTTGACTTTTTTTTTTTTTTTTTTGCCGGGGGGGGGGAGGGGAGGGCAGAGGAGGAGGAGGATCGTCGGAGGTTTAAGGGAGGGTTTCCATCGAGGGATCGAGAAGCGTGGCCGGCAAAAAAAATAAAAGAGGGATCGAGAAGGGGAGGTGGGAGAGAGAAATGTGAATGGTGACCGGTGAGATATATGAGGTTGACGTTTTTTTTTCCTAAAAAAAAAAATACATATGTTGGCGTGATATTGATTATTTAGAAGACAACAATACCCTTTTCACCAATCCTAATGACACATCGCTTCTAAAGATGCCCTAAAGCCACTCATTGAATATTTGGATTCATTTCCTCTTCAATTATTTTTAGCGCAAATTTGTCTTACCCCTCAAAATTATATTCTAATTAGTAAATCACTCCCATTTTAATCATTATTAGAGTTACCCCTAATCTGACTGACACCCCCAAATTCCTATATGATAATTAGTCAGAATTGGGGATATGCCTAAATATCATTTTGGGAGTGTATGCCTAAATATCATATTATTATGGGGGTAGAAGTCTAATTTTTAGGGGGTTTAAGTCTAATATTGATTAAAATGGGAGTGACTTACTAATTAACATAATTTTTTTGGAGGGTAAATCAAATTTTTCCTTATTTTTAATATGTATATTATTTATTTATTAATTTAAATATATTATCGGTTCAACAGGTTGACCCGACGGTTGAACCAGAGACCCATGACCCGGTCTCTAGACCGGGCCAACTTCCGATACGGGTCTGATAACATTGCAAGAGAGAGAGAGAGAGAGAGAGAGAGAGAGAGAGAGAGAGAGAGGTCTCTTCTAGCACGGATCATTTGGGGCTGAGTGCCCATCCTTTCGCCCGAATTTGGGGCTGAGTGCGATTGCTGGTGGGGCTGCGTGTAATAGACGGTTGTGATTCAGTTTCGACCACACCCTATATTGATACTATGGGATTATAACTAGGGATGGCAACGGGTCGGGTTTGAGGCGGGTCACCCATATCCCAAATCCGCCCCATTATAGTTTATCATGTTCCATACCCGTTTCAAACCCGCATCGGGTTTTGAGAGTAATTTCCAAACCCGTCCCAATTAGCATTGGAAAAACCCGTGCCCACCCCGCCTCACCCCGTTTATGCATTGCGGGTCGGGCTAGCTTTATAAAAACTACATATTTAACTTCTTGGGCCCACCGTACCGAATCACAGCTCTACATAGCAAATGTTCCTCCTATATTACGATCATGCAGTTATAAGCACAAGTCAACTTATTATATGATCTTGATAAGTTATATACCCGGTTCGGGTCTGAGCGGTTGGAGTAAAACCCACACCCGACCCGAACCCGACTGGGTTTCAAATTCATATCCCAAACCCGCTCCAAACCCATTTTTAAGCATCACAAATCCGTCCCAATATGATCGGGTCTGGTAACCCGATAAACCCGAATAATTGCCATCCCTAATTGTAACCTCAGAGAGGATCCCGTGCTATCTTCTTTCATACCCTATTATATATGTTATCTATATAACATGGCACGGTGGTATTATGCTGACTAGGCAAAATGGAACGCTGACTAGACAAAAACATACATGCTGACTAGACAAAACATTCAAACTGACAATGGCACGACGATATTGTGCTCACTAGACAGAATGGAACGCTAAGTAGACAAAAACACGCATACTGATTAGACAAAACATTCAAACTAACAAACACTAATAAAGAAACACAAAGAGAATCAATAATATAATTTTTTTTTAAAACCCAGCTCATCTCAAAAAAAAAACATATCCACGCCCCAACCCCAAATTAAGAAATTGTGATCCTCTCCCTTCACGCACCCCTCTCGCGTCGATAATATCCCCCCCCCCCCCCCCCCCCCCAAAAAAAAAAAAAAAAAAAGCTTATTATGAGAGAATGTTATAGAATAAATCAGTAGAGGAAAAGTGGTAGAGAATATAGGAAAGAGTAAGTTATAGAAGATAAAATATTATATAGCCAATAAATATTGTAGAGGACAAGAGAACATTATGGAGAATACTGTAGTGAAATATTTTAAAGTGAATATTAGGTAAAGATAGAAACAAGTATCCATGGGAACAAAAGCTTACCTTGAAACATCTTTTTGATGTTCCTAAAATGATGTTTTATAGGAACACCATTCCGAAAGAACACAGAAATAAAAAAACAAAGACTAATGGCAGATGGTGTTCAAAAACAAAACTGTTCTACAGTACTAGAAATTACCCGAGAAACATTCCATGGGAACGATAACAAACACCCTCTTAATTAGCTGCCTCAGTGTACAGCCAAAAAATACATATTAGATTCCAGATACCAGATCCCAAAATTGCATCTAAGAGAGAAAAATGGAGTTTAGTCCTCAAGCTCGATGATCTTCACGACTGAAGCATCCCCCACTTTCTGGCAAACAACTACGCGGTCATGCGCCTTGATAACACCAGAGGCCTTGCCGTGATCGAGGGCAACCTTCAGAACTGACTCGTTGGTGGCGCTTGTCGACTCAGCCTGCAGTACATCAAGATAGAACATGTCAGTGAACAGATATTTTTCACTTTTTGGAAATTTTTAAAAAAAGATAACTATGATAAACACTGCTCATAGCAATCTCTCAAGAGTAGAAACTAAGTTCCATGTTTAACAGGCACATGTATTCAACTCCGTACATTCTATGTACCTACTTAGTGACTTTCTACTGGACCGTACGTATTGCAAACAATTTACAATATCATTTCCTACTAAAATAAAACCGTAGACTTTGAGAACATTTGTAAAAGAGCAAACTAAAATTCGGTCTATTGTTAAGATGTTTGGAGCATTCGAACCAGTCCAGTTAGTTTCAAGTGACTTCCCAATTTTAGAGCGCATGTTGCAGCATTGATATTGGATGGAGGAAGGATTATAGCAACAAATTTATGGTTAAGGGGATATTTAAAAACTGTTTGCTCAATAATATCAACCAAGCAGTCAAAATTAATGTAGACCAATTCCAATTCTCTCTACGGAAGGATGTGAGAGGAGAGACCCTCTCTACTGATCCAACATGAGAACTGTTTGTTTCAAATTCATTAAATCTGGTAGGAAAACAGATTTCGGAGAAACGAGGGGGAAAACTTACGGGGTGTCGAGGGTCAGCAAGCATGGGAAAAAGGCCTCTTACGATGAGAGATTGCCTAGCCTGCGCAATTAGTTAACAAAAAGCGACAATCAGCTCCATCTATATAGGTTCAAATTGATACTACTGGGAGCTTCAATAAGTAAAATCTTGAAAAACTTGATGAAAGAGACGAGACAAACATATTAAGTGAGACTCCTAATATTAAGTGAACATTCACATGAGATGCTTTAAGGGAACAAGAAAGCAAACAGCACACTTCAATAGATGGTACTATTTATTGTCTTCTGAACCCAGACATCAGGCATGAATGGGAAAATGCTATTCAAGGGGACATACTCGTGGACACAATGGAGATGTGGTGGCCAGTGACCAATGCAGTGAGTGTCGGCCGATAGACCCCACATCCGCATTATGTCTGCGAGTATGTCCCCGTGTATGTTCAAATAGCAGTGCTTGGGTATGGATAAAGAATAAACAAGTGGAAACTAGTCCGCAAACCTCAAAAGCACCAGTGAAAGTCCACCGAAGTTGGTCTGTCTTGAGCCGAGGAACCACAACAGACAACACAGGCATAGTAGGCCTGTATTTTGCAATTAATCTATAACACAGAAAGCAGATAATCAATCCCATGGTTATTACGGAGAAACAACACCAATAGCAGCTGCATGTGCCATTTATATTAGTTGCAACAGTATACCAGTACCTTGCAGCCCTTCCAGATGAGGTGAAGACAATGATAACAGAAGCATTAACTTTGATAGCAGCACGGACCTGTACAAAGATGACGATGACAACACTGAATCCTCGTTCTGTATTTTTTAAGAAAAATGTCATGAAAGAGGAAAACATGCAGATTTAACTCAAATATATTTAAATACCGCAGACGAAGCAATAGATTCCAAGTGGGTCATTGGTTCTCCAACATATTTCACCGTCCTCTTGAAGTACAGGTCTTGGTTGAAAACCTTCTCTGCCTGCAAAAGTATAGAAAGCAATGAATTAAACAACAAAAACTAAGTGGAAATCAGCTTGAGGATATACACGTAGACATAACAAACATCAGAAACTATCGCTCAAATGCATGTTTTTAAGAAATTGCAATATAACTCAAATAATTTAAAAAATTACACAAAAAAAAAATGATGTAAGGCTTTCCGTCCACATCTCATAGACAATGTTGGATGGAAACAACCAAGAGAGTAGGATTCTAAAAGTGTGTCACCAATTCACCTACTCGTCTATGAAAAGATAATTTGTTAGTGCGTATGATAAAGAATTGTTAAAAAAGTGAAGGTTATTGATAAAGAAAAACAATTGATAGTTTAAGCATTTTCTTCTTCATGACTATCAGTTCTACTGTTTTAGATGTTTGGAGAATATGTCCATATTCTTTATTTATCCAATGATTTTTATAAATTATAAAGGTGACATTGTCAATATCCAAAGCCTGGCAAGCAAACACAACTTGGAGAGGTGTCGACGTTCTAACTGATTAACATGAGAGTCAAGGTACTGTTGCTCTGGAATTTAAGATGGTGAATTCCCAGTTTTCTTGGATAAAAATCAAATAAAAAAAAGATTCTTCAGTCCTTAACTATTCGAGCATTTTCCTAGTTTCTATAATATCTTTGAATAAGCTAGGCAACAGGCCTTCAACAAGTTCCTATAATGCTATTGCTTTTCTATCTCGAAAAGGATTAAATAAACAATTTATAATAGCAATATGGGATTAGTAATGACGAGTTATATAGTAAAAGAAAAAAGACCCAGTCCTTAACTACTCGAGCATTTCCTCATCATTTCTATAATCTCTTTGAATAAGCTATAGTCAATAGTCAACAGGCCTTCAACAAGGTACTAATGCTATTGCTTTTATATCTCGAAAATGATTGAATAAACAATTTATAATAGCATGAAATTAGTAAATGATGAATGAGTAACAGGGCCAGCCCTGAGCATGGGCGCTGTGGGCGACTGCCTTGGGCCCCACAATCAAGAGGGTCCAAATTTTCTTCCATATAGTATAGGAAAAATTGGGCACCTAGCACCAGGGACTGAGAAAGGATTCAAAACAAACATGCCCCACTTGGGAAGAAGGTCCCCAATCTCTGGGCTTTTCTTACCTTGCATTTAGACCCAAATCCCAAACAAACTGTAGACTCTGCACGGGACCCGATATGCAAAAAAATTATGCTTGTTATCTACGAAAATTGCTCATTCTTGAAACGAAAAAAAATCAGTGTTGAAAATCTACACAGCTACCAAAAAAAAAATCTTGTCTCTCCTCTCTCTCTCTCTCTCTCTCTCTCTCTCTCTCGCGTTCCCACGGTGACAATGATATGTTCGAGGCCCATCGTCCTCGACTCAAATAGGTCATCTCATCGGTGTTCTCCCTCTCGCTCTCGTCGTCACACAATGTGACCGCCCACAGAAGCCGGTAGCCCCAAGCCACGAGCCACTAGTGACAGGCCACAGCCTCTCGTGTGTGTGTGTGTATGTTTGTGACTGGCGACTAGCGATCGCTCGACCGGCGATTCTGCAGCAGCGGCCATCTCTCTCTCTCTCTCTCTCTCTCTCTCTCTCTCTCTCTCTCTCTCTCTCTCTCTCTCTCTCTCTCTCTCTCTCTCTCTCTCTCTCTCTCTCTCTCTCGTGCACCCCTCCCGCGCTCTTGCTCGCTCTCTTTGTGTCTTTGCGACAGGGCCGTCTCGAATCCGCCTTTGATCATTATTCGCTAATCGTTATTCATTCGAGTCCAAGGTAATTTTAGTTTAAATTTCTTTTCAATAATTTTGTTGTCTGACAAATTTAATTATGTTAGTTTTAATTCAACAAGGTATATAAAGCAATACTATGCTTTTATTGATTTTTTACTTCTATGTTAGTTTTATGTCTATTGGTATGTATAAACGGGCCCTATTTTCGATCTTCGCCCTAGTCCCCAAAAATCTGAAGAACAGCCCTGATGAGTAAACAAATCCAACTAGAAACACATTGTTCTTTAGCATAATCACACAAATCAAAACTGAAGGTAGAGGATGCACACATGTGAAAGCAAATATACACATACGTAAACAAGCAAATACAACCACAAACAAGTTGTTCTTTAGTAGAATCCCAAGACAAATTAAGGTAAAGAATGGTGGGTACACAGCACGCTCTTGGTCTATCTTAATAAAATTGGCATTTTCAGTTTGAAATCCTTAATTTTACAATTTTTCTGGGCATAACTTAACCTAAGAAAAAATACCATTGATCATCTCAGTTACCCACAAACCAAACAATTTAATTAGATGACTAAGCAAAGTTCCAAATCGTGTTAGAAGAATGCTTAAGTCACGCATAATAGGCCTCTTCAACGAGAATTATGACAAAAATGAAAGCAACAAGGCAAGACAATTAAAGTTACTCCAGATTGGTGACCCCTCTCTGGTGAGTGGAATCAGACCCCCGTCCCAATCTTACACGTAAAGAAGATGGATGCAAAATTCAGTTTGTAAAGTAACATGTTCGCAGAAACCGCAAACCTCCCATGCATTCCGATGCACGAACATCAATAGAAATAAGGGTAAAATTTACAGGTCTTGGAATTTCATGAAAAAATGAACCCCAATTATTGACTATCTTGATCACTCTAAATGAAGCTTCTTTACATAAAATGATAAAACAATTTATCCGAGGAGAGAGGTCCAAATGGCCACTAGAAAGCTCCAAGGTCATACAAACATGTGGAGTCGGGTTCAAGAGAAAATGGAAGGCAAAATAGAAGTCGTGATATCGGATGAGATAAGAACTCTTATCAAGGTTCAAGAAATCGACCAATAAATCAACATTGCCGGATATGGTAATATATCGATTTTTTTTTTTTTACTGTATAGAAACTTAGCATTTTTATAGAAAGGAAATGTAACCATGTGTTTTTGTAACTTGATAATGTCTCTTTGCTGGTCCGTGATAAATGTTTCATAAATTATAGGTGATTCATTATGGGTGGGGTCACTAGTATTTTATTTTACAGCAAGCATAGCAACATTTAATTTTCTTCAATATTGCAATTGATTTAATAGTTCCCACATACATCCAAGTTTATCAGGTACATTGCTGCTCAGTGGGACTCGTACCAATATCCAGGTAACATAGGTGATTGGAGACCAAGAAAAGGGAAAAGTCCCACATTTTTGCATTTAACGAAACCCCGAAAGAAAGGGTGGATCCCTTGGTGCTCTAAACAAGAGTTTTAGTTTTATACAATGCAGGGATCAAATGGAATGGGAACTAGCTTTCCAACAAAATAAGGGTTTTAGAAAAAAAGAGTTAGAAATAGATTTCACAATAATTTGTTTTCATAAAATCGAGTAACCAAACAACCCCTAAGTGCATGTTTGTATTCAGACATAGTAGGAACTCGTAAAGCAACTCTTTAAAAAATGTTACTTTTCTTGGTTAGTATTCACATTTTCTATAGTAAAGTAAATCCAAAACAGTTACTACTTATTTACTAGTAACAGTTTTAAGTTACTTGGATTTTCCCAAGGACAAGATATCTATTAGACTATTACTAGTAACAAATACAGTTGTTTACGTTGACTTCACCTTTTTTCTCTTTTTCCTTGATCGCGAACCCCTCCTAATCGCGTCTTCTATTATTCAAGATGCGAATGGCTAGTTTCGAGGACCCCGATCATGTTCCCTAACATTGACATTAGACCATGTTCCCTAACTCCAGTATTCAATCGTCTTCCCCATACCAAGTCCTCTCTCTCTCTCTCTCTCTCTCTCTCTCTCTCTCTCATCCTTGGGTTTTTCCAAGTAAATACTGTGTTTATGGAGAGGGATTGTGAAAATGACCATAATACTAAAACAAGACACACATTATAAGAGAATCCAGATAAGGACTTAATCCCTAAGTCAAGACAAATATTGAACAAGTGGTCACTACACTTGCATCTTCGATAAGTACCAATACCTCATCGTAGTGGGAGAACCTGATAGGTTCCTATTCTTGGGAGAAACTTTTTAAGCTATCCTTGAGGAACAGGAGAATCCCACTAGATACGATGGAACTCTATTAGATAGAGTTATGAATGTTGGCAAGTAGCTAAGGAAAACGGAGAAAGAGTGCATGAACTCTTCTCAGTCTGGAAGCTTATCGATCCACTGGTCATGGTTAAACCCATTGGATGTAAGTGGATCTACGAAAGCAAGAGAGGACCATATGGTGAGGTGGAGACCTCAAAGGCTAAACAAGTAGCGAGGCTTTCTCTCTTGATGCCATGCTAAGGACCATACAAATCCTCTTATCCATTTGCAGTAAGTCTTGACTATGAGATTTAGCAAATGGATATCAAGAAGGCATTCTTGAATGACAAAATTGAGGAAAAAATCCATATGATGCAGCCAAACGGGTTTGTAACCAGAAGCTAAGAGCATAGGATATGTAAGTTGCGTTAAGTCCAGGCTTGGACTTAAGCAAGCATCCAGATACTAGAACGCACGGTTTTACCTGACTGTGAAGTCCTATGGACTCGGTCAAAATCAAGAAATCTAGATGATGCAGCCAGATGGGTTTGTAGCCAGAATCCAAGAGCATAGGGTATGCAAGTTGCGTAAGTCCAAGCTTAGACTTAAGCAAGCATCCAAATACTAGAACACACAGTTTTACCTAACTGTGAAATCCTATGGACTCGGTCAAAATCAAGATGAACCGTGTGTGTAAGAAGAGTGAAAGAAGAGTGGTGATGTTTCTTGTTCTGTAAGTTGATGACACATTCATCATGGCAGATGATGTGGGATAGTTGTCATCAATTGAAGTTTTTCCACGAAACTACAAAAATGGGATTTTGGCGCAGTAAGTAAGGAATGATTCCATTTGGAGTAGAATTCCATTATCCAAGGACTAGTGTCTCGAGACACAAGTGGAGAGGCATCGCATAAAAGACGTTCCATATGCTTTGGCAGTAGGAAGTCTTATATATGTGATGTTATGCACCAATATCTGATATCTGCTTTGCTATAGGCATGATTGGCAGACATCAATCCAATCCAAGTCCAGATTGTTAGACAACTGTTAAGCATATTCTCGGATACTTGAGAAGTAAAAGAGATGATATCCTAATGTACGGTGAATAAGATATTGTTCCAATAAGGTATAGAGATTATGACTTCAAGTCAGATGTGTACTCTAGGAAGTCAACTTAAGACTGTGTGTTTATTCTAAATGGTTGTACTCAATTCAATGAGCTAGGAAACCACAGGGGAATGATGACATAGAGAGGAGAGTCATTCCAATTAGGAAGTTTGGGAAATAGTAAAACGTTTCGGTAACCAAAATTACGTCGGTTAAGAACTCTATGGATCAATGTACTAAAGCCTAACCTGCAAAGGCTTTTGAGTAAGATGATGATCGATTTGAGGTTAGATGTAGTCTTAATTGGTTATGACTGCAAGTGGAGATTGTTGAGATTGTATGCCCACAAATAATAAGATATTGGTTTTGTGCATAGATAATGGACATAATGTGTTTGCATTCTTGTGATGAATAGTAGAGCATTAGAATTCTCATAACTTACATTGTCGATATGCTCTCAATCCTGAGAGACTAGTAAACCCTGAGCTTATGCGCAGTTACTTTGACTTATCAATCAGTGAGGTCCTCAAGACTAATACTTGGTTATCTTGGGTAACTGAGTATAGGTTACAAGGAACCCTAGATCTCAAGATGGAATTCACTCACCTTAAAAGATTAAGTAACCCCATGAGTTGATCATTAGTTTTGATCATCAAAACCTAATCAGTCACCAGTTAGTGGATGTTCCACTAAAGTAGATGTTCAAATAGGTTTGATCAAGCTTCATGGAGGTCAAGATGTGGCACGAGCTAGTTGGACAATTTACTTCAAGTAAACTAGCTATGTTCACGGATACAAGAGAGTGGAGGGGTATAATCATAATTATGTAATGCTAGAGATTGTCTTGCTAATCTGGAGTGCAGTCATCACCATTTAGTGGAATTGATGTTGACTAACTTAGGACACGAGCATGACTAAAGAGTTTAGTCAGGATGCTCGAGTCTGAGTTGGAGCTGCATTAGAAGACCCTTGATGATCCCAACAACGGTCCAAATCGACTTGAGACTAGTATGCGATTACACGAGATAATTATTAATAAAATATGAGATATATTTATAATAATTAATTATTAATTATATATGTATGATATACATATATGAGCTTTAATAATTAAAAGGATTTAAAGAGCAATATATTAACTGACCGTGGGTGCCCCGAGCACCCCGGACACGTGTCATCATCACATGGAGAGAGAGAACGGATCCAAGGAGGGAGGGAGAGCACTTGCCAACGGCTAGGATGCTTCCTCCCTCACTTAGAACGGATCCAAGGAGGGAGTGGAAGCCCTAGCCGTCGACTAGGAGCCTTCCCCCCTTGTTTGGTCGTGCAACACAAAAGGCAAGAGAGAGGGGTTGGCCACGTGGATGGGCTGCAAACCCTAGTCGCCCCGCCCCCCCTCTTGTTTTGGGCTTCAGATATAAAAGGAAAGAAAAAAAAGGGGCGGGCAGATGAAGCCTTGGTTGAAACCCTAGTCGTCTCCTCTTCTCCTCTCTTGTTCTCTCTTCGTGGTGCGTGGAGATCTCGATCTTGGAGATTGACGCACACACAAGGCTCGTTCCTAGAAATTCCTCGTCACTACAAGGAAGGCCTCCCACCGAACCAACTCTCAAGCTACGTGAGGATTGAGGAGTTGAAGATCGTAAGGAGGTCGATCACCAAAGTACAAAAATCTACTCTGCAGAATTCCAGACCAGTTGTAGTGCGTTAATTGTTTTGGGAGATCTGTAACTTGGATCCATTCCAATTCGAGGACGTTTGAGACAACGGCATCTACGTTCCTGTAAATGTTCATGCCAATTAGATCTATGCACAAAAATTGATTGCACTTTTACAAGATGTATTGATGTGAGGACTGGACAGATCTACAATCTGGGAATTGTTCCCGGAGTACCAGAACTCCGATTGAGGTGATTCTACTTCTGGGAGTTTCGTTTCAAAGGCCCTGACATCCGGTCAAAATTTCAAGTTGTTGATACCATTTGTTGGGACCGAATTAGAATTTTAATCTCCCCTAAGCATGCGATCGTTATTCAGATGAGAATTGTACCTTGGGGTCATCGGCCTTTGTAGATCAGTTGGTAGAATCACTGCCAGAATTTCTCCTTAACTCTGATCAACTAGAAATTTTGACTGGATGTCGAGGCCTTCGATACGAAACTCCCGAAGTGGAATCACCTTGATCGGAGTTTTGGAACTCCGGAAACAATTCCCGGAGTGCAAGTCTGTCATGTCCTCACGTCGAGACGTCTTGTAAAAGTGCCATCAATTTTTGTCCATAGATTTGATCAGCGATAATATTTACAGGCACGTAGATGTCGTCATCACGGACTTCCTCGAATTGGAACGGGGTCAATCCGAGTTACGGATCTCCCGAAACAATTTTCGCACGGCAGCTAGTTCAGAATTTTGCATAGTAGATTTCTGCACTTTGGTGATCAATGTTTCAAAGGCGCCTGAGGGTTACGCCTCAAGGCGCGCCTCAGGCGAGGCGTAGCAAAAACGCCCCAAAGGCGTTGTATGAGGCGTGCAAACTGGAAACAGCTGAGCTTGATTTTGGTAATTTTTTTTAATGAAGTGGGTGTTTTTTAAAAAAAAAACATTGTTTTATGGTCCCCAAAGTTGCTTTTAATACTATAGAAGATGAAGAGCTCAAATTTGATTGAGCAAATCTTCGATTGTGTTTTTTTTTTTTTGTTAAAGTGACAATTTATAATTTCTAAGTGTACTTTTTATTTCGGATGATTAAAACTTTCGGTTGGAAATTATAGATTTAATTAGAATTTTATGGTGGCATTATATGGAATTGTGGACTTAGTTTATTTGACTTGGAACTTAGAGTTTTATAAATATTGTCTTAACTCTCAAGTATTGTTTAATTTAGGTATAATGATACACTTTACATATCTTATGTATATATTTTGGTAAACTATTATGATGAGTGGATGTGGAATCGTGGATTATGATATGAAACTATTAATTTTCATACCTTCTTTATGTTTTATATTTTATTTAATTATTAATATTTATTTCTATATTTATTATATATCTAATTAATCAAAACATACACTCGCTTGAGGCTTACGCTTCACGCCTCGAGGCTTTGACCAGCAAAACGCCTCGCGTAACGCTTTCGCGTCTGAAAACTTTGTTGATAATTAACCTCCTCGCGACCTTCAACTTTATAATCCGCACGTAGCTCGAGAATCAACTCGGTGGGAGGCCGGCCTTGCGATCATGACTGACGAGGGATCTCTACGAGCAAGCCATGTGTGTGCCTCGATCTTCAAGATCGAGATCCGCACTCACCACGAAGAGAGAACAAGAGAGGAGGAAAAGGAGCGGCTAGGATTTCGGCCAAGGCTTCATGTGGCCGCCCCCTTTTCTCTCTCTTTCCTTTTATACCCGAAGGCCAAATCAAGAGGAGGGGCGACTAGGGTTTGCAGCCCAACCAAGTGGCCGCCTCTCTCTCTCTCTCTCTCTCTCTCTCTCTCTCTCTCTCTCTCTCTCTCTCTCTCTCTCTCTCTCTCTCTCTCTCTCTCTCTCTCTCTCTCTCTCCTTTTGTGTTGCACGGCGAAGCAAGGAGGGAGGGAAGGCCCCTAGCCAACTACTAGGGCTTCCACTCAATACTAGTGCAAGAAAAATCATGACCAACAAGCCTTGTCCCAAAAAAATGGAAAGCCCTTATGGAATCCTTTGGTCCTATTTTGTGCTCTATCCTTTCTCTGAATCTCAATGCAAACTTCACATGTCTTTTCCATACTTCTTTGATCCAGATCAGTTAAACTCGATATGAATATACAAATAGAAACACTAAGAAAGACATCTGAATAGTGAGAGGGAGTAAAGGCTTACCTCTGCACAGATTTTACCAACAATTGAGATGGTCTCAACAGGGTATAATCCTCGGAGAGTTTCAGCTCCTAAAAGAATTGCATCACTTCCTGAACCCAATAAATACAATGAAGGTTAAAATCACAAAGACATTGAAACAAAGGCATGGATGCATTAAGGAATAATATAATTTCATATCTTAATTCTAGTTGAGTATTGAGTCTGTTGACCCAGAACCCTTTATATAAGAGATGTTTTTTAGCAACAGAAAATACCATCAAGTACTGCATTGGCCACATCAGTTGCCTCTGCGCGTGTTGGTCTCAAATTGTCTGTCATACTGTCCACCACTCGAGTTACCACTGCAGGCTTTCCAGCCATATTACATTTGTATACAGCAGCCTTCTGAAATAAGAACACCTGCGAAGAACATAAGAACTTCAGATTACAAGGTGCCAATGGATTCCGAATTCCTGTGATTAAAGCAGTTAATCGCAAAATAGGAACTAGAAAAAGATAAGTGGCAAAACAGTAGAAATCAAAACAAAAAACTAGTCACATAAATATCAAAACAAAATATCTTAAATTACTTTACAATTTAGATAAGCATATCCAAATTATTTTACAAGTTAGGTAAGCAGAAATAGGAACCTCAGCCTAGGCGTCCACTTAAGTTACATCATAAGCAAAATGCGTAACTTATGCAGTCAAAAGCTCAATCGTGCGCCTATGCGTTGAGTGTAAATTTTCTTATTTACTAGAAGGGCCTAGAGCCAACATCAACCGAAATCCCCAACAAAAAAAAACTAAAATCAATCCATAAGGTCATCATCCCCAAATGATAAACCATTATCAGCATCCCCTCCCTCCATAGACTTATCCTCCTCCTCGGTATCATCAGTCATCCATAGGCTAAGTCTATGAGTGTCCCCTCTCCTCGTGATAGGATCTTCTACACCATTAGCTCTTGTAGCTTGCTGCAAGTGAGATTCTCATCATCACCTTATAACTTTGATCTATATTGGGGATCAACTAATTGATGGATAGGGAGATTGGAGAATATTTGAACAAATCTATGTTTCGGGATTGGAGATGAAATCTAGGATTTTGAAGGGGGTTTTGGGCAAGAAAGTAAGTTGGGATGTTAAGGGGGGCTCTTAGGCTTAAGGGAAGAAGTGGGGATGGGAAAAAAACTCAAAGAATGCGTGCACACACACACACAAAAAAAAAAAAATCCTGGGCTTTAAACCCTTGGACGGCCGTCTGGGGTCGTGGGCGCCCTAAGTGCAAACCTACGCACACCTGCACCTTAAGAGTCCTGGTCGCGTTGCCTAGACGAGGGGCCAAGGCCCAAGCTTGAGCCTTGAGGATCCCGGTGCACCTAGGCGCACCTTTGACTGCATTAATCGTGACCACAATCAACAACCATAACATGTTCATCTATGACCACCTCTAACTGAATTGTTCAGATACGAATTATAAAATTTATAATATACCGTTTATCCTCGATCCTTACAAGCTTTCTAAAATCCTTCCCTGAAACCATCAATATTTTGATAGGAGTCATAGGACCACAACATCAAAAGCAACAAACTAGAAGAAGAAATCTAAATTGCTGAAAGTTGTGGAATTCCAGACTGATTACTGTTTTAAGGAGAAAATTAGTATTCAACTGAGATTAATATCATAGAAAGTTGATGAACTTTCATCTCTGCATATTATACTAAAAAATTCATAGATTTACATATGATCTGAGGCCAAAATTGCACCTAGCAAGCCAAAGAAAAGTTAATAACAAGCAGAAATTGAATACGCCTTATATGTGCTATGCTTCAGCAAATGCTGCCAAAATCATATGATATTAGAAACAAATAGATCTTCTTCCGAACTCGAAGCACACCAAGTGCTTATTTAGAAAATTCTTAGATGGGCTGCATGCTCACCTGAGCTAGCCCCTAGATTCATGCACACAATTACAAACATACAGACAAAAAAAAATATTCTCTATCAATAAACTGACAGTTGTTCTCATATCTTGTGTGCATAGAGTTGTATGCCTAGAAGCATGTACAATCAAGAGGAACCATCTTCATCCAGTGTGGGTGTCCCAAATATAGGGGATGAGGCTTGTTACTTATCGCTCCACAGTATTTGTGAATGAACCCAGAGATTATAAAACTATCAAAGCATTATACATGTGCATCTATGTGCGGAAGCACGCATATACACATGTACAAACATGATGCTGATGCATTATAATAGTCAAATGACTCAAATCAAGAAAAATTGTGACTTGCAAACATTGTGACTTGCAAAGGGCTAGTAGTTACCATGTAAAAAAATTGTACTCAAATCAAGGATTTTAAAAATAAATTTTGTTTATATCAATCTCTATCAACACAATCCGAGTAGACCACATTAAAACTGACTAATTCACGACATCATCATTATCCAAGAATCAAAAATTAGGTTGATACTTGATAGATTTGATTCTTTCTTGTTTACGAGTCTTGCTTTTTTTCATTTTTTATAACTCCAATGTCAAATAGTATTATGAAAAAATGTTAAACATATTAAGTTGAGTTTCTTCACCTTCTCAGGTGGGAGATCTATTCCTAGGTTCCCCCGTGAAAGAATGATGCCATCTGCTTCTTGTAGAATCTCATCAAAATGGGTCAATCCCTGCACGAAACGAGGAAAAGAAAGGTGCAATATTACAATCTGTAATTACTTAAATAGTAAATCGAAAAGAATTAGCTCTTCAAGCAAGAGGATCCTCTTTGCAACTTGCCTCAATGTTTTCAATTTTTGCAAATATTTGAGTTTGATGAAGAACACCCAACTTGGAGAGGAACTCGCGTGCCTGCATATCCCGTTGTTAAATAGAATAATATATAGACAGAACAGGTCAACATCTAAGTCTCGAACTAATTAAAAATGAGTAGAAAATAGAACGACACGAGAGTGATCCTTGCCCTGTAGTACACTGCTGATGAGAGAAAAGTAACAAAATAAAGCAACAAAAATAAAGTGGTCTCACATGTCGAACATCTTCTGCATGTCTCGTGTAAGATAAAGACAGGAAGTCGATATTATTTCGAACACCCCATTTACTAATAACCTGAAATGATTCATGACATCAAATGGAATGAGAAACATGTCATAATAGCTTTGATATAGTAGTCATTTTATTTACCAAATTTTCCATGTATACTTGTTTAAAAACATTTCACTTATAAACTTAATTTACAATAATGAAAGCCACGGAACACCTTGAGTAGGAAAAAACATCAATTTCGAAACCAAGTCGCAATTAAATGGTCAAGAAAATCCATGGCAAATAAAGCAAGACAACAACATAAACCAGCAAATTGTGGAATGAAATTATGAAAGTAACTCGAGAGGAAATCAAGTACCATAACACACATAAATGGTCAGTGATAATGCATAAGCTTAGAATGTCGTAAAAGGGTCATAAAAGGAAATGTAATGATGTCGCCCGCACATCTGTCCCATAGTTTATCAGAAATTATGATTGTAATCCCATCACCAATAGCCATCCAAATTCATTATCATGTACAAGGAAGCTTTGACATTATCAATTCTGTATGTCCTGATTTCCTCCAGTATATACTGTATATTCATATTGCCACTTGCACCATCACTTCCCTCCAACCTTGTCCTAGAAGCACATAACTGGCACACAGTACTTTATCTTAAACCCCATTTTTTTTGCATTTTACACCTTCTAATGATACAATGGAGGAAATTGAGTAAAATAACTAAATTTGTGGACAAATAATAGCTTTGGCAATTTCACGTTATGTGCTAGTACTTTAAACTCTCTCTCTTGGAATGGAAACAAGAAAAATCTAATCTTGTTCATACAAAAGATGACTCACGTTTTCATGATGAAATAGGGGGGGAAAACAAATCATCAGTAGTCTTGAAGTGAAGTACAAATTGTAGGCCTCACCTGATGATCAGTGAATGGATGGGTCAATAGTGTCTGGCAATATCGTGGGCCTTACTTAAAAAAGATTTTTTAAATGACGAGGTACAGAGGGGTGCCCTTCTCTTTTGTTTCTTTTTGGTTAGGAGTGTTTCTGTTTGTGTCGGTGGGTGGCTGGGGCAAAATGTTGAGTCCACCTAACGACCAAAATGCCGGATGATTTGGATCAACGTGTATTATCAGCCATATTGAAAAAGTGAGTCGTTAAACAACTGAGATCAATAAGGGAGATGTTTGATTTATGCAAGTTCAAAATATTTTTCTTTCTACCTTAATTTGACTACCTTTCCTATTAGAGAGGTTATTTGGCACTCATCATCATCAACCTAATCTTGTCCCATCAGGACAGGATCGACTATAGGAAGATGGGCAAAAGATTTCCAGGGACACTTACCATGTTGGTCACGCGGTTTAAGCGCATGCAACCAGGGAGCAACCCTCCAAGGTTCCCTTAGGCTAGGAAGGATTCTACAGTAGAAAGCGAGATTTTATAAAGGGAATTTCATTCATCGCCATGATTATATTTGATATAGAGAACTTATTTGGTGTTTCTGATTGGAAAATACCAATCAGTAGTGCTCACTTTTCTATTGCTTTCAGTGGTTAGTTTGATATGGCATACATCCAATTCCAAAAAGGGGCACATTTTAAGCATATTTATGGAACCTACCATTGAAAGCAATAAAAAAATGCTTCTGCTAACTGGCTTTTCTTAATCCAATCAGAATAGCACCCAACTATCTTTCTTCCTCTTTATAGGATAGCAATCACGCTTTGACGCTTTTCACAGGTGTTATGTGAATCACAGGCATTAGAAATAAATATAGGAGGAATCAAAACTGATCGACTAGAATAATAACAACCTTAAGGGTTTGGAAGTAACGACAATTTAAATAACAGCACAAAATTTCAATTGTAAACAATCATGTAATCAAGTGGACAAATTTACTCCTATAGAAAAATACCATTTGCACCCATAGTCACAAAGTTCGGCGTTTTTTTCAAAGAAACATAAAAAAAAAACACGTTTAAAACACGACTTAATGGGCAGCCGATTTGTTACCCTTTTTTATTTTTACATGTTACCAAATTTGTCTTTTTTGCCGTTTTTATTGAAAGAAAAGGTTAAAAACATGTTTTTTTGCTGAACTTTGTGACTGTATCGATGATAAGTCCGATGATATTGAAATTCAACTTTCTTCCGATGATGAGTCCGATGATATTGAATTCATGGAGGATGAACAGAATGATGCAAGTTTGGCATTGGATGCTCTCGATGACACAATGGATGCTTAGTTTTTTTTTTCTACTCTATTTTGATTAGTGACTATTGGGCAATGGACATCTTAAGTTTTGTAATATTTTCTTTTGGGATACCGTTATTAACTTATCATGATGCTCGTAACTTAGTATTTTACTTTGTCGGGGGGTTGTTTTGTTACTTACTTGCATTTGCATAGTTGCATGATTAACTTCGTTAATTTGTTGTTGTTGACCTATCATCTTATAAGTCGCGTTAGAAATATCTTAGTTGTTTACATGGAATCAAATTTCGACAAATGTTGGTCGAAATCACCGACAAATGTTGGTCGAAATCACCGACAAATGTCGGTATTTGGAGGCTCCGACATAAAAAAAAAAAGGTCTGAATTGTCGACCTTACAATTTGTCGGTCGACATTGTCGATGGATGTCGACAAATGTCGGTGATTTGTCGGTGCTGTCGGCGAAAAGAACATGTGACTGTACAATTATTTCATTTGTCGGGCTATTTGTCGGTGACATCACCGACATTATTGGTTTGTCGGTGGATTTCGGTGGAAAAGCTGGGATTCCCAGCTGTTGATCTTCCTTTGCGAATAAAATATAAAGTTTTGGGTTAGTAGCATTGTATAAACTGTATGCTTGCTTGTATTAATAGTTTGCAGTTGTATACTTGTATTTTGTAATTTGTATGGAACTTGAGCATTCTAGTATTTTGTATGGAACTTGTGCAGTTGTATGCTTGTATTTTGTATGGAACCTGACATTACCGAAAAACGAAAAATTTTCTTTTTTTGACTGACCGACATGGACACCGAAAACGACATTTAAAACCTTGGTTGTTTAAATGTAGTCTAAAAACTTAACTTTTGAAGACCCCGAACTTGCCGATTTTTTTTCAAATTCCACCCTCGCCAATTAAAACCCGAACCCGTTTTTTCCCCCGACTTTTACCCGTTTTTTTTCCAAACTTTCCGATTTTTGCCGAACTTTCTCGAGTTTTACCCTTGCCGACTTATTGTTGAACCCGAAAACTTGGTGACTATGTTTGCAACTACCTAATCAAAATTTAAAGTCTTGCTTCAAATATTTAATAAAACATATAGAAGGGAATCAAGGGATTTAAGCAGATATGAAGTCCAAAACCATTATTCTTACATCAAGAAAATGCTAAATCTCATAAGCATCTCTTACTTCTTTGTCAGCATCAGAAAGTGTAGGCAAGTCAATGTGGATTTGAGAAACGTGCAAAGTGAATAAAGATCCAGCAAGAGTAGCAGTATTCTTTATCACACAAACCACGTCATCCCCTTTCACCTCAGCTACCTGCATCATGGAGCCCAATGTTGCATGAAAAAATACAATGTAAATACAATATCGCTTAATCTATCTAATATATTTAATATTTTTAGGGCATCAGACTACTGGCTTTCCTACCATACATTCAAGTAATGTGAGTGCATCAAAAAGTTAATCACTTCCGTACAAACATGTTAAATGAAGACAAGTATGCGTAGATGTGGCTGGCTTAGCAGGTCACACTAGTTTATATGAGCAATGCTGAGGCTAACTAGCTAAGTCTACCAAACATCATACCTCCAGCCAGGCAGAAGTTGTTTCACTTCCGGTGAATAAGTATTGACCAATGAATATTGTGTCTCCCGGCTTCACTGCCTGCAAAGAACAGATTTATACCACAAATATAAGACAAATTGAAATTAAAAACTTAAACAGCGCGGACATTTCAATTTAATAGAATCACAATCACTAGCTTACGAGAGAAAGTAGTCACCACTTAGGTAACTTAGCAAGTTAGCAATAAGACCAGATCCTAGGAAAAACAAGAATATGTTGCTTGAATACATGTAAGGGTATTAGTGTCAAATACTAAAATAGGATACTCGAGACTCCAAGCTCCAAGAAATATAAACGCTTCAATTATACATATTTAGATGTGTAAGTTGACGATGTAAAATTTTGATTTCCAACCCCATTTTGGCCAGCCTCCACAAGGTTCTCAACAGATTTTGATCCAAATTTCTCAGGATGATGAAAACTAATTTGATTAGTATTTAAAAAAATATTCTTCTATGAAAAATCTACAGGAATAATAAGTGATGAATTCTAATAAATAAAAAACAATAAGTATTTCAAAGATTTATTTCAAGCATCTGAAGTAAGTATCGTGTAAGTCACCATTCTACCTAGCGTAATGCGCAAGTCACCATTCTAGTATGTGCAGGCAACTGTTCTACTTGTAACCTAGCATTTAATAGTTGTGTATGTGCAGGTTACAATTTTGACTTCTAACCAGCAAACAATTCTATTACATGTGCCAGTTTCCGAAGTTTACTATGTGTAACTTACCATTATTATAAGGGTGGTCCAGTTGTGATTTTTTTAAAATAAAAATTGAATTAAAAATAGGCAAAGTTTCGAATTTCCAAGCAAAAGTGAGACCTAAAATATATATGTGTATATATATATATATATATATATATATATATATATATATATATATATATATATATATATATATATATATATATATATATATATATATATATATATATATATATATATATATATATATATATATATATATACAATCCTTTATTTATCAGGTTCTTAATCATCAACACTATAATGGATTTTACATTAACATTATTTAAGAACGTAAAACTAAAAGGAATGAGAAATATCATCATAATTTTAGTGGTGACGAGTTTCAAAATGATGTACACTACTAAAAAAGGCTTGGTGGAAGGTCTTGTTAGGACAAAAAACACCTTGGACATCCATCAGAGGATGCCTATTTATTTCTTACTTCTTTGTATAACCTGTCAATGATTGGTTCTACTTATTACGGAAATGGTGAAGACACATGCGAATATGAGAGGTTGAACCCATTCTCTAATTTAAAAAATTTTAAGAACCGAGTTCTAGGACCTTGCAAATGAAAATAATACTCCTAAATAGTTGCCACATAATCCATCCTTGTCCAGAGAATATCTGAATAGTGAGAACATAACATTCAAATTTTCCTTCCATGTTTCACCAATTTTTCACTGAAACATGGAAGACCTTATATATCATACCCTCACCATTCAACTAATAGTCCATGTTTCCCGAAGCTGCCAGCATAATCCATGTTTCACCAAATCAAAAGTATGGCTGAAGCATTTTTCCACTCGTTAACAATGCAGAACATATGTGTACCATCAGTTGATTAATTTATATAACTCCAAAAATCGTATCCTAGATCCTGAGAATATTGATGATATCGGAAGCCCGGACAATGCAACTGAGTGATTAGATCAGTTTTTCTTTCTTTTTAATGATACTCTCAAATTTGGTAACATAATATAATTAATGATAAGAGTCAACAAGTTTCAAGAAAAAAAATTATAAATTTATAGTTGAAAATAAAACATTCACCAATTTTGTCTGAATTCTATAATATACTACTCGAATTGATCATTTACAATTTAAATCAGATCCAAAGGAATGAAGTTTAATTAAAACCCATGTTTCATATTTAGATCGTACAATTCGATGTGTGAATGATAAGATGCATTCAAATTTTCGATAGGTCATGCAAGGAATTGGATAATATAGCTAGTTTTGTGTGTGAATAGTAAACCATCCAATCTTTTTTCTTTTATTTGCCTTAAAAATTACTTCTGCATCCTTAAAGACCCATGAACTCATTCCTTATGCAATCTTGTTAGGCTTTTACCATTAACAGATAATAACAGAACATAGGGGATTTGAGAGATAAACCCCAAAAGGAAGAAATGTCTGGAATTTGAATCTGTTCAACTACATTCTTATATCTCAAAAGAAAGTCAAATTGATGTATTGAGAGTAACAAATAGCGTGTAGCACACATTCAAATCTTGGGTTAATTTCCTCAGAGGACACATTCTTTTTTTCCTATTGAGGCATTCAGTGTTTAGTTCCAAGTTTCTATTTACCACAGATATCGTTCGTTATTTTCTTTAAGGGCTTTTACAAACTCACCCATGTAACCTTCACAATTTACATATAAACCCTGTAAAGTCAGTATTTACATATAAACCCCTTGAATCATCTAGTATTTACATATCAATCCCTACAGTTAGTTGGCATCCAAAATGAAGGATATTTCAGAAATATTCCTTCATTCGGATATGTTATTTCATTAATCTAAAGGGGAAATAACTTATTTACCCATGGTTTTAATTACTTAAATTGACCTATCTGTATTGAACATGGACTTAACCCAAAACAAACATAAACATAACACAAATCTAACTTGAAGAATTCTCACATTAGAGGGATATTTACAGAGTTTAGGTAAATTATTAAGGATGAAATCAAAAATATTCTCTCGTTTTGGATGTCAACAAACTATAGGGGTCTATATGTAATATGTGAATGAATTGAGGGTTTATATGTAAATATCTCTTTTATAGGGGTTTATATGTAAATAGATAAGATTATAGGGGCCGATTTGTAAAATACCCTTTCTTCAAATGATTACAGGACCCATGTATGGTGGAAACTAGTTATAATGTTCGGATGTTCCTTTTGTTGGTTCTTTCATGCCTGCTCATTGAAGCTAGGATAGGCTAATGCGCCATGTTTTTCATAGTTTTCAATATTTTAATGATAAATAAGGAGAAAATTTTATGATTCATAACCCAATCCAATAGTATTATGTTTTATTATACATTGCTTCATGATTTCACTATACTCTAAATCCCTAGTACACAATCATAAGACGCTTTCTTGAAAAGTTTTCACATCAATATTGGTGATGCAAACATCATGCCTCCAGTCACACGCGTCTGCAGCCGTCGACACAGGCAGGCAGCCCAACCTGACTCCCTTTGGATTGGATGATGTTAGGCCCACCTGCTAGAGCCCAGTTCTATTTTCTTTCATTTATTTGCTATTTTCAAACGAAAAATTATTCGTGTCCCACTGTTATATAGGCCCCTGGCAGGGGCCTACAAGTGGCCTTCATCCAGCATAACATTTGTTAGATGTCAAAAAAATGCTTGATTACAAAGGCCCATAGTACCCCTCTCATAGTTGTCAAGGCGCAATGAGGCGCGCGCCTCAAGGCGATTCAGCCATATGCGCCTCAGGCACTTCCTGGTGAGGCGAGCACAGCAAGGCGTGGCTCAGGCGCGCCTTTCAGCGCCTCATGAACCAGGCTCAGGGCGGACAGGGCGCGCGCCTTACTGTGTTTGGTTTTTTTTCCGGTTTTTTTTTAGTTTTTTTTTACTGGTTTGTTGAAGAAGAAGCGCATTTTGGATATGTGGATGGTCATGCCAATCAAAATGATGTGGAGGGTTTATTTGATGATGATGATGATGAGTGATTGGGTGGTTTTATGATTTATGTCCTTTGTTTTTTTTTTCAAGCGTGTCCTCTGTTTTTTAGTACTTGTACTTCTTGATCTATTTAAATGGTTTAACTGTTTAAGAATTAGGACAATGTTAACTTATCATGGTTCATGCATGATTTTGTTACTCATTGGTTATGAGTTCTTACTTATCAATTATCACTTATGAGTAATGTATCACTTCATTTTATGAATATGATGTTAGCATGTTGCCTATAATAAATTGTTCATATGATGACCACACTAGTTATGACTTATGAGTTAGTGTATACCTTGTGACTTGCATATATTTAGTTGAATAATGATCATATTTCTTTTTTTTCATAAAATATATCTTTTTTATGAATTTTAGAATTTTTTGATAAATATTATTAATTTTTAAAACAAATTATATATTTTTGCGCCTTACACACTAAGGCGTGCGCTAGGGGTGTGCATCGGTTCGAAACCGACCTATTTAGGCAAAACCCAAACCGATCCAACCTAGGTCGGTTTTGAGAATTTGCAATCCGATCCAAACCGATTGAGACTGGAATCCAATCCAATCCAATCCAATTAAAGTCGGTTTGGATTGGATTGGATGGTCGGTTTGGGCTTTGGCCCATATGCTTACTATTTTTTTTTTTTAATTTGGACTTAGTTTCAACTTTAAAATGATTATTTTAAAAATTATAAAATGATACTACATTACTTACCAAAATACCAAGTTATCAACAACAATACCATTCTGTCCACAATATTCATATCCATCAAATATTAAAAACTACAAAGTACAGTTTTAACAATTAAACAAAAGTTCACAACAGTTACTACTAAATTAGTAAATTATAAACCGGAGTCCGGTTTGGTTCGGTTCGGTTTAGGTCGGTTTTTAATTGATAAATCCGATAACCAATCCAATCATATCGGTTTTGAGAAATCCTGATCCAATCCGATCCGTTGAGTGTGTCGAAACCGATCAAATTCAGTCGGTTTGGTTTGGTTCGGTCGGTTTGGTCGGTTTGGTTTGGATCCTGCACACCCCTAGCGTGCGCCTTGCGCCTCAGGCTCTAGTGGCCCCTTGCATGTCGCCTTGACAACATTGACCCCTCTATTGAACCCATTTATCAACCGAAGTTTGCTGTCAGAACTTTTAAAAGGATTAAAGAATGAGCTGGCAGTTTTTTAGGGAGGTGTTTTTCATTTTTAAAAATCCATAACATTTTATATACTTATCGAAATTTTAAAAATTTTATATTTTTGGAATCTATTAATCGAGCTTTACAAAACTAAACCCATTGTGACTATGAAATTCCGAGAGTAAAAAAAAACCCCGAATACAAGAGTAACCCATAATTAAGTGGACATTTTATCGAATTAAGTAACATTTACTGATAGTTATAAATAACCGAAAAATATCACTTTCAAAACCAAATGACCATGTAAACTAACTGAATATCACTTTTCAAAACCAAATGTCATGTAAATTGACAGTTGTAAGATAAAGACTTTTACCGACAGTTTGCGTCTGATAAAGTGTCTTGATTTTTTAAATGTCAGTTTTACATGACATTTGCTTTTAAAAGTGGCATTTAGTTATTTTACGAGAAATCAAGATTTTAAAAGTGACATATTTGAGTTATTTATAACTATCAGTAAATGTCAATTAATTCAATAAATGTTAATTATAGGGTACTCTTGTATCCGAGATTTTTTTCTTACAATTTCATAGACAATATGGGTCTAGTTTTGTACTTTTGTAAAGTTCCATAAGTAGATTCCAAAAATACAAATTGTATAAAATTACAATATGTATATAAAAAGTTACGAATTTTTAAAGTAGAAAACCCAACTCCCAAAAAATATTATTTAAAAAATCTAATAGATATGGGAGCTGACCCACCTGATACTTACCATGTATAGAGCCTGCTGTTGAGGGCATTTTAGCCATTTGAACCTTGCTATCTTTTTCACATATGAGAATTAACCCGTTGAATGGTTACCACATCATAGGGCTTGCTGATGAGGCTTATATAATCGGACTCCCCTATCATTACTCGTTTTCTGACCTATTTTTGGGTTATTATTCAACCATAATGTTTTGGCTCCATTTGGTCGTCTTTAGTCCCATATTGTTTGGGGACAGGTTATGTGGTTACATAGGAGGTTATTTATAGACCCCCATGCCTTCTATGTTGGGTATGCTTTGATTAATGAAAATTGTTTTTGCAACTTTGCGTTCCTGATAAAGGGTGCACCCTCACTTGGTAGTTAACCTTCGTGAAACCCCTAGGCGATGATACCTAGGGTTCCTCCTCCTTCCTTCTATTCTCTACCCGATTGTTGTGCTACATCAATTGGCATCATCAGCATTGGAGTCGGAACAATTGCCCTGCCTTCATTTAGGTAACTTGCCCTTAGTTGGAAATAGAAGATATGGCTCACACGTAATCAGCTCATAAATGTTGCAGAATTCTCTCATTCCTACAAATTAAAATGTTGTGTTCAAAATGGAAGAAAGCTTGCAATGCTTTGCTTTAATTTTGTTGGTATACCTTTCTACAAATCAGATGGTGGTCTATATATGCCACTCATAAAAATAGAAATTCCTAACTTAATTTCATAAAAGTTGTCCCTATCTTCCACCCAAAAAAGTGAAAGAGTGTAATTCTCCTCAACATAAAAAATATAAATTCACACTACACCTCCATAACAGTTGTCCTATCTTCCACCCAAAGCAAGGGGGAATAAGCTTTCAAACGCATCATTGATGCTAGGAATCTGAAATGGATTCGATGCCAGAACCGTGATTGGTGCTCGATCATGAGCCTGTACCCCTTCCTATTGTGATGAACCTCTACCCTGTCAGTGTTCGTCTTGCAATCGTGACATACACATGCACGCCAATTCCTCGTTGTGTGGTGGCCAAGATCTACACTATTGTTATACATTCTGCACCATGCGCTCCATCAGCACACCGATCAGTTGTTCGTTGCATGACCCAACCGAACCTAGTGCGCCCACCTCGCACCCCTGCACACCTTGCCTTGATTATCGCGCATTCCTCGATACCCATCCATCTCGAGCTCCACACATTCCTCAAGCCCCGTTGCATTCAAGCCCTACGCACATCCTCGAGCCTCATGCCCTTCCTCGGCTAGCATCATTCCTTGAGCCCCGCACAAATACCTCAAGCCTCACACCATCCCTAAATTTACGTGCATTCCTTGCACCTGACGCCCTTACTTGAGCCTCACGCCCTACCTAGAGACCGGTGCATTCCTCAAGTCTCATGCCATTTTTCGTGCCATGCACGTCTCACACCCAACCCTAGGGGTTTCACCCCATGACAGTAGCCTCTTAGGATCTCCTCAAGGTTCTCCAAGGTAACCAACGGAAGAGAAGGAAGGTCCAAGATAATTCCTTTAACATGTGTAACTCAATCACATAGGAACCGGAGTCGGCACATGACATGCAAAGAGGCAAGCATAATAAACAGACTCAAGCCCCACACATAGGCTAACATAAGTTTATGAGGTTCATGGCAGATTGTAAAGTGTCAAGAAGGAGGATGGATACACGGGTGAGCATCGCTTACCTTTGCTAGTCCACCAAAATTGATCGGTAACATCTTTGACGAGGCTTCGTTCTTCTGGTCAGGCGTGAGGACAACAGATGCATTCTCCTCGAGTGAAATCTCGCGTTCACTTTTATTGACAACCTGCAACTCCGGACCCACTGTGTCCAGCATGACCTGAAAAATAAAGGAGACAGTATAAACATCATTTTCCTCAACCTAACAGTGAAGAAACAATACACACAAATATTAAAAAAAAAAGACCCAATAATTCTTCGAGCTGCTTGGCCATAAATCTATTCAGAAATTACTAAATAGCGGTCAAGGGTAGTAAGTTATTAGGATAGGATCTTGAGCTGAGCGATTTGCGATCGATGGGATTGATGATTATGACAAAAGATCAAATTTTTATAGGGCAGAACATAACACCGACACTTACCGCGCACAGCTTCTTGGTGCTCTTGATGGCCATCTTCAGGTTATCCAGAGTCTCCTGGTGGTAATCAACATCCCCCCATGAGAAGTCAAAGCGTGCCACTGCCACCAAATTTCACAGAACCTCGTGAGGGCACACATCGAGACCATGAAAAACAGAATTTATAAGCAAGATGCACAACACAAACATACACCCCACAAAAAAAAAACCCGATGCCTACCAGACATGCCAGCCTTGAGACAGGATGAGATGGCGCCCACGGTGCGGGACTTCGGACCGAGCGTCCCAACGATCTTGGTCATGGCAGGGAAGAAATTCTGGAGAACCGGATCATAAGACGAAGGTCATTGATGGGGGAAGAACAACGGACCGGCCTCACGGATCGAGGGCGCTGAAGATCTCAGGGGAGGAGGGGGGGGGTGATTGGAGTTTAGAGAGCGTACGGGTTTGGATGGCTCGAGGATGGAGGCCATCCTGATGGGCTCCTCGAGGAGCAGGTGAGTGGAATGCATCTTCTTCTTCTTCTTCTTCGCTCTTCTCTCCGGCAGAGAAACCTCGAGAACCCTAGTTGGATCGGATGGACGGAAAGAGCGCGAGCGATCGAGAGGAGGAGGAGGAGGAGGAGGAGGAGGGAGAGGCGGCCGCGGACACGCTACTTTCCCTTGCTCTGACCTCGGGGAATCCGAGGGTTCGATGAGAAACAATCCGACATGCGGCGGACAGAAATAATCGGCCCCGTTTCCTGCCTAAATCTCACGAAATATCATGATATTTTACAAAATATCGTCCGATTCTGATCGTTCGTCATTGAACTATATTGCAATAAAGTGTCACAAAATATCCTGATGCCTCAAGTCATAGCATCTCCATCAGATGACCCATCTGTTGGATCCCACCTAAATATGGATAAAATAATATAAAATTTAATCTTCTGCAATTAATCAAAGAGGTTTTAACCAAAATAACCCTCAACTAATCTATATTGATCTAACTGACCCTAGGTTTCAACTCTTTACTTTTCTGACTTTTTTTTTTTTTTGACAATTTTGCCCCCGCGAATTTCATCCCCTGTGAACCTCCTCCCTCTTCACCCTCGCCGTCTTAGTGGGCCTGGCCTGGAACTCCTCCGACCCCTCTTCCGGCCTCGTCTCCGGGGACTGTGTCGCCGACAACGGGGTGGAGGAGGACCTCGTCTCCTTCCATGGCTTCGCCTTCTCTGCCTTCCTCTTCTCGAGCCTCGTCGCCCTCTGCATCAAGCAGGCCATCCGCCTCGCCCGCCCCACAGACAGCAGCCGGGCGACGCACGTCAACCAGGCAGTGCTGCGAGGGGGGTTGGGCTCGGGCTCGGGGGAGATCGGGCGCTGGAGATGGGAACAGGGTGGGGGGTTCGGGTTGTCGGAGATGGAGAAAGGGGGGGGGGGGGGGGGGGGTCGAGTTGGTCGCGCCCCTCCCTCCCTCTATGAACTCTCCCATCTCTCTTCTCTCTCTCTAACTCTCTCAGCTTCTCTCTGTTTCTTTCACTTCTCTGGTTCTCTCTGTTTTTTTTTTCTCATTCTCTCTCGTTCTTTCTCTCTCTCTCTTATCCCTGTTTCTCTGTTTCAGGCTGCCTTAGTTGACCGAGCCAAGTGGGGGAGTCTTGGTGGCAAGGGGTGGCGGTGTCGGAGGGGATAGTGGAGGAGTCGAGGAGGAAGAGGCAGAGGGCGGTGCGGTTATCGGTGGGGCTGAAGCGGTTGACGATGCCAGCGGCGTAGATGAAGGGGTAGGCGGCATTACGGAGACGTTATCGTGCTCGGGGCCGGGGAGGTAGGCGACCCTGACGTGGTTGAGGCTGGTGGTACAGGCAGTGCAGGGGTGTCGGTTTCGAAGTAGCACACGAGTAGCGAACTGACTGGTACAGCGCCCATGGCCCATGGGGCCGAGTGCCTAATTACGACTGACTTTTGGGCAAATACATACATCCGACGGCTTGGTGGTATGGAGAAATTCGAGCTTGACGTGTGTGTAACGCTCGTTCAATTCACCATGTCAATCAAATCTGCACATGAACCTCATTTGCGTTTACGGATAGTATCGATATCAAAGGGTCCAAGTAGTGGCCGCCAGGTTCGATCAGCATGCTGCCATAAGTGGGCTCGCACTGGTAAGGTAGATTGGTGGAGTGATAGCAGGAAGGCATCAATGCGGCCGAGCATGAGGCGTGCTTGGTGAAGCGCGTCATCTCATCTCCTGCAGCAGGTCAGATCAGGTAACGTGAGGATAATCGGCGACTAGCGAGCGAGTGAGTGGGACGAGCCAAGCCGAGAAGAGATGAGCTTTGGCTTATTTGTGCTTGTCTTGTTTATCAAGCGAGCCTAAACTCTGTCGCTGGCCGTTGCACTTGTCGACGCGTTATCCGGCATCGGTCACCGAGCATGCACCGATCCTCTGCCAAGGGCCGGCCGGGGGTGCGCTTGCCGAGGCATAGGCCATCTCGGGCTTCGTCTTTGAGTGCCGAAGTGGGGCTTTCGGGCTTCGTCGAATGCTGAAGCGAGGCTTCGGGCTTCGTTGGATACCGAGATGAAGGCCGCTTTGGGTTTTGCTTTCGAACGCCAAGGTTGTCACCGGGCGAACCTCCAGCAGAGCGGGGCGGTGGCCCTGCTTCGCTTCGTCTACCCGTCGTGCGTCGGTCGGGCCGGCAATATCATCCTGGTGGCCATGGTCCTAGGGCTCGTCCGGTACCCAATCCGGTCCCTCTTTGCATGTTGTTTGTTGGCCCCCGGGGGGAGAAGCTCTTCGTGCACCCATTATTTTCATTATGACACTATATTAAATTATGTCTTGTGGCATTGACTTGGCCGAATAACTCGGCTCGATATCTGTCCAAGTTGAGTCAAAACTCTTGAACATAAAATATGGAAGAGAACAAAATCACAATTGGTTTAGAGCAGTGCATGAGGTAATATTTCGAGGAATGGGACAAAACTTTCAGTAGGAAAAACCCTAAAAGTTTTTCATTCCTAAAAATTTTGAATACAAAATTAAGGGTTTTGATTGGTTTGATAATCTAGGATAAGGAGAATTTAGATGCATTTTGAAGATAATCTTAGGCTTTAGATGCTCTTTGTTTGGCAGACAATTAGCAGTATTATTTCTTTTGGATCTTCGAGTATGCTTTTAGTTTTGGAAATAGTTAGGATATCGAGTTTTGAGCCATCTTTTCGATATTGATCCTTTGATCCTATTAGTGTATCATCTTGCCCAATGCCCACATGACCTATTTTGTTAAATATAATAATTATTTCTTAAATAGTTTTTTTTCCTCTTTAGGCTATATGTATGCTTTTAATCTAGGACATTTTGGAAAGTGACAAATGAAAGAAATGCTTCAAGAACATGTAAGTGCTCAACTTACTATTTTTGATTGATATATAAGTATTGGAAATATCAAGATATTCTCAACAAGGTTCGAGAAATTAATTTTGTGTTTTGTTTCGGTCCTGACCGAAACTAAAATTTCGATCTAGAATTTTGGCTAAAATGTGGAGAAAAAAATCAAAATAGTAAAAAAAGGGTCGAATGGTTGAATTTGCAGTTTTATTTTTGAAATTTAAAATTTAAGTCTTTTATAGTTGTGCATACATATTTACTTGAATGGTTTAAAGAAAATACACACCAAACACATAGTAAGTTTGCTAGTAGTCCAAATCCAACACAGAGTTTGATTAGGCTTGGTATTAGTCCAAATCCAACACCGGTGGTTTTTTCTTTAAAATCCAAGTCTTATTTTAAAATTTGATGGTTTTTTCCAATTCCAACACCGATGGTTTTTTCCAAATTAGATTTTAAAATTTGATAGTTTTTCCTTTAAAATCCAACTATGTGTTGGATTTGGATTTATTTTGCAAAAATAGATTTTTATCTTACATGGGATTTAGAGAGATTTCAAAATCAAATTTTTATCTTACATATGATATGCTCCATTTATCTCAGCTGGCAATAATTACTGGTATGGAGCATATGATATGCTCCATATATCTCAGCTGGCTATTACTGATGTGGAGCATATGATATGCTCCATATATTTCAGCTGGCTATTACTGGTGTGGAGCATATATGGAGCATATAATATGCTCCATATATCTCAGCTGGCTATTACTTTTGTAGAGCATATCATATGCTCTGGAGCATGTAATATGCTCCATAACAGTGACATTATATTGTGAGCAGTCTGTCTTCTATACTTCTGGAGCATATCACATGCTCCACAACAGTGACATATATGCTCCACAACAGTTGATCATACTCAACTGTATATTCTTCTTTGTCCATTAAATGTTTTACAGGTTTTAAATTATTTCTTCTCTTTCTGGCCTTAGGTAAACCAAAAATCATGTCCCGTTTATCCAATTTTTGTATGTTGAAGATAGAGTTGTGGATAAACTTAAGATAAAAATATTCAGAAATTATAAGAACTGGTGCAAATTTTTATGCCGAAAAAGCAACATCTTGTGAGCTTTGCTTAATTAGTTCTTCTTTTTTTAAGTTTTTTGTATTTCTTCTCCGTGTAGGTTGCCATCTGTGGACCAGGAAGTACAATAATATAAAATTTTATATATTTCTCTTTATCTTCTTATGTAGGGAGAGGCTTCAAACTTGCGGCTAATGCCTGAGTGCTTGTGCTACATATTTCATCATGTAATATGCAATTTATATAACATGGCACGACGCTTTGTACTGACTAGGACAATATGGAACCAAAGCTGACTAGACAAAAACAACATTGCTGACTAGACCAATTCATATCAATCGAGAGAGAAAGAGTCCAACTCACACCCCAGCTAACATAGAGATAGAGAGAGAGTCCACCTTATCTCTAAAAAAATAAAGAGAGAGAGAGAGAGTCACTCCCCCAGCGAGAAGATCTTCTCCCCCTCCCCTTCGAGCCACGCAAATCGTAGCCGCCCTTCACTCCCACCTCTTCAGGCAAGAATATCGCCCCCTCCCCCCTCATTCTCGAGCCCTCCAAATCGAGCCCCTTCCAAATCGGACCCGCCCTTCACGCCCCCATTTTCAGCCGATCAGATCGCCCCCGCCTCCCCCCGCCCATTCCTTTCTCTCTCTCTCTCTCTCTCTCTCTCTCTCTCTCTCTCTCTCTCTCTCTCTCTCTTTCTCTCTCTGCAGCTCGATTTGGAAGGCATGGGCTGGAGAAATGAAGGAGAAGCTGATTCGGATCTCAGCAGGTCCTCTCTTATTTTTAAAATTGTTTCCTTTTTTTCACTTTTCTTTTTTCCTTCCATTGCTCCAACCCGTGCGATTTCTTGGATCGGACTCAACGTCGAATGCACGTCTGATTCCTACTTTCCAAAAAAAAAAACCAATTCTTTGGCCCAAAACTTTCTCCCAAATTTAAGTTGATCACCCACCTTATAAAGGTCAATCGCCACTTGCGAGAAGCTGATCCGGAGCTCCCCTGCAGTTGGACGTAAGTATCCCATTCTCATCTCTCTCTCTCTCTCTCTCTCTCTCTCTCTCTCTCTCTAATTTTCGGATTTTCTATTTCTAAGTAGTGTTCATGAAGAGAGAGAGCATTGATTTTCGAATTTGTTCCCCTGTTTTTTTTTCCCAATCAGCAGAGCTTTCATCATGATCTCTGTTCCTCTGATTTTTGTATGATCTAACATGTTAATTTCTTTATTTTTTTGGCAAGTTACAAAACCTCACCTAAACTATTCACCTCAACTTTTTCTTTATAGCAATTTGAATCATAAATGCATTTAGCAACCTCTATGAATTGATCCTCTATTTATTTATTTTTTCAATCGTGTAGAAGGATCAATACAGAAGAATCCGATCACACAGCATCGACCCCTCGCCACACTCAGCCTCTCCGTCACTAGGTAGGTAAATGATTATCTGTTTCTTAGAAAAATTCCCTTCATCTATATTCATGATCTCTACACAAAAAACTACAGCCAACATGATTTATAAAAAAAACATGAATTATAAAAAGGCATACAACTTTTTACCTGTCTATTATTGAAATGGATTCAGCATCAACTTTGATGGATTCATTTTTTTACGTCATGACCTCTGTCCCTTAAGTTGCATATTTTTTTTAGAATCCATATTGAAGCTGCAGATTGTGTGTCTGCATTTCTTTTGAAGAAGGGTTTTTTCAAATCCTTTTATAAGTGATTCTTATATGTTCTTTTTTTATCCTTATGTTGTCTTTATTTTTCGGATCCTTGCTATGTCTTCATTTCTTGCTGAATTTGTAAAACAATAAATGTTGTTTTTTTTCTTGCTGAATTTGTAAAATCATAAATACTGTTTTTTTTTTATGATGTTGTAGATTTTGCAAATTTGATGATGATGCTGATTTTACCTATGAAAATAAAAAAAAATGAGAGTATAAGACTAAACAATGCAAAGATTTTAAAATCAGACTTTAAAATCAGATTTTAATAATCAGATTTACATGCATTGGAGCTGTGATATGCTCCATAAATGCTCTAGGAGTATACATTCAGAGTCAAATTTCTATACTCCAGGAGTAGAGCATATATATTACAAGAGCATGTGATATGCTCCAATAGTACAGTAGACAGACTGCTCACAACATAATGTTACTGTTGTGAAGCATAAGTGGAGCATATTACATGCTCCAGGAGTAGACATTCAGTCTTATTTTTGTGATCCAGGAGTATGATATGCTACAACAGGAGGTGAAGGATCTGAAAGACCTTTGACTCTTTCAAGTTCTATCACTAAAAAGATAGAGTTAAGATACACAACCATCAAAACATTTAACATTAGAAATCATTAAAAAAGGCCTAGTAGGCCTACATACTAACCCAATCAGACAACCCCTCAAGCCTTTATTTGGAGCCCAATCATATAAGAGAAAACATATGATATGCTCCATATAAAGCAATGCAATTACCTAAGGCCAGAAAGAGAAGAAATAATTTAAAACCTGTAAAACATTTAAAGGACAAAGAAAAATATATAGTTGAGTATGATCCATATATGCTCCAAACCAGTAATAGCCAGCTGAGATATATGAAGCATATTATATGCTCTATATATGCTCCACACCAGTAATTATTGCTAGCTGAGATAAATGAAGCATATCATATGCTCCATACATGCTCCATAACAGTAATATTAAGGTGGAGTTATTGGAGCATATGATATGGTCTAATGTATGTAAATGCTCCATAACTCAACCCCAATAATGTCACTGTGGTGGAGCATAAATAGAGCATGTTATATGCTCCATAACTCCACCCCTAGTAATCACATGCTCTATATATCGTCTACACGATGATATATTTCCAATTACAATCAACATAACCAATTACATTATATATAGCATCGCATCCAACACTTGTATGTCCAATTACAATCAACATAACCAATATCATTTAGATTCTAATTACATCCAACACAATCAAATATTATGTAACCCATAACATCCAACACAACCAAATATTATTGGGATCCTTCAACTTCAAAGCACAATCACGACCCAACTTGGGAATCTTTTTTAGTACCCAAGATTGTCAATATCAAGTTTAATATGTTATAAGAAAATATTTGACAACTATGTAGAAATATAAAATTTAGAGATCAAATTATATACCTGGAAAGCAAACACACATCCAGATTCCACAACTAGGCTATACAATGAATATCACGAAATCCTGCAACACAAATAGAGAACATGGATCAAAAGATACTAGATAATTTTTTTTAAACTTGAGAAAGAATACAAAAATAAGACTCTAAATGCATACTCCTGGAGCATATCACATGCTCTTGTAATATATATGCTCTACTCCTGGAGTACATGCTCTAGGACTTTGAATGCATACTCCTGAAACATTTATGGAGCATATAACAGCTCCAATACATGTAACATATCATACTCCTGGATCAACAAATTAAGACTGAATGTCTACTTCTGGAGTATGTAATATGCTCCACTTATGCTCCACAACAGTAACATGATGTTGTGAGCAGTCTGTCTACTGTACTATTGGAGCATATCACATGCTCTTATAACATATATGCTCTACTCCTAGAGTACAGAAATATGACTCTAAATGTACTTTCATATCATATCCTGGAGATATACTAACTGTTTCCAAAACTAAAAGCATACTAGAAGATCCAAAAGAAATAATACGTTAATTGTTTGCCAAACAAAGACCATCTAAAGCCTAAGATTATCTTCAAAATGCATCTAAAGCTTCCTTACCCTAGATTATCAAACTAATCAAAACCCTTAATTTTGCATTCAAAATTTTTAGGAATGGAAAACTTTTAGGGTTTTTCCTACTGAAAGTTTTGTCCCATTCCTTGAAATATTACCTCATGCACTGCTCTAAACCAATTATGATTTTGTTCTCTTCCACATTTTATGTTCAAGAGTTTTGACTCAACTTGGACAGATTTCGAGTCGAGTTATTCGGCCAAGTCAATGCCACAAAACATAATTTAATATAGAGTCATAATGAAAATAATGGATGCACGAAGAGCTTCTCCCCCCAGGGGCCAACAAACAACACGCAGAGAGGGACCAGATTGGGGTACCGGACGAGCCCCAGGACCCTGGCCGTCGGGATGATGTTGCCGGCCCGACCGACGCACGACGGGTAGATGAAGCGGAGCAGGGCCACCGCCCCGCTCTGCTGGAGGCTCACCCGGTGACAACCTTGGCGTTTGAAAGCAAAACCCAAAGCGGCCTTCATCTCGGCATCCAACAAAGCCCGAGCCTTACTTCGGCATACGACGAAGCCCGAAAGCTCCACTTCGGCACTCGAAGACAAAGCCCGAGACGACCTATGCCTCGGCAAGTGCACCCCCGGCCGGCCCTTGGCAGAGGGTCGGCGCACGCTCGGTGACCGACGCCGGATAACGCGTCGGCAAGTGCGACGACCAACGACAGAGTTTAGGCTCGCTTGATAAACAAAACAAGCACAAATAAGCCAAAAGCTCGTCTCTTCTCGGCTTGGCTCGTCCCACTCACTCGCTCTCTAGTCGCCGATTATCCTCACCTTACTTAATCTGACCTGCTGCAGGAGATAAGATGACGCGCTTCACCAAGCACGCTTCATGCTCGGCCGCATTGATGCCTTCCTGCTACCACTCCACCTATCTACCTTACCGGTGCGAGCCCACTTATGGCAGCATGCTGATCGAACCTGGAGGCCACTACTTGGACCCTTCGATATCGATATTATCCGTAAACGCAAATGAGGTCCGTGTGCAGATTTGATTGATATGGTGAATTGAACGAGCGTTACACACATGTCAAGCTCGAATTTCTCCATGCCACCAAGCCGTCGGATGCAGGCATTTGCCCAAAAGTCAGTCGCACTCAGGCACTCGGCCCCATGGGCCACGGGCGCTGTACCAGTCGGTTCGCTACTCGCGTGCTACTTCAAAACCGACACCCCTGTACTGCCTGTACCACCAGCCTTAACCGCGTCAGGGTCGCCCACCTCCCCGGCCCCGAGCATGATAACGTCTCCGACAACGCCGTCTACCCCTTCATCTACGCCGCTGGCATCGTCAACCGCTTCGGCCCCACCGATAACGGCACCGCCCTCTGCCTCTTCCTCCTCGACTCCTCCACTATCCCCTCCGATACCGCCATCCCTTGCCACCGAGACTCCCCGACTTAGCTTGGTCAACTAAGGCAGCCAGAAACAGAGAAACAGGGATAAGAGAGAGAAAGAAGGAGAGAGAGTGTGAAAAAAAAACAAACAGAGAGAACCAGAGAAGTGAAATAAACAGAGAGAAGCAGAGAGAGAGAGAAGAGAGATGGGAGAGTTCATAGAGGGAGGGAGGGGCGCGACCAACCCGACCCCCCCCCCTTTTTCCTTCTCCGACAACCCGAACCCCCCGCCCGTTCCCATCTCCGGTGCCCGATCTCCCCCGAGCCCGAGCCCGACCCCCCTTGTAGCACCGCTTGGTTGACTCGCGCTACCCGGCTGCCGTCGGTGGGGCGGGCGAGGCGGATGGCCTGCTTGATGCAGAGGGCGACGAGGCTCGAGAAGAGGAAGGCGGAGAAGGCAAAGACGTGAAAGGAGATGAGGTCCTCCTCCACCCCATTGCCGGCGACGCAGTCCCCGGAGACGAGGCCGGAAGAGGGATCGGAGGAGTTCCAGGCCAGGCCCACGAAGACGACGAGGGTGAAGAGGGAGGAGGTTCACAGGGGATGAAATTCGCGGGGGCAAAATTGTCCAAAAAAAAAAAAAGGTTACAAAAGTAAAGAGCTGAAACTTAAGGTCAGTTAGATCAATATAGATTAGTTGAGAGTCATTTTAGTTAAAACCTCTTTAATCAAATGGTGTGGCTCCCACCTATGTTATGTAAAATCACTAGTGGAAGTTCGTGCCAATTGGCATGCAGTGGGCGCCTTTTGCGCAGCTGCTAGCACGGCAGTGGCCATCTTCGGCGACGAAACAAAATCAGTCAACTTTGACATCAACACATACCTTCGACAACAACACCCAGCTCCGGCGGCCCCGCCCCGGTAGACCGGTGACCCCGACACCACCATCATCGCCCACTGTCAGGACGGTCGTCACCCCCAAAGTGATCGTCTTTGACGGGCAACACCCGGCTCGGGACGACCCCACCCAGGCGGACTGGTGACCCCAACATCACCACCACCGACCGGCCACTGTTGAGACTATAGTCGCCACCGCGCGCCACCACCACTATCGAGAAAGAGAAAGTGTGTGTGAAGGAGTGGGTGAAATGAGAGCAAAAGATGGTTCATCAGAGTCGTCCAAACAATGGACCCCGGTACTCGTGGGCCATCGTTTGTAGACTTGGCAGCTAATCATTCTTTGGTGTGGGTGGAGACCAAATAAGTTTTTTGGAAAATAGAAACCAAAGATGGAGAGTATTTTTGCTACCCTATTCACTTGCTTACAGCCCAATCGTGTGCTACCATGTTATCCATTAGAAATGTCATGATGGTGCAAGTGTAGTTGAGGAGCAAGTGTAGACCCATTATGCCCTTTTCTTTTGGATGATGTGGCATCCCACGATTGGGTAGTAAAAAAGTGCAGCAACTGAATGGGATAGCAAAATTGCTCTCTCAAAAAAGATATGCAAAGGGAAACATGAAGAGAGAGAGAGAGAGAGAGAGAGAGAGAGAGAGAGAGAGATTTGCTATCTAATTGCTTTGTTGCAATTGCTTATGGCACAATAGTAGTCTGTCATGTTGTCCAAAAGAAAGGATATAATGGGGACTAACTTACTATCGGACTACACTTGCTCATTATGCCCTTTCGTTTGGACAATGTGGCATACCACGATTGGTCCATAAGCAAGAAAAGAGAAATATTATTCGCTTTTGGTATCTATTCACAGTCAACCTTTTTGCCTATTGCTCCGGGAGGAGTGCGATCACTGGTATGGGTGGGTGAAACTGACGACAGTGATCACACCACGTCATTCGGTAAAACTCTTTGGGTAAGAATTTATATGAATATCATTTCTTAGTAGCAAAATTGGTCTCCTAAATGAAGGATCACGGAGACAGAGATTTCATCCGAGAGGAAAAAAGAGAGAGGAAGGGTGGGAACGTGGCATATTCCGATTGGGTCTAAGGTGTTTATCCCTAGTGGAAAAACATGTGAACAATAATGTTATTGCCAAACATGTTCCTAATTTTTTACATAAAACCCTTAAATATATTTTGTCATATATTTTTTTACAATTTAGTCCTCAAACATTTATTACTTTCTCCCTCAATCATATCCCTCCATCTCAACTTTATTTAAACTCAACTGTTCTTATCCACCTTCCTAGGTGAATCACACTTGGCTTAAGGGCTATCTCATCCGTTCCCTATAAATCTCAGTATTTGTGCATATGATTGGACGGTCCGAAATATCCCTATTATAGTGGCACACTTGTAAATCAGTCGAACACGTTGTAACATGTATTATAGATTATAGATATAGATATGCAAAGATATAGATCATTTTTCTGTAATCCATTAAAAAAGCTGATGTGGTGGTACTTTGGCTACTCCGCTGGAGATCATTTTTTTTCGATCTTATGCATATGTTGATGTGGCTGTACTTAGGCTATGCATAGTACAAATGCATATATGTGCGTCTACTGGAGATGCTCTCATGCTCACCCGTGGAACGGCTGCTCAATATACCTCTCCTTCTCTTGGAGCGGTGGCAACGTGCCTCCATCAGTTGGAGTGGTGCCTTAGGCTACTCGACGATGGCGAAGGGCTACTTGACGATGATGTCAACGAGATAACCAAGATCTTGGGTTTAATATATTCCAAGAATTTGCCAAAATTCCACACATATAACTATTTATGAATTATTCGGCAATGCAGAATTTTCGTGTGAAATCGTAATTTCAAACCCTTTTTTTTTACATTGGTGGTTGTCCCAAGATCTTTCGGACAATGGAACCACTTCGGGCTCAAAGTAATCCCTTCAGAATTGTGCACCGATCTAGTCGGAAGTTTTCCTACACACTCATCAAAGCATTAATTGCTTACCAACTCCCCTATCCCCTTATGGGTCATAATATTGAACCTTGCTTATTTGTAGGTGAAGGGCTATGTTATTATTGGTGTTAGCTAGCATAGTTGGTAAAGTATCTTGGGGTTGTATCAGAAACCTAGGATCGAATCCAACCTACACCAACCGGTAGAGGGCTACATTAACCCTCTCTAAGATGCGATGTTAATGGAATTTTTATAAAAAAAAAAGTATTATTATTCATACCCACTTAATTAATAAGGGCCCCAACTAAATAGTGCAGCACATTTCAAAATGGGATTTCATGTAGGGCAACCTATGGTTGAGTTCACCCCACAAACTTTCTCCTCTCTTCCTCCCTACTACCTCCCATGTTCGTTTGTGCCCATGGAGCATCGTCATCACCTCCCCCTGCTTCTTCCTTCCTCATCCTCCCCTTCTTTGTCCTCCTTTCTCATTCCTCTTCCTTCTCCCCTTTTCTTCATGCCCCTTACTCGTACCTCCTCCTTCATCATCATTTTTCTTCCTCCTCCGTCCTTCCTCTTCGTCCTCCCTTCCTTCTTCTTCCTCCTACACCTCCTCCTTCTAACCGAAACCCTAACCCACCTTAGAACGTCTCAGTAAGTATTAGTCAACACCGAGTAGCCACTTACAGGGTGTGAAATCATTCGATGGCTATACATAATCATAATGTTGGTTGTTTTTTTCTTTTTGGTAGAGAAAAAAAATGTTGGATGATAGCCACCCACAATGTTGGTTGGTAGCCATTGACAAGTCTTTAGGGTAGGTTAGGGTTTCAACGAGGAAATGGAGGGAGAGAAAGGGGGAGGAGTTGGAATAATGAGGACAATGGAGCAAGGAGGGAGATGAGGAGGGAGAACAGAGCAATGCACGAAAAGTAGAGGCAAAGATGGGCTACACAGGCATTTGCGGTTGCAGCAACCTATTGGGTGCACCTAGTGATGGAACCGATCAAATAATAGGAGCCCATGGGACATGTTTGGTATTTTTCAATTTAACTTAGCAATACTTTGTAATTTAGTGGCTGCTAATCAACACCCAATATTAATTATATTGACTTTTTTTTTTTTCTCTAATACCTCTATGTTGAACTTGATTACTCCAAATTATCTTGAGTTGTCAGTTGCAGGCACCCCGAGAGGTGAATTGAACTCATCCCAACTGCTGCATCTGACGGCTCCTCTCAACTAGATAAATTAAAGAGGGGCTCAGTGAACCGTCCTTGACAAGAGATCGGTTTAGCCTAAAGACAGACAATTCCATTGACATAACTACCCTCACATCACTTTAAATTTTCATTTCGTGCCACTCCTTCCTAAATTTAACCGAACCCTAAATCCAAACCCTAGACCTAAACCTAACTCTAAAACCTAAGATTTACAGGCATGGGATGAACCCTGGACTTAGAAGTCCTAACCCCCTAAAACCTAAGATCTATGGCCCATGGGATGAACCATAGATCTAGGAAATCTAAACCGAACCCTAACTCTCGTCTCCGCTGCTCGCCGTCGGTGGGGCAGTGGCACCGAGCAGCTGCGACTCGAGGTGTTGCTCATGCCCGCCTCCGTCACCGCCGTCGCACCCGCCCATTCTCAAGAGAAACACATGAGAGGGTAGGCTTGGGCAATTTCAGATTTGGTGAGGGTATTATCGGGTTTTGGTAGCCCTATTCACCTCTTTCGACTGATGCACAATCTATTACCCACCATTTGAGTCGCTAACATCCAGAGTCACTATTTTTATCTTCCATCGTGTTCATACTGATAGGCAACTATGATGCCACTATAGATCTGGAGTCACGATCATACGGAGCCGTCGTTGTAGATCAACAGGTTGGTTTGGTGCCTCTCTATGAGGGTTAAAACCATGCAAAGTTGACCACAATCAATAGAATTAATACGGCTTTGAAAGTTTTAAAATTACCCTAGTGATCTCCATCACCCAACGTGATTGCTAGTAAGCCAACGATTTGTATGACGATAAAGTTTGTCATCGATCTTTAGGTCGATGAGGACATCCGACGATAATGACTCTTATGATGATAGATCGGTTGAGGCTCCAAACGGTTTTTGATAGAGACTTTGCAAATTCGAGCACGATAGTACGTACAACTTTGATTATCATTCTTTGGTATGGAAGGTACATCTTATTTTATGTCTAAACGTGTGACCAAGAAGCTTGTGATCAATGAGGTACTCAATAATAGAGGGGCATCAAAAATGGGGTAAAAAAACAACTATATGGTATTAGGGAGGATAATTTGGACTTTATAGGTTGAATCTTCACAAAGAAGTTTTTGGAAGGTAAGTATGTAAGGAAGATCTAAAAGATAGTGGAGAAGTTGAAGGAAGATGAAAACATTAACTATACATGCCTTGTGGCCAACATCGACAACTTCAATTTTGTTGACCACAAGTCAGCCCATATATTGTTGAAATAATTGTGCTAGCTTGATTGGTCTTATTTTGTAATATTGCTTATGGAATTTTTTTTTTATAAGTCTCTTTCTAGAAAGTTCAATAGAAAGAATCTTTAAAAATCTCTAGAGACAACAACATTTAGAAGTCTCTATTGAAAATATCTACAAAATTTGGATATCTTAAATGGGTTCTAGAATAATTCACATTAATGTATTCCACCTAGTGTAGAAAGATCTTCCAAGGCCTATATATACCCATGGGGATCTCTTCATATTGTAGAAATTAAGTTAAGTGTCTCTTATCTCTTATATTGTGAAGGCCTACACTTTCTCTTTTTTTTCTCTTTGTTTCTCTCTCATCTGATTTCGATCTTGAAGATCAAAATTAACACTCTTTTGGTATTGGTCGAACTTCGGGAGTGATGATATGATAATCTAGCCCCAAAGTCTAAGGCAATTTTTTTGGTAGAAATGATAAACTTAATTAGTAATAACTCAAGGAAACAACCAACATAATACATCACGTCGAGTCAAAACAAGCAGATTCGGCGGAACAATCTCATTCCAGTACACTGGACATGCAATGGTTTTGGCCCACGTAGCCAAGAAGTCAGCCGTTTGATTTGCTTCATGAAAAACATGACTGATGTGCACCCTCGGAAATTTCCATAGCCGGTGGTTGATATCGGAAAGGAGGAAGTGATCGCCCACTCCTTGGATCGTCCAATTAATGATGGTAGCGGAATCTCCCTCCACTCAAAAACGGTTATTAGAGAAGTACTTCGAGGTACATTTTAGTCCTTCCCATAAAACCCGAGCCTTTGTATCTTGAAAATCAGGAAACATCTTTTTATCTTTCTCATCTACACAATTTTGCTATCTCATGTACACAATTTTGCAACAAACATATTTTACGATGCACATTTTAGCTTTCCCGAGTTCAGTGCCACCATCAACCTCAACAAAACCTGCACTTTTCTTGGCAATAATACCATCATCCTCAGCTGTTGCAACACGTAGAGCAGGATCAACTACAGCAGCTGCAGACTCATGCAAAACAGCTCCAATCCCATATGCATTAACCCTTGTAATAACAGCCTCACTAGCTCCAACTATCTGTGTAACACCAGTAGTAACAGCAATTGCTACCGAGCCACCAGCATCTATATCACCAACAATAGCAACTGCCTGATTCTCCTTAGTACCCACCTCCTCAACGAATAGCTCTCTTAATAGGATATACCTGTTAGTTGGGCCCGTTGCCTGGTGGTTAGAGATTAAGTGCTCCTTCCCCTTCCTTCTAGACACCTGTGTCCAACCCTCTTGATCCTCCAGTAAATGGACAATATTTGGATCAGTTGCTAGAGATTGGACTATACCTTCAGCACCTTCCGATCCCACCAGTGGAGGTCCCTTATCCATATTACCGATGTTTCCCCTCGGACGCCAAGCGAAGTTTTTCCACTTCTGAGAGATTTTCGGGTGTATCGTGCACTCATCTTCATTATGGTCAAATGTCCAACATGCTCTGCACCGGAAAGGTTTCCATTCATACACAACAGACTGAATGGAAAGCAAAGAACCTTTGCTATCGCGGGCTTCAACCTCCAAAGGGAGAGAGGCATCCATACTGATTTCAGCACATAATCTTGTGTAGCTCACCCTAGACAGCTCAGTGGTGGCTTGATCCATATATAGTGGTCGGCCAATGATACTGCCCATCCGACTCAAGAGCTCTTCTGACCATAAGTCCACAAGCAGATTTGGGAAGCGAACTCAGATGGGGATATGGGTTAACAAATCTCGCTCGCAATTTATCCCTTTGGCCCACTTCTTAAGCACCAAAGGCCTACCTGCAATGTGCCATGGTTCTCCTTCCAAGACCCTTACAAAGTCCTCTTCAAGACCAAATCGGAATAGAAAAATTCCCTTCTCCCTAGAAAGAATCTCCAAACTTCCTTTCGGTCTCCAAAGGTTGCAAACTCACGCCTGAAGATGCTGATAATGAGGACATTTGCCCAAAACATACCCAACCAAGGTTTGAGCCCACAAGCTTTGGCTCTTTTCCACCTCCTCCACAGGGCAAACAGAGACCTTACGGTCCCCCAATCAGTGTAGGAGGAATAAAACATAGTACCGAACTCCAAATAGGCTTAGCTCCAGCATCCGAAGCACCCAACTTAGCCCTTTGCTATCCCAACGCAGGCTGCACACCAGTGGTCTCTATCCCAAAGTGTTGAGCCTTGTCAGTCATATCCTTATACACCTTGTCTGCATTGTGGGTAAAATCTTCTGCATAAGAATTGTAGACATGATTACCAGCCACCTCACTTCCCAAACCAACAAATGGAACAGACATATCAGAAGAAACCACTGGTGCAACATCAGAACTTGATGCACTCACCCTAGCAATCGGATCTACCTCACTCCCAGACTTGATGCCCATCTCAATGCTACACCTCGAACTATACTGGTTGTAATGAAGGGGTGGGAATCCTGTTCATTACCCAACTGCAGTAACAGCTTATCCGAATCCACCTTGGTCTTACCATGCTTGTGCAAGCTCTGATCACCATGAACCAAAGTCTCTGCATCGCGAAGAGAAGACCCTGCTGCAACAGCAGCATCAATGGACCCACTCACAGTGGGAGCCACTAGTGGGGAAAACTCCCGAAGCATTGACAAGCCCACAGGAATCGGTTGAGAAATTACAGCCCCAAGATCTGCAAATGAAAGGATCCTCTCTTCCACTGACCTAGCAGTACTCGAGCCTACTTTCCTTCCCTCCACAAGCAAAGACCTGCCTTGGACGGAAGATCGCACCCCAGCCAACACAGAAACCTCTTGCTCCGAGAGGATTTGTTGTCGGTTGCTCTCATCCCTTCGTCCTAACACAATTGGTGGATCCGGGACTAGATGACTCCCTCCACATTGGGAGGAAGAAGATGGAGGGGAGGAGCCCCCCATGAGGGGATCCCCCATGGCACAGTCCACCACCACCGAGAATCTAGAGAGAGAAGCTCTTTGATTGACTGATTATACAGCCTCCTCTTTCGATTACTTTACTGGCGGTCATTGTCGAGTATATGCACTCTCACAATCACCAAGGTTGTGGGTAACTTCCAAGAATGGGACCTTGTTAGTCGCATGCCTCAAACAATCACCATATGTGGTAGATCATATATTGTTTCATAAAAAGGAGCAAACTAGTCACACAATATTGCAAATACTAATATGTATGCATTTTATAATTATTATTTTCATTGTTGAGTATATAATTTACTTACTTGATCAAGAAAGCTCATAGGGTTTGTGATGCCAAGTTCTACCCCAAGCCCTCTTATGCAAATGGATTCTCTTTTGGTTTCTTGACTAAGTAAGTAAATTACATACTCAATAATGAAAATAAGAATTATAAAATTATACAATAAATACATACCGGTTATATGCAATATTGTATGGTGATTGTTTGAGGCATGAGACTAATGATGTCCTCTTCTTGGAAGTTACCCCATGACTTTGGTGATCGTGAGATTGCATATGCTGAATAGTGACCACCAGTACAGTAATCAGAACAGGAGGTTGAATAAACTACAACAATGGTCAATTTCATAACTTCCATGATTGTCATTCCAGCTTCGTACGGCTGGCAATTTCGGACCCGACACGAAGTTAGCGGGTCTGGGTCAGGGCTAAACGGGTTCGGGTTGTAAACGGGTCGACACGATAGACCCGTTTAATAAACGGGTCGGGTCCGGGTTTAGGGTCTGGTCACGGTAGACCCGGGAAAACCTGTTTAGTATTCAACGGGTCGTGTCGGCTCGGGTCGGGTCGGGTCTATCCGCAATTCGATACTATACTGTATAATACCAGCGGGTCTTTCGGGTCAGGTCGGGTCGAGTCGGATTGGGTCGGATCGGGTCAACTGAATAGTCCCGGGTGATAAACGGATCTTACCGGGTCTTATCGGGTCTATCCGTTTATTAGCGGGTCGGGTACGGGTTTAGGATCTAGACACGATTAGTTAAACGGGTTGGGTCCGGGTCTGAGGTTTTTGGACACGAACCCGACTAAACACGACATGAACACGACACGATCCGACCCATTGCCACCCCTAATGCTTCGTTTGGTCCACTCCTCAACTCAGCACCTCCCATCTATTATTAGGGTGTCGTATTTAATTTTTTTCTTCATCCAACAACTTGTTGGAAATTTTGTTTCACTTGTTTCTCAACAAATTCCAAGAGTTATGTGTCAGTTTGTGAACATCCGTAGCATGTTATATAGATGAGTTTGCAAATTAGAAACGTAAGTCCACAGATGGCATTTCTCATCTCGTTTAATCTATATGTACATAAAATAAGGCAACCCCACTTTTACTGTAGCACTACAATAATTGTTTTTTTTTTTTAATGAGTTAGCCAATTAATTTCATAAGGCAGACATAGCGGTGTAGTGGTTGGCGTGCGACATGGTGGAGTGAGAGGATTGTGCATTGGAGGGTGAGAGGAGCCCGGGTATCGTCCAAGGCTTTCCCTATTCTATCTATCTATCGATTCTACTCTTATAAAGCTGAGGCCTTTGGTACCACATGGCAGCATCCCCCCCCCCCCCCCTCTCTCTCTTCTATTTTTTTTTTCATAATTAAACATGTTTCTATCATTCTCTCTCTCACAAACTATATTATTTGGTGCTAGATGTGCGACTACATCGCAATCGTTTGCGCATCACACATTATTAGTATTAGGCTAGTACACGATATTTAAGCCAAACCTTCCCATTGTTATGCAACATTGATAGAGAAAAAAGAGAATTTGTTTCGTCGGACGAGAATGATCAAGTTGTTGAAGACCTACAAAGCTATTCCAATCCTTCCAATTTTGTCCGGTGAGGGCACAATTGGGTTTGGTGGGATTAACGTATGGGGTGACTCTTGGGTGTGTGTCGGTTCTCGGGCCTCCCTCAGGGTCTGACTAGTTCCATGTATAGAGAACCATCATTTTTTTTTTGATGGGGGGGGGGGGGGGGGGGGGGGGGAGGACTTAGTGTAAGATTCCTGAACTTGCAACAAGATGGTTATTGCACCAGGTCCTTTTGAAAAAGATGGTTTTAGAGTAGATCACTCTGTTGATATTTTTCTCTGACAAAACTATCCATAATATTAAAATCGCACATGTTACCAATATGCACCTTATCAAATGTTACTCTTTATTATTGAAATTTTACTCTTTACCATAGTAATATCACTGTAGCAAATTTTTTTTGGGAGAAATCTTGTTTTAAAATTTTCATATTTTTGCTATAGTGAAATAACTATAGCAAATGTTACTCCTTATTACCCAAATGTTAACATTGGTACAATAAAAATCACTATAGTATTATTTTTAAAGAAATATTATTTTTTTAAAAATAATTTGCTATAGTGATATCATTGTAGCAAATGTTATTATTTATTTATGAAATGTTAATCTTCATTTGATTTCACTGTACAACAACATGTAGGCATACAATGGACGTTTTCCAAACGGTGTAGGGGTAAAATGGATATTTTCTAAATGGAAGGATCTACCCCTATAACATCTCTTTGTCCGTCCTTATCACTATACCAATATGTTGTCACAGTGTTATCAGAACCTGACCGAACTGACCGATCGGCCGTTGAATCGACCCCTAAACCTGTCCGCTTAAGCTTTTTGGACCGAAAATGCAGTAGAACTATTCAAAACCGGCTAAACCATCCATTATTTGCAAGACCAGTCGCCCGACCAGTTATGTTAAAACCCGATTGTTTTATTATGGGTCTACAAAAGTCATGTTTGGACCGAGGTACCTGGTAGATGTGTAGGAAAGGGGAGAGGGGGTGTTAACTAACACAATTTCGTCCCCCAGACCCCAATATGTCATCATGGCTCGTGACTCTGAAACCCCAGAAAATCATAGAAAACTAAAGCTCCGCTCGAGTCCTCAATGGCGTCAACGCCTACCGAGTGCCGACGCCCGCTCGAAGTTCACAGACTAGTGCTGCCACTCGCTGCCGCCTGTCGTACTTGATGAAGCTTGCCGCCGCTTGATCCTCGACTATTGTTGAGTGTCGACTGATGCTTGACGCTTGCCAACTGCTACTCCTCGACGCCTACCACCACTCGACCCTTGATGCTTGCTACTCGACTTTAGAAACTTTTAATAAAACAATAATTTTTAATATTAGAATCCCTCAAGGGCGAACCTGCTGCTGCATTCCACTTGGTGCGACCTTGGCGAGTAACATATACACTGAGAGTACTGCAAGACATGCAGCAAAACACAACAATATGTGGAAGTTAGCGTGCATACACCGCCTGTCGTGCTTGATGAAGCTCGCCGCCGCTTGATCCTCGACTATTGTTGAGTGTCGACTGATGCTTGACGCTTGCCAACTGCTACTCCTCGACGCCTACCACCACTCGACCCTTGATGCTTGCTACTCGACTTTAGAAACTTTTAATAAAACAATAATTTTTAATATTAGAATCCCTCAAGGGCGAACCTGCTGCTGCATTCCACTTGGTGCGACCTTGGCGAGTAACATATACACTGAGAGTACTGCAATACATGCAGCAAAACACAACAATATGTGGAAGTTAGCGTGCATACACCGCCTGTCGTGCTTGATGAAACTTGCCGCCGCTTGATCCTCGACTATTGTTGAGTGTCGACTGATGCTTGACGCTTGCCAACTGCTACTCCTCGACGCCTACCACCACTCGACCCTTGATGCTTGCTACTCGACTTTAGAAACTTTTAATAAAACAATAATTTTTAATATTAGAATCCCTCAAGGGCGAACCTGCTGCTGCATTCCACTTGGTGCGACCTTGGCGAGTAACATATACACTGAGAGTACTGCAATACATGCAGCAAAACACAACAATATGTGGAAGTTAGCGTGCATACACCGCCTGTCGTGCTTGATGAAGCTTGCCACCGCTTGATCCTCGACTATTGTTGAGTGTCGACTGATGCTTGACGCTTGCCAACTGCTACTCCTCGACGCCTACCACCACTCGACCCTTGATGCTTGCTACTCGACTTTAGAAACTTTTAATAAAACAATAATTTTTAATATTAGAATCCCTCAAGGGCGAACCTGCTGTTGCATTCCACTTGGTGCGACCTTGGCGAGTAACATATACACTGAGAGTACTGCAATACATGCAGCAAAACACAACAATATGTGGAAGTTAGCGTGCATACACCGCCTGTCGTGCTTGATGAAGCTTGCCGCCGCTTGATCCTCGACTATTGTTGAGTGTCGACTGATGCTTGACGCTTGCCAACTACTACTCCTCGACGCCTACCACCACTCGACCCTTGATGCTTGACTCGACTTTAGAAACTTTTAATAAAACAATAATTTTTAATATTAGAATCCCTCAAGGGCGAACCTGCTGCTGCATTCCACTTGGTGCGACCTTGGCGAGTAACATATACACTGAGAGTACTGCAATACATGCAGCAAAACACAACAATATGTGAAAGTTAGCGTGCATACACCGCCTGTCGTGCTTGATGAAGCTTGCCGCCGCTTGATCCTCGACTATTGTTGAGTGTCGACTGATGCTTGACGCTTGCCAACTGCTACTCCTCGACGCCTACCACCACTCGACCCTTGATGCTTGCTACTCGACTTTAGAAACTTTTAATAAAACAATAATTTTTAATATTAGAATCCCTCAAGGGCGAACCTGCTGCTGCATTCCACTTGGTGCGACCTTGGCGAGTAACATATACACTGAGAGTACTGCAATACATGCAGCAAAACACAACCATATGTGGAAGTTAGCGTGCATACACCGCCTGTCGTGCTTGATGAAGCTTGCCGCCGCTTGATCCTCGACTATTGTTGAGTGTCGACTGATGCTTGACGCTTGCCAACTACTACTCCTCGACGCCTACCACCACTCGACCCTTGATGCTTGCTACTCGACTTTAGAAACTTTTAATAAAACAATAATTTTTAATATTAGAATCCCTCAAGGGCGAACCTGCTGCTGCATTCCACTTGGTGCGACCTTGGCGAGTAACATATACACTGAGAGTACTGCAATACATGCAGCAAAACACAACAATATGTGGAAGTTAGCGTGCATACACCGCCTGTCGTGCTTGATGAAGCTTGCCGCCGCTTGATCCTCGACTATTGTTGAGTGTCGACTGATGCTTGACGCTTGCCAACTGCTACTCCTCGACGCCTACCACCACTCCACCCTTGATGCTTGCTACTCGACTTTAGAAACTTTTAATAAAACAATAATTTTTAATATTAGAATCCCTCAAGGGCGAACTTGCTGCTGCATTCCACTTGGTGCGACCTTGGTGAGTAACATATACACTGAGAGTACTGCAATACATGCACCAAAACACAACAATATGTGGAAGTTAGCGTGCATACACCGCCTGTCGTGCTTGATGAAGCTTGCCGTCGCTTGATCCTCGACTATTGTTGAGTGTCGACTGATGCTTGACGCTTGCCAACTGCTACTCCTCGACGCCTACCACCACTCGACCCTTGATGCTTGCTACTCGATTTTAGAAACTTTTAATAAAACAATAATTTTTAGTATTAGAATCCCTCAAGGGCGAACCTGCTACTGCATTCCACTTGGTGCGACCTTGGCGAGTAACATATACACTGAGAGTACTGCAATACATGCAGCAAAACACAACAATATGTGGAAGTTAGCGTGCATACACCGCCTGTCGTGCTTGATGAAGCTTGCCGCCGCTTGATCCTCGACTATTGTTGAGTGTCGACTGATGCTTGACGCTTGCCAACTGCTACTCCTCGACGCCTACCACCACTCGACCCTTGATGCTTGCTACTCAACTTTAGAAACTTTTAATAAAACAATAATTTTTAATATTAGAATCCCTCAAGGGCGAACCTGCTGCTGCATTCCACTTGGTGCGACCTTGGCGAGTAACATATACACTGAGAGTACTGCAATACATGCAGCAAAACACAACAATATGTGGAAGTTAGCATGCATACACCGCCTGTCGTGCTTGATGAAGCTTGCCGCCGCTTGATCCTCGACTATTGTTGAGTGTCGACTGATGCTTGACGCTTGCCAACTGCTACTCCTCGACGCCTACCACCACTCGACCCTTGATGCTTGCTACTCGACTTTAGAAACTTTTAATAAAATAATAATTTTTAATATTAGAATCCCTCAAGGGCGAACCTGCTGCTGCATTCCACTTGGTGCGACCTTGGCGAGTAACATATACACTGAGAGTACTGCAATACATGCAGCAAAACACAACAATATGTGGAAGTTAGCATGCATACACCGCCTGTCGTGCTTGATGAAGCTTGCCGTCGCTTGATCCTCGACTATTGTTGAGTGTCGACTGATGCTTGACGCTTGCCAACTGCTACTCCTCGACGCCTACCACCACTCGACCCTTGATGCTTGCTACTCGACTTTAGAAACTTTTAATAAAACAATAATTTTTAATATTAGAATCCCTCAAGGGCGAACCTGCTGCTGCATTCCACTTGGTGCGACCTTGGCGAGTAACATATACACTGAAAGTACTGCAATACATGCAGCAAAACACAACAATATGTGGAAGTTAGTGTGCATACACCGCCCAGCCGCCTAGTGTAACATATGCAAAGAAAGTAGTGTAACATATACAATGGAGCACTGCAAAATATAGATTTTAGCGAGCAAACATATGTTAGCTGTGATGCATGTACCACTCAAACAATGCATCACAACCATTCAAATTAAATCCAACGGTCCACAGCAAGCCAATATATGTTAGCTGTGATGCATGCACCGCCCAAACAATGCATCACAACCATTTAAATTAAATCGGACTCAAAATGCTCGGATCGTACTACAAAAGGCCTCTCTCTCTCTCTCTATATATATATATTTAACTATATCACCGGTTCAACCGATTGATCCGTCAGTTGAACCAGAGAACTATGACCTGAGTCTTAGACCGGGTCAATGTCCGATCCGGGTCCTATAACATTGTGTTGTCAGGGATGTTAGCTATATTACCCTTTTTTTTATTATTTTGATCGGGTTTGTTGATATGTGGGGAATTCGGAAGGTTCTTTCATCCTTTGGGCGTTGGCCCTACCACTCCTTTTCCTTTCCTCATCGTTTCTTTCTTTTCCCACCCTATTCACCCAATAGTGCTCGTATTCTTTATTCCCCTCGATTAAAATACTTTAATTGATTGCGTGGGCATTCATCGAGCAGAAAGGTAAGCACAATTTCTTTTCCGTTTTTTTATTTTTATTCATGTGTTATTTTGACTTTGCCCCCCAAACTTTGCCTTGAATTAGACTTTACCCCCCAAAACTTTATTTCTTTTCCGTCAGCTCACCCTTTTCTCTTAGATGGTGAGCTGACGGAACAGTTAGTTTTGGGGGGCAAAGTCTAATTAGTGAAAGTATGGGGGGTAAAGTCCAAAATTTGGGGGGCAAAGTCAAAATAACCCTTTAATTTTTTTTTTTTGGTAAGTGACCCTTTAGTTATTCCTCCTTTCTCAACCAAGAGAGAGAGAGAGAGAGAGACGGGCCATGAGCTACGGTCGGGCTCACTCACGTGCATCCAAGTTTTGAGTACCCCTCCAATCACAAGTGCCACACGTACGGAGTAGTGTGTGGTGTGGGGTTATGATCACCGGCCACCACGACCACCTCAACGTCATCAGTAATGGCTGCAGATGTCTTCTCATCGTCATCATCAGTAATTGTTGCAACCTTCTCCGTCTCACCCTAGAGAGGGAATTTGCTAATTTTTAGAGAGAGAGAGAGAGAGAGAAAACGTACCCCACTGATTAAATTACACAAAGAAAGAGCGCAGCCCGGCCGGTGCGGCGCGTGGCTTTACGTCGGTGTAAAGGCCGGCGAGCAAAAGCGACGGCATCGTGCCCCGCTGTCTTCGTGTCTCATCTCCCGCACTCGTTATCACCACCACCACCGCCATAATACCAGCCCGCCACCCACTAGGAAGTCCCCCCCTCCACTACCCCCGTCTCTGTCTTCCTTTTTTTTTAAAAAAAAACAAAAAAAAACTATAATTTCTGAATTTGTATCACGTTTGATCGATTCAAACTGCATCTGCCATTCGTCCTCACTAGACAAAGAGAATGATAGTCGAATCCTCTCTCTCTCTCTCTCTCTCTCTCTCTCTGCCGGCTGGTTGGTCGGTCGGTCGGGGGTGGTTAGCTTTAATGTTGTTGTTGCCACGTCCAACTCACCGCAGCGGTCTGTCATTCCCCCTCTCTCTTGACGGCTCAGGGTTTCGCGCCGTGGTGAGCGTGTGAGTGAGACCCTGGCGTCATCACAGTGATGGGGAGGGTAGGGGATCCGCCTCCTCTCCTCCCCCACCCACCACCACCGCCATCGGAGCACCTCGCGATCGATTACCTCCCGCTCTCTCGCTTGTGGGCGAAAGCACCCCGCAGCTGAATTGTTGATCAAAAAACCACCCACCCCACTTGCTCAAGCCTCTCTCTCTCTCTCTCTCTCTCTCTCTCTCTCTCTCTCTCTCTCCTGACTACTGAGTAGCACCAGTGAGAAGGGGGGCAATGGCTCGGACCAGCAGCGGCCAGGCGTGCCGTTTCTACCGTCAAGGGAACGACTGGTACGCTTCTCTCGCTTGTAATTCCACCCGTTCGATCGAATTTTGCAGTACTTATGGTTGGGCGTGATAACCCGAAGGAAACAGCAGCACAGTGCTCATTTTCTAGCTGGATGTGAGCTCTCACTCTATGTACGCTGTTACAGCAATTCGTAGCCTTGTTTTGTTCATTGCATCTGTCTGCTTGAATGGGTGAGTTTAACTGTTGAATTAGGGCACAATTTTGATTGGAGATGGATCAAAACACACTATGATCGCGGGGGAGGCTCCCCCCATCGGCGTTTGATTGCCGGTGCCGGTGCCGGTGCCGCTGCGTGCGGCGCTGTGCACGGGGGTCAACGGTGCATCGGATGGCGGCGCGGTACGGGATCAGACCGCTTATCTGCGGTGGATCGAGGTGTCGGGTTGCGGATGCCGGGCTGTGGGCGTGGGGTACACTGTTCCGGACGAGCAGGCTAATGGAGTCGCCTGACGGGTGGCTGGTGGACTTGGTTTTATGGCCACAATGTGAAGCACCTCACAAGAGCCAAGGCATGAGTCCTTCAAGCACTTTAGTTGATGCATATTGAGCTCAGAGCTGCTTCTTTTGGCCTCTCCACAAGATTCTGGCATTAGAATGTGTCACTCTAGGCTCATGCCTGGGAATTTAGATGGTTCGCAATCCAGGGTCTGAGAATTGGAGTCATCCGATCATTAATATCGAAGGTGAGGATTGTGCTGAGTGAATCCAGGTGGCAACGGAGATGAATGCATCGAGATCCGACACATATCTAGGGGATTTTTTTTCCTGTCTTCTGACTTATTATTAGGAGACTAGTTCCAGGTTTTTCTTTAATTATTTTCATTGTTTTGATTTAATTTAAGGTATTTAAGTTAAGCGGTTAATTATTTTCTTAATTATTGTTTTTGAGTCAATTTATTTTTGTTAAACTGTTAAGATTAGTTGTTGGATGGAGGGAATCAAAGAGATGGATGGAGTTCAACTTAAGTCTAAAAAAGAAAAAACCATGAAAGGGTATTTTTTGAAAAAAAAAAAAAGAGAAATGAGGCATTGAGTCTAAAATATATTTCTGTGAGGATTTGTAAAGTGTCCCAACATTGATGGTTTTCGTAGTGCGGAGGGAACAACACCAATTCAAAATACCTGCGGAGCAAAGATCGGTCTTCTTCGAAGTTCGAAAGACGTAACAGGGATAGACAAATGTGTCTGCGGCAATGACCCCTGTGCTTGGCTGTAATACTCTGTTTCAGATTACTGCAAAATGCCCTCTTTCCTCTGTCACCAAGGACAACTGAGCGAACACTTAATAGGTTTTAACATTCAAAAGCATGACAATATTCACTCGCCTCTCAAGGTTCATCAACTTGAACATGAGGCATGCAATGTGTGCTTATTAGGGAGGGACAAATCATACAATGCCCAAAAAAGTAAAGCACACTTGCTATATTTTTATGTGAAACCCCCGAAGGAAAAACCAATGCTAATTTAAAATGCTGCATTTTCATCATGATTTGCACTTTTTGAATATGAGTAGGCAACTTGCTTGTGTGAAACAAAAATTTCTTTAACAACATAAACTTACGATCAATGTGGTGAAATCAAATCACCACTCTCTGGATACTTATATTATTGAGGGACTCATATTGGTCTGGGATGGGTTGATGAAATAAGGAAAAGTACTTTTCTGGATCAACTAGGGATTAAGTATATCCGTTCGAAAAAAAAACAGAAATAAAGAGAGATTATCACGCTCTATACCTAGTCGGGCTAGTTGACTTGTACAAGCTAATAAGATTTGACATGGCTAAAAAAATTAGGTTGTATTTTTTTTCGTCTAACTTCATTCATGCAACCATTCTAGGTTACTCTGGTGCTTATAAAGAAAATATGTTATGTGATGCTTTTCATGCACTGCAGGTTCTGTAGTACTGGTCTTCCAAGTGATATTATTGTTGAAGTCGAGGGAATGCTATTCCATCTCCACAAGGTATGTATATTTAACTCTTCAAAGTTAGTCATCATTACTTCATTTGTCAATGCATTGCATGCATGAAAACAAGCAGTTAGCATTCCTTATCATATAAAATTATACTTACAGACATACTTATGTATGGGTGTATGTATGAGGCGGGCATGTGCATAGAACAACATATGCATAGATAGTTCCTCAAATTCCAATTTTGGTTATGCCACAGTTCATTAATCAATAGTAAGTTGGCCTAGGTGATGAGAATGCTTTTGAGTTTCCCTGTGAACAGAGTCGACTTCCTTGTGTTTGAATTTTTTCCTGAAAGAAGGATTAGCATCAATAATGTAGAACTACAAATTAGTAATACATTATAAAGAAGTTTATGGGAAGTCAAGTAGATGACCAAATCCTATAGGAGAGCATGAATTTGAAACCGGAATCTGACATAACCCGTTTTTGGACTTTCTAAAGTGGTGATGGGCAAAGAAAACCAATAACTCATAGTGAAACATCATGATTTCAGGATTCCCTCATTTGTGAAAAGAAATGACTGATCCATTTCGGATTTTGGCCGAACCAAATCAGACCATGACTCGATCCGATTCTTGGATCAAGATAATAACCAATTCTTGATCGAGATATTGGAACAGATTTACAATCTTGACTTTGACCAGTCCCAATTTGACAAACTATTGAATTCAAGACACCATCATAGCACAATGATCTGGATTTGACCTTTGGCCACTACAATTGCTACATCACTTCAATCCTGTAGTGCATTCAAACTATTATGGTTTTTTTTTTTTTTTTTGAGAATCTCGGCCCTCTCAACAAATAAGGGTGGTTCGGCCTTGACCCCAACCAGTTTATTAAAAAGAGAGGTTACAACAAAACCGGAAAAAAAAAGAAAGAAAGAGAAGGAAGCAAAAAGTGCCCCCGGCCTGAAATCAGAAAAGAGAAGTCAGAAGAGCCTCAAGGTTCGCCAAGCCCTCGCCTTGAAGCACAACCTTCCACGTCCTCAAGCACGACTTCACCTGTTTCAGGACAATGTCCATGTGATTCTGGGACCCATCGAATATCCGTAGATTACGTTCCTTCCATATAGACTAACAGACCGCGATAACCAAGATATCCCATGGCTTCCTCAGTGCCTTGGGCACCCTCCTCCGTCTCCATTGCGATCACATCGACTTCAGCGATCCCAGACTCCCTCTGATGCCGAGCTTATCTTTGAGCTCGCCCCAGACACCGTTGGAGAATGGGCATTAGATAAAGAGGTGGTCAAAAGTCTCTCTTGGATGCCTGCAAAGGACACACGAAAGGTTGGACAGACCAGGGTGCTTGCGCTTCTTCAGGTTCTAACGGTAATGGGTAAGGAGTTTATTATGAATCAACAGCCACATGAAAATTCACGTCCGAAGAGGGGCCCTCGCCTTCCAAAGGGCCAAGGCAATAAGGCAAATAACTTTGCCGGTATTGAGAAAGTAGTACAGGGACTTCACCGAGTAGGATCCCAAGGTAGTCCATCTCCACACCCCCCCCTTTTCCGGGGTATCGGAGACCGTGAAAACTATTATGATTGTTCGTATAACTTGATATACATATTGGAATGTGTTAGCAAGTATGTCACACCTTCATAGTGTGATCGAAGCTATTTGATAGTTCACCATGTTACGATTATATACCTCTATGAGTTATTAGTTCTGCTCATCATTTCTATCAATTTCACTTCCATTTTTTTTTTGAGAAATCCCTCTTGTGTGGATCAATTTCACCTTCATACGACTGAAAATATGTAACTAATCTCTTTATCTAGCACAAAATAAACTTTTAGGTGGAAACATTTGACCTAAAACGGCTCATCTTCTAAACATTTTCGTTTTGGACCAGGCCGAATCCGAAATCTCATATCCTGGTTAGTGAAGTCTGCCTAATCATATCTATAACTAAATTGGAGAAGCTTGAGGATAAGTACAAATGAAAATAACATGCTAGAGAGGATATATATATATATATATATATATATATATATATATATATATATATATATATATAACCTTCGTAGAGGTTTTAAAATTTGATGAAACTTGGTGGGTGTGCTATGTATGGCAGGGTGATCATCCTCACCAAAAATCATCAAATTCTAAAACCTCTAAATGTAACAAATATGCAATTCAAATTAATGATTTTTATGGACGGTCGATAAATCTTCTAACATTTGATGCCCTTAGAAGCTTTAGAATTTGATGAATTCTTGTGAGGATGATCAACTTGTCATACATAGCACACCCACCCAAGTTTCATCAAATTCTGAAACCTAGAGATAGTTTTCTCACAAAGTTTCTTATATAAAAGGTTTCTCATTGGATTGAGATCCTATATATATATATATATATATATATATATATATATATATATATATATATATATATATATATATATATATATGAGCATGACTTTGTATGCCCACTCAAAGAAAGCCTAATTGTATGCTCCTCTATTAACATACATAGAGTTTTTCGAATATGCTAATATTTTGTAGATGTGCTACTATGCTAAGGTGATAATCCTCACAAAAAATCAGCAATTTTTGAAACCTCGAAGCATATCAAATAATATCTTCAAATTAACGGTTGAAATGGACAATCGATACAACTTCTATCATTTTGATAAACCTAGAGGCTTCAAAATTTGCTGATTTTTCGTGAGGGTGATCATATTGCTATAAATTGGATAGCCACCATAAATCAACAAATTCTGAAACATCTAGGTCTATCAAAATGTTAGAAGGTTTATTAGCCGTCCAGTTCAGCCGTTAATTTGAAGAGCTTATTTGATATGCTTAGAGGTTTCGGAACTTGCTGATTTTTTGTGAGGATGATCACCTTAACATAGGCATCACATCAACACAAGCAAATTTGGAAACCTCTATGTATGTTAGTTGAGGAGATCATCCAAATCGGTAGATAGAGGTTTCATAATTTTTTGATTTTTTATAAGGATGATTAACTTCCCTTAGATTGCACATCCATAAAAAATCAGCACATTCTAAACCCTTTAGGTGCATCAAATCTAAAAAGCTTTATCGATCGTTTATTTTAACCGTTAAATTGAAGGGAATATTTGATTAGTCTATAGGTTTTAGAATGCATTGATTTTTTGCTGATGTGCTATCTAAGGCAAGGTTATCACCCTCACAAAAAATCAACAAATTCTAAAACCTCTATCTAGGGTTTTGGAGATGCGTGTCTAACTCAGTGGCAAAGTAGCATGTTTCTAGATCCCGACCCATATATATATATATATATATATATATATATATATATATATATATATATATATATATATATATATATATATATATATATATATATATATATATATATATATATATATATATATATATGTCAGGATTCTGTGCCTTAAATTTTTACCTTCATTTTTTGCCTTCAAGGTTATTTAATGTCCTAGAGGATTTAGAATTTGTTGTTTTTTTGTGGATGTAATCATCCCACCTTAGATAGAACATCCACAAAAAATCAGCACATTCTAAAACTTCTAGGGACATCAAATATTACAAGTTTTATCCACCGTCTATTTTTATCCGTTAACTTTTATTATATATTTGATGCCCCTAGAAGTTTTAGAATGTTACAGGATCTTGATATATATATATATATATATATATATATATATATATATATATATATATATATATATAGAGAGAGAGAGAGAGAGAGAGAGAGAGGAATGTTACAGTGAGCTGTGAGCTGCCATTCCAGAAAGTGAGCTGCGGGTATTTTGCCCCCCCTAGAAGTTTTGGAATTTGATGAAATTTGGTGAGGGTGTTGTCTAGGGTAAGATGATCATCCTTACCAATTTTCATTAAATTCCAAAACTTCTAGGGTCATCAAATGGTAAAAGGAAAATCTGCAGATTTAACAGTGACTGCGAACGACAGATTTTGCCCTAGACAACACCCTCACCAAATTGGTGAGGATGATCATCTTACCCTAGACAACACCCTCACCAAATTTCATCAAATTCCAAAACTTCTAAAGGGGTCAAAATACCCGCAGCTCATTTTCTCCTACCGCAGCTCACAGCTCAACGTAACCCTCTCTCTCTCTCTCTCTCTATATATATATATATATATATATATATATATATATATATATATATATATATATATATATATATATATATATATATATATATATATGGGAATGCTTAGGTGCGGTCCGCGGTCCACAGCCGTCCGATGCACCGGCCGCGTGCATCCGATGCACGGAGTGGTGCATCGGACGGCTGCGGACCGCACGGACCGCACCTAAGCATCCCCCTATATATATATATATATATATATATATATATATATATATATATATATATATATATGGTCATTATCTTTCTCCACTTCTGATATTATTACTGCTTTCTAGTTTCTAGCATGTTATTTTCATTTGTACCAAGTATATCAAGAACATTTATGATCATTTTCCCTGGCCACTCTAACTTTATCCTGATTATAGAGTGCTTCACATGGAAATCATATCAGCCATTTTTGCTGCCAATTTTTGTAGATATCACTTTTTTATGAACAAAAGCTATTATTCATTCATGGTGAAAATAAATCATGTGTGTTTGTGTATCCAGCTTCCTCTTTATCAACTTTAGCGAAGAAAAATGAACCTTGCATTGGACTGACTTTTTTTTTTTTTTTTTTTGAGAAAGTTCCTCTCCGAGGAAGAGAGGATGGGGTTAAGCGTACCCCAAGCTTTTATTAATGAAATAGAAAATCAAAGGCTAGAAAGAAAAGGTAGGATACAATTAGAGAGTTTGACAGGAAAACCCGGGGACCAACTCCGAACCAACGCCACATAATCAGCCCAAAAAGTAGCGATCGATGCCTCCTTTCCTGAGAAAACTCGAGAGTTGCGTTCCTTCCAGATGCTCCAGCATAGCCCAATCGTAAGCAGGTCCCAAGCGGGCCGAAGAGTCTTGCTTACCCTCCTAGATCTCCAAACCGTCCAAAGGGAACGGATAGAGGCCGGGTGACCTCGAATATGCAACTTCCGCTTCAGTGTAGACCACAGCGCCCGAGAGAAGGAGCACCGCAAAAGAAGGTGGTTAACGTCCTCCCTATGACCGTGACAGAGTGGGCAGGACAAATCAGTGACATTCGGGTTATTCCTCCTCCTCAGATTGACCCGCGTCAAGATTCTCTCTCTGATGGCTAACCACATGAAAATTCTGGTTTTCAGCGGAGAGGGAGATCTCCAAAGATGGCTAGCAATGGGACAGATAGTGCCTCCATTGTTGAAGAAAAGATAGAACGATTTAACCGAGAAGATCCCGGAGTTGCTCCATTTCCAACCTGAAGCGTCCCTATCTTCTCCAAGGGAGAAAGATTCCAAAATACTGTGAAGGTCGGAAAGATGTCCCTGGAGAGAGGGGGGGATACGCCTCTTAAATTTGATTGTCCAAGTACGGCCCGATGTAGAAGCTGACGACTGAGAGCGCACAGAGGCCTGGGAGTCCCAAGCCAAGTCGAACAATTCAGGGAACAGGGTAGCCAGGCTAATATCACCGACCCACTGGTCAAGCCAGAACTTGATAGATCTGCCATCCCCTAATAAAAGCTTAGTTCCAGCCCGAAATGGAGCTCCCACTTTACTAATACCCTTCCAAAAAGAGGAACGAGTACCCGATCGTCTACCCCGAGCTTGCAAAGGAGAAAAGCGACGGAAGTATCTATCTCTGATGATGGACGACCAGTGGTCCCCCTGATCATTCTGAAGTCTCCACCACCACTTGCCGAGAAGCGCTCTGTTAAAGTCTCGCAGGTTGAGAACCCCCAATCCTCCCTGCTCCCGCGTCTTGCAAGCGACCCCCCAATTCACCAGATGATAGGATCCGGAGGTTCTATCAGGACCTCTCCAAAGGAAAGCACTACGGATCCCGTCAATCTTTTTAATAACCCAAGAGGGAAGGAAGAAGAAGGCCATATAGTAAGACGGGATAGCTGAGAGAACGGAGTTGACCAGGGTCAAACGACCCCCCAAAGAGAGAAGTCTGCCTCTCCAGTTCGACAATCTGAGTTCCACCTTCTCCACAACCTTCTGCCAGTCCGCACGGCGAAGAGACCTGTTGCTCACCGGTAAACCAAGATACTTCATGGGAAAGGAACCCAGTTTACAATTAAGTAAGGAAGCTGCACGGAGACCGAACTCCTGAGACTCTCCTACATAGTAGAGGGAGCTCTTCGAAAAATTAACCCGAAGGCCAGATGAGAATTCTAGCGCATAGAGTAGGATCTTCAGAATTGCTACCTGCTCAAGAGAAGCTTCACAGAAAAGGATCGTGTCATCAGCAAAATGAAGATTGGAAACGCACCAGGACGAGCCGCGGATGCCAGAGAGAAGGCCAAGCGAGCTAGCTCTACGCAGAATCGCGTCAAAAGCATCTACCGCCAGGATGAAGAGAAAAGGAGAAAGGGGGCAGCCTTGCTTAAGCCCTTTCTTCATGGAAAAGTGGCCACCTGAAGCTCCATTCACCGAGCAGGAAAGCTTCGAGGAGGAGAGGCAGTTAGGAATCCAAAGGACCCAGCGAGGCGAGAACCCTTTAGCATGAAGGGTGGAGAGAAGGAAATCCCACTGAAGCCTATCAAAAGCTTTCTCAAAATCCAGCTTGAAGACCAAACCTTCAATACGAAACTCCTTCATGTGAAAAAGAAGCTCTTGAACGGACGCCACACTGTCCAGAATCTGGCGACCTTTGACGAAAGCCGACTGGCTCTTACTAATGAGATCGCCCATGACTGGGGAAAGCCTGTTCGCCAGAATCTTGGTCACTATTTTATAAGCGCAATTGGAGAGACTAATAGGCCGAAAATCCCCCACTGACTATGCACCCGTCTTCTTCGGGATAAGAACGAGGAGCGAGTAATTGATGCTGTCTAGAGTAGCGACCCCCGAGAAGAAATCCAGAATGAAGCGCGAGACATCAGCCGAAATACAGTCCCAGTAGGTTTGAAAGAAGAGCATAGGAAAACCATCAGGACCAGGCGCGCCATCCCCAGCCAAGTCGAAGACTGCTCTCTTAATCTCCTCTTGGGAGAAATCTCTGTCGAGCTCATGAGAAGGAGGGAGCCTCTGAAAAGGCAAGCTGTCCCAAGAGAGGGAAGCCTTGGAGGCCGGGAGATCACGGAAGTAGTTTCTGTAGTGGCTCGAGACTCCTGCTAGAACCTCCTCTGTCCCTTCAAGCCGCTGACCTCCCACGGTTAGGCACTGGATAGTGTTCTTCTTCTTTCTGCCATTCGCAATCCTATGAAAATAGGCAGTGTTGAGATCCCCCAGCTTGATCCACCTGTCTCGAGAACGTTGCTTCCACATAACCTCTTCAGCTCTCAAAGTATCAAGGAGGAGCTCTTTAGAGGATGACAGAGAAGTCAACTCAGCCTCCGAGAGGGGGGCGGATTCTGCCTGGACCTCCAGGTCGTCTATATGCTTCAGGAGATGCTCCTTGCGACGAAGGACAGACCCAAAGCAAGCTCTCTCCCACCCTTTGATCTTCTGACGAAGGTTTCTGAGCTTGCGGACTAAATTCCTGGTCGAATTAAAGTCTGAAGGGAAACTAGACCACCACCTCTTAACAAGATCATCGAAAGAAGGGTCTTCCCTCCACATCCTCTCGAAGCGGAATCTCCTGGGAGGCTTGGGCCACGAAAGACAAGAGTCCAGCAAGAGGGGAACATGATCTGAGACAGGGGCTGGCAAGCTCTTCTGAGAGGAATTGGGGTAGGAAGCCTCCCACTCGGCTGAGGTAAGAAACCTATCTAGTCTAGCCATAGAAGGAGAATCCCGCTTATTGGACCATGTAAAGCGCCTGCCGCGAAGGGGAAGATCTGTCAGGTCCAAACTCCTGATGAAACTCGAGAAGTCCTCCATCGCACCCGCATGGCCAACTCCCCCTAACCTCTCATGGGAAAATCTGGTCACATTGAAGTCTCCGCAGAGGACCCAAGGATCGCGACTAACCCCTCTAAAGTCCGAGAGCTCTTGCCAAAAGGCATGGCGAAGGCTCATGTCGTTAGGCCCATAGACCGAGGTCACAACTAGAGAAGCGCTACCGGGCTTGATAGAGAGAGACACCGACAAAGAGAAAGAGCCGGCCACTGAGCCCACTAAGTCAAACTTGTCTGTTCTCCAACCAATAAGAATATCGCCTGAAGTCCCCACAGCGTCCAGGGACTCCCAGGAGAAACTGCTCCGTCCCGTCAAGCTCGCAAGGAAGGAAGAGGAAGGACACGACGTCTTCGTCTCCTGCAGGCAACTGCTGAACGTTTATCCACAGATCCTAACCCCCTAATGTTCCAAGACAAACACTTCATTAAGAATTACAGGCCCTCGGCCAAACACCTAGAATTCTCCAGTTCCCGGGAAGCAGCCAAAAAGTCTCTCGCTGCCTTCCCGTCGCTCCCAAACGCAAATCCACAAGAGGAGGCGATCTCAAGAACCGCAGCATCATCCAAAAGGTTCAAAAAGAGAGGGAGGTCTTCCTCAGCTCTCGAGGCCAAAAAGCTTCTCAGATTCTGCATCACTGGGGGCGACTGCCTCTGAGGTCTCCGGAGGTAGGTCTGCAGCTGCTGGGGGAAGGCCTCAGGGGCTGGAGGGAGCTCTGACGACTCCACCTCTCCCTCTTCCAGCTCTGCCCCGGGCTCTAAGGCGGGAACCTGACTAGGTAACACCGAAGCCAGAATTGGGTCAGCTTCCCGTGATTCAGGGGTAGCTAAAACAGCCTGATCCCCTGAATCGCGGGGAGGAATAACGGGAGAAGAAAAAATCTCGGCCCCAATTGGGCAGGAAGGAGGGGTGGAGAGCGGGAATCCTGGGGGGAACCAAAACCGTTACCTTCCACGCCGGCTCGGTTCGCCGAGGTCGAACCCACCTCTCGAACCGGGTTCGAAGGGTACGGAAACGACGGTCCTGCATGCGGATCCGAGGAGCTACCCGGCTGATGCACGGAGGCTGAAGACGAAGCCGGAGACGATGAAGAAGCTACTCTGATGGAAAGGTCAAAGAAGTAGTCCCCGGATCTGATCGAGAGGCTCGGCGGAATGGCTGAAGGATTGATCGTCCTGAAGACGAGAATCAACTCATGGAGGTCGCGGGAGGCGTTGATACCATTCTCCACTTCAATGACCTCCCCGAATGGCGACAAGGCCGAATGCATGGCCGGAGCATTCCAGCAGTGAAGCGGCACCCCTGAAACAAATAGCCTGACGATTGAAGAGGAACAAGACCCTCGAGCCCTGTGGGAGGGAGTCCAAGCCGAGAAGTCTAGAAGCAGCTGATCAGCCCGCACGGAGACTCTGCTGACGACTGAGTGTTTCGCGTAGGCTGTTGGGAACTCCACCAAGAACTCCGACGCGCCGAGACGCCAGGCAGGGTACTCCCACTCTGACTGCCACAGAGTCTTGAGAGCTGAGGAAAGATCTGCTGAGGAGGGCGACCCCTCCCGCACCCGGACAAGAGCACAGGATTCCAGCTTGTAGACTGCAGCATTGGAGGCTGAGGAAGGGGGGATGGTGACGAACGGATGGGGAAAGGAGCGCGGAGGCGAGGCCGGATGAAAAGATGGGTGAT